>CM060629.1:5460000-6660000 GCA_030578275.1 Meda fulgida | reverse complement strand
ATCAAGTCGGTACTAAAAAAAAAAAAGTCACGTACCAAGTTCCGGTGGTACCGAGTACCTGGTCACACCCGCTTCTGGATGCGCATGCATGCACGAAGCGCATGCAACCACGAAGCACGTGCATGCACAAAGAGCGTGAAGTTGCCTCTTCTTGAAAGCGCTGAGACATGGCGACCGGTGGCGCTGCTGATGTGATGACACTTGTTGATAAGAAAGGAGGAAAAAGTCATGTGTGGAAATATTTCGGATTTGCGGCTGATGACAAGGGGAATATCATAGATCATCAAAAACCAATTTGCAAACAATGTCATCAATGTTTTCTCTCAAAAGCAGGAAACACATCAAACTTAATAAAACACCTTAAGGACCGACACCCTGATCTAATGAAAGAGTTCAAGCAGGTAAGTTTCAAATTAATTTGACATTTAGAGCTGCTGTTATGAATTATATATCATATTTTAATTTGAATGTCGGATTGATATAAATATAACATTAGCCGTTTGTGTAGTAAATCATTAGCATAACCCGTTACGTGGTGCGGCTAACGCAAATATAATGTGTTAGAAATAAGCTTCTTTATTAACTGTTTTATCCTCCTATACATTTTATTAGGGTAAAAAAAAAAAAAAACAGGAGAACATGAAGGCGTTTACTATTACACACCAGAGGTTTTTTAAAGGACCCGCAAATCATCTGTCAAAAAGGTCTGTCAAAAAAGCAGTTCTAGGCCTATTCTTGGCTGGATAACCAGCAGGTTCAAAATAAAATAAATAAATATGAATACAGTTTGATTAAATAAAAATGCATTCAAATAAAATAACGTTTTATCTGTATAGTTTGGTAACACGTTACAATATGATAGTACCATTCACTAACATTATGGATTATCTAACATCAATTTACAGTGAGTGAACAATATATTTGTTATTAATGTTTGTGAATGTTATTAAATACAAACACCTGATCTTTTACGTTTATTCATTGTGCATTAAATTATGTTAACAGATAAGACTTTTAATTGTAAAAATGTATCTGTAAATTTTTAAATTATACATGTAATCTTATCTAGATTTATTATAAAAGCTGAGGTTTATTTACAGAAACCTTATATTTTAGCTGGTGTCAATGATCTAATGTTGCATTTGGTCAGACTCAGCCCATTGTTTTCCTTCTATACTTATAATCATATGTTTCTTTTACAGCTGCAGGCTGAGGAAGATCATGAAACACCCCACCAGCATACTCTAAAACAGCCAACAGTTTCAGAAGCTTTTCAGCTGCAGCAGAAATACGACAAAAACTCACCTGAGGCAAGAAAGTTGATCCGAGCTGTTGCTAAATTCATATGTATGGATAAAGTGCCCATTTATACCGTTCAAAAATGTGGATTCCAGCAACTGCTTCATCACTTCAACCCAAAATACCAGCTTCCAAGTCGAAACTTTAAGTACACTGAGATTGCACGCATCTACAATGACACCAGAGACCTCATAATCCAGCATCTCGGAGAGAAACCGTTTTACAGCTGCACAACAGATCTTTGGACAAGTAGAACTGCAGACACTTTCATGTCTGTAACTCTGCAGTACATTACTAAATTGTGGGAATTGCAATCCTGGTGTCTTGGCTGTTGTGGTCTCAACACAGATCACACTGCTGAAAGTTTGAAGGAGGCCTTTGAAGAAAAACTTGAAGACTGGAAGTTGGACATTGTAAGAATGTCAGGCATCACAACAGACAATGCCACAAATAACAAAAAAGCCTTTGAGGACTACACCTGGATTCCTTGTTTTGGACACAATCTCCACCTTGCTGTAAATAAGGCAATAGACTTAAACAGGGTGTCCGGAGCGCTGTCAAGGCTTCGAAAAACTATTTCTGCCTTCACAAGATCACCAAAACTTTCACACCAGCTGGCCATGGCTTATTGTGTTTTTTAGGTGTGTAATTTATTTTTATTACTTGTGGAAAAACTTGAAACACAATTTGAAATAAGTATAAAGAATGGCATTGTTTACCTCTTAATAAAAAATAGTGTGTTGTTCAGTTTGCATGTTTTTGTGTTTTGCTTTGGTACCGAATACCGTGGATTTTTTTCTTGTAAATTTAGTCTAAATTAAACTTTGGTTTGATACCGAAATTGGTACAGAGAACCGTGGATTTTCAGTGGTATCGGTACCGAATACTGAAATTTTGGTACCGTGACAACACTACCCCCGACTTTTCAAAGATTGATGGATATGGTATTGGATGGTTTAGGAGAATTTGCGGTGGCTTACTTCGACGATATCATGATATTTAGTACATCCTGGGAGAATCACCTTCAACATCTTCGAGCGTTTTTTTTCAACGAATTAAAGATGCCGGTTTAACCATTAATCCGGCAAAATGTTAATTAGTTAAAACCGAGACCGAGTACTTGGGGTACGTATGGTGAAATGGAGTTATTAAGCCTCAAGTGCAAAAAATCCAGACTATTCAATCCTGTCCACTTCCAGCTACAAAAAACCCAAATTAGATCATTTCTTGGTTTAGTCAGTTGGTATCGGAAATTCATTCCCCAATTCTCGACCATCGCAGCACCATTTACTGGTTTAATTAAAAAGACGAATCCTAACAAAGTGCAGTGGACAAGCTGAAGCATTCTGTGAGCTAAAAGGGGTGCTGAGTCCTGATTTTGAAAAATCATTTGTTCCTCAGACAGATGCGTCCGAATTAGGATTGAGTCGGAAATTATTTCCCAGAGAAACTAGATACGGAGACTTCCAGGATCTCATGACCTCCTCATGCACCTCCGGGAAAAAAGGAACTGGAGCGCTTGCAGCCCCCAAGAACCAATCATCCAGCCGCGAGCGCTCAGGACAGGGTGGAAGATTCCATGCTAAACCGATGCTCGCGGCTGCCCGGGAAAGCATGGCTGTTAATTCTGGGTTGGCCTCGGAAAATGCTGGAACGCCCGAAGGTGGCCGCACAACCCCCATCCCCAGAAGATTCCAGCTCACCTTGTGATGCGGTGATCGACATCGTCTCATCATTTGGAGCTCCGAATGAAACACGGTGCACATCACTGTTTGAAGACGGCCCAGCAGCAAAATTCGAGGAGCTCGCGGGTTGCTGAGCTGCAGAGGGGGGTGTGGCCCGAGGAAGCATCGTCGGGGCAGAATTCCACACCGTAACCCTCAGATCACCCTGGCCACCAGCCAAGGTGTCGCCTCTCGTGGAGGGGACAGATTGGGGTGTGGCAGAGGGTCTCTACCTCTATTGAGGTCACGGAGTCTTGATCTCAGCTCAGCAATTGTCATGTTCCCGCAATGAGAAAATTACTCATCCATAAAGGCTGCCTTAAGGGGGTCGCACACCGAACGAGAAGCGCAGCGCCATGTCTTTAAAATTCGAACACATTATTCTCTATGAGTGTACACACACCGGCGGCGCCATTCGGCGTCTGTCTGCGGCGCCCAGCTATGGCTCAGGACCTTGTTCAAAACCCCGCGCCACAGAGGGCCATTTACATGGTTTTATTTTAAATTTACATTTAAAATATTTGTCTCAAATCGTCGTTAATGTATATTGACTTCACCCTGTGCCGCAATATACATTTAGTTTTACATTAATTTACAGAAATCAGCAGCATGAAAGAAAATTGTTGATGTTATCGGATTTTCAGGTGTGATTCTCAATTCATTCAGTTAACGGACGCTCTGAGGTAAAGTGTTCAGACTGCAAACTCAGCAACGATTGTATTTAATTATACAGTACAATCATAACATTGTACATACATTATCTTAATTCAGTAATGTCCTTAAATATAACAATATTGCTGGCCATAAACTAAGAAAGTGCGCATACGGTGTGCGATACCTCGAGTTGTCCTAGACGCGACGCGGCGTGGCGCTCCGCTTCTCGTCCGGTGTGCGACCCCCTTTAGCGTGTTGTAAGCCCAAAACACGCAATGCAGCAATCAAGCCCATCAGATAATGGAACGGAACATGTTGCCAGCGTACTTCCTTATATACCCACGAAGGTGGGCGGAGTTACACCATGCAAATCCTGCAGACCAATGGCATTTCTTTGCCATTGGCTCGTTTTGTAATACTTGGAAGGTGATAGGCTTCTAAGCAAAACCCCATTTCGTCGTCATTCAACATAACTCGAAGTGAGAACGAAAGGGAACTAATGCCATGCTTCCAAATGATATCTCCTAAGGGTAGCATGTACAGAGTAAACAGCTACAGTCCTAGTACTGAGCCTTGTGGTACGCCATACTGAACTTGTGATCGATAAGACATCTATTAATTTACTCCTACAAACTGATAACGGTCAGATAAGTATGATTTAAACCATACTAATGCAATTCCACTAATGCCAACATAATTTTTTAGTCTATTTAAAAGAAAGTTGTGGTTAATAGTATCAAATGCAGCACTAAGATCGAGTAACACTAATAGAGAGATACAACCACAATCGGATGATAAAAGCAAATCATTTGTAACTCTGAGAGTTGTCTCAGTACTATGGTACGGTCTAAATCCTGACTGAAAATCCTCACAGATATAATTTCTTTCTAAAAAGGAACATAGTTGTGAGGATACTGCCTTTTCTAGTATCTTTGACAGAAAAGGTAGATTTGAGATCGGCCTGTAATTGACTAATTCTTTACGATCAAGTTGCGTTTTTTTAACAAGTGGTTTAATCATAGCCAGCTTAAAAGTTTTGGGTACGTATCCTAGTGACAAAGATGAATTGATGATATTGAGGATCTATGACCTCTGGAAGCATCTCTTTCAATAGCTTAGTCGGCATAGGGTATAACATACAGTGAGGAAAATAAGTATTTGAACACTGCTATTTTGCAAGTTCTCCCACTTAGAAATCATGGAGGGGTCTGAAATTGTCATCGTAGGTGCATGTCCACTGTGAGAGACATAATCTAAAAAAAAAATCCAGAAATCACAATATATGATTTTTTTAACTATTTATTTGTATGATACAGCTGCAAATAAGTATTTGAACACCTGTCTATCAGCTAGAATTCTGACCCTCAAAGATCTGTTAGTCTGCCTTTAAAATATCCACCTCCACTCCATTTATTATCCTAAATTAGATGCACCTGTTTGAGGTCGTGAGCTGCATAAAGGCACCTGTCCACCCCATACAATCAGCAAGAATCCAACTACTAACATGGCCAAGACCAAAGAGCTGTCCAAAGACACTAGAGACAAAATTGTACACCTCCACAAGGCTGGAAAGGGCTACGGGGAAATTGCCAAGCAGCTTGGTGAAAAAAGGTCCACTGTTGGAGCAATCATTAGAAAATGGAAGAAACTAAACATGACTGTCAATCTCCCTCAGACTGGGGCTCCATGCAAGATCTCACCTCGTGGGGTCTCAATGATCCTAAGAAAGGTGAAAAATCAGCCCAGAACTACACGGGAGGAGCTGGTCAATGACCTGAAAAGAGCTGGGACCACCGTTTCCAAGGTTACTGTTGGTAATACACTAAGACGTCATGGTTTGAAATCATGCATGGCACGGAAGGTTCCCCTGCTTAAACCAGCACATGTCAAGTCCCGTCTTAAATTTGCCAATGACCATTTGGATGATCCAGAGGAGTCATGGGAGAAAGTCATGTTGTCAGATGAGACCAAAATAGAACTTTTTGGTCATAATTCCACTCGCCGTGTTTGGAGGAAGAAGAATGATGAGTACATCCCAAGAACACCATCCCTACTGTGAAGCATGGTGGTGGTAGCATCATGCTTTGGGGGTGTTTTTCTGCACATGGGATACAGGGCACTGTATTAAGGAGAGGATGACCATGTATTGCGAGATTTTGGGGAACAACCTCCTTCCCTCAGTTAGAGCATTGAAGATGGGTCGAGCATTGAAGATGTCCAACATGACAATGACCCGAACACACAGCCAGGATAACCAGGGAGTGGCTCTGTAAGAAGCATATCAAGGTTCTGGCGTGTCCTAGCCTAAACCCAATAGAGAATCTTTGGAGGGAGCTCAAACTCTTTGTTTCTCAGCGACAGCCCAGAAACCTGACTGATCTAGAGAAGATCTGTGTGGAGGAGTGGGCCAAAATCCCTCCTGCAGTGTGTGCAAACCTGGTGAAAAACTACTGGAAACGTTTGACCTTTGTAATTGCAAACAAAGGTTACTGTACCAAATATTAACATTGATTTTCTCAGTTGTTCAAATACTTATTTGCAGCTGTATCATACAAATAAATAGTTAAAAAAACATATATTGTGATTTCTGGATATTTTTTTTTAGATTATGTCTCTCACAGTGGACATGCACCTACGATGACAATTTCAGACCCCTCCATGATTTCTAAGTGGGAGAACTTGCAAAATAGCAGGGTGTCCAAATACTTACTTCCCTCACTGAGAGTAAAATTTTAGTCTTAAGTGTATCAAAATTCTAAGAATGACATCATTTTACTCTTATTCCTAAACTTAAAAAGAATAAGAATAAGTGTGATTCATGAAGGTTCCTAAGTGTTAAGACTAGGTCTCAGCTCCTAAATTATTTAAGAGTGCTGGAGAGGTATCCTAACCTAGTTGGCAACAGAGAGGAGGAGAACACACACTTTCCAAAGAACATATAATGTATTAGAGTTAAATGATGAATTAGTTGATCAAACGATTAGAGCTTGATCATCAAGGTATTTTTTTTGTAACTGACATTTAGGAAATTGAATAGCTTCTCCCACTATACAAATCAATGCTCTAATTACAGAAATTAAAGAAATAATTACATTTTTGGTGACTGGAAAAATGCACTGGTGATGACTTTGTCCCATCAGTCCACAGTAAGCAGTGTTGTGAACTTTTTCTTCTAAAGTGTAGGAACTCAGAAGCGAAGACCAGGAGACTTGATTAACTCTTAAGAAGGTTTCTTTATTGAGAATACGAGCTGTTCGTTGCTGTAGTCTTCCAAGCTCGTGTCTTAACCAAGTCTGACTTAACTAAAATACAGACCGTTTATATACATTACAAGGGGAAGGGGTTACCTAGAGGTGGAGACACTTCTGAAAACAAAGCATGTAAATGAGGTATACAGGTTTTGGAACCTGCTCAGCATGAGACACAAGAACAGGACGGGGCAGGACTTCTCATACTGAGACAGGAATTCCCACCTCAGTAATAAAGTAGCAGGTGTTCAAACCCAGCCCAGCATGCATGCCCACCCGCGGAGACATGAGAACAGGAAGGGCAGGAATAAACAATTAAGAGGTTCTGTAATCTGACCAGTACAGAAAAACAGGATTGGCCAGATATCATCACCATCCTAACTTTAATACATTTCCCCCTTTGAGAGTTCTAAATAACTCTCACAAAATACAAATTTAGACACTTAAAAGTTCTCTCTCTTGCAACTTGTGATAGTTACAGGCACATAAGGCATGTTCTGTGTTCGTTTTTCTGTAATTGCATGTTGACACAGAACAAAACCTGCAATTAGGGTCCGTGAGTCTTTTCTGGTTGGAACTGTGATTTTCTTGTAATCAAACAAGTTTCTGAACCATGAAGAATTATCTTCAGTCATCTTGGTGTAATTTTGCTGAAAGATTCAGAATGTCTTGTTGGACCACCATGTTTGTGCACAAGTGAGTCCTGGAATGCAGCCATCTTCGGATGTGACATGCAAACGTTCTTTCCAGCAAACAAGGCGTTTTTGACATATTCATCAGCTCTAAGAATACGTTGTTTCTGGAGTCCGGACTTTGTGCGATCTTCATGATGTGTAGTAGTAGGACAATCTTGATCATGTCGATGGATGACTGAAGGTTTCGTAGTCTCTGCGTTGTGTATTTTTTTCCTTTTCTTTATCCTTTTGTGATAGTTCGCTCGGCAGAAGATCTAGTTGCTTTCTTGGGTTTGTGGCTTCATACGCAGATGAGGAGGTCAGTACGTATGGGTGTCGGGTCAGCAAGTGGTACCTGCACAGAGGAAGAGAGAAAACAAAAGACAGGAGCAGTATTTGTTAAAACACTAGGGTTTTAAACTCTTTTTTTTCACGTCTGCTATTTTTGTTCCTTCTTTCCCTATTCTCTTAATTATTTTGACACCTAAATAGAACCAGTGAGGTGAGGAATGGACTAATGGATGGGGAGGCCTATGAGGGAGTCTTCACCGCAGGGTTGGCCCCCGATTTCCTGTTGCAATCGGTTCTTCCCTGGGCTCCTCACTGGTCTGTGTCCTGTCATTTCCCTGTGGGAGGGTGAGCAACTTTTACAGTGTGACACAATGAGTCCAGGTTTTATCCTGACACAATACTGCAACTACTTTAATTAACATCACTTGATGTACCACTTAGGCTCTAATGGCTTGCAACATTCTAGAGATTTCTTTGACTACCTGTCCTGTGACGTGTGTAATCTTCATCTGAGTTATTTCTCCTTCATCCTCTAACAACTTCAGTCATAGTAGACATCATACATGAGGAAGAAACAATGTTCGGCATTATTGAGGACACTGCATAAGGGCATTTTACGTTTACAGTCTGACCTAACACTATTAATGATGAAAGGCCTGTGCTGTAAAATAACATTTAAGGCTGTGAGTCTACTTTAACCAGTGTCCCCCAAAGGAAAAACTGAGATAGTCACTTTCCTTTTGTTCTATTAAACAAAAACAGAAGTCTTTTATCTCTGTTGTAAGTTACTGGGGAAATTAAGCACTCACAGCCCAAATGGTTAACAACTAAAACAGCTGCCCAACGAGCTTAATGACGAGGGGAGGGGCTGCTTCAGAGCAGCCAGCAGGCTGAGCAGAAGCTGAGTTACATTGTTAGTTTCTCTAACATTCTTTTTGTTTTTTCTACATTCTTTTCCCCAATGTCCATGTTTACCACAATAATAACAACTGCTGCCCTCTCTCTTAGGACATTTGCGTTTTTGTTGCTTCTCTGGGTTGACCTTAAAGGAAGCTGCTGCAATTTTTACTCTTGATCTGACATCAGAATCTCTTTCCCAAATATCTAACCTGTCTAGGTTACTTTGCAGGGTTCTAGTGGACCATGTGAAGTCTAAGAAAGGCAATGCATTTTTTATGCTCTGACAAAAGACCATGAAACCATGTACGAGCTAAAGGGCCATTATCATTTAACACCTTCTCTGATGTGTCTGATATTCCACTGTAAGCTGCAGCTGACTGACTAAATCTTTCTGTGAATTCACTAACAGTTTCATCATTCTTCTGTACACAACTAGTGATCTTTGACCAGTCCACTTTTGGTCCAAAAATGCTTTTTAACACTCTCAGAACTCCCTCTCTCAAGTCATCTTTTCTGGCATTTTGAAACTCAGAATTGTTTACAGCATTTTCAAAATCATTGAATTCTGACTCAGTCAAGATCTGTGATATTAGCTGGGTGACTTCAGCTAGAGACATATCGTAGAGCCGCATCTTTCTGGACAATTCTCTCCTAAACTCAGAAAAATTTCTTTGCACTGATGGCAAATTTTCAGCAATTCTCTCGATTTCTTTAGGACCTAAAGATGATACTTTGACTGCTTGTAGCTGCAATATGGGGGTTACAGATTGAATAGAGTCAATCCCTTTTGCCCTAGTCTGAGCCTTTTGTCTTGCTCCACACACTTCAAATGCATTTACATCTTTATCTATCAAACCAGAATTTCTTGTGTTTTCTAGTCTACAGAAAGACTGTAAATCAGGATAGTTTTCATCTGACTGTTGGTCTTCAGAGTCACATTTGGTTGAGGCCTGATTATGGCTCACCTTTGTCTTGAAACAGGACACTTGAGTCTGCAATTGTTTGTTTTGTTCATTTAACTTATCAATACACCTAATTTGTTCTTGTGCAATGGATAAGCTATATTCTCTATGGCAACAGATTATGCCTTTCATGTTTTTCTTTCTGATACATGCACCTTACACCTTCTTGCATTCTTCAATAGACCAAACTTTGTCTGGATCAATACCAAATTTCTTTGTCAAATCCAATCTGACTGACTCAGTCACTATGGAGTCCATGCGCTCTCCTAATAATGACTTAAACTCACTGTCTGTCCATAAAGGGGTAGCTAGTCCACCTTTCTCAGTTGATTGAATCAGTCTAGTGTTTTTTTCAGACATTTTGAGGATTTCTTTGATATCACACAATCAAACACACTAAAACTTCTCTGATCAACAGAGGGTACACTCAACACCAAATATTAGCTTGTGATTCTAATCTTCCCTGCCTGAAACAGAGGATAAAACACTTCCCTGGCAAAGCAGAGGCTCACAAACATTAACATGTAATGTTAATCTTCCCTGCCTGAAACAGAGGATACACTTTCATCTCTAAAAGAAAACTTTTAAAGGGTAACTTTAGTTAACCAAACTCTACAGCTATCTGATAACTCTTCTCTGACGGCGCAGAGGTTAACACATTTGTACTGGTCTGCAGTGGTTCTTTGAATAGAGTGAAACTCACCAAATATTTTGGTTGTATGGAAAGATTCCAGCTGGAACTTCAGTCAGAAATGTTCATTCTTTGTTAAGATCTTTGTTGAGGTCGAAGTTTCTGGAACTCAGTCAGAACTCACTCAGCTTTGTTGATCTTTGTTGAAGTCCAGTTCTGGATTCTGGTGAGTATCTATCTGGGTCACGGCACCATCTGTTGTGAACTTTTTCTTCTAAAGTGTAGGAACTCAGAAGCGAAGACCAGGAGACTTGATTAACTCTTAAGAAGGTTTCTTTATTGAGAACTGTTCGTTGCTGTAGTCTTCCAAGCTCGTGTCTTAACCAAGCCTGACTTAACTAAAATACAGACCGTTTATATACATTACAAGGGGAAGGGGTTACCTAGAGGTGGAGACACTTCTGAAAACAAAGCATGTAAATGAGGTATACAGGTTTTGGAACCTGCTCAGCATGAGACACAAGAACAGGACCGGGCAGAACTTCTCATACTGAGACAGGAATTCCCACCTCAGTAATAAAGTAGCAGGTGTTCAAACCAAGCCCAGCATGCATCCCCACCCGCGGAGACATGAGAACAGGAAGGGCAGGAAAAACAATTAAGAGTTTCTGTAATCTGACCAGTACAGAAAAACAGGATTGGCCAGATATCATCACCATCCTAACTTTAAACCTAAATTAGACATTTTAATAAATTTGTAATCCTACAGCAGGGTCTTAAAAGAATATTCACTTAAAATTGAAAATATTGTCATCATTTACTCACCCTCAAGTTGTTTCAAACCTGTATGAATTTCTTTATTCTGCTGAACACAAAGGAAGATATTTTGAAGAATGTTGGTAACCAAACAGTTGATTGGCCCCATTGACTTCCATAGTAGGAAAAAATACTATGGAAATCAATGGGGCCCATCAACTGTTTGGTAAACTGTAATTTCTTTGTATGACAGCCTGGCCAAAAATTATGTCTGTACAATTTGGCATGTTTCATTGTGTTATCACAAATAAAACAACTAACTCCAAGCACAACTACACAATTTTAATACTATTTGAATAGAGGCTATATATGTCAATTTTCCTACGCCGGACATCACTTTTGGCCACAACTGTATGGCAGTTCATTGACTTTCCAACTATTCTTCAAACCATGCAGAAAAATCAAGTCACTTCTATGAGGATTTTAGGCTTCCCTGGAGTTGTTGGGGTTGTTGATGGAACTCATGTTCGCATAATTGCTCCAGCTCCTCCAAATGAGGAGACATATATCAATAGAAAAGATTCAGAAGCATCAACACTAACAACACTAATATCTAGGCAGCACTGGGGAATCCTCTTGCTGCAGGGAGAGTGAGACACGCCGGATGTAGCGTGAGCTCACTTAGTCCCATTCGCTCAGCTCCAGGGCTCCATTGTTTCTCCATCTCAGGCTTCAGAGTGGGAGAGAACGGTTAAGAATGAATGTAGGAGCCACTTTCTTTAGAAAAAAGAATGTCCATCTTTGATGAAAGTGGCTTGGAGTGGCCTGGCATGCAACACGCTCAGGAGTGCGGCATTTTGAAACAAACGCGAGCCGCATTGGCGGCGCGACATTTGCAACAATGTAGCAGGAAATATGCTCTTAAATTTGGTCTATTAGTATTCACCAGATAGATTCGCAGGGAAAATCGCTGGATCAGCTTGCTTACTGAAGCGTCTTCGTTCTGCTACAAGGGCCTGTTCAACGGCGAGAAGAGCGTCCGTCTTCTTCGGAGCAGCGAGATGATCTTTGCGCTGAAGGAGAAAGATTCTGGTGAGATCTGGCATTTCTGTGGCTTATATTAGCAGCCGACCCCGCGGCTGAAAAGCCATTTGTCTGTGCACTTGCACAGTGGTGAACCAATCAGGCTTCTTCAGGAGTTTTTCCCATAAATGTCAGCTAAACTGACTCAATGCGAGTGAACCGCATCGAAAGGGAACTCATTTTGGGTTTCCCTTTTAATTGGCCTGTCATCGTCCCTAGGTGTTTCTAGTTTCTTTGTTAGCCTTTGTGTATTTATACCCTAGGATTACCCTTGCGCTTGGTAAGCCATTATTGTAGTAACCCTTTTTGTTACAGTAAGGCTGTAATTACATACAATATTTAGTATTCAAGTCAAGTCGCCTTTAACAATACAGATTGTTTCAAAGCAGATTTACAGTGATAACAGGAAAATAATGCAGCAAAGTTTGTTTTGGCTGTACAGCAGATCTAGAAGAAAATAGCTTTAGTCTAGATTTAAACTTACAGAGTGTGTCTGTGTCATAAATCGCTCATCAGTGTCTCGCTCTGGTCATCCAAGAACTCCCTCTCCTGAATATTGAACTACATATTCCATCCGTCCCATTGTCTGTCTGAACCTCTCTCCTAATCACCTGCACAGGTGCAGCCACTTCTCCCCTCTATGTAAGCTGCTCTCTCTCTATGCTCGGTGCGAGGTCTTGCATCTGCCACGTCTAACTTCACTGTGGTTTCCACCGGTTTCTTTTTCGTGAAGAAGAAGGACGGCGGGCTTCGACCCTGTATAGATTATCGCGGCCTCAACGAAATCACGGTGAAGTTTCGCTATCCTCTGCCCCTGGTCCCGGCTGCCCTGGAACAACTCCACACCGCCAAATTCTTCACAAAGCTAGATTTGCGCAATGCATACAATCTGATCCGTATAAGAAGAGGTGATGAGTGGAAAACCGCTTTCTCGACAACAACAGGGCACTATGAATACCGGGTCATGCCGTTTGGCCTTTCCAACAGTCCGTCAGTATTCCAGGCCTTTGTAAATGAGATTTTTCGCGACATGCACAATCAGAAGGTAATTGTATACATTGATGACATCTTGATCTTCTCAGACACTCTTGAATCTCATGTTAAGGATGTGCGAGCAGTTCTCCAACGTCTCATCAAGAACCGTCTGTATGCCAAGGTGCAAAAATGTGAATTTCATCAAACTCAGATCACCTTTTTGGGGTACATCATCAGTGCGGAGGGAGTTACCATGGATGACAGCAAGGTCCTATCCATAGTTAATTGGCCACAACCCACCACCGTTAAAGAGATGCAACGTTTTCTCAGCTTTGCCAATTTCTACAGGCGTTTCATCCGAAATTTCAGCATCACCGCAGCTCCACTCACATCTCTCCTAAGAGGAGGGGGACATCGGTTGAGATGGTCACCCTAGAGTTTATCTGCCTTCAACCAGCCAAAGGAGAAATTCACCACCGCTCCTATCCTTCACCATCCTGATTCCGAGCGTAAGTTCTTTGTGGAAGTGGACGCCTCCAGCACGGGCATCGGTGCTATTCTGTCTCAGCGGCATGGAGAACCAGCTAAGATGTTTCCCTGTGCCTATTATTCCCGTAAGCTCTCCTCAGCTGAACGAAATTACGACGTGGGCGACAGGGAACTTCTGGCCATGAAGGCAGCACTAGAAGAGTGGCGACACTGGCTGGAAGGAGCTCGCCTGCCTTTCACCGTGCTAACGGACCATCGTAATCTAGAATACATCAGGTCCGCCAAACGTTTAAATTCCAGACAAGCCAGATGGTCCCTCTTCTTCTCCAGGTTTGATTTCAAGATAACCTACCGTCCTGGCTCTAAGAATGGTAAAGCAGATGCCCTGTCCAGCCAGTTCGATAGCTCCTCCGTTCCATCAACATCCAAGCCCATCCTGCCTTCGTCTCTTATTGTCGCTCCTGTTCAGTGGGACATAATAACCGAGATCTCCTCTGCTCTGAGGGAGAGTCCACCGCCTGTCGAGTGTCCTCCCAACCTCACCTTCGTACCACAATGCCTCCGCACCGAGTCTTACAATGGGTACATAACATTACCAGTTCTGGACACCACAGCGTTACAGACAGCTGAGGCCGTGCTACAACATGTCTTTCGCTTGTACGGTTTACCAGAGGACATCATCTCCGACAGAGGTCCCAAATTCACCTCCCGGGTCTGGCGGTCATTGTGTGGACAACTCAACATCAACGTCAGTTTGACTTCTGGCTATCATCCCCAGGCCAATGGACAGGTGGAGAGGTTGAATCAGGAGCTCACGCGCTTTCTACGCACCTACTGCCACCAAAACCAGCAGGACTGGAGTCGCGTCCTCGTCTGGGCTGAGTAAGCCCAGAATTCCCTGCGCAAGCCCTCGACTGGTCTTACCCCCTCCAGTGTGTGTTAGGTTTCCAGCCTCCACTATTTCCCTGGTCAGGTGAGCCCTCTGATCTCCCCACAGTTGACGCCTGGTTACAGAGGAGCGAGGAGACTTGGAACAACGCTCATGTCCACCTACAGCGGGCCGTGCGCAAAGTCAGAGTACAGGTGGATCGTCACAGGAGAGGGGGTCCCAGGTACACGCCCGGTCAGTGGGTCTGGCTGTCGACAAGAGATCTATGTCTCCGGCTCTCCAGTAAAAAATTAAGCCCCAGATTCGTGGGTCCCTTCAAGATCCTCAGACAGATTACTCCAGTGTCGTTCTGGTTAGCCTTACCATCTTCTTACCGCATTTCCCCTACCTTTCACATGTCTTTGCTTAAACCTGCAGTTGTTCCGAGGAGAGAGGAGAGCCAGGAGGAGACCACGGCAGAAGGTTCTCCCCCCATCATCATCGAGGACGAGGGGGCTTACCAGGTGAAGGAGATTCTCGATTCCAGACGCAGAGGCAGGGTGTTGCAGTATCTCATTGACTGGGAGGGGTTTGGTCCTGAGGAGAGATCCTGGGTAACTTCTCAGGACATCCTGGATCCAGCTGTCATCACCACTTTCCATCAGAACCATCCGGAGAGGCCAGCCCCTAGACCCCATGGGAGACCTCATTGGAGCACTGGTCCTCGCTTCGGGAGCCGCTCGCAGGAGGGGGGCTCTGTCATAAATCGCTCATCAGTGTCTCGCTCTGGTCATCGAAGAACTCCCTCTCCTGAATATTGAACTACATATTACATCTGTCCCATTGTCTGTCAGAACCTCTCTCCTAATCAGGAGCCACTTCTCCCCTCTATGTAAGCTGCTCTCTCTCTATGCTCGGTGCGAGGTCTTGCATCTGCCACGTCTAACTTCACTGTGTATTCTACGTTCCCTGGATTTCCCTGGTTAATCGATCCTAGCCTGCCCTCCTGGTCTCCATGTATCTGCTGCCTGCCCCGGCCCCAGCCTGGTATCGTTTCTGAGTTTGGATTGCCCCTTATACCTGTTATTCACTGTGTTGTCTCTGTGTGCTTCTCAGTTGAATAAAATCACTGCAAATGGATCTGCATGACTCTGCCTCGTCCTCACAGTCTGCTTCTCGAACAATGCTAGGAAGTCTACTCCAAAGTTTAGGTGATAAATAGGAAAAGGATCCTGCAGTTGATTTTGATATTCTTGGTATTATAAACTGGACAGAATTTTGAGATCGCAATAGACATGAAGGACTATAATGTGTTAAGAGCTTGCTCAAGAATTGGGGAGCTAAACCATTTAGTGCTTTGTGAGTAATCAGCTATATTTTTAAATGTATATGATGTTTAATAGGGAGCCAATGCAGTGTTGACAGAACCGGGCTAATATAGTCTAATATGGTTGTAGTAAGAACTCTACCTGCTGTGTTTTGGACCAGCTGGAGTTTGTCTATTAAGCGTGCAGGGCAACCATTCAGTAGAGCATTACAATAATCTAGCCTTGAGGTCATGAACACATTAACTAACTGTTCCGCATTTGTTAATGAGAGCATATGGCGTAATTTAGATATATTTTTATGATTGAAAAATGCGGTTTTACAGATACTAGACACGTGACTTTCAAATGAAAGATTGCCATCAAAGAGCACATCCAGGTTCCTAACTGACGATGACTTAACAGAGCAGCCATCAATTATTAGACCGTATTCTAGGTTACTATGTGCAGAGGTTTTTGTCCAATAATTAGCATTTTTTTTCAGAATTAAGTATTAGGAAATTACTAGTCATCCAATTTTTTATTTCAGCTATGCATTCGATTAATTTTGTGAATTGGTAAGTTTCGTTGAGGCGCAAATAAATATGGAGCTGAATATCATCAGCATAATTGTGAAAACTAATGGCATTCTTGCTAATGACATCTCCCAAGATTAGACTGTACAGGGTGAAAAGCAACGGCCATAGTACTGAGCCTTGCATTACTCCAGACTGAACTTGTGATCGATAAGACACCTCTTCATTTACTGCTACAAACTGATAACGGTCAGATAAATGAAGTTCAAAACGTGGTTTGGGAGGAGCCTAAACATTCAGTCCTGTGTCAATCATCATTACGAGCATACTATATAAGCAGCAGTCACCACGTCATCTCATTGAAAAATTCTTCCGGCAGATGACCCCGCCCTGCCCTTTGAACATATCCTAACCAACCCGATGAGCTCCAGCAGCACTTTACCTCAAAAGAAGTTTTCTGCAGAATACACTTCCTTTGTCAAGCCAACACCAGGATCCTCGGTTCTCCTTCCGCATATAAACAAGGGAAATCTGCAACGCACACCCCAGCTGTCTCGCCTCTGTTGGAAACTCAGAAGAGAAGACCAGGAGACTTGGTTGTCTTCTTCATCTTCAGCAGGATTCTTTATTGAGAACACGAGCTGTCGGTAGCTGCAGTTGTCACGGTGCATGAATTCACTGTCTCTCTCTAGTCTCGTGTGCTGTTGTGTGTGTATCTGTGGGCGTGGTCACTGATCATTGGTGATCAGCAGCGCCAGGTGGTTTCAATCCGTTTGTCCCTTTATATGTTCAGTAACTGGTGTCTCATGTTGTCACATCGTTGTTCTTCCCGGTGTGTTCCTGTTCCTGAGCTGTCCGTCCTCCTGTGGATTACACTTGTTTCGTCGTCGTGTTTTCATCGAGTTTCCCTCGCACTTCCATGGATTCACTGAGCACCTCACTGGAGATTCATCACTGGGCGTCCACCGAGGTCCCTGCGTCACCCACCATCTGCGCTGGTGTCCATCCGACCCACCGTCTTACCAGCTGTGTTGTTCCCCTGTGTTGTGTGCCTGACCGTGTTGTTCATTTACTTACCTACTTTAATAAAGCGTTTTGCTATTGCATCCTTCTCCAGTCTCTGTCACAGCAGTCATTAAGTCTGTACTAAGGGAGTGGACATTGTAGTTTATATACCTTTCAAGGGGGTGGGATTACATAGTGGTGGCATGTAAATGAAGTACAGGAGTCAGCCCATTTCCCCAGTCCTGATCTCATCAGCATAACAGTGTCATTCAAATGCACTGGTAATCCAATCAGCCTAACTATTCAACGACTGGGGCAGGGGCAAGAAAAGCCATTAAAGACAAAGGGTGAAAGTCTCAGCAATCTGACTAATTTAACTTATAATAGAGAAAACAGGACTGTCAGGAATCTCATAATATCATCATCATCATAACCTTAAATGCTAAATTCAATCTACTGAACTTTAGTTTTTCATGTTATGCTATGTAAGGACATAAGATCATCAGATCTTAAACTGATTCTTACATGTGTAATCCCACTTTGAGGAATTAGGGTCCGTGAAGTTCTTACAGATAATAGTCATTTATGTTTGGAACTGTGATTTTCTCGTGAGGGGTGTGAGTCATTTGTTGAATGAAACACTTGATACTGTGGACGCATAGATAGTACGCCAGCAGGAGAAAAAAACAGCAGAATTGCTATTTCCTTTTTTATCTAACAGGTTTCCAAGCCATGAAGAATTATCTTCAGTCATCTGGTGTAATTTTGCTGAAAGATCAAGAATGTCTTGTTGGATTTTGTTCAAGTTCTCTGTAAGATCAGTGGGTCTAGTTGTTTTCTGGAAGGTTGTGGCTTCATACACAGGTGAGGAGGTCGGTGCATATGTGTCCCGGGACAGCCATCAAGTGGTATCTACACAGAGGAAGAAAGAAAACAAAAGACAGTAGAGCAGTATTTGTTCAAACACTAGGGTTGTATCCTTTTCCGAGTCTGCTATTGTTGTTCCTTCTTTCCCTATTTCTTAATTCCTGCGATAATTCCTGGAAGGCCTATGAGGGAGTCTTACTTCAGGGTTGGCCCCCGAAGCCTGTTGCATTTGGTTCTTCCCTGGGCTCCTCACTGGTCCGTGTCCTATCCTATCCCTCTAGGTGGGGGAACAACTTTACAGTGTGACACATGAGTCCAGGTTTTCCTTCCCTGAAACAATACTGCAGCTGTTGTAATCAATATCACTTGATGTGGTCTGTGCCACTGAGGCTCTAATGGCTTGTTTCTGAATAACTTTATCATGACCCATTGACCTGGGATGATTTTGTGTCCACCTTCTGGCGGAGTCTGCCAACACACCTCAACTCTCTCTTTGGCACTCTGTACGGACTTTGTGAGGTTTTCACAGTAAGCAATCAGGGCATCTGAGGCAATGTGTACATCAGCATTTCTAAGATCAATCCCACCTGCCATCTGCTTTGGGCATCCATAATAACCTCATGAGGGCTCAGTCCTACTAATCTGTTAGGTGATGCTCTCATACTACACAGTACTGCTCTGCCCTACTAAGGCAAAATACCTTAACTCACCAGAGTGTGAAACTGAGAAAAATGACTTTAAAATTATCTTAATGTCCTAACAATTTAGTTATAGGTATAATATTGTAATTTTCACATTTTGTTGTGTATACCTGTATTGACCTATCTACAAAAAAAAATTGAACTCAAATTTGACCTTTGCAGTTTGAATGATGTCCTGTATGAGCAAAATGACGGAGTATGTTTTTATGTTTCCATTGTTCGATCGCGCCCGCGCCCCTCTCTCTCTCTCTCTCTCTCTCTCTCTCTCTCTCTCTCTCTCTCTCTCTCTCTCTCTCTCTCTCTCTCTCTCTCTCTCTCTCTCTCTCTCACACACACACACATACACACACACACACACACACACACACACAACAGCAGCCTGTTCATAATAGTCATTGAGCTTCAGAGCTAAGACGGGGTTACAGATTTGGTGTCCCTAAAGAACTGTCTCTAGTAGTTCCGCATTGTAATGGATTTGCTTTCTCGTCGGTTGTTTGACATGGATTTTAACCAGGGTTCAACAAAAGGTTGGCTCTAAATTACGACATTCCTGCTGCTGGTGTATAATGGGTGTGTCATTATGGCTCCATCCAACCAACTCGCTCCAACCAACCAACTTGCGAAGTTTTCAGTCAGTGGACTGTCATTAGGAGACGAGAGCTAGCCTATGAGAAGCTAATTTTATTTCAGTTGTACATGTAGCCTTTTATTACGGGCTGTTAATTAAGATATCCTACAAGCCTGCTCTAAGGCAGCGCTTGTTACTGGATAAGTTGTTGATTATGGCTCGAAACGTGTTTGTGTCTAGTTTGTGAAGTAGCATCGCTAGCTAAAGATACCGTTAGCTATTACTGGATTCTTAAGATTATCTTTTTTATGCACCCGTGTCGTGTGTCATCCTTATCTTGATCTTGGTGTTTACGTTTCAAAGCCGTCTCTGCCATCATTTTCCCCCGAGAGTATGCCATTCTTCAATAATTGTACAAATGCAATCACTGTGAAACATGTACGTGTGTGTCTGAGGTGATTTAATTGCTACATCATAACCCCGTAACTCCAGCGAGGCAATACTTTGATGGTCGGTCAGAACAAGGCAGAGTGCCGTAACTTCAGGGCAGCGCACATGTAACTTCATTCGAGTGTTCAGGAGGAGCGAGAAACGAAGGCATAAAGCCGTAACTGACGTCACGGGCTTCTACCAAAGTTTGCCCTTGGCTTTTGGAAGTTACGCCAAAAACATCTTATTTCCCCCAAAAAACAATCAAATTGAAACTCGATGTTTGTCTATATGATATAACTTATGTTTATTGACCTAAAAATGACAATAACTAATTTACAACCTTCGAAGTTAAAACCTTTTGCCTTAGTGCGGCAGTGCTGGCAGCGCTTCGACCCATGGTACTCCTTCCTGATGCATTTTCCTGGTTTTGATTGTTCTGTTCAATCGTTCAACCTGTTCTGATGCTTGTGACCTGTATGGGCAGTGAAGATTCCACTTAATCTTCAATATTCTAGACACTTCCTTGTCTACCTGTCCTGTGAAGTGTGTACCTTGATCTGAGTCAATGCAATTTGGTAATCCCCATCTGGGAATGAAATCAGTGACAAGACATTTAGCAGTATGTGCAGCTGTAGCACGCCCTGTTGGATAAGCTTCTATCCATCTAGAGAACTTGTCTATTACTACCAAAACATCAGTTTTTCCCTTACAAGGTAGTCAACTTGCAGGTGACGAAATGGTCCTGGTGGAGCTAGTGTATGTGTTTCAGCTGGCACATCATTTTTCTGACATGTAACGCATCTCTTGACTTTTTCAGTGGCTACCTTTCTGAATTTTGGATTCCACCATTGATTTGAGAACCTGTGATTCATCGTTGCTGGACCACTGTGACCCAGATTGTGTATTTGTTAAGCCAAATATGGCAGCAGTGATTCGGGAGCGACACACTTTCCCCCTTTGGTCCAGCAGCCTGATTACGCTGTGGCTTTGTCTAACCATGTCCATGCTTCATATAGAGGAACGTCTTTGTACATATCAATGATTGATTCAGGAGGCAGAATCTGTGCTGTACTACCTGAACACACTTGTAGCATAGGAACAAGCCTGTTTAGCTGCTACATCAGCAAGGACATGACCTTTAGCCGAGGGGAGGGGCTGCTTCTGGGTATCAAGCAGACTGAGTAGAAGCTGAGAAACATTGTTAACTTCTCCAAAGTTCTTTTGTTTTTCCTACACTCTTTTCTCCAATGTTCATGCTAACCACAGTAATAACAACTGCACTCTCTCTTAGGACATTTACGTTTCTGTTGATTCTCTGTGTTGACCTTAAAGGACAACTTTAAGGCTGGTGCAATTTTTACTTTTGCCTTGACATTAGAGTCTCTTTCCCAAGTAGCTAAACTGTCCAAGCTGTTTTGCAGGGTTCTATTGGACCATGTGAAGTCTTAGAAAGGCATTGCCTTTCTATGTTCTGACAAAAGACCATCAAACCATGTGCGAACTAGTGGACCATTTTCATCTAGCACCTTCTCTGAAGTGTCATCTATCCCACTGCATGCGGCAGCTGACTGACAAAATCTTTCAGTGTACTCACTCACAGTTTTATACTTCTTCTGTACACAACTAGTGATCTTTGACCAGTCCATGTTTGGTCCAACAATGTTCTTTAACACTCTCAGAACTCCCTCTCTCAATTCATCTTTTCTGGCATGTTGAAAATCAGAATTGTTTACAGCAGACTCAAAACTGTTGAATTCAGATTCAGTTAGAATTTGTGTAGAGACGCATTTTGCTGATCAATGCTCTTCTAAATTCAGAAAAATGTGTGTGCTGAGGGTAAGCTCTGTGATAGTCTTTCTATATCTTTAGGTCCTTGCGCTTTGGCAACAGTTTGGATTTGGACAACAGAAGAGTTGGGAGGAACACTTTCAGCTCCCTCAATTCCCTGAGATCTTCTCCTAGTGCCATACACCTTTACTGAATCTACAGGCTCATCAGTTAATGATTGGATGGCTACATCTGTTTCAAAGAAAGCTTGTAAGCCAAGAAAACTGTTATCAGGCTGACTAACTTCTTCCACATCAGTTTTTTTTCTGCATCTTTGTTGCGGTTTAATTTCTTAGTCAAAGAGCATCCTCTAGCACGGAGCTCTTTTATTTGTTTCTCTAGCTCTGAGTTACTCTGAGACTGTTGTGTAGCTAGTGCTGAACCAAATTCTCTGTGGCAGCAGATAATGCCTTTCACATTTTTACACTCATCTACTGACCAAGTCATCTTTATTCATATTGCGCTTTTAACAATGTAGATTGTTCCAAAGCGTCTTTACAGTGATAATAGGAAATTAAAGCTGCAGTCGGCAAGTCTGGCAGATTGATTGGACTTAGGAAAATTATGGTAAGTCAGAGATTTTTTTTTTATATTTTTGTTTTGATGTTTATAGGATTGGAAGTTCAAATATACTATTGTGATTGAAGTAAAAATGTCATTCACCAATTCATGCATCACCTCATGTCATCGTAACAGAGGCCTGGCTTCCAGGAAAGAACAGTTTCATACAGAAGACAAAAAGCTTAAAAAATAATTGCATATCGAATCGCAATATTGGTGAAAAAAAGCACAATTAGATTATTTTCAAAAATCGTTCAGCCCTAGTCTAAAGTGCTAGAAAAGAGAGAGTTAAAAGTTTCTGTCGCAATAAGTTATTCTAAGCTATCTAGGATGCTGAGATGATGAAACTGATCAGGAAGATTATTAATAAAGTAATCTTTAGTGGTAGAAGTGATAGGTCTAACATATTTGCAACACGGAGTCGGCTTTGCAGCCGTGGCTAAATGAAGTTTACAGGAGACTAGATAATGATCTGAGATGTCATCGCTCTGCTGAAGAATTTCAACAGCATCAACATTGATTCCATGTGATAATATTAGATCTAGAGTATGATTACGACAATAAGTAGGTCCTGACACGTGTTGTCTAACTCCAATAGAGTTAAGATTGTCTTTAAATGCCAATCCCAATGCATCTTTTTCATTATACATGTAAATTAAAATCACCAACAATTAGGACTTTATCTGAGCTCATCAGAGTTCTATCAAGAAAGTCAGCAAATTCTTTGATAAAGTCTGTATGGTGCCCTGGTGGCCTGTATACAGTAGCCAGCACAAATATCAAACGTGATTGATCATTTACACTATATATTGTTACATTAAGCACCAACACTTCAAAAGAATTATATTTGAAACTAGACTTCTTAGTAATTTAGAAAATATGACTATAAATTACAGCAACACCTCCCCCTTTGCCTTTCAGACGAGGTTCATGTTTAACAGTAATCTTGGGGGGTGGACTCATTTAAAGTAATGTCATCGTTTGGTTTTAGCCAGGTTTCTGTCAAACACAGCATATCTAGCTTATTGTCTGTAATCATATCATTATCAATAAGTGCTTTTGATGTAAGGGATTGAATATTCAGCAACCCAAGCTTTATCATTTGTTCATTTGTATTAAATGTGTTTTTTATTTGTTGAACATCAATTACATTTTTAACCTTAGATGGGTCTGGAAGTGTTTTGTATTTCCTAATTCGGGGAACAGACACAGTCTCTATATGATGATATCTTGGTGAAAGAGGATTTATCTGACCTGGGTGACGTGAGACAGCTGGTAGACGGTCGGTTTAGCCAGTCTGTCTCCTTCCTGACCTGAGCCCCAGATTGTCATGTTTGTCTGGATGAATCTCAGATTTCTGCGTTAGTTCTTATCTAACTTTCTCAGTCACTATTAGGTTCATTTGTACTCCTAACAGTGATTTGGCTTGTTCAGTTGGGGATATTCAAAATAATTAACCAAGCATTAATACCATTGATCAGCCCTACCAAACGTGGATGTTTTTTCACTAAGAAACAAACATTGTTATGTTATTTGATTGATATTGTGAAGCTGCTTTGATGCAATTTATATTGTGAAAAGCGCTATATAAATACACTTGACTTGACTTGACTTGACATTTGAATTCGCCATCTGACCACCAGTGTTAATTTTGACAGCAAATTTTTATTTAGTTTTAGTCTTAGTCTTTTGACTAAAATGCAATTTAGTTTTAGTCATATTTTAGTCATCTAAATTATTTTAGTTTTAGTCTAGTTTTAGTCGACGAAATACTATAAGATTTTAGTCGACTAAATCTACAGTAGATTTAGTCGACTAAAATATTAAGGGTTTAGTTAAATTGTAATGCATTAATTTAGAATTCCTCTAGAATGTCCAAACCCATATACTCCCGGAGAAAACATTTATTAACCTATTAATATGAATGATTTTTAAGTTTGAACATTCAATACAGATACAGATTTAACTATTGTGACTAAAAAATATCTTAAAATTAAATAAAACCACTTTTCCTAAAGTAAAACACAGTCTTCTTTTCAATGAATGATATATGCATTCTTGATAACTACTTGCATACATCATTATTTATTCTTTCAAGCAGACATATTTATTTGTATGAATTAAATATAATGAATCCTTATTAAAGCTATTAACAAACAGTGAATGCTTTTCTTTTGTTGCTTGAATATTAAGGACACAGACCGCATTAGGTTTATTGCCACTGTCACTTTAAGACATCAGATCATGTCCAATGACATGCGGATACAATTGCACTGATACACATCCGATACACTCACAACTGTTTAAGACATAACCAACATAGATTACATGAATACTCTCCAAAAAGGACATTTACACATAATGCTGTGTGTATTTGTCCATTCAGACTCGAAAGAGAGCTCAATTCAGTCCTCGCGCGCTGTATAGGTGTCTATTGTGCATGGCTGCACGCTTCAGGTCGGGTGTGTGCCGTACGGAATAGAGCTCTTTTTTTTTTTTTAGCTCATATTCAGATCTAAATGTCTGCTCTACTCATTCTCCCAGACGTTTACATTTTTTTAAAGTTTTGAGACCGCTGCGTAGATCAGCACGTTACAGTACAAATGTGCGTATCTATCACACATGCAGGACATCAGTTCTGACTGGATCGCTTCCCAGATCATCACTATCTAACATTTTCGTCTAGTTTTCATTCGTTGACGAAAATGTCAATAGATTTTCGTCATAGTTTTTGTCATTCAAAACTAGGTTTTATTTAGTTATCGTCTCGTTTTCGTCTGTGAAAAAATGTCGTTGACGAATAAGTTGTGATCCCCTTTTTCAGTTGTGGGGATCAGTCTAGCATTTTTTCTAAACATTTTGTGAGTTTCTTTGTTATCACATAATCAAAAACACTAAAACTTCTCTGATCAACAGAGGGTACACTTGTTAACACAGATCAACTATTGTTAACCTTCCTTGGCAGAGCAAAGGATAACACAAATTACTAGCACTTTACGCTAATCTTCCCTGCCTGAACAGAGGATAACCAAATTATTAGCACATGATGCTAATCTTCCCTGCCTGAAACAGAGGATAACCAATATTAACACATAATGCTGATCTTCCCTGCCTGAACAGAATAACTTTCATCTCTTCACCTGATAACTTAGTTAACCATACTCTACAGCTGTCTGTTAACTCTTCTCTGACGGCACAGAGGATAACAAATTTGTACTGGTCTTAAAGGTTCTTTTGGATAGAGTAGCACTCACCAACCCTTGGTTGTACAGAAATATTTAGTCTGGAACTCAGTCAGATCTTTGTTGAGCTTGAAGTTTCAATCTGGATTCAGGTGAGTAGCTCTATCCAGGTCACAGCACCAAAACTGGTGGAAACTAAGAAGCGAAGACCAGGAGACTGTATCTTCAGCAGGATTCTTTATTGAGAACACGAGCTGTCGGTAGCTGCAGTCATCAAGTCTGAACTAAGGGAGTGGACATTGTAGTTTATATACCTTTCAAGGGGGTGGGATTACATAGTGGTGGCATGTAAATGAAGTACAGGAGTCAGCCCATTTTTAACTCATCAGCATAACAGTGTCATTCAAATGCATTGCTAATCCACTCATCCTAACTATTCAACGAATGGGGCATATTAGTTTGGTCATATTCCTTATATTCACTGTAAAAGTAAGATTCTAAGCCTTAAATTACACCCCCTTTCTGGCTTGTCAAACAGATAGCCATGATTTATTTTAGATAAAGATGGTGGACTCATATTACTTCAGGATTTCCTTATTCAAATAGATATGACTTCATCATGGATGCCCAAAAATAGCTCTCCAGCGACGTTGCAAATATGGCTGCCAAGTGAACAGAATTTCCTTGAACGAGTCTTCGCTCCTACCCACCGGTGATTTACTTAGCCTCGCCGAGAAACACACCTATCTCCACTCCTCTACATTTTCTTCCTGCCCTCTTCCCAGCTGTCTCCGGAGCGGCCTCTAGCACGAGTTTGGGCTAAGTAAACCACATCTGCGATACAAGTTGGCCGCATGAAGCAATGCTACAAACTTCACCTCGTGATTAGAGTCTAAAAATTATGTCTTCATCATGCCATACCTACACCGCTAGCATGCTCATTTATAATAAAACAAAATTGACAAGACAGACAGCAACAGTATAACAATCTAATGCTTCTAGAGGTTTAAGGAGGATACTTAAAATTACATGTATCACCTGATTCTCACCCGTTACATTACCGAAACATACACAGCCTTTTTGATTAAAGCTGCAGTCGGCAAGTCTGGCAGATTGAGTGGACTTAGGCAAAATGTTTAATGTTTACAACTCTCGTGCCCCTCCCCCACTATCAACGAATACCCTCCCACCGAATTCGTGCTCGTCAGTGCGTGTGCACCACGAACCTGCCCAACAAGTCCTAAGGTTAGCTATCCATACCAACACATTTGGGCAAACACACTTAGATTACTAACATAACACTAAGAAATAAAGTAACTGGTTGATAAAGCACAATTACCTGTCGAGAAGAAATGGTCTGCATCCAGCTTGAACCCAATTAAATCACGATCCGATGTTGATCCTGGTTTTATTACGGGCACGGTCGCTTTCTTTCTTTACTTCTTTCTTTTCAGCAGGTGTTCTCTTTTCCTGTGTTGTTTTTGACCTCCTAGCTCTTGAGGTTAACTGAGGAATTGGAATCTTTTCTGCCATCACTCTTCGTTACTGCGCGAACTTCAGGCGTGTGCATGTGATTGTAACGTGCGCGAGGGGTGGCGTGTGCACGACCTGTGATTGACAGTCAGATCTCACACCCCCCTGCGCTGATTGGACACAATGAACCGGGAGCGGTGGATTTTTGCAAAACAAATAACACGCTCCAGGTGGAGTTAGAAGCTCGGGTTTTTTCGAAAACCACTTTATTTATGTTGTTCTGTCGGATTATAGTGTCGATTTCACTGAATATGATCAAAAAAATGTTGCCGATGGCAGCTTTAAGCCGTGTTACTTCACTGCCGCAGCAGAGATTTCTCCCTCCGCTTATCATGGCTGTAACTCTGTGGGAGAAAGAATGGGCCTTCAAAAGCATTCTCTTCTATTGCAACAACTTCACTGCAGTCTATTGCATCAACAAATGCAGGACAAGTTCTTTTGAACTAATGCAATTCCTAATCTGGCCTTCCACTTGCAATTATTTCATAAATAAAGCAGAAATATAGCAGGATTTAAAATCCAAATCGCTCTTTTTCAAATTCTCCCTTTAGATTTAGGGCATAGGCTCCATATACAGGCCCGTCACGCACCCCAGTGCCTCTTATTTATTAACAGCCCAGCAAGCAAGCAAGTATTTCTAAAGTTCTTTGGCGTAGGCCCCATTCATAGCGCGCAATCCGAGGGAAGTGGAATCTGCATTTCCTGCCTGAAGACGAAGGCAGAGGCGCAGCCGGGAGGTATGGAAGGGACCATCCTGGTGGTGGTGGGGAGGATAGTAATAGCAGTAGATAATTTTATTTTCCCTCTGGGACAATTGGGTTTGCAGCACAGTCGCAAGGCACTTCATGATAGGACATCAGACATATGACACATACAAATACAATACAATGCAATGCAATACACTATTCACCCTTGGGTCTTACCAGACCAGCTGGACATCTAGCTTATTTTGACTGATTTAATGGCTTGTGGTACAAAAGAGAATTTGGATCTGTTCTTGGTCAGAAGGGGTGGACAGAAACGACGCCTAGATGGCAGTAGTTTAAAATGAGATGCCAACAGGTTTGTGTAATCACATACAGGGCCCTCTTTTGCACCCAGTGCAATTGACTTGTACACCGACGCATGTATCATTCCTATTTTGCACCCGACGCACAGCGGACTTTTCCCTCCACAGACCCATGTCGGTATATTAGGTAATGAACTTGCGCTCACGGGGGCGGTTCAGCGAAAATAGGAGGTGTGTTCCGGCGCAAATGTTCCCTGGTGCTATTTTGCAGTTTCAGAAAACAATTCCGCCACAGACCAGGAAAAACCTAGTCTAAAGTCAGTGGAGCATTATTCAGATGCTATTTTAAGGGCGCATGTTTGGCCATGACGTAGCGTGTGCACAACGCAGCATACAATTTGCTTCTCTCATTTACACAGATGCAGCAGTTCCCATTTTTGCAAACCATACATAATTACAAGGAAAAATATTACCACACGAGGGAAATCATTGTGGTGTCCATGAAGATGTGAAAAAAATAAGCATAAATCCAGCTTACACATTTACCCAAATTATTATTCGCCTGTTTAACCGAAGCTAATTTGGGTGGGTTTCTCTCATCCCCATACAATGTCACTTCTCTGTCTTTTATGGCCCTGACGAGAACGTCAGTCTGAACCGCTCCTGGCGTGCTCCTGGCAAGCTCCTGGCAAATCCGCTATTATAATAGCAATCTGACCAACCCATTTTAGATTTGCGAGATCCGCCCACAAAGTTACTTGGTTTCGCTTTTGATACTTGCGTTTCAGATAGGGCCCACAATGTTTTTGGCCTTTCTCACTATTCTGTCTTTGTAAATGTGTTCAATGCTCAGTAGTGTTATCCCAAGTAACTTGCTGGCAGTAGTAACTGTTTTTCTGATTATCTTTTTCTGTGATTCAGTGGCATTTCCGAACCAACAGATAATACAGCAAGTTAAAACACTTTCAACAAAAGCAGTATAAAACATTTGAAGCATTTTGTTATTGACATTAAAAACAAGCAGTTTCTTTAAAAAGTACATTCTTTGCTGTGTCTTAGTGTGCAAAAGATCAGTCCATGAGTCCCATTTAAGCTTGTTCTCCATGCAATGCCAAGGTATTTATAGTTTGTAACATCCTGAATAATCTCCACATTGATAAAAGTGTTGGTGGTTTGCTGTGACTTTCTAAAAATCTATGGACATTTCTTTGGTCTTATTGGTATTTAAAATGAAGTGTGACTTATTGCATTATTCTAAAAAGGAGTCTAAAACTAGCCCATGATCTACCCCCCATCCTGTAGCAGACTCACTAGAGCTGTGTCATCTGCATATCGTCGCTGTCCGATGAAAACCGCGTATGTCCATTTTGCAGATTTTGAGATTTTTCGACGGATAGAATGTCCATGTCATTTCCGTATACAGTATGCTTCACATTATCTAAATGACCAATGAAAAGTTGTGAAATCATGTCATCTGATTTTCACGTATATCCATTTGGTGTCAAAGCTGTCAATCAAGCCGCGTATCTCCCACCCTTTGAGGCATCTCGCCGGTCTTGTGAAGTTTTATCACCACTCCACATTTTGATTGACAGCCGTCACAACCTACCAGTGACTGTGTTTACTCCTTTCCTTACAACCATTGGATAGGATTTCAAAAACCGCTGATGCATTTGTACTTCTGACGACGCGCTGTTGAAAAACTATGCCGCAAAAAGAGTAAATAAAAGGCAAAAGAATGAACACACGTTTTCTTAATATGATAATTAAAAACCAACAGACTCATGACAATGCGGGACATTTTCTCAATATGCGACGTGCGGGACAAGGGGTGAAAATGCTGTGCGGTGAAATGCAAAGCGGGAGGGGTGCTCACCCTACTGAGAGTGGAGAGGAGTGACAAAATTACGGTAGGACTGTGCAAACAAAGTATTAGTCTAGCATTGCCATGTCAGTGGATTGATTCATTGTCCCTTCATATTTTGCAAGAGACATTTAATAAAACTGAGCGTATTTAATAAACTGAGACGTAGGCTATTTAATAAACTGAGCGTAGCCTATTCATCTGTCAATATGAAACGCGAATCGGTCATTCTAATTAATGATTGGAAGAACGCGACTACCGTTACTGTAAAATATGCTCGTATGTCCATTTAAACTCGATTTTGGTCAAATGTGGATTATATCATTATACTGGCAAGAATGTGGTTACATTTAAAGATGCCGTACCAAGTATGACAATGCTACGTTCAACTTCTTTTGAAATTACGGTGTTTTTTTCACTGTCTGAAAAGTAACCGTTTTGGACATACGTGAGTTTCATCGGGCAGCGACGATATTTAATAAAGTGCCTGTTTTGAAAAGTGCTAGTGCATGAATTTGTGTATAAAATAAATAGTAAAGCCTATGGATGTTATCATCACATCAGACAGAAATGAGCCCACTCTAACCTGCTGTACTCTACTGGTAAGGAAGTCCATGATCCAATAAATAATACCTGTATTAAGATAGAATTCACTAGCTAAAATGTCTGCAAGAATCTTCGGTTGCATGGCGTTAAAAGCAGATGAAAAGTACACGAATAGAATCTTAGCATGAGTCTTTGGTTTCTCAAGGTGAGTATGCAAAAAATGCATTAATGTAAAAATTGCATCGTCCACCCCCCTAAAGGCTTGATAAGCGAATTGCAGGGTTTTTGGTTACTTTATTAATACCCGTAGGGAAACTGGTTTTACAGTCTAAGAGGCAGGGCATCCTTAGAACATTGTTGACCACAACATGACATACAACACACAAAACATTAAAACATATAAAAACAGGCAACATAAATAAATAAAAAGAAGGAACAGAGAACAGTACATGACCAAAGTGCTTGTGAGTTTTGTGCAAATAGTAAATTTACAGCTTGTTTAACAGAGTGATTGCTGCTGGTCTAAAACTGTTTTTAAAACGAGTTGTTCTACAAATAGGGACTTTTAACCTCCGTCCCGAAGGGAGACTCTGGAATTCCCTATTCAAAGGATATAGACTATCATTAGTGATAGCCATAACTAACCTCTGTAATTGTTTTGCATACAGAGTCATAGGGTGCAGCTGGGATTCCCCGGTCAGCTTACTTGACCACTTTACAATTTGGTTTAGGCGATTCTTGTGCTTGACTGAGACACAACCAAACCATGCCACCAAGTCGAATGATATAATCGTTTCAATAAAAGACTTATAAATAAGGTCATCATAGTCTTGTCTATATTGAAATGATGTAATTTTCTCAAACAGTATAGGCGCTGTTGTCCTTTTTTACAGACAGCCTCACAATTCTCCTGGAAATTTAATTTAGATTCAATAATTGTCCTTAGGTATCTATAAGATTGTACTTGGTCCACTAGTTGACCGTTTATAATTATTGCCTCATATCCTGGAGTTTTTTCCAAAATCAATGTACATTATCCTTTGTTTTGGATATGTTCAATTAAAGGTGTGACTCCTCGCACCATCTGACAAAGTCTTCTATTATTGGACCATGGCCTGAGAGCAGACTCACTATGGCAGTGTCATCAGCATATTTTATAATGGTCCTATTTACATATTTGCTCTGACACATTTTTGTATATAAAATGAACAGAAGGGGTGAAAGTACACACCCCTGTGGTGAACCTGTAGAAGAGCAAAGCTGACCAGATAGAGCTCCATTCACCTTTACTCTCTGTGTCCTGTTTGTTAAAATATCCAGAATCCAACCAACAAGATTAGAAGAAAAATCAAATTGCTCAATAAGATTAGCTAAAATGTATGGTTGGATTGTATTAAAAGCAGATGAAAAATCAATAAAAAGAATTTGTGCATAGGACCCACTACCCTTGAGATGTTTGAGGAGCAATGAAGCAGAGTGAGAGTGGCATCTTCTACACCCCTGCGTGGCCTGTATGCAAATTGCATGGGATCCAATGCATGTTCAGTTATCCTTAAAATGTGTTGTTTTATCAAATTTTCAAAACTTTTCATTAAAATTGAAGTGAGAGCGACAGGTCTAAATTCAGTGTTTTAGAATTACTACATTTTGGAACTGGGACCACTACCGCATCCTTCCAAATTTCGGGTACATGTTGCGTCTGCAAGGATTTATTAAAAATATATTGGAATATGTGACTCAGCTCTTTTGTACATGTTTTGATCACACACCTACAAATGTTAACAGGTCCTTGACTCTTATTAATCTTTGTCCTACTAAAGACATTTTCAACATCCTCATATGTAATGTTTAAATGTTGATTATCATCCTTGAGTTTATGCTGGAGTGCTTGAACCTCCTGACTAAAATCAGACTTGTCAAAACGTGTAAAAAAAGAATTAAAAGCATTGGCAAGCTCAACATCTGATCCAAACCCCTCTGGAAAAGCATGACTATTATTTCTTTGCACCTGCATATCTGCTATAGTTTTCATACATGACCAGGCAGAACCAACCAGCTAGATTTTTTTCCAGTTTAGATTTATATATTTGTTTTGCCTTATATATCTCACTTTTAAGCTCTTTGGTTGCTACATGTAGGTCGAAGGCATTTCCCTGCTTATGAGCATATCTTTTTTTCTTTATACTATCTTTTATAGACCTATTTACCCATGGTTTATTATTAGGGTATATTTTTACTTGTTTGCTAGGTATAATCATATCTCTACAGAGGACCACATATGAACAAACAACATCAGCCATTTCATCCAAGTCCTTGCATGATTCTTTAAAAATATCCCAGTCTGTGCAATCGTAACACTCCTGGAGGCACATAACCGATTCCTCAGTCCATTCTTGTACTGCCTTGGTTTGCACTTTTTCCCTTCTCAGGACAGTACGATAAGTGGGGAGAAATTGTATACAGTTATGGTCTGTGGAGCCCAGCGGGGGGAGTGGCGTCTATTTATAAGCGTCCCTTATTGTGCCATAGCAAAGATCCAGTGTCCTTCCCCGTCTAGTAGGACAGGTGACATACTGGTAAAAGAGTTTTTTTCAGGGTTACATGATTAAAATCGCCTAGGATAAAATTTGGCGCATCTGGGGAGAGTGACTGTAGTTTCTGCACTACGTCAGAAATCACAGTGCACGCAATGGTGGCATTTGCCCTCGGGTGTATGTACACGACTGTTAAGAAGATTTGTGGGAACTCCCGTGGTAAATAAAATGGTCGCAATGACACAGATAGAATTCAATATCGGGCAGGCATATTTTTTCTCGAACAGTCACAGAGGTACAATACCGTCTATTAAAATACACACATACCCCGCCACCGAGTGTCTTTCCCGTTGCGCTAGCATCCCGGTCTATCCGAACAGGTGATCTGAAGCTGTCAATCCACACGGTCTCCGTGAAGGCCAGGACGCAGCATTCTCTGAAATTCTTCTGTAGTTGGACATTACCCTGGAGTTCATCCACCTTGTTCCTAAGGGATTGCACATTCCCCAATATCATTGTAGGCCGGGGGATTCGTCTCATCCCCTGCTTTCTCAGGCGTAATCTGATGCCTCCGCATTTACCCCGCTTCCTATTTTTTCTCTGCCATGTCGAGGATCCGGATTTATAATCCTTCCGTATACAGTCTGGTAAGTGTAAGGTTATGTCTGATATACTAGGAAGGTTCCCAGTGCTAAGATAAAGCAGTTGATCTCTACTGTACTGTGTTCTTCCTTGGGTAGCTGCCTGCTTTGAGTCCTGCGCAAGCAGCAGACATAATAGAATCCAAGTTACAATCAAGTAAAGAGGTTCCATTTTCAGTTTAACGCCTAGTTACTCAGCAGGAGGTCTCAGACAAAAATTTGTACAAACTTTTAGACAAAACTAGACACACTTGACGACGTTTACAAACAAACAAATCGGACGGTAACTCTCTCACTGCCAGTCGCACGCGTGCGCATGCGCCATCTGGGGGTCCATAAGATGGTGGGTTTGTAATACAATGTACCTCTTTACCAGGCGTTCCAGCCACTTCATGACCAGTGATGTCAACACAATTGGTCAGAAGTCATTGGACTCTGTGGTTCTTGGCAGTTTTGGCACGGGTACAATTGTAGATGTTTTCCTCAGGATGGGGACTTTACATAGATTAATAGAGGAGTTAAAAATATCAGTGAACTCAGGGGCTAACTGTTCTGCACAGTGCTTGAGGATATTACCACAGATATTTGTCAGGGCCAGGACTTTTTGGTGGATTTTTGCGATCATCCAAGATGGCGTAAATGTGCAGCCGTGTTTTGTCTTTGTGCTTGTATACAAGTCCTTGTTTTGCCTTCGCCTACGACTAAGTTACGAGCTAAGAAATTGTCCGTCAACATTTCTTTCCACTATTGTGTGGTATTATTGTGCTAACGCAGACCGGCGTTGGCTAGCCAATAGCTAGCTAACCAGCTACAGCTAGCGGCCTCCACCTATTGTTTTGAGCCAGCCGGATAGCTCTCTCCCTAGATCCGCCTCCCTGGATCCCGGATTCGCCTGCTGACCCGCGCGGCGCACCATCACCAGCCTAGCGGTCTTAGGTTTTTTTTTCACTGCTCTATCAGATTCTTCATAATACAACCGGACCTCTTCGCTGCCCCACTAGATTATTTTTATTTTTTTCTCTGGACATTGGCTGCCTTGTACTACAGGATCATCATAGCCAGCCAGTTACCTGGAATGGATCCGACATACGGCTAACGAACTACGGCTTATTCTTAATACAGCGACTGTCTACTAGTCTACTCTACGTGTTCACCGCACTTTCACTGGACATTTGCCTCCTGTAGCCGATGCATCTCAGTCCGCTCACCTCGGTTTGTTCATTAGCCGTGGTTGCATACCATAGGCTGGAGGATAATAACAACATACATCACGGTACTGTTTTTGTTTAAGTTAGGCCTCAACCTCAACATCGATTACTGTTCTTGCTTAATCTTAGCTATTACTTGTGATTTTCCTGTTTTGTTTACACCAAATTATGTCGTGTTTTTTGTTGTTTTTGCTTTCCTTTATTGCCCTACTCTCATGTAGATTACTTAACCCCCTCTGCTTTAATTATGCTAATTCCTCTACTCTATTAACTACAGAGCCAGGCACATCTGGCATATTTTATCTGTCCAGAGATGCAATCTCTTTTTTTATTACTTTACATTTAGGTTTACCTCAGCTGAACACTCATACTGTTATACCTTTGGTTGATCATACTGCACTCCAGTTATTGTATTACGATCTGATGCCCTTTTCCTTGTATAATGCTACCCGCTGTTCTAAACGTCCAGTCCTTAAAGTCATGTGTCATATTCTTATTTTTCTTCTCCTTTGCTCATCTGGAGACGTAGAGCTCAACCCTGGCCCTGAAACCCCTAGTGCCTTCTCCGAGCCCCAGGCAATCTCTTTCACTGATTTCTGTGAACGTAAAAGCCTTGGGTTCATGCACATCAACATTAGAAGTCTACTCCCAAAGCTAGACTTACTTACAGTTCTTGTACATTCAGCCGATCCTGATATACTATCCGTATCCGAATCCTGGCTTAGGAAGTCTGTTAACACCACTGAAATAACAATTCCCAATTATAATATTTTTCGGCAAGATCGAGTTACGAAAGGTGGTGGAGTAGCAATTTACTGTAGAGATAAGCTACAGAGCTCAGTCATCTTGTCCAGATCTGTACCGAAACAGTTTGAACTTTTACTTTTAAAAATCCAGCAATCTCAGAACCAGGCTCTTACTGTTGCTGTCTGCTACAGACCCCCCTCAGCCCCGTGCAGTGCCCTTAACTCCATATGTGAACTCATTGCCCCACACCTATCCTCTGAGTTTTTATTGCTTGGTGACTTAAACTGGGATATGCTCAATCCCCCAGTAATTTTACTTTCTAAGCTTGATGCACTTAACCTTACACAGATAATAAATGAACCTACCAGGATCAACCTCAAATCAGCGACGAAGGGAACCCTCATAGACGTTGCCCTGACTAATTTGCCTTGTAAATATACCTCTGCTGTTTACAACCAAGATCTAAGCGATCACTGTCTTATTGCCTGTGTCCGTAATGGGACCGGGGTCAAACGACCACCCCTCATCTCCGTTAAACGCTGTCTAAAACACTTCAGCGGACAGGCTTTTTTAAATGATCTGAACGCTATTTCTTGGTTAAACATTAATCTCATTCCGTCAGTAGAGGATGCTTGGCTGTACCTCAAAAGTGAATTTCTCTCTGTTTTAAATAAGCATGCTCCTTTTAAAAAGTTCAGAACGAAAGATAGATGCAGCCCCTGGTTCACCACAGAATTGACCTGTCTCAATCAACACAAAAACACTCTGTGGCGTACCGCGCTAGCCTCAAACAAGCCCAGCGATATGCAACTTTTTAAAAAAGCCAGAAACCGATATACTCAGGTAGTTAGGGAAGCAAAGGCCCACTTCTTTAAACAGAAATTTGCTTTCTGCTACACCAACTCCAAAAAGTTTTGGGATACTGTTAAAACTCTGGAGAACAAGGTCATCTCCTCTCAACTTCCTACAGCCCTAAAATTAGATAATATTGTCACTACAGATAAGGTTAAGATTTTAGAGAATTTTAATAAGCATTTCGCTGAAGCCGGGCCACGCCTTTCATCTAGATACTTGCCCTAAAGCTAGCTGCCCCACAACCACAATGCCTCCGTGCCCAGCCCCCTCCACACACTTTTCCTTTAACCTTATTCAGACAGCCAATGTACTGAAAGAATTGCAAAACCTGGACCCATACAAATCAGCTAGGCTGGATATTCTGGATCCTTCTTTTCTAAAATTATCTGCAAATATTATTGCTGCCCCCATCACCAGTCTATTTAACCTTTCTCTCTTATCTTCTGAAATCCCGAGAGATTGGAAATCCGCCGCAGTCATTCCCCTGTTCAAAGGAGGAGACACTTTTGACCCCAACTGCTACAGACCAATTTCCATCCTACCCTGTCTTTCCAAAGTTTTTGAAAAACTGGTCAACAAACAAATTGTCAGTTATCTGGAATCCCACTGCATTCTTTCCACTATGCAGTCTGGTTTTCGTGCTGGTCATGGCTGCACCACGGCTACCCTAAAGGTCTTGAACGACATCATAGCTGCTATGGATAAAAAGCAATACTGTGCAGCCGTCTATATCGATCTGTCCAAGGCTTTTGATTCGGTTAATCACCGTGTTCTTATTGGCCGACTCAATAGCCTGAGCTTTTCACTTGACTGCCTCGCCTGGTTCTCCAACTATCTCTCCGACAGGGTCCAGCGTGTTAAATCGGAGGGCCTTTTGTCGGGACCCATGCCTGTCTCTATGGGGGTGCCACAGGGCTCGATGCTCGGACCTACTCTATTTTCCCTCTACATCAACGATGTGGCTCTCGCTGCTGGTGACTCCCAGATCCACCTTTATGCAGATGATACCATCCTGTATACGTCAGGTTCTTCATTAGATACTGTGCTCAAAAATCTCCAGGAGAGTTTAAATGACATTCAACATTCCTTTCGAAACCTTCAGTTATTACTAAATTCTGGTAAAACTAAGTGTATGCTTTTCAAGCGATCACTGCCAACACCTGCCCGTCTACCTAGCATTACCATGCTGGATGGGTCTGAACTAGAGTATGTTGATACATATAAATATCTAGGTGTCTTGTTAGACAGCTCTCTCTCCTTCCAGCCGCATATTAACAATTTAAGATCTAAAATTAAATCTAGAATTGGCTTCCTTTTCCGTAATAGGGCCTCCTTCACTCATGCTGCCAAACTTGCTTTGGCGAAAATGACTATCATTCCTATGTTCGACTTTGGCGATCTCATTTATAGAACTGCCTCAAAATTTCTGCTGAAAAAACTGGACGTGATTTATCATAGTGTTATACGTTTTGTTAAAAATGCCCCTTACAACACCCACCACTGCAAGCTCTATGCTTTAGTCGGTTGGCCGTCTTTAACTACTCGGCGTTTAACTCACTGGTACCAACTTATTTATAAGTCTCTGCTTGGCAAAGTTCCCCTGTACTTAAGCTGTCTAGTTACCATCGCTCTACCTACTCACAGTTTATGATCTAGTAGGTATATCGCCTTAGTCACTCCGAAAGCCTGCACAACATTCGGCCGCCAATCCTTCCAGTTTGCAGCCGCCAATGACTGGAATGAACTGCAAAAAACACTAAAACTTGAAACACTTATATCACCAGCTGCCTTTAAACGACTCCTTTCTGAACAATTGTCCGATCTATGTACCTGCTAACTGTCTTCAACTTTTCTACCTGATCCTATGCCCGTATTGCACAGTGGACCTCTTTCACCTGCATTATTGTCATATCTGCTGACTTTCTTGTACGACTCTTGTTGATCAGATATTTCTCAAATGCTCTTTTCCATAATCGTGGTCACATAATTCATGCACTCAAATGATCTACCTGCTAGACACACTTTAATCCTTGTATATCAAGTATCATATTTGTACTTTATATTTTTAAAATTGTTAAATATTTTAAAATATATTTGCTAGTGCCTTAGCTATGCTGCTCAACAGAATTCACATATACCTTATCCTGCTTTTGTAAACCCTGTATTGCTGTATTGTGTTTTACTGTAATTAGTAATTTGGACTTCTGTGTTTTGTGTACTTATTATGTATGTTGTCTTGCACATTTATTCGCCTTATCTTGGCCAGGTCGCCGTTGTAAATGAGAATTTGTTCTCAATTGGCCTACCTGGTTAAATAAAGGTTAAATAAAAATAAATAAAAAAAATTACAGCGACTAAAAAGGTGAAAGACATCCAATTGTTTGATGTTTAATACAGATGCAGGGGGTGGAGGGGGCAGCACGATGCCAGCTCCAGCACCGCTGCCACTCTCAAAGCGACAGAAGAAGCCGTTTAGCTTGTTTCCAATTTCCAGTCCCTCAACTCCAGGTAGTCAGTGAAGGATTCCCTCTGCCCTTGTGGGGGACATTTGTCATGGTCTTGATCCCCTGCCATGCCTGACACCAGGGTTTCCTCAATCTTCTGTCTGTACCTGTACTTATCCAGCTTTATTCGTCTTTTAATCTGTCTATGCATATCCCTTTTGGCTGTATCATCATGATTCCTGGATGCTTTTTCTTTTCAATTATAAAATGCTTTAATTTAATTTATATCAGGGCATTTAAAAATGTCCCAGTTTGTACAATCAAAACAACCCTGCAGGGCCATAATACTTTCATTATTCCATACTTTAACTGAGGGTTCTTGGGCTTCTCCCTTTGCAGGAGCCTCTGATATATAGGCCAGAGGTAAACCACATTGTGGTCAGATACCCCTAGTGGTGGGAGCAATAATGAAGAGTAGGTGTCTTTGACAGTTCCATAAAATAGGTATAAAAACCTTTTTTTCCACATACTGATAATATGTGCATAAGCACTTTTTCACAGGACAATTATTAAAATCTCCTAAGATAAACTTAGGGGCATCCGGAGACAGTAGATCGAGCAAGTGGGAGAGATTAAAAATAATGTCCAGTGCCCTGTCAAAATTTGCCTTTGGGTGTATGTATAAGTAAAAATCAGTAAAAATATCTGAGGGAACTCTCTGGCCAGATAGATGGCGGATATTTGCAGTCAGCTCGTCGGTTTTTGCTTTTAGGGACTGGGCGCTGATGAGCAGCGTAACGGGCAGAGAGAGATTGTTTTTCAGTCTCCTTAATCTTCACTGTGTGTCCCTTTTTGATCCTCGTTTGCACTTTGTAGTCCATTTCTTTGGTTTGGTCCTTAGATAGTTTGCTATGGAGCTTACTACGGCTGCATGATCCGTAGATAAACGATTGCGTATAAGTAGGAGGAATTCTCTACTATATTGGATTTCAACCGCCACGCCAGTGACATGATCATGATAGAGTCCATGGGCGAGACAGTGTTTTAAAGTCACTATAAGCAGTCCGATCTTACACCAATAAGCCAAGTCCATGATTGCTTTTAGTGCAGTGCGGGATAAGGCGCATCAATACATACAACCAATGTAACATTCACAATAATGAACAACAGATGGAGAATATATTCACGATAACGGATGGAGGGGAAGGGACCATCCTGGTGGTGGTGGGGAGGATGGAGGTAATTGTTTTACTTCAGCATGTGCAAACTCAGACATGCGTAAGTACCGATCTTTTATACTGCAAATTTTAGAACATGATTGGTTAGATGTGAAGGCAATAAGTGACGTAACGATTGAGTCTTCTGACGTAACGATTGAGTCCTCCATCTCAGTTCAAATGCTGCATGGGTTTCCCTTCAGGTTCTCCGGTTAAACTTTCATGTCTCACTGCCACTGCAGTGCTTTCTCCTCTCATCAAAATACATTTCTCTCACTACTGCAGTAGTGAATTAAGCTACTGGTCTAGCACCAGTTTTCAGAGTAAACTTTGTTTCTCACTGCCGCAGCAGTTATTTCGGTCACCGCTTTCACGCCAGCACTCGATTAAACTTCATTCCTCACTACCACCAGTAGTCGAGTCAAGTCATCTTCCAGGAAATGAAACTATGGAAAAGATCCATTAAACTATGAAAATAACCATCAGCTTATCATTTTTAGAGCACCTAAATTGATACTTGCATGGCTTTTGCCGTGGTAACAATTCTTGAAGTTCTTGGAAAAGTATGTTGATGGCTCAGAGAGTGTCAAACATTGAAGTTGCAATCATTTTCTTCTCCGTTGGATAAGGGTATGATGAACTTGCATGGTTAGTTTGACTCATGGCTGGAGTGCAGATTTGTGGCCTGCCGGCCCTGGGCCGGAGAGGACACGCAGAGCAGATGGTGGGAGTTGCAATGGACTTCTTCTGCATTGAATGAAGACATTGTGCCAAATTCCTGAGGTTGCCCTTGCTTCTGTTGTGGTTGAGAGAGAGTCCTCTCCCTCCTGAATGAGCACATGGCTGGTTGGGAGTCAAGGCCTGCTGCCCTGGAGTCTGGGGCCTAGTGCGGCCCTGCAGGACAGCAACCTGAACGTACATGAGAAAACCAAATACAAATACATAATAGTATGCAAAACATTAAATAATTCGCAGTTTCTGGGATGCATGTTCATTTTTATTAATGCAGCAAAGGCTGTTTTAATGTTTGTCTCTGTCTTCTCTGTCTTTACCACGTGACAAAATTTTTAACAGCAATAAAACCAACTTATCTGATCGTAGTCATGGTAACCAAAGACCCTTCTTGCCCTTGTTGGGGTATGGGGCCACAGGTCCTAGAGAGAGTTTTAAAGATTATTTGTTAACCATAACAAATAATTGTGTCTGATTGGTCTCAGTCGCTACACAACGAATGAATGGAATTTTTCCTCATTTTCCTGTCTGATGCAATACTTTAGTAGATGGTTGGCTCATTCGGACCATCAGGCTATGCGATTCAGTTCGCCCGGCATCCCCCAAGTTTCGGTCCATCCACTCCACTCTAGTGAGAGCAGCCGATGCCCATGTCTTGCGAAGGACGTGATAGAGCCAGTCTCGCCAGCCGATATGAGGTCAGGGTATTACAGCCCCCACTTCATTGTTCATTGTACCCAAGAAAGCGGTGGGTTACGACTGATTTTGGACCTGCGAGTTTTGAATCGGAGCCTTCACAAGCTACCGTTCAAAATGCTCACGCAGAAACGCATTTTCGAATGCATCCGTCCCCGAAATTGGTTTGCAGCAATCTACCTGAAGGACGCGTACATTCATGCCTTAGTTCTCCCTCGACACAGGCCGTTTCTGTGCTTTGCGTTCGAGTGTCGAGCATATCAGTACAAGGTCTTGCCCTTCGGACTGTCCCTGTCTCCCCGTGTCTTCACGAAAGTCACGGAGGGGGCCCTTGTACCCATGAGAAAACAGGGTGTTCGCATCCTCAACTATCTCGATGACTGGCTCATACCAGCACACTCTCGAGATCAGTTATGTGAACACAGGGACCTCGTGCTCAGGCACCTCAGCCAGTCGGGTCTTCAGGTCAACTGGGAAAAGAGCAAACTCTCCCCTGTGATGAGGATCTCTTTTCTCGGTATGGAGTTTGATTCGGTTGCACAGACAGCGCGCTGCACAGAGAAACGCACCCGGTCTGTGCTTAACTGCTTAAATATGTTCAAAGGCAGGACGTCTGTCCCATTGAAGTTCTTTCAGAGGCTCCTGGGGCATATGGCTGCAAGGCCTCGAAATTTCTTGAACACATTCCAAGATGGCAGCTTGTTAGTTGGATGGCAGCTTGTTAGTCTATTTTTTATAGACTAGAGATTTTTTATTATTTTGTCCTTTTTATTATTTTATATTATTTTTGTTTTAAAAGTTTAAATGGACAACATATACAACAAACACATAGTCCCAGATTCCGACAACGTTTTTATTATATAATAAACATTGGTCGAACAACACGTGTTCCTGTGGGACTTGGCACGCTGAAACATCAGGAGCCAAATTAGCTCAAGCCGTCGAGCTTGTGCAGGATCGTGAGCCGGTGTTTGAGCGCAGATTCCGCGGGCCTGGCAGACAGGGAAAGCAGCCCACGTGTGATGAAGGAGAAGGAGAACAGCATCTTTTCGACGTTCTTGTAACCTTGGACTCGAGTCTTCTAACAAAGACTTGTTTGCTGTTGCTTTGTCGAGGAGTTTGTGAGCTTTGCTCACGGGCCTGACAGCGTGGGAAACAGGGCCTGACAGCGTGGGAATACAGCTTCGCAGTTCGCAGCGGCTTGTGCAACGGCCTGTGCGCGAAGGAGAGTTTTTTGGTACGTCCTTAGACTTGTTAAACTGACTTATATGGACTCTGTGGCTATCGATTACTCGGCCAAAATGTGGTTATTAACCGTTGGATGTGTGCTCTTTTTGCAATTTATTTCAAAGAACATTTCGAGACAACATTGCTATTTTCAATTTCCATAGCTAAACAGTATGAATTATTAGCTCTAAATGTATCTGTGTCTAGGAACTTGCAGCTAACCATAGCTGGTTGTTATAGACCTCAATCGGCAACTAGTAGTGGGCCTATTTTACATTCAGTAATGAACTCATTAGCTCTTTTGAATTATAAAGAACTGATCTTATTAGGTGATTTTAACTTGAATTGGATGCATACAATATCTGATCATTTTAAAGTACTTTGCAATAATCTAATTCTCTTTCAATTAGTAGATTCACCAACTAGGCCTAACATGAAATTTATGGAAAAATCAACTTTAATAGATCTTGTCATAACAAATGCTCTACATAAATACTCGTCCGTTTCTGTATTCGCTAACGATATCAGTGATCACTGTGTCGTGGCAGTAGTTAGAAATATGAAATTACCTCAGCAAAATCCAAAAATTATTACGAGGCGTTTTATGAAATATTTGTATGAACAAGCATTCTTATACGATCTTGCTCAAATTGATTGGGATAAAATTGTTTTAATTCCGGACCTTGATTGTGCATGGTATTTTTATGATAATTTTATGTTAATTGTCAATAAGCATGCGCCCATGAAAAAATTTTGAGTTCAAAATCATGATAATCCGTGGTTTTCGACTGCCTTACGTGATCTCATTCAAGAGCGGGATGTCGCATGGGCAAAGGCCAGACAAAAAAATCTAAGCTCGGATTGGCTGCATTTTAGGCAGCTTCGAAATAAATGCACGGTGGTGACCAGAAAGGCTAAATCTGATTATTTCCTTGATAAAACCACAAAAAATGTAACCAATTCTGGGACGTTTTGGAGGAATATTAAGTACTTAACTGGTAGTAAAACTACAAACCTTCCTTCTAGTATAATTAAAGACTCCATTAAAATCGTAGATAAAAATGTTATTGCATCGGGGTCTTTAATTGAAACAAATTATTTGCTCCGATGTCTGTTCTGCTTTAAAAGAACTAGATGTGAATAAATCGCCAGGTCCTGATCATATTGCCCCATTGTTTTTAAACCCTCACTGACGTATTTGTTAAACCTTTCTTTATTAACAAACAAAATCCCACTGATCTGGAAGTCAGCATTTGTTGTTCCTCTGTCCAAGGGAGGTGATCCTTCTCTAATGGACAATTATAGACCTATATCCAAACTTTGTATCATCTCGAAAATGTTGGAAAAATTAGTAAGTGAGCAATTGACACAGTATTTAAACACTCATAATATTTTGTTTATAAACCAATCCGGATTCCGTAAAGGCTACAGTACGTGTACAGCTGTTCTAAAAGTCTTAAATGACATAGTGGAGTCCTTAGATGATAAGAAACATTGTGCATGTCTTTTTATTGACTTATCTAAGGCCTTTGACACTGTGGATTATGATGTGTTACTAAAATGACTTCGATCAGTAGGACTATCGGAAACTGTTATTTTATGGTTTAGTTCTTATTTAAAGGGAAGAACCCAATGTGTTCAGGTGGAAGGTTTTCAGTCAGATCGATTGGAGGTCGTTAAGGGAGTCCCTCAAGGATCTGTGCTAGGCCCGTTATTATTTAGCATATATATATAAATTGTTTGGATTTTAATATTGAAAATACAAGGTTTCACTTTTATGCAGACGATACAATTATATATTGTTCAGATTCATCTAAGCAACAATCTGTGGCTTTCTTACAGTCTGCTTTCGATATGATACAAAATAGGTTTTGTGCATTGAAGCTGGTCTTAAATGAGAAAAAAACTAAATGTATGTTATTTTCAAACTCCAAAATTTATACTGAGAATTCATCTCTCTTTTGACTTTTCAGGGTAATCTGATTACATCAGTATCGGAGTACAAATACCTTGGTATCATTATCGATAACACACTACGTTTGGGTCACATATTAAATATCTTGAGGCAAAAACTTAAGAAAAAATTAGGATTCTATTTTAGAAACAAATCATGTTTCTCATTTAATGTGAGAAAGAAACTAGTGTCTGCTACCTTTTTACCAGTTCTTGATTATGGGAATGTAGTATATCAGCACGCCCCCTCTTACCTTCTTGTCTCTCTGGATGCTCTGTACCATGGTGCTTTGAGATTCATAACTGACTGCAGATTTTCGACACACCATTGTGACCTATATAAAATGGTTGGCTGGTCGTCGCTGAGTAGTAGAAGGAAAAAGCACTGGTACCAACTGATTTACAAAGCTATATTAGGTTATTTACCCCCTTATCTTTGTTGTCTTATTAAACAGAAGTCACCTGGTAATTACTCATTATGTTCTAAATCGACCTACAATTTGTGTGTGCCTTTTGCCAGAGCTAAAATGGGTAAAACCTCTTTTAATTGATGTTTTATTAACAAGGCTCGGGAGGAACACGTTCTAATGATCAAACAATCAAGTCATTCCAGCCAGCTGTCAGCAATCAGTAATCAACAGGTCCACTCAATCAGCACGAGTAAAGCCTATAAATATACTCAGTCGACTCACCCATATTCCTTGACAGTTTTCAGCATTTGGTTTACCGATTTTCTACGATGTCCCAAATGCAGCTTTCACCATCCGATGACGAGCTTAACCATGCTCCGGTTCCTCCGGTGCCATCAGCTGGCCCCAGGACAACCTCTCCACCTGATACCGCCTCCGAGCCCCACGTCTCATGTCGCGGACGCCGGTCTGCGCAAGCAACCCCTCGCACGCCAAGACGCCGAGGTTTACCCTCACCTCCACCGCGAGGACTCCAGCTTCCTCCCCGGCGTCCTCCTATCGTTCGGCCGTACCAACGATTCCGCCTATTGGGAAGTGGACAGTCTTGAGTCTGAGACAAGCGCTGATAAACTCTGATATTCAGCCCTCACGCAGGATGACTAAAGTGCAAATATACAACTTATACTTTACCTTGCAATCATCAAATCTCTCTCCCAAATCCACCCCAGGTTCCAAGGCGGCCAGCAGGCCGGGAAATTCTCGTGAGGCCCCGAATTCGCCTCGCCCGACTCCGCCACCTTCCTGTGCAAGATTCGGTTTGCCGCGCGATTCAGCCCGCGGCGCCAGGATTTCTGCGAGCCTGGGTCGCGCTCCAGATTCCACCGCCACGAGACCTCACTTGCCTCCCGCTTCAGCTGAGCTTTTCAGCACGGCGCTTCCCGCCGCAGCGCCATACACAGCTGGGCCCGCCGGCTCACCCTCTTTCTCCCAGTTTTTTCCTCCTGCTGTTTCTAACTCTTTTCCTCTGCAGTTGCCTCCGGCTCCCGTAGCAGACGCTTGCGTGAGGCTGCCTCCGATAGCGGTGCAGGCTCACACTTTCTACAATCTTCCTGCAACTACTGCTAACCCATTTTCAGTGGCCTGCAGCTCAAGCAAGTGCGAGACCGCCTCCGCTTGCAACACAAGCTCAGGCTTCTCATTCATTTCCTCCTTTTCCCCTTATGCTTTTCTCAATTTCCCTTCTCAAGCCCCACAGGCCGACCTAAGGCTGAGGCTGCCTCCGCCGATAGTCGCAGCCCAGGCTTCTCTCCCTTACAGCTCTCTCTTAAATGCCAAATCACAATTTTCTCTTTTCACAGCTACCCCGATGCCAGTCCCACCAAACGCTGTTGCTCTGGAGCCTCCCCCAGTGACTCAAAACATCCGAGCACAGATTCTGGCAGGTGCGGATGTAGACCTTTCACATTTACTTTCTCTGCTTCCCGTATCCGATTCTAACGTCAGTTAGACTGCGGGGATTTTTCAGTCACTTTAAAAAAATCCAAAATACACATTCATCACGTTTACTTTCTTTTTCGGAGTTTTCAATCGCTTTCTGCCACTTCACAGAAATCATTTGCTCAGCCTTCCCTCATAGGCGACGCGAACTGAATGACTATTTAGCGCTGGTAGCCGAGCTCGCGTTGTCCTACGGGGGAGGGCACTTTTACACGTATCATAAACTCTTCTAAGCAAAATGCGCTGTTAGGGTTTCACAGTGGAACCAATGCCCATACTGGGGAGCACTAGACACTGACCTACACAGCAGAGATTTCCTTGGCTGCAGGAATATTTCTTGCAGATCCTCACAGTTCAAAAAGTATTTTCCGAGCTCGGAATCCCCATCGCCCAGGAAAAAACCATGGGTCCCGCCACATCCATTGAGTTCCTTGGCATTAATCTAGATTCAGTTAAATACCAGGCCTCCCTGCCCAAGGAGAAAATCGATAGAATAATCCTCATCTCATCTACCCTCGTAGAGAGTTCAAAGTGTTCCAAACGCGAACTCCTATCCATGCTCGGCCACTTAAACTTCGCCATGCGCATTATTCCACAAGGCCGCCCTTTCATTTCTCATCTCCTCTCTCTCGCGTCTTCAGTTCACGCACTAGAGGATCTCATTTCCCTAACTCCAGCATGCCGCGAAGAACTCAGCCTATGGATAACTTTCCTTAAACAGTGGAACGGCCTATCCTTTTTCTATAAGGATCTAATTTCCTCCCCCATCGACATCCAGCTGTTCACAGATGCAGCCCCCTCAGTCGGCTTTGGGGGGTTCTGCTAAGGACGCTGGTTTGCGTCTACTTGGCCCCCCCAAATACAGGATACGCTACAGTCCTCTGCATTATTCGAGCTCTACCCTCTCGTAGTAGCAGCCTTCCTGTGGGGGAAAGAATGGACTCCCAGCAGCATCATAGTGCATTGTGACAACGAAGCTACAGTCCAGTGCATTAATAAAGACCATTCCCATTCACCCGCACTGATGCCACTTTTAAGACGTCTAATCTGGATTTCAGCATGTGATCAATTTATCTTAATTGCTTCATCTCTTACCTTAACAGCGTTAAGAGCCTCCAAGTCGGGTCCATCAAAAGTTACTTAAGCGGCATCCAATTTTTTCACAAATTGATTCACGGCGCCCCCTCACCGGAGATAAATAACTCACAAACCTCCCACTTAATTAAAGGCATCCAACGAATCCCAGCCCACCCGCCCGGACACCAGACAACCCATAACATTAGATATTCTTACTAAATGCATTCATACCCTCCGCACAGGCTACCGATCCCTTAATACCTCTCGCACACTCGACGCCATGTTTATTCTAGCTTTTTTTGGTTTCCTAAGATGCTCTGAACTGGCTATCACTTCCAGATTCGACCCAAAAATCCACCCAAACATCTCAGATCTTTCAGTGCTTGACAGCGAAACTATCTATTTTCTGATCAAACAAAGCAAAACAGACCAAACCAAAAAAGGCCACTTCATATATATTTTCAACCTCTCGTCACCAATTCAACCTTTCCAAACTATACTAGCATACCTCCAACTGAGAAACTCTCATGCTAAATCCCATCTCGAACCCCTGTTCATAGAAGACTCTAACAAACCCGTGACACGCTTTTGGTTCCAAAAACACCTAAAACCTGTTCTCCAACTATCAGGCATCCCAGCAGAGAATTTCTCCAGCCATTCCTTCCGCATCGGGGCAGCAACCTCAGCAGCCCAAAAAGGCGTCCCCCAGCAACAGATCCAAGCGCCTCAGACACGTTCCAAACCTATATCAGAACTAATCGTTTCCATATCAAAAAAGCCCACCAAATCCTCATTGGTTAAAAAAAAGAAAGAAAAAAAGCTGTCTCCCAGCGGACCCAGAGACAGCCTTCCCGGTCGAGTATTTATTTCTTCTCTTTCTCCGTCCAGCGAGTATTGATCTCCCAGCGGACCCAGAGACAGCCTTCCTGTTTGAGTATTTATATCTTCTCTTTCTCCGTCCAGCGAGTATTGATCTCCCAGCGGACCCAGAGACAGCCTTCCCGGTCGAGTATTTATATTTTCTCTTTCTCCGTCCAGCGAGTATTGATCTCCCAGCAGACCCAGAGACAGCCTTCCTGGACGAGTATTTTCATCTCCTCCTCCGTCTAGCGAGTATTGATCTCCCAGCGGACGTAGCCAAACCCTCCTAGTCAAGCATCTATGTTTTTCTCTTTCCTGACTGGTGAGGCTTACCCTTTCCGATGCCGTGAACATTGCCACAAGAACCCTCCTGTTCGAGCATCCATATTTACCCGTCCGACACCGTAAGCATTGAATTTTCGCCGGACACCGCGAGAGCTCTCCCAGCCAAACAACCAGGCTCTCCTTGAAATGCCAGCCCGCCAATCTCTGCGCTCTTTTCGGGGGGTCTTTAAGCAGGCGGCTGTCCTTTATTCACTTTGCTTTATGGGGAGTACTCTGGGTTCGGGCCCAATTTCCGAGCTCGGAGCCCTCCCCCGGACAGCACGCCAAATACGCATAACCATTTATTCTTTGATCATTTGTAAGTGTGAACTCGTGAATTGATGTTTTATTAACAAGGTTCGGGAGGAACACGTTCTAATGATCAAACAATCAAGTCATTCCAGCCAGCTGTCAGCAATCAGTAATCAACAGGTCCACTCAATCAGCACGAGTAAAGCCTATAAATATACTCAGTCGACTCACCCATATTCCTTGACAGTTTTCAGGATCCCTCCACCCCCCCATCTCCTCACACTTGCCTAGCTATCTTCCTAAACAGAGATACGGGGGGAGTACTCTGGGTTCGGGTCCAATTTCCGAGCTCGGAGCCCTCCCCCTGGACAGCACGCCAAATACTCATAACCATTTATTCTTTGATCATTTGTAAGTGTGAACTCGTGAAATATGCCGCAGCATTGGATTGGAATCTTCTCCAGACTGAGATGAAGTTGAAAGATTTAGTATCTTGTGGTCAATTTAAATATTTATTAGATAATCATCAGAGTAAATTAAGTGTGTGTAAATGTTTTTAACCAGATGCATTTTTATATTTTTATTTACGTAATGAGATCTGATTATGTTTGTGTGTTGTAACTTTGATGTAAAATGTCTATATAAACTAAGCTGCTTAGCCAGGACACTCCCGAAAAAGAGATTTTAATCTCAGTGAGTCTTCTTTCCTGGTAAAAATAAAGGTTATTGAATCGGAGCCTTCACAAGCTACCATTCAAAATGCTCACGCAGAAATGCATTTTCGAATGCATCCGTCCCCGAAATTGGTTTGCAGCAATCTACCTGAAGGACGTTGTAACAACATTTAGTTTTACATTAAATTAGCTCAAATTATATATAGGGAATTTTAATAATTAATCATGAATATGATTAATATATTGCATATTACAGTTAAATTATCGAAGTTGAAAATAGATTGATTGTACACACGAATGATCAATCACAACGAATTATAATTCCTCATTCATATGTCAATGGTCCATTTTCAGATCGATTATATGAGATAACCTTTAATGGAGTTAATTTAGCTATCGAACTGTTTGTCCAGCAAACGGCCGTAAGATTAACTTATCACTTCTCAACAAAGTTATCCCTTCTTATAAACTCCAAGAAATATCAATTTTCTGGCCGTGAACATTAATTTTCCTGTGTTTATAAAATTAGACTACGCAACGTAGTCAATAATGAAAGCTTTGTAGCTATGATCGAAATTTCATTGACTCTGTAAAATGAGCATTTTAGACAGAAGGCAATCAAGAATATAATGGTTTTAATAGTTGGACTAATAATACATCGAACTACAATTCACACAGAATATATGTATATACACCCGAAACAAACAAAACGAAAAACATTACAAACACGAATTAAAATAGGATGAGAGAGAAAGATAAAAATGAGAGGGAGAGAGAGTTGGGAAGAGAGAGAGAGATCCGTAGGATCACAGCTTGGCAAAATTCACCTGGACATTTAAACCTTTAAGAGACAACACGGAAAAACAGTCTTAATGCTCTAAAATCTTGGTAACTCAAATATACTTGCATATAGTTCTCATGTGTCTGAGCCCTGCGGCGTGTGTGAGCTGCTGGTCTTTGTGTGTTCCGTTGGAGCGTCACGTGGTTTGCTGCGGTCTGGAGCGCGCAGTTTCAAAGAAGGCTTAAAGGTCTTTGACGTAAATTACCAAATAAATAATTCAGACTAAGTTCATTTCTGGTGAAATGAACAAAGGAAAAACAAACTTAAACAAAAGAAAAGAAGAGGAAAGATCCCCCAGGGCGGGGATCACGAGTATGATGGTTACATCGGATCGAAGGAGAGGGAAGAGTCCAGACCGAAGTCGAAGTTCCCTCGAAGAAGGGAGTTCCCCCAAAGATAAAGTTCTTTCTCCCCCCTCCTTACTTCTCACTACTCCTCAAAGATTCCAAAACTAAAACTAAACTAAAGATGAGGTGCTTGGTGGTCTTCTTTAAAGACACTTCTGTTTACGCCTCCTCTGGCGTGAATGCACCAATCAGCTGGGAGGAAAGTGTGCGGATAAGTGTTCCTTTGTTCCCTCGAGATCGACTTTGCATGTTTCATGACCATGATGTAAAAATGCGTTCAATTTTACTCCAGAGATGATAAAACATAGTAACATACATTTTACGGTTTGCACCTATATATATATGGTTTGGTCAGATCAAGAGGATTCTAAAGGTGTGAAGAACGACATACAAACATTATAGGAAAACACAGTTACATTAAAAATGCATCTAAAAGCACCTCTGTTCATTTAGAATTATAATACGATCACATCTAACCCCAATGGAACATGGGCAAACATAAAAACATATCGAATATATCATAGTACAAGTCTCTCAATTGAGGAGATTGGAGAAAAAGTCCTTGTGTGTGTGTGTGTGTGTGTGTGTGTGTACTGTGAACGTGGCTGGGTCATTCGTTGGTGAAGATGTGGTGAACTTTTGCTCACCCCCCTCCCGGGCAATGATATGTGTGTGCGTATTCTTTGAATTGATGAGTTTTAAGTCTGGTTACAATGACCAGTGTGGTTCATCACACAAGGTTGTCTGTGTTTGTGAGGTGTCCTGAAGAGGGGACACCACGGGATCTCCGGCCAGAGAGGCGCTCCTGTTGGGTCACATGTGGTAAGACAGAGGACCCTGTGATTACTTATCAGCGAAAAACGCCGCGGGGGCACTTCTGGCATCGGTCATTTAATTAAGTCCCATCGCCATTTGCTTGTGTGTGAATCAGTAACTTAAAAAGTCTCATGACATCTCCATTCTTCAGATTGTGAAAGAAACAGGAGTGTTTACTTAATTGGAGACTTAGTTGATTAAAACCACATGATTGCGCTGATCATCTGATTATTGCTACATTCCCCCCTTGATGGTTCGGCAGGACCCGTGTGGGTGGGCCTCGTTGAACCATCACGACCGCATTGGTCAGGTGGCAGGTAAATCATGGAGGTTGGATGCTGCAGATGATGGTTAGGGCTGAGGGCTCAGCTCTATGAGGTTTTCCGCGTTCTCTAGCGGGGAGTCTTCTTTCCGAGGGCCCCTACGGAACCCTCCGGACATGGCTTGGGTGAGCCTGGCTGTTGAGGCTCTCATCTCGTTGAGTCGTCGGTACAGGACGTAGGCCAAACCCAGGGTTAGGGTGTGGCTGATGATTGTCGAAATGCAAAGTGCCGTGTCAGCGGCGGTCCATGCTTGAACAACAGGTGAAATGTTCAGGAGGGCGATCTGGACAATGCTTGGAGGGCTGTGTCAAGGGGAGCTATGTCGATGATCTGTGACCCCCCCCCCCCCCCCTTCCTCAATCCATTTTTCCAGTTCTGGATTTAGGGTGAAATTGTGGTTCTTGAAGAAGGATGGGATTTCCAGTTCGGATTGGTATTCTTCACTCGGAAGGTGGTACAGGGCTAGGTCGCCCAGGTGAAGGATGATGCAGTGAGTGCAGCTGTGCGCACAGGAGTGTTAGCGAGCCACCTGTCACCTACAATCTCTGCTTGGGTCTCGATGCCTTGAGTGCGAGGCTTTGCTTCGGCAGGGCAGCGGGTGTCGCTGATCTGCAGCCTGCAGATTCCGTCAGTGTTGTCTCTGAGGAAGGGTCTGTTAAGGCAGAGATAGTGAATGTCTTTGGTCAATGTGCACATGTGCAGGTTCGGGGCCAGGTACAGCTGTGTGTTGCTGTCGTGGTAGGCCACCACGTCTAGAGTGCGAATCTTGATGTGAGTGTCACTTTTCAAAAATCCGACCTTGACAATGTCTTTTACTTGGTAGAGTCGGCTTGACTCTATGATGGGTAGGTTCAGGAGAAAACCCACTTTCCTCTGCTCGGAGTCGACGCGGAGTGGGATGGCGTTACCCAGAGAGTAGGTAAGGTGTGCTTGTAGAGGGTCAGTTGGCGTGGTGATGGCAGGAGCCAGCATGGTTTGCACCAGGCTTAAGGGTATCAGGTACGGTGGAATTCTACCCATGGCTAGGCTGTCAATGGAGGAGCTCACCTCCCGCAGTAGGTCTGTCATCCGGGCTGTGACCAGCTGAGTTTGAGCAAAGTCATTCTGGGAGACAGTAAACAGCTGTTTCATGGAGTTCACTGTCTGGTTCAGCAGAACGCTGTGAGTGTTGAGAATTACCACTGTTCCCTTAAATGTCTTGTGGGTGATTTGCAGGGAGGCACTCTGTATCGTAAGTTGCTCTTTTAGCAGTGGGATCTCAGTTTGAATTTCAGTCACATGCCGTCTCACGGTGGCTAGGTTCACTGCATTGACACTAGATATGTCAACGTTAAACAGAGTTCCGACAGCAGCGGCGGCTCTGAGCAAAGCTCCTAGGATCCGTTTGGCACGGCGGTTGTGTCCACTTAAGTCCGCTTGTGTGACAGTCATTTTATCAAGTTGGTTGAGCATGTGCTTAACATTGGCCTCAGCGTGAGCGAGGAATGGCAAACCACGGCAGCATCCTGGTAAAGGCAAAAAGAAGAGAGAGAAAGGTAGGAAACATTTCAGCGAGTGTCGTCCTTCTTTGGCTAGGACAGTCTTTTCGCTTCAAGGACAACGGTGTGTCACTTGCTTCGGTGTCTTGTAAGTGGTTCTGGTGCTGCAGTGTGCAGCACGTGATGCGTCTTGGGCATACATTGGCATGACCCCCCTTCTGCATTGTGGCACCACAAGCCTTGGCGCTGTGATGGCATCAGGTGCATAACGTAGAATGTTGTCCTGTGCACGCATCATGTGTTTGGTGAGCTGCAGTTGTCTGGGGCACCGGTTATCGGTGGTTGCAGACGGCGTGCTTGGGTGGTTGGAGGGGTCTGAGAGGTGGTTTCTCATATTGTCCATTGTTTTGTCATAGTCTTTGGTTAGCTGGAAGGTTAAGGTCAGGTGAAGCAGGGGCTCTGTGACATTTTGTCATACTTGTGGTGAGAGACGCATGCATGACCTTAAAAGTTCAGAACCACGGTTTAACTGGTTCGCTAGGTCTGTAGCATAAAGCTAGGTGTTTCACGTGTAGCTAGCTAGTGAAATGTGTCTTGTATCTTATCTTAGCTGTGGATCTTAGGAGGCTAAGATGTATGTGGTTCCGGGAGTATCTCCTGGAAGGGGCATAGCCAAGATGAAATAAATGACTTAAGATGGTTCTTATGACTAAATTATTTCTGTACTGAACTAGTGGTTCACTACGGCTTGACGAAGTGAATGATAGGGGGAAAAGGACAGCTTTCCTATTTGAATTGTGCTTATTATCAATCCTCTGGACCATAGTTGTGCCCTAGTAAATTGTTGAAATTACTTGTGTTGCAGGGTCACAAAATGAGTACACTGGTTGAAACTACGCCAAAATAACAAATAAGGGTGTCTCTGTTTCCTTTCTGGGCCCTATGGGGAATGGAACCACATTTGAACAAGAGAGTAAATGAAATTAAATCATATAGATGACTGAATAGCCAAGGGAATAGCTGACTGCTATTATTATCAAAGTCAAAGAAATGAAAGAGTTAACAAAGAACAAAAACAAAGTAAAATTAAAAGCAAAAGGGAATAAAATGATCAAAACAACGGGAATGATCTGAAGGCGAGAATAATCAGTGGCATTAGTGATGAAAATTCCTATTGCTATATGAATTCTTCTCTAGCTACACAGTTTACATGTAGTCAAACTTAAGTTTAATTAACAGGGCATCTGCAAAGTTAGCCTTCGACGGTTAGCAAGGACTATGCCTAAACTAGTGAAGGTGAACTTTAGCTAAGAAGAGTTGCAAACACGGAAAGTGAATTAGAAATCCTAACTGGTGTTAAGGAAACTATTCTAGAATACTTTGCACTGTGAAAACACAACGGTGATTAAGGGTTCAAGTAAATGATGCTAACTTCTAACTGTGGAAGTTATTATTTAGCTTAGCCTACGCTGGATGGATGCTATGTTAGGTTAGCTTAGCCTAAGTTGGATGGATGCTAGGTTAGGCTAACTTAGCTTAAGGCTGGAAGGATGCTAGGTTAAATTAGCTTAGCCTAAGGTAGATGGATACTAGGTTAGGGTAGCTTAGCCACCTAGGCTGGTTTGTTTACAAAGTGACGTCACAAGTTAGCACTTCCTGTGACAAGTTGTTGTCATGGGAACTAGAGTATGTCAGAACAACTCAACAGTCCCTGAAAAGTGTCTGCACCTTTTAACGGGTTAAAAGGGGGCGCCTATACTTGAAGTCTTTCGAGAACTTGATGTTACATTAAGTAAAATGCGACTGTGTTTTGGCATTTGCTGATTTTACTCATGTAACTCTTCTCTTTACTTTACACAACTTATTCTATTTGTTTACCGAGTAAGGAAATGGATTTGCTGTAAGTCAAAGGTTGTCTAAGCATCTATAGTTACGTCCCTCTCATGCATAAATGCTGACTTTTCAGCGAGTAAACAGTTTTGATCGCTAGGTAGCTCTCTGCTTGTAGATGCAGCTAAAATTTAGGTGAATTACATCAATCTAACAATAATTTGTAAGGCCTTTACATTGTAGAAAGGGGAGCATCACCCAGGTCTACATATATATATAACTCTGTCCTGAGCTTTCTTTGTCAGACACAGGTTTAGTCATACTGCAATTTGGATTTCTTTTTAACCAAAGCAGAATAGATATCGGTACAGATTAGAGGCTGCTGAAATGAGATTCCTTTGTCACACAGACTTACGCTTTACGGCTGAACTTACTGATATTAGTTGGAAATCTAAGACTCTTTCACTTAAAGTAGAGATGTCAATTCCAGCTATCGTTTTATCTGCATTTAGACAAGCCAGCGATCAAAAATGCTTATTGCACGTTGTGTTCTAGTTGGATCGCAAAGATCAAATGCACGCCTGTAGGTTAACAGTAGTTTAAGGCTGAGGTGGTTTTCCTACACTCTGGCGGTAAGGTGATGTATGCCCTATTTGGAGCTAGTGTTTCTTGTAACCCTTCATTGTCAGGAAACCTAATGTTTAGCAGTGCCAATTCAACCAGCATCTAGAAACTGTTTGTTTCAAAAGAGTTGTGCATAGTCTGTTGGCCGTTGAGATTTACCCTTCCATTTAAGATTCTTTTAACTCAGTAAAATTCTAATTTTACGAATGCAGAGTCTTGCAACTCTTTGAACACACATTTTCATCTACTTTTAAAAGTTCTATGTCCTATGCTGATCAGGGACCCTTTTAGCAGAGTCTTGCAATGTGTTATTGCAGTGTCTTTTGGTTTTGCAGTTCAAAATCAGTGGGGTTTTAGGACTTCTTTCAGAAGAGGCCTTCTGCATTAGGTCACGCATCGTTGAGTGGGCATTGCGTGGTCTTTGGCGAGCTGGAAGGTGCAGGGTAGCGGACTTGAACCTTGACTTGGTGCTGAGGCTGTGTCTTCATGGATGGCTGCTGGAGTTCCAGGGAACTCTATGATTTTGGAGTCTGGCTTTGTTGTAGTTCTCGTGACCTCTGTGACCGGAGGGGGCGGGGGTTCTTGAACTTGGGCCCAGACGGTCAAGTGTTTATAAGTCTAATAAAAGCCCAGAGCAGTCTAGCAGGTCTTTGCCAATCAGAAAGGGGTACGTGTCCATTTGTGAGATGTACACCAGGTGAATCAGACTCATAGAACCAATTGTCAGGTGAATGGGAGCTACCTGTTCGAGCCGGATGTCGTTCTGGCTGTACGACTGCACATTCAGCTCACACGATTGGGATGTAAGAGTTCGATCTTGTCTCATAGCTTTAGCTCTGAGTTTTCCTAAAAGTTCAGCTGATATCAAAGTAAAGTCTGCGCCGGTGTCTACCAGTGCTTCAAGTCTCACGTCGTTTTCCAAAGTGATGGCTAGGTAGGGTTTCCGGGCCACCCCCTTTTCGATCAGGTTCCCCAGGAGCTTTGGCGTCCGGGTTGGTGTGGTGATCGATGGGCGGTTAGGGCCGGTCTCGTGTTGTTCGCTGTGGAGGCAGGTAGACAAAGCAGCATTTCCTGGGTCTTTGTGATGTTGGACCCAGTCGTGGGAAACTGTGCTGTCATGCTTAGGCTGTGCAGCTGTCAGCTGTGGTGGCTGGGTGATGCTGTCACTTTGTGGTGTGACAGTAAGCTCTGGGGTCTGATGCTCATGAGCAGTGTTCTGGGTGCCTATTTCAGGCCTTACGCTTAGACGTAGGATGTCTGGGTTTGAGTCTCTTGGTGATGGGGGTTGGCTATTTCTGGGTCGCCGGCTGGCTTCCCAGAATCTTTCAGAGCGCTCGCTCTGGTGCCTTGGATGAGCACCGTCACGGCTGTGCTGCCTTCTGCTGGCCTGGAACGGTCTTGACTCTCCGTAAAAAGGGCTGTGGTGTTGTGGGGCGCCCTCCAGAGGCAGCTCTGAGTAGTGTTCAGAGACAGAGTAGATTGTGGGGTCTTTAAAAGTCTTTTCGTACACAGTCTTTTGCTTAATGTGAGCTTTGTGGGCCAAGTCTCGTAGCTGTTGGGTAGACATGCTAAGGGGACAGGCCAGGATGCCTAAGTAATGACTCACTGTGGGATGCAGATTTCGAAGGAACAGAGTTCTGAAATTGACATCCTCTTCCATACCTGGCTGGTTCCGTGCTCCGAAGTAGGCTTGTCGGAGTCGGCTGTAGTAGGTCTGTGGGGTTTCAAGTCGGGCCTGCTTGAGGTCCATGGCGGTGAATAACCCTTGGTCTGATTCTGGATCAGAGAATTCACGGATCAAAGCTTGTTGCAGCTGCTGGTAGTCCGTTTTGATAGTCTCTGGTTGACGGTCAAGGAAGCTGTGCACCTCACGACTGGAAGTAATTCTTAGCAGGTACAATCTGTTCCATGCGGTCGCGTTAGTAACAGTTTGTAAGTGAAAGTCAATGTCTTGCAGGTATGCGTGCACATTGTGGCCTCCTGCAGGGTTCAGAGTGAACGTCGGGATGTTTCTGGCCAGCTTGTCAAGTTCTTTGGGAGCCATGCCGTGGTTAGTGGCAGGGGTTCTTTGGAAAGGCTCTCCCCCCCCTCGCTGCTGACGGGGATTCTTGTCGGCTGGCTGGTGGTGTTTTGAACAGCGGGCTTTCGCCCTTCTTTTCAGCTCTGGGTTGTTGGCTGAAAGGTGCGGACCGGTTGGTCAGGAGAAACTTTGTGGTGTGTGTTTCCCCTTCCCGGTCACTCTGCAGTCTATATGAGTGTTTCAGCTCTCTGTGAACAATGTCAAGTTCGTCTTTGAGATCGTGTCTCTGCTGAACACGCTCGTGGATTTTAGCTTGGGCCGCTTGCAAGTGTTTTTCGCAGGCCTTGGCTTTATTGTCTCTTTCTTTTAGTTCAGTCTCTGCTCTTGCAAGGAGAGCTTCACCTTCTCGGAGTTTCTTGTTGAGTTCCTCTCTGGTTCCTTTCTCTGACTGCTCTTTTCGGTCTGTGTGTATACGAAGATCAGACAGGGCAGTTTGAAGTCTTTCCACTTCCTTCTGTAGCTCGGGGTCGGTGTCATCCTTTTCCTTGGTTTCGAGGAGTAGTTGTTCTAGACGACTGTGGATCTGGGCCTCCTCGGCTTGCATCTTTAGCGTTGCTACTTCATGCTCCAGGGCGATGCGGCTCCTTTCGTGGAGGCGTGCTTGTGCAATGAGCTTGTGAGCGAGGTTTCCGACGTGTCGGGCCCAGTCTTTGTCGTTGTAGCTTTGACTCGGTTCGTGAGCCGTCAGCTTGTCCAAGTCGGCGTCCAGCTGCTTTTGGCTCGGGGGCTCTGAGTCACTGGCGACCTTGGGCAGGAAGGTAGTCGTCATGGCTTTCAGCCATGTCTCGAGGTTGTCCCAGTGGACTGCGGGGCTGGAAGATCGGAACATACTGGCTCACTATGGGCGAGAGGAACACAGCACACACAAAGAGACCAATGCAAGTTCGTTTACAAGCTATAATACTAATACGGGCGATGCCGTCTACAAGAATTTCGGCTAACTGATGCAGGCAGTTAGAGTTATGTGGGGACAATTTGCGTAGGTCAGCGTGGGACCTAAATAAAGATTTTGACAGGGCGGTAGCCTAGTGGGTCATCTGTTGATGCTAACAGCTTGGTTGTCAACCTGTTATTTAGCTTTCCTTGGTGTCTCTCGTAGGTTCTGCCTCTAGGTGAACTGAAAGGAACAGATCACAACAGAAAAGAAAAATAGCAAGATGGGAAAGATGGAAGTAAAATGAAACAATAAAAGTGAATAGGTCTGTAATGAAATGGAGTGAATAATAACACAGGAAGTGTTACAGGGGATAAGGAGGCCTGAGCCTGCTATGTGTGGCTTGGAGAAAAGGGGATGGGCCAAACACTTAAATGACCGGGGGAATATCTAATATTCTTTGGCCTATACTAAGTGGATGGGTTTTACCTTATGTTAGCTTGCCTGGGGTGATTTGAGGTCCTCCCTGGTCGGAGCCAGCGTCGCGGTCAATCTTTCCGTCGTCCCTTAACACTCAACCGCAGTGTCCCCGGGCCCCTCCGTTCATCTGTACCAAGGTGCGCCCTCTCAAACAACTTGACTTTAAACACAACCGGCAATACCAAGGTGTCAACTTGCCAGACGGCACAGCAAAGTGGATTTTCCCCAGAACCCTCAAAAAGAGTGGCCCCTCTTCGGGCCTTGGTTTGAGTAATTATTCCAAAATTGCCTTGTGTGTCGACTAGTGTGGTTGACTTCCCTTTGGAGTGCCAAATTGCTGAGTCTTATTGCGTGCCGCACCAATGGAAAGAAACAGAATGGGTCCGAGACTCACGCACGGCAGGCGTCGGTAACGCCGGTCAGACGACCCCGCTCGCTGGAAACCAACCAGGGATGACTGTCAAATCACCACAGCATAAGAGAGTGTTCTACCTATGAATACAAAACAGGATGAAGAACAAGTGAAACTTAAAGTGAATTAAGGCTTTCTTTGTCTAAACCAAATTGAGTACTTATGTAGAAAATAAAAAGCAAAGGCTTTACTAAATAATGGTAAAAACAAAAGGGAATTATGACAATGTTAATTATCAGAATCACCTAATCCCTAAAAGAAGAGATATCAATAAGTAACGCAGGATGACACAGGAGGAGGCAAGCTGTAGTAGCGGGTTTGTGCCACAAGGGGGCGTACCTCCTCTCAGTGGTCAACCTGGTTGAAAAGACAGCTTAATTTAAATTGCAATTCAAACCGGTTTAAACTCAATTTAAATAAGTGTATAAAGAGATGTTAAGTAACATCTAATCTAGTAAGGATACAGTTGTGATGAAGTATCAATACGAAGAATAAATTAAAAAAAAAATTGAACTGAGAAACATAATTCAAATTTAAATTCGAAATTTGTTTGTTTCAAACCAAAATTTGAATAAGTGTAAGAAAAGTAAAGATCAAAATTATATCTGATGATGATCACGATTACTGTAAGGTATCAGTGATAAATAAAATAAAGCCAATGAAAAACTGGAAATATACCACTTCAAAACAGAATGAAAGGAGGAAAAGTGATGCACCGTCTTAGCAGGGGATGCCACAAGGGTGCGTGTCCCTCTAAGTGGGTATCAGTGACTGACAGGCAAACACGATGTAAATTTAAATTCAAACCGGCTTAAAACCAAATTTAATTAAGCATGTAAGGGAATTGAAAAATCAGGATAATATTTTATAATAATTAACGATAACAGCAAAGTATCATCAATAACTATAAAACAATCAAAAGAGAAAAGTAGAGATAGGCAATTCAAAACAGAATTTGAAAAGAGAGAAAAGGAGAGTTGAGTGAGCCGACTTAGAAGGCGGCCACTAGGTGGTGGACTTTTAGCAGTAAGAGAGCATTATCTGAAACGGCCCTCGCGTAATAGCACTCATGCATGCCGAAGTTAGAAGGCGGGGCGTAATTTGAGACTTCTAAACTCCCTCTAGTGTTTAGTCAGCGGAATTACAACCACTTTTTAATGTGATTGAAAAGCTAAGAGCTTTCAGCTCGCGTCACGCACTGATTTTCTGGAATAAATCACAAGTATACAATTAAGATCTCTGCGGATCTTTTTGGTGCTATACTGCACAAGAGTATATGGCGGGATTTCTTCGCCGCACATACACAAATGTGGACAACAGGAATTTTCGTCTGTTGGTTCGAACTCCAATAAACATTTTTCACAATAGCACTTATGATTTAAATGTATTAGATCTTCAATTGGGTAGCTACGCCAATTTTTTGACCAGGAGTTTATCGTTTTTGTTGAATATCATTGGGTTAACCCCGAATTCAATAACGATATTTGCATGCAAGGCCTATGTTTAAAAGGAGTCTCGCTTAAAAACATATTTATTCAAACCGGTAATACGCACGTGAGAATTCTTCATTCACAGCGATTTAAAACAAATATTAGAAATGTATCAACTGCAGAGGTATTTGTTCATCTCTTAACAGGACATTTGTAATATTAAAGTACTGCAGTCTTAGCATTTAACAGTGCTAACAATTGTCTAGGCATATTTTTAGCAACTTGTTAAAAATGTAACGTTACTGACTTCGGCTTTTTGCCTCGGTCGGTTAGGAGTGAGTTCGCGTTGCGACTTATCTCACAATTTCATAATTTCATAGCGCGCACAAAAAAAAAATATTAATAACCATATACACAGATTGAAACTGGATTGCTCATAAAACAAAGTTTGAAATTGCCAGCGTCCTCCACCAAACTGTAACAACATTTAGTTTTACATTAAATTAGCTCAAATTATATATAGGGAATTTTAATAATTAATCATGAATATGATTAATATATTGCATATTACAGTTAAATTATCGAAGTTGAAAATAGATTGATTGTACACACGAATGATCAATCACAACGAATTATAATTCCTCATTCATATGTCAATGGTCCATTTTAAGATCGATTATATGAGATAACCTTTAATGGAGTTAATTTAGCTATCGAACTGTTTGTCCAGCAAACGGCCGTAAGATTAACTTATCACTTCTCAACAAAGTTATCCCTTCTTATAAACTCCAAGAAATATCAATTTTCTGGCCGTGAACATTAATTTTCCTGTGTTTATAAAATTAGACTACGCAACGTAGTCAATAATGAAAGCTTTGTAGCTATGATCGAAATTTCATTGACTCTGTAAAATGAGCATTTTAGACAGAAGGCAATCAAGAATATAATGGTTTTAATAGTTGGACTAATAATACATCGAACTACAATTCACACAGAATATATGTATATACACCCGAAACAAACAAAACGAAAAACATTACAAACACGAATTAAAATAGGATGAGAGAGAAAGATAAAAATGAGAGGGAGAGAGAGTTGGGAAGAGAGAGAGAGATCCGTAGGATCACAGCTTGGCAAAATTCACCTGGACATTTAAACCTTTAAGAGACAACACGGAAAAACAGTCTTAATGCTCTAAAATCTTGGTAACTCAAATATACTTGCATATAGTTCTCATGTGTCTGAGCCCTGCGGCGTGTGTGAGCTGCTGGTCTTTGTGTGTTCCGTTGGAGCGTCACGTGGTTTGCTGCGGTCTGGAGCGCGCAGTTTCAAAGAAGGCTTAAAGGTCTTTGACGTAAATTACCAAATAAATAATTCAGACTAAGTTCATTTCTGGTGAAATGAACAAAGGAAAAACAAACTTAAACAAAAGAAAAGAAGAGGAAAGATCCCCCAGGGCGGGGATCACGAGTATGATGGTTACATCGGATCGAAGGAGAGGGAAGAGTCCAGACCGAAGTCGAAGTTCCCTCGAAGAAGGGAGTTCCCCCAAAGATAAAGTTCTTTCTCCCCCCTCCTTACTTCTCACTACTCCTCAAAGATTCCAAAACTAAAACTAAACTAAAGATGAGGTGCTTGGTGGTCTTCTTTAAAGACACTTCTGTTTACGCCTCCTCTGGCGTGAATGCACCAATCAGCTGGGAGGAAAGTGTGCGGATAAGTGTTCCTTTGTTCCCTCGAGATCGACTTTGCATGTTTCATGACCATGATGTAAAAATGCGTTCAATTTTACTCCAGAGATGATAAAACATAGTAACATACATTTTACGGTTTGCACCTATATATATATATGGTTTGGTCAGATCAAGAGGATTCTAAAGGTGTGAAGAACGACATACAAACATTATAGGAAAACACAGTTACATTAAAAATGCATCTAAAAGCACCTCTGTTCATTTAGAATTATAATACGATCACATCTAACCCCAATGGAACATGGGCAAACATAAAAACATATCGAAAATATCATAGTACAAGTCTCTCAATTGAGGAGATTGGAGAAAAAGTCCTTGTGTGTGTGTGTGTGTGTGTGTGTGTGTGTACTGTGAACGTGGCTGGGTCATTCGTTGGTGAAGATGTGGTGAACTTTTGCTCACCCCCCTCCCGGGCAATGATATGTGTGTGCGTATTCTTTGAATTGATGAGTTTTAAGTCTGGTTACAATGACCAGTGTGGTTCATCACACAAGGTTGTCTGTGTTTGTGAGGTGTCCTGAAGAGGGGACACCACGGGATCTCCGGCCAGAGAGGCGCTCCTGTTGGGTCACATGTGGTAAGACAGAGGACCCTGTGATTACTTATCAGCGAAAAACGCCGCGGGGGCACTTCTGGCATCGGTCATTTAATTAAGTCCCATCGCCATTTGCTTGTGTGTGAATCAGTAACTTAAAAAGTCTCATGACATCTCCATTCTTCAGATTGTGAAAGAAACAGGAGTGTTTACTTAATTGGAGACTTAGTTGATTAAAACCACATGATTGCGCTGATCATCTGATTATTGCTACAACGTGTACATTCATAGCTCAATTCTCCCTCAACACAGGTCGTTTCTGCGCTTTGCGTTCGAGTGTCGAGCATATCCGTACACGGTCTTGCCCTTCGGGCTGTCCCTGTCTCCCTGTGTCTTCACGAAAGTCACGGAGGGGGTCCTTGTACCCATGAGAAAACAGGGCGTTCGCATCCTCAACTATCTCGATGACTGGCTCATACTAGCACACTCTCGAGATCAGTTATGTGAACACAGGGACCTTGTGCTCAGGCACCTCAGCCAGTTGGGTCTTCAGGTCAACTGGGAAAAAAGCAAACTCTCCCCTGTGATGAGGATCTCTTTTCTCGGTATGGAGTTGGATTCGGTTGCACAGACAGCGCGCCTCACAGAGAAACGCACTCGGCCTGTGCTGAACTGCTTAAATATGTTCAAAGGCAGGACGGCTGTCCCATTGAAGTTCTTTCAGAGGCTCCTGGGGCATATGGCAGCAGCAGCAGTGGTTACCGCTCGAGTTGCTCCATATGAGACCGCTTCAGCACTGGCTTCACGGCCGAGCCCCAAGATGGGCATGGCATCGCAGTACTCACCGGGTGACAATCACACCGGCATGCCGCCAGACCTTCAGCCCGTGATCATACCTCTTGTTCCTGCAGGCAGGAGTGCCCTTGGAACAGGTGTCCAGGCATGCTGTGGCATTCCCGGATGCCTCTTCCACAGGCTAGGGTGCCACGTACAACGGGCTTGCAGTGTCAGGGGTGTGGACTGGCCCTCAACTGCTTTGACACATAAACTGCCTCAAGTTGCTGGCAGTACGTCTCGCTCTGAGCCGCTTAAAAAGGCCGCTACAAATTTTGTCTTTTTAGTCAAAGCTAGACTAAAAACACATCTCTTTGATCTAGCATGCACATTACACACTATAGACTTCTATAATTCAATGTTAGGCTGCATAGATTAGGTCAGCCGGAACTGGGAACACTTCCCATAAATCCTGATGTACTCGTTACATCATAAGAAGAATGGCATCTATGCTAATGTCTTTCTGTTTATCCCAATAAATATAGAATTTATTGAAATTCTGCAGCAGAACGATGACATCTCAGATCATTATCTAGTCTCATGTAAATTACATTTAGCGAAGGCTGCAAAGCCGACTCCGTGTTATAAATATGTTAGACTTTTAACTTTTGCCACTAAAGATTTCTTTATCAATAATCTTCCTAATCAGTTTCATCATCTCAGCATCCTGGATAGCTTAGAACTAGAGGTATTTCGGATTTCATGGAAGGAGAGCTCGATTTCTTACAGAGAGGCCTTAAAAGCTGCTAGATCTGCTTATTTTTCAACCCTATTAGAAGAAAATAAACATAATCCGGTAACACTTTATAATAACTGCACGCTATTAATCATTAGTTAAGCATGAGTAAACAGTTAATTAATAATTTATAAAACTTTAGTAGACATTAATAAGCAGTTCATAAATACAACTATAAATGCTTTTTTCTTGATTTATAAGCATATCTATAAAGTGTTTAATAATTGTATTTTCATACTTTGTTAATGATGAATTAATAATTTCTAAATGAAGTATAGCATTATTTACAAACCAGTTATTTAAGAATTGTCAGTGGTTCATAAGATCATTTAGAAAGTGTAAGTACATGGAGTAAATTCAGGTAGTTATAAAGCATTTAGTAGTGGTCAGTCAACTGTGTGTGTGAGCTCATCTAAAGTGAGGACTATTCATGCCTTGTAAAGCATTTATAAAGGAGATTTAAAGACTTAGTTATCTTCTAAACAGAAAAATTAAACAAACACAACAGTGATACAGAAAATAGAAATATTAACAGCCTTTAAATCTCCTTTGTAAATGCTTTACAAGGCATGAATAGTCCTCACTTTAGATGAGCTCACAAACATAGTTAACTGACCACTACTAAATGCTTTATAACTACCCGAATTAACCCTAAATTACAGTAGAAATACATGTTAATAAAGCATTTATTAACACACTAAGTAACTATTACTATATATCTGAATAATAAGATGTATGAATGTACATTTAAATAGTTTATTAATCATTTACTTACACTTTCTAATCTTATGAACCACTGACAACTCTTAAATAACTGGTTTATAAATAATACAATACTTCATGATAAATTGATCATTAATAAAGTATGAAAATACAATTATTAAACAGATTATAGATATACTTTTAAATCAAGAATAAAGTATTTATAAACTGCTTATTAATGTCTATTAATGATTTTTAAATTATGAATTAACTGTTGACTAATGCTTAATTAATGATTAATAGCGTGCAGTTATTATAAAGTGTTACCCTATCCTAGGTATTTATTTGAAACAGTGGCTAAACTAACGAAAAAGAAAGCTTCAAGCCCAGAAGTTTCCAAGCAACACAGCAGTAATGACTTTATGAACTTCTTCACTTATAAGATTGATAATATCAGGGACAAAATTATAACTATTTAACCGTCCACTACAGTATCGCATCAGTATAGCATTGCTGCTATAGGAGAGGAAGAATTTTGCAAACTCGTTTATTCATCTAAATCGACAACTTGTATGTTAGACCCTATACCGACTAAGCTACTGAAAGAGATGCTTCCAGATGTCATAGATCCTATCCTAAATATCATTAATTCGTCTTTGTCTCTAGGAAATGTGCCAAAAACCTTTAAGCTGGCTATGATTAAAAAAACTAAAACGTTTTTAAAAGCTTTTTAAAAAAACGCAACTTGATCATACAAAATTAGTCAATTACTGGCCGATCTCGAATCTGCCTTTTCTGTCAAAGATATTAGAAAAAGCAGTATCCTCACAACTGTGTTCCTTTCTTGAAAGAAATTATTTCTGCGAGGATTTTCAGTCTGGATTTAGACCATACCATAGCACTGAGACAGCTCTCATTAGAGTTACAAATGATTTGCTCTTATCATCCGATCGTGGTTGTATCCCTCTATTAGTGTTACTTGATCTTAGTGCTGCATTTGACACCATTGACCACAACATTCTTTTAAATAGAAACTAGAATCAACTAGAAAACTATGTTGGCATTAGTAGAATTGCACTAGCATGGTTTAAATCATACTTATCCGACCGTTATCAGTTTGTAGCAGTAAATGAAGAGATGTCTTATTGATCACAAGTTCAGTATGGCGTACCACAAGGCTCAGTAGTGGGACCGCTGCTGTTCACTCTGTACATGCTACCAGGAGATATCATTAGGAAACATGGCATTAGTTTTCACTGTTATGCCGATGATACTCAGCTCTATATTTCTTCAAAACCTAACAAAACGTACCAATCCACAAAACTAACGGAATGCATAGCTGATATAAAAAATTAGATGACTAGTAATTTCCTACTACTAAATTCTGAAAAAAACAGAGATTCTAATTATTGGACAAAAAAATTCCACACGTAATAACCTAGAATACTGTCTAAAACTTGATGGCTGCTCTGTTAAGTCTTCGTCATAGGTCAGGAACCTGGGTGTGCTCTTTGATAGCAATCTTTCATTTGAAAGTCATTTGTCTAGTATCTGTAAAACCGAATTTTTCCATCTTAAATATATATCTAAATTACGTCATATGCTCTCATTGACAAATGAGGAACAATTAGTTAATGCGTTCATGACCTCAAGGCTAGATTTATTGTAATGCTCTACTGGGTGGTTGCCCTGCACGCTTAATGAACAAACTACAGCTAGTTCAAAACGCAGCAGCTCGAGTTCTTACCAGAACCAGGAAGTATGACCATATTAGCCCGGTTCTCTCAACACTGCATTGGCTGCCTATTAAACATTGTATACATTTTAAAATATTGCTGATTACTTACAAAGCACTAAATAGTTTAGCTCCGCAGTACTTGAGTGAGCTCTTAATGCATTATAGTCCTTCATGTCTATTGCGATCTCAAAATTCTGGCCAGTTGATAATACCTAGAATATCAAAATTGATTGCTGGCGGTAGATCCTTTTTCCTAATTAGCACCAAAACTTTGGAACATTCTTCCTACCGTTGTCCAGGAAGCAGACACACTCTGTCAGTTCAAAGCTAGATTAAAGACACATCTCTTTGACCTAGCATTGACATTATACATTATCGACTTCTATAATTCAATGTTAGGCTGCATAGACTAGGTCAGCCGGTACTGGGAACACTTCCCTTAAATCCTGATGTACTCGTTATATCATAAGAATTATGGCATCTACGCTAATTTTAGTGTCTTTGTTTATCCCAAGGTTTTCCCGCAGCTTGCCGGGTCCAGGCCGTATCCAGATCTGACTAGGACCTTCGCCTGGACCCGATGACAATGCAGTGCTGAAGTGCCAACTAGCCTCTTCCTATGGAGGATCCCTTTACCACTATAGATAAAGCTTTGTGGGGAAATTCGGTTCACTTACCTACCCCGAAGTGATAAAATAAAATTCTTTATCTAAATTTATAGGCAAGACAAGTAGTTTGTTTAGGCATGGTTTGTAGGGAATTACAAACCTGCGCACATATATTCAAACGCACATAACTACAGAATCAATTCTTAATGCGCATGTGAACGCCATCAGCGTTTATCACAGGTTCGTGTTTAAAGTCTGTTGGCCCCTAGTTTAATAACAGATGATCATTTCGACGGAAGTGAATCAATCAAAACTAACTTTAGCTGGAAAATAACATTATTCAAGAACCGCTATAAAGCCAAAACAATCTCTGTTATATGTTTATTATATTATATGTTTATCTCTGTAAAGTTGCTTTGAAACAATCTACATTGTTAAAAGCGGTATATAAATGTAGATGACTAGACTATCCTGAACTGTCAGTCCGCCGGATCCAGATCTGATGAAGGACCTGCGACTGGACGCGACAACAACGCAGTCCTGAAGTGTCAACTAGTCCCTTCCCTGTGAAGGCCTCCCTCCCATCCCTTACCTCTCTACAGATTAAGCATTGCCAGGATAATTCCGGTTCACGTGCCTACGCCGAAGCGATAAAAATGATGTATTATAAATTTTAAGGCCAGACAAGTAGTTTGTTTAGGGTTGTTATTTTAGGGAAGCACTACATGCCTGGGCACATATATTCAAACACGCATACCTATAGAATGAACTCTTAATACTCATATGCACGCCATCAGCGTTCTCACAGGTTCGCGTTTTTAAAGTTTGCGTAGAGAGAACTAAAGAGTTTTCTGTTAAAACTGTGTCGTGTTAGGAACAATCTACATTGTTAAAAGCGCTATATAAATGAAAACGACTTGACTTGGCTACAGGGCAGGGACGTACTGGTCGATACGGACAAAACTGCGACCAGGTGGTCTACGCTCCCGTTGCATGTCGCAACTTGCCCACCATTTCCTCTGGAGTCAGAAGCATCTGAGGTCGCTTCGGGCCATGCATGTCCCCGGTGTGCTCAACCGTGTGGCCGACGATTAATGTCGTGGTCCTTGGACGGAACACAGAGGTTCTAGGTGACTTACCTCCCGAAGTACTTAACACCATCGCTTCGGCACGGGCACCGTCTACGAAACGTGCGTATGCCTTGGAGTGGAACCTGTTCGTTGAGTTATGTTCCTCTCACCGAGAGGACCCCGAAGGTGTTCGATAGGGTCCATGCTTTCCTTCTTGGAGCAAGTACATTCTGGTAAAGCATTGGCTCTGGTCCTCTTAGATCTAAGTGCTGCTTTTGACTTAGTAGACCACAACATTCTTTTGTTGCGCCTGGAGTCTTGTGTAGGACTTCGTGGTTCGGTTTTACAGTGGTTTCTCTCTATCAGATAGATGTTTTACTGTACAGTTGGGACAATATTCATCCTCTAAGAAGCAGCTTGGTTGTGGTGTCCCTCAGGGATCAGTCCTTGGGCCGGTGTTATTTTCTTTATATTTGCTCCCTCTGGCTGTTATTTTTAAAAAAAACATGGTGTCTCCTTTCATTTTTATGCTGACGATACCCAACTTTAGATTCAGCCGCTGTTAGATTGCCTGAATGATCTTAAGTCATGGCTGTCAAACAATTTTCTACACTTAAATGAAAACAAATCTGAGTTTATTTTGTTTGGCCCCTAGGAAAACTGTGTTTTTGACTTTGATCTTGGCACTCTCACCCCGTACAACACAAAGTGTGCCAGGAATCTGGGCTTCCTATTTGATTCTAGCTTAAAATTTGATAAACAGATTTCTGCTGTTGTTAAGTCGTGCTTTTATCAACTGCGCCTTCTCAGTGAAGTAAAGTCTATTCTATCAAGAAGTAATGTAGAAATAGCTATTCATGCGTTCATTACTTCTAGGCTTGACTACTGTAATTCTTTGTATTATGGCATTTCTCAGGCATCAATCTCCCGTCTACAGTTGGTTCAAAACGCAGCTGCTAAATTGCTTGAAGGGAAGCGTAAGTTCGATCACATAACTCCTATCTTAATGTCCCTGCACTGGCTTCCGGTTAAGTATAGGATTGAGTTTAAAATGTTATTATTCGTCTACAAAGCTTTTAACAATCTGGCACCACAATACATAACTGTTCTCTTGGTTCCGTATACCCCATCTATAAACCTGAGATCCAGGGACCATGGCCTTCTAACTGTCCCTAAAATAAAACTTAGAAAAACGCGGTGACCGCGCCTTTGCCGCTGCTGGACCAAAGCTATGGAACAGCCTTCCACTGTCTATTAGGCATGCCCCGTCTATCTCCACTTTTAAAATGCACTTTTTCTCCACTTTTACTATCTCCACTCGACCCCCCTCCATACCCTCATGGGACCTTTCCCTGGTGCTTCGAGCACTCCAGGATGCTCCCTTTGTGCCTTTGCAATCAGCCGACTTCAAGCTTCTGTCCATGAAGACTTTGCTGCTGGTTGCACTGGCCTCCATTAAGAGGGTAGGGGACCTTGCAGGTATTATCGGTCAAAGAATCTTGCGTAGAGTTTGGTTGACAACCATGTAGTTCTGAGACCACGGCCTGGCTACGTGGCCAAGGTTTCCTACCACTCCCTTCAGGGACCAGGTGGTGAACCTGCAAGCGCTGCCCATGGAGGAGGCAGACCTAACCCTGGCTTTGCTCTGTCCCATCCGCGCTCTGCGACTGTACGTGGACAGAACTCAAAGCCTCAAGACCTTAGGCCAGCTCTTTGTCTGTTACGGAGGCCAGCAGAAGGGAAAGGCTGTCTCCAAGCAGAGGTCGGTTGGCCCACTGGATAGTGGATGCCATTGTCTTGGCTTACCACATGGCACGTGCCGCCTCGCTAACAGATATCCATAGAGCTGTGGGCTGGGCGACACCTAACACGTTTGCTAGATTTTATAGCCTACGTTTAGAGCCGGTCTCCTCCCGTGTTCTCACCCTAAACGGGTAGAAGCACTGAGAGGCCCGGCTCTGTCGGCTTGTTGCGCCCTTTTGTGCACCTATATTGCTCCAGAGTGAAAAACCTGTTGAGTCCTTAACCATCCTCGGAGCCGGACACGGGAGAGCGTCCGGCGGCAGGCCTTTAACTGTTGAATCCTTGAGAACCAGGTCTAGGCTGGGTTCCATATGTGCGGCCCTGCGGGTATCCCGTATGTGTATTCATCCAATGGAAGCCCGTGTCTTTCCCTTGGGTTAAGTCACCCCAATATTTCATATGCAGTACAACCTCCGGGTTAGTCCATATGTGTTTCTCCACATAACTCCTTCGGGGAAGAATGTTGCTTCTGCAGCATTCTCCTTCCTAACAGCAGGGGCACGCTTTCCCAGTTTTATCCAATAGTCTCACTGTGTGGGTTATCATGGAAGAGCAGTGAGGGAAACTCTCTGTGAAGGGGAAAGAGACTTGTACAGGGCACTGGAAGGAGGCAGTAGCTGTGGCGCTTTGGTAGGGATTCCTATTCGTCGGTCACGACCTATGCCATAGTGACCGACTGATAGGGAACGTCTCAGTAACATATGGTAACCCTCATTCTCTGAAGGAGGGAACGGAGATGTACGTCCTGTCGCCACAGCTCCTGTACCCCGCTGCTCGGCCGGGTCAACTGCTCGGCTCCTCAGCAAAAAAATTAAGTGTAGCGTTATTTCTGGCAGGTCATGTTAGTCAAGCTCGCATCAGCTGATACACGTCTAACTATAGAAATATGACGCCTATCACTGTATACATATATAAGCTCCTTCAGTGTTATCACCAGCTATCACATTCTCAGGAGCGAATTAAATGGCGAAATTCGGCAGGTCACATCATCTCACAAGGAATCGTGCAATCGGGAATTTAGTGAGAGGAATTCGTTCCTCACAAGGATTTCACCTCAGATTCATTCAAGTTCGTGAACTTGAACATGAGATTCGCTGCATTGATCATAAGTTGCCTAATTTGGAAGTGTCCTCAGTCTGCATTACTGCTCGCATCGCTGTATTATTGACACAGGACTCGATGTGATTCACTTTCCATACATCTCTGAAAGTCTTCATGAAGCTAAGCTAAGTTCCTTTTTAATGCTCATTGCTCAAAGCTATCAGGGTATTAGCAACATGCTTGTTGCTAATGCTATCAGTGTTGCTTGGGCTTATCTAGTCGTTTTCATTACAATGCCCTTGCTAGGCTTATGCGATCATATCGGCTATGTGCGTTACTTATCTGTTGTCATTGGCAACTGCTCGTGTTGCACATGCTGTGCTTTTAGCACTATGCAGCACAGATTCAAGCAGCTTGCGATGATAGTTAGTATTAATGGTGTAAACGAAATACTTTCTGCTGTGGCACAGCTCTAAAAAGACATAGTAAACAGTCACTATTCAGTTGAGTCAGTTCAACGTTGATTCTGTCGGGTATCGGACACGCTTGGTCTATCTAGTTTTTGGAAACAGCGTTCTTAACGTATTGGAAATATGCTTGTTATTAAGGCTAGTTGGTTGCTATTGAAAACATGCTCAGATTTAAAAAAAAAAGGTTTAAAGGGGGGCGCGACCAAAAAAGTTTGAGAACCACTGCTCTAAAAGCTGTTAGTTGCTATTGGAAACATGGTTGTTTTAAGGTTATTTAGCCCAGTCGTTTTTTTGAACATGGTTGTGTTTTAGGCTTATATCTGGTGTCATTGTCACATGCTGTGCTAAGCTTATCCAGGTATCAGCAAAGTGCTTGTTGTTTTTTCAGCAAAATCAGTACTGAACTGGTTGCCAATGCAAAAGTTATCGAATATAAGCTTATTACTTAGATTTCTATTATTATTGCGCATACTGTACTAAGCGACGTGCTGTGGTAATCAAAGTGTTGTTTTAGGCTTATCTGGTTGCATTGGGAAAATGCTCATTCTCATTCTGTGTTAAAGTTAGCACATGCTTGTGGCTAAAGCTTATCTAGATTATTGGTACATATTGTGCAAGATACACATTAGGTATGTTCACCGCAGAGGGCTGTCCACACTAACAACATTATAGCTTCATGATCCCGTGAATGTGTGTGGAATCATGGGAGTCGTCATCTTCACCTCCACAACCAATGGAATTCAGTACGACGGGAGCAGAAATAACTTTTCATGAATGAGGAAGCACACTGTACTTCATTGCTTGGCTGCGCACTGTATATGACATATGACAGGGTGTATGCTTCCTCTTCCAAACTACACTAGTTTTAATACTAGTCCAATTGTTGTAACATGCTGTTATATTAGATTTTGTTGCCGCTAATCAGAGCTATTGCTAGTCCTATGGATATATAAGATGCTGTTGTATCAGATTTTGTTGCCACTAGTCAGAGCTATTGCTGTAGGGTGTATGCTTCCCCTACCAAACTACACTAGTTTTAATACTAGTCCTATGGTTATATAACATGCTGTGGTATCAGATTTTGTTGCCAATAGTCAGAGTTATTGCTGTAGGGTGTATGCTTCCCTTGCCAAACTAATCTAGTTTTAGCAATAGTTATTTGGTTATACAACATGCTTGTTGTATCAGATTTTGTTGCTGCTAGTCAAAACTATTGTTGTAGGGTGTATGCTTCCCCTGCCAAACTACACTAGTTTTAGCAATATTCTTGTCGTTATACAACATGCTTGTTGTACCAGTTTGTTGCCGCTAGTCGGAGCTATTGCTGTAGGGTATATGCTTCCCCAGCCAAACTACACAAGTTTTAGCAATAGTTCCGCGATTATACAACATGCTTCTTGCCCAGAACAGAGCCATACCGCCGATCCTAACTGTATGCTAATTGTCAATCGTATTTGACGATAGTGGTCCTGACAGAAATTAAGTGTAGCGTCAGTTCTGGCAGGTCACGTTAGTCAAGTTCGCATCAGCTGACTCTCAGGTGATCCACGTCTACCTATAGGAATACGATGCCTATCACTGTATATATATATAAGCTCCTTCCGTTTTATCTGGAGCAAATTACCCTACTCCATCCTCAGCTCATCCTCTCGTGTAGTCAGTATTTGGCCTTCTGAGTGCCCTTTGAATCAGAATAAATTCTCGAAATATGTTGTACTTTAAAATCTTAAATTAATGATATCTCCAATACATTCATGTTTGTTATGTTCTGTTTACCCTAATGCCGTGTGTCCATTTTTTTCACACGGCTTGCATATTTTTTTCAATTGTTTTCAATGGGAGCGCGGTGTTTTTAAAACGCCATGAGTGTAACAAGGCGTTGAGCGTTTTTTTCACGCTGAAGCACTAAGTGCCCGGCGTTTTTTACTGGTCGCCGAGAGTTGAAAAATGTTAAACTTTGGGTAAAACGCAGCGCTCATCACTTTGGGCAGGGGTGGGACAAAAACCACACCGACCAACTGTCACAACATTCTTTCTGTACAACGACATCAACCAGCAGAGCTAACCGAAAAAAATGGATGAAAAATAATTTTTTAGTCTGAAACAAATTATCTGCGAAATCAGTTACAAGTAAACTGTGCTGCGGATATTCTGTATCATAGCAACAAAGCGTCTCAACTGAAAAAAACAAAACGCTGTGCTGCCAAAACTCTCAAGCGCCCACAGCTAGGTGTTTTCAGCAGAGCGTCTAGCGTTTTCAGCTGGCTAAAAACGCTTTGGTGGACACACGGCCTTAAGGGTGTTATTGATGCTCTCCCTGCTCTTATCCATGCTAGGCTGCATTGATGCCCAGGGAGTTCTTGCCCAGAACAGAACCATACCACCAATCCTAACTGTATGCTAATTGTCAATCCCCTTATAATTGCATTATGAGGGTGCATGTAAACGCACTTAATGACAGCTTCTTGAGTACAAAATAGCTTCTTGTAGATACTTGTGGCATCACCTTTGCCACAATATTTATATAATACGCCATTAAAATAATCAAAATATTCTTTAGTCATGCTGGGCTGTTGAGTGATGTTTTAGACATGGATAAGTTGTAGTGTTCTGATGCTGCTTCACTTGGTTTATTCTTACAAACAAAACATCATTGTGATGTGATGTTATTAGATCCATGTCAGTACACTGAGAGGACAGCCGATTCCAGCCAACTCGCCTCCTGTGATGTTATTAGATCTGGCTTAATAGGGCCAGCCTATTTCTCTACTGAACTTCTGTCACCTGAGTTGAGAAATCTTTGTGTGTCATAGCAATTCAACAAGTCACATTTTGAATCACATTTATTTATTTAGCGCTTTGTACAGATGTTTTAAAGCAGCTTCACATTAATAAACAATAATAATAAAAAAAGTAAATTAACCATATTATTGTTGCAAATTGTATGAAACAACTTCAATTTCAGCAATAAATGCATCTCTACAGAATATAATAGTGTCTTTATTCAGTGCAGTTTAAATCAGTGTTGATTGATTGAATTAATTAATATCTTATCTTGCTTTTAAATTAATACCTTTTGTATTTTTAATAATGATTTAATAATTTAATAATGACAGAATAAAAATTCAAATTAAATAAACAGTGCTTTTGGTTCCCTTTCGTAGTCACTTCGAGTTACGTCGAATGACGACGAAATGCGGTTTTGCCTATAACCTTCGAGTATTACAAAACGAGGGTCTGTGGAATTTGCATATCGTAACTCCGCCCACCTTCGTGGGTATATAAGGAAGTACGCTGGCAACATGCAGATATGTTTTTGCTTCGGAGCCAAGAGGTTCTCTTCACTCCTGCAGCCTGAATTCTCTCTGAGTGTCACCGAGTATTCTTCGAGACGAGCAGCTCTCCAGTCTGTGTTGGTGCAAAGGCGATTTACCAGCAAGTTTCACATTCCTGCCTGCTGATTTGTGCAGTGGTCTGCATCCAGCGTGTTTCTCCCTGGCCGCTTCAGCACGGGCTGCTGAGCGTCCTCTCACAAAAGAGCTTGCACGTGACACGGTTTTTTAAAGACGCTCTGTCCGTGCATTTCTGAGTGTGATGGTCTGATAGATTCAGCTGATGGGCACGAACGCTGTTTTGACGTGTTTGGGCTTCGATCACGTTCAGACAGCGTTCGTGGATGCATCATGTTCTCACACGGGAACAAGATCATCACAATGTTATGGTCGAGACTCGATGACCTCACTAGAGCGAGAGTCCCCTCATCCACACCCCGATCTATTTTCTCCACGAGAGGGAATACTTTGGCTGGTGGCCAGGGTGACCAGAGGCGCTGGTGTGTACAAACCCGACGAATTATCCTCGGTTCACACACCCCTCCTTCATTGCAACCCGTGTGGTTCCGGATGAGTTCGCTGAAAAAAAAAAGAAAAAAAGTTGCGTCTCATCCGGCGTCTTGGCAGATGAAATCATGTCTATCGCCACATCACAAGGTGAGCTGGAGTCCTCTGGACATGATGGTTTGGCTGTGGAGTGCCGAGTCTGATAAAGAGTTGACAGCTATGCTTTCCCGGGCCGCCACGAGTTCGGGCGTGTGTGGTACCTTCCGCCTTCTCCCAATCACTCAAGGCTGATGATTGGTATTGCGTGCGGTGACCCCAATTCCTTTCTACTCGGATGTGCATGAAGAGGCCATGAGTTCGTTGGAGTCTCTTTAATGACTTTTCGCGACCTCTCAACTGCCTCTTCCGCCTTCTCTGCTCTCGCAGAGGGTACACTGGGGTTCCCCCCGTGGAGTGTTCTTTGGCAATACGTCTGTGTCCCCACAGCGCCTCCACCTGGTGTGGCAACCCTAAGCGCCTCTCCAATGCCTGTAGGTTTTTTGTTTAGGCAAATACCTATAGAAGCTGCGGGGCAGGCTGCCGCCTCACTGCATCCTTATGCACGAGGGTAGGACTGATTCAGGGCTCATCTAAGAGCTGTGTGCCACCACCGTTCTCACTCTATGAGCGATGAAGGTGACCACATGCACCCTGGGTCAGGTGGTGTCCACATGCGTGGTCAGACATTGGCCTAACCTGGTTGATGTGCGCAAGGCTGAGCAAACCCGCTTCCTCAACTCCCCCATATCCCAGGCTGGCCTCTCTGGCGGCGCGGTCGAGGACTCTGCCCAACAGTTCTCGGCCGTCCCCAGAAGCAGACTGAGGCTATCAAACTTATTCTGACCCCACGGCCAGCCGCTGCCACACATCCGCTCGCCGCCGAACGCGCCCTCCTGCGACTTCCGCCCCCTCCCGCCCGGCCCCAGTAGCAGCCTTTACCCGGGCTGCGCCGGTGGAGGTGGTCGCAGGAAGGCGTCCCAGTCTGCTCAGGCCCCGCAGCCCGCTATACGCCAGGCTAAGCGGCGCTCCTGACGCGGACAGCTCAGAGATGGGTTACAGTTCTGTCAAGGAGGTGGTTGCAGGGCCACTCCTTCCCCTGGTGGAGGGCCGTGGGACAATTCTTTGTTTTCGCTGCTGGCTCACCAGTGGCCCCCTAATGTGGTTTTTGACAGAACTAACACCCAGTTCCCAGAGTGCGCGGATGACAGTGTGTGCCGCTTACAAGCCTCGCCACTCTCGTCCCCCACTGTCGCCAGACCCGTCTATGACTGTGCCCCCACACCGGGACGCTCTGCCTCCCCAGTCTGGGCCAGTCACGCCGCCCAGCTGCCTCACCGAGGGTACGTCTATGGTCCCCATGACCCCGCTGGTACAGTTTCTGGGTGTGTGGCTTCGGCTCCCCCACCTGTCCCGCTGGGTCGCCAGGACCATTAGGCTCGGCTATGCGATTCAGTTCGCACGATATCCTCCCCGCTTCCGGGGAATCCGCTTCACGCTGGTCGGTGGCAATGCCTCTGTCATGCAAGCGGAAGTCGCTACCTTACTGGCGAAAGGTGCAATCGAGATTGTCCCTCCAGCCCAAATGAAGTCTGGCTTCTACAGCCCCTACTTCATTATAATGAAGAAATCTGGTGAGTTACGGTCAATCCTGGACCTGCGAGTGTTGAACCGATCCCTTCACAGGCTTCTGTTCAAATGCTCAAGGCCAAACGCATTTTCGAATGCATTCAGTCTCAGGATTGGTTTGCAGCGATCGACCTGTAGGACGCCTACTTTCATGTCTCCATTCTTCCTCGACACGGACCGTTTCTTCGGTTTGCTTTCGAGGGGCGGGCATACCAGTACGCGGTTCTCCCATTCAGGTTAGCCCTGTCCTCTCGCGTCTTTACGAAGGGGGTTGAGGCAGTCTGGCTTATCCTAGCTCACTCTCGAGACAAGGTTTACGAACACAGAGACCTAGTGCTTCGGCACCTAGCCCTAGCCCTGGGCCTTCGGGTCAACTGGGAGAAGAGCAAACTTTGCCCCATGCAGAGGATCTCTTTTCTCGGTATGGAAATCGACTCTGTCGCCATATCCGCACAGCTTCCAGCGAGCCCGCGCAGTCACTGCTGACTTGCCTGCGTCAAGTCCAGAGCAACAGTGTGGTTCCACTGAAACTATTTCAGAGGCTCCTGGGGTATATGGCATCCGCAGCGGCAGCCACTCCACTTGGATTGCTTCATATGAGACCGCTTCATCACTGGCTTCGCGACCGAGTCCCGAGGTGGGCATGGCATCTGGGCACATTCCAAGTACCAGTTACTATGATCTGCCGCCAAACCTTCTTCCTGTGTTCGAACCTCAGCTTTCTTTGGGCCGGTGTGTTCCTAGTTCGAGTTTCCAGGCATGTTGTTGTTTCAACAGATGCCTCCACCACGGGTTGGGGCGCCATGTGCAATGAACATGCTGCCGCGGGCTCCTGGACAGACCCCAGTGCCTTTGGCATGTCAATTGCCTCGAGTTGCTGGCAGTATGTTTGGCTGTGCACCGCTTTCGAGCCTTGCTCAAGAATCAACACGTACTGGTCCGCTTGGACAATACCGCGACTGTAGCGTACATCAACCGTCAAGGTGGTCTACGCTTTCGTGGTATGTCGCACCTCGCACGCCACCTCCTTCTATGGAGTCAGAAGCATCTGAGGTCGCTTCGTGCTATGTACATTCCCGGAGACCTGAAGCATGCAGCCGACGAGCTCTCACGGATTCAGCCACTCTCTGGAGAATGGCGACTCCATCCCCAGACGGTTCAGCTGATTTGGGAACAGTTCGGCTACTCACAGGTGGTAGATCTGTTTGCGTCCCCGACTCTTCCCACTGCAGCATGTTTTTCTCCCTGTCCGAGGGTACGCTCGGCACGGATGCACTAGCGCACAGCTGGCCGCGGGGCCTCCGCAAGTATGCATTTCCCCCAGTGAGCCTTCTCGCACAGAACTTGTGAGGGATCAGAAAGGACTAGGAGCAGGTCCTTCTGGTTGCGCCTCATTGGGTTCCTCGCGACAGCCCCTCCCTGACCAATCCCTCTGAGGAAGGACCTCCTTTTCTCATAGACGGGGCACCCTTTGGCACCCTCGTCCCGATCTTTGGAGCCTCCATATGTGGCTCCTGGACGGGACGAGGCAGGTTGAGTACCCTACCACCAGCGGTGGTGGCTACCATCACTTCCACTAGAGCTTTGTCCACGAGACACCTCTATGCGTTGAAGTGGAACCTCTTTGTAACCTGGTGCTCTTCTTGTTGAGAAGACCCCAGTAAATGCCCCATCAGCGTTGTGCTTTCCTTCCTGCAAGATGGGTTGGAGCGAAGGCTGTCTCCCTCCACCCTCAAAGTTTATGTTGCCGCTTTGGCCTCACATCATGTCGCAGTTGAGGGTAAGTCCATTGGGAAGCACGACCTGGTCATCAGGTTCTTGAGAGGAGTCAGGAGACTGAATCCTGCTCAACCTCCTCTCTTACCCTCTTGGGACCTCTCAGTGGTCTTAACTGCCCTAAGGAGTGCTCCCTTCGAGCCTCTGCAATCAGTCGAGCTTAAGTTTCTGTCACTTAAGACGGCGCTCCTAATTGCACTGGCCTCCATTAAGAGGGTAGGGGACCTGCAGGCATTTTCCGTTGACGAAGCGTGCCTGGAATTCGGGATGGCTAACTCTCACGTGATCCTGAGACCCCGGCCTGGATATGTGCCCAAGGTTCCTACCACTCCCTCCAGGGATCAGGTGGTGAACCTGCAAGCGCTGCCCTGGAGGAGGTAGACCCAGCCTTGGCTCTTCTCTGTACAGTATGCGCCCTCCGTGCTTACGTAGACAGAACGCAGTGTTTGAGGATCTCAGACCAGCTCTTTGTCTGTTATGGTGGGAAGCTGAAGGGAAAGGCTCTCTCAAAGCAAAGGTTGTCTCACAGGATAGAGGATGCCATTGCTTTGGCTTACCAGCAGCAAGGTTGACCGTGCCCCCTTGGTGTGAAGGCCCACTCCACTCGGAGTATGGCCTCCTCTTGGGCTCTAGCGCATGGCGCCTCACTAACAGAAATCTGCAGAGCTGCAGGCTGGGCGACACCCAACACATTCACGAGATTCTATAATCTCCGAGTGGAGCCAGTATCCTCCTGTGTACTCGCTTCAACTAGCCAGTAACTAGGGTCCGCTCAGGTGTCTTCGCTTGCTCGCCATTCCACTCCACAGACTGGATCAGTGCGATATTCTCCTCAGGTGAGTTTCCCCGAGAAACCCTAAGTTCCTCCAGCGCTGTTGACGTCAACGCCAGAGTCTATGCCTGCGACAGCTTTCGCGTTGGCTAGGTGCTTCCATGTGCATGGTTCCCTTCTGGTGACCCCTACATGTGTATTTCCAATGTAAGCCTCTTTGAGCATGTGTTTTTCCCTTGGCAAGCCACCTTGCCACCCCTGGGGTTGAAATATTCCACTCTGCGGGCTGGACACTCCAGTGTTCTTCCATATGCATCCCTCCGGGTCACATGTGTACTCTGTAAGACCTCCCTTCGGGTGGGCATTATGTTGCATATTTCCTCTGAGATATGCTTCCCAGTGTACCTTGGTATTCCTGTGTTAAGTAGGAGTCCTTCGTCCGTGCTAGTCTCACGACAGGGAGCTCACACTTACAGTATGCAGGGCACTGGAAGACAGCCGAGAAGTTGGCGTAATTAGACTGGTAACTCCATTTCGTCGTCATTCGACGTAACTCGAAGTGACTATGAAAGGGAACGTCTCGGTTACGTATGTAATCCTCGTTCCCTGAGTAGAGAACGGAGACCTTACGTCTTCCTGCCACTTCCGCTGTACCACTGGAAATGCCTGAGTTCAGTCTCAGCTCCTCAGCAGAAAACATATCTGCATGTTGCCAGCGTACTTCCTTATATACCCACGAAGGTGGGCGGGGTTACCTTATGCAAATTCCGCAGACCCATGGCATTTCCTTGCCATTTGCTCGTTTTGTAATACTCGAAGGTGATAGGCTTCTAAGCGAAACCCTATTTCATCGTCATTCGTCGTAACCTCTCCGTTCCCTACTCAGGGAATGAGGGTTACATACATAACCGAGACGTATTTAACACTATAATGATAACAGTACTGTACACATTTTATATAGACTAATGTAGGATTACAAATTTAAGAATCTGTTTAAGATATGCTGATCCTACATCTTGACATAACATCAAACGAAAACTAAATTAAAGTTCATTGAATTTAGCATTTAGGATTATGATGATGATATCAGCTGTTTCCAGCAAGAGATTCCTGCCAGTCCTGTTCTCTTTATTGTAAGTCAAATGAGTTAGATAACTGAGACTCTCACCTTTTGTCTTTAATGGCTCTTGGAGCCTCTGTCCAATTCTTTGAATAGTTATGCTGATTGCAATAGGACTGGTAACACTCTAGGGTCTGGGAAGGGTACTTCATTTGCATGCTTTGTTTAAGGTTATCACCCAGGTGCTTTGTCTCCATTGCCAAGCACTGCCCACTAAAATCTATATAAACTACAATGTACACTACCTTAGTTGGACTTGATGACTGCAGCTACCAACAGCTTGTGTCCTCAAAGTATCCTGCTGAAGATACAACAGAGTCTCCAGGGCCCTCATGTACAAAGACTTACTTTGCATCCATACTAAAACATTGCGTATGGACAAAGCTGTAAATGTGCGTACGCACAAAAAAAAAAAGGATGTATGAATCTCTGCGTAAGAAGGATCCCACGCATATTCTCTTTGTACATCCCAATTAACATAAAATTTGGCGCACATGCTCCAGCACAACGCCCCACCCAGTCTCCTCCCTCAATTAAATTAATTTAAATATGGTAATTATTCCAATTTGGCAAAAGAAACCTGCAAGAACATGGCTAAAGCAAGCAAGAAACGAAATTTCACTGAAAATGAATTAGAGGTGCTACTATCAGAGGTAGAAACAAGAAAAAATATTTTATTTGGAACTTTGTCCTCTGGAATTAATAACAAAAGAAAGAAAAAAGAGTGGGAGAGTTTGTCTGATGCCGTCAACGCGGTGGGATCTGAGAGTCGCACCATAAATGAACTGAATAAGAAATGGTCTGACATGAAGGTGGAAGTTAAGCAGAGAACTGCTGCGCACCGACAAAGTGTGGGCAGAACAGGCGGTGGTACAGGGGCCGGTGAACTGACACCCTTTGATCAGTGAGTTGCCTCTATTGTAGAAGACACGTTAATCTCTGGAATCGTATCCGTTGATGTGGGAGACTCGGATATACTCTAGGACTGCCAGCAAGGTGACTAATTTAAAATCTATTTCCTTAACTTTGATACATATAGCCTACCAGCCACCATTTTATTTTAAAATGCATGCAATGTAGCAAAAATTACACCAGAGATTTTAAGTATCCACTGCTTTATTGCAAATGCGTGTACCCATTAAAGGAGAGATTGTTTGATTTTATTGTTAAAAGGCAAGACATAAAATTTCTGATTACATGGTTCTTAAGAAAAAGGACAGCTCTACTAAAACAGTCGGTTTATGTTTACGTTTATCATGTGAAAACCATAGTCCTGCTCAGTTTGTGAAAATGCAGAAGAATATCTCTGAGGTGGATAATGTTAAGAGTGATAATGATTATGCACCATTTCTTTTTTTTTTTTATTTCTTTTTTTTTTGGGATTTTTTTCCAGAGTAAACAACATACATGGAGCATTGTCATTAACCAGTTTCAAGAGAAAAGAAAAGAAAGGAAAAAAAAGGGGGGCAGCGTGGTCAAATACAAAGTTACAATATCCTCGTGTGAGCATTTAAGGATACATGATAGACTTATATTCAATGCTAATACAGTTCAAAGGAATTTTCCACAACTTCAGAAATGATTCAGATTTACCTTTTAACATACATCCGATCTTCTCCACCAGTATAGTTTCTTTAATCAGGATTATCCAGTCCTTAATAAGGGGTGGGTCAGTGCCAACCCATTTATTCATAATTGATTTGCGCCCCAACATTAGTAGAGCTCTTAAGACATCCGCGTATTCCAGAAAGGAGGGGGGCAATACACCCAGCAAGCACATGAGTGGGGAGGCAGTAACCTTCTGTTTACATATTATCGATAGTTTGTCACAAATACCATTCCAAAATTTAACAGTCAATGAACATTCCCAGAGACAGTGAAAGAATGTTCCAATATTGTTGTTGCATTTAGGACATTGGGGAGATACAGTTTTATTTATTTTGCTATATTTATTTTGAGATATGTAAGTTCTATGTACTATATTAAATTGCATCTCTTTAAATCTGTTGCAGACAGAGACATTCAATGGTAGTTTAATAATATCTTCCCAGACATTTTTGTCAATGTCAAATTTCAGGTTCTTACTCCAAGCCCTCTGCAACAAAATCAAGTTGTCTGCTTTGTGATGGCTTATCATACAGTCAAATTTGGATATGAAGTGTATGACTTCAGTATCCTTAAGAAAAAATCTATCCAAAAAGAAATCAGAGCTATTCAGGGTAAGACTAGTATGCCTGGTCTGGACAAAATGTCTTATCTGTAAGTATTTAAAGAAATCCTTTTTGGGGATATTATGCTTTAAATGTAACTCATCAAATGACATAAAAACACCCTTATGGAATAGATCATATATCCTGTATATTCCCAAATGAATCCAGTTACCAAATTGAGAGCCCATATTGGTATGGTGAAAATTTGTGTTACCCGTCAGTGTGGATAGGATAGGCAAGCTCTGATTATACTTGGGAGACCTTCTAATCTGTGACCATGTTTTGACAACTCTGATAATGAGTGGGTTTTCTTTTACCTTGTCAGGGATTTGGGTTTTCTGGTCTAATAGGTTAATCAGAGAAACTGGGTTACAAAACTGTTGTTCTACATCTGCCCACAGGGCATCTTCAGGTTTGTGTATCCAATCTAGGAGAATCCTAGCCTGTATTGCCCATCCATAATATTTAAAATTTGGAAGTGACCATCCTCCTGTGTCAATGGGTAATTTTAACGTTTGTAGCTTAACTTTAGATCGCTTACCGGCCCAGATAAATTTGGACATGGCTTTTTTAATATCTTTTATATCGGCATTTGTCAAATTTAAAAAAGTCATAGATAGCGGGTATAGAATCTTTGGGAAAATTATCATTTTTATAAGGTTTATCCTTCCTGAGAAAGAGACTGGTAGTTTTGACCATCTTGTGAAGTCTTCCTTGATATGAAGTATTGCTGTTTTGATATTAGCGTCATAAAGTTGTGAAAGTTTGCAAGTAATACGAATACCTAAATATGTAATACCTTTAGGAGACCATTTAAATGGCTTAACGAAAGTGGGCTCAGACATATTTTGTGGTCCCAATGGCATAATCTCTGACTTGTGAAAATTAACTTTATATCCAGAAATGGCTCCAAATTGCTCAATACAGTCAGTTAATTCAGGTAATGATGTTTGCGGGTTGGTTATAGTTAGCAAAATATCATCTGCATAGAGCAGTATCTTTTGTTCTCTGTTACCAATATTAACACCGTGAATGTTTTGATTATTTCTAATATAAATTGCCAAGGGTTCAATCGCCATGGCGAATAATAAAGGGGACAAGGGGCAACCCTGACGTGTTCCCCTATGGAGCATGAATGAGTCGGAGAGAATGCCATTAGTTAGTACGGCAGCTTTTGGTGACATATAGAGTAATCTGACCCATTTTATAAAATTTTCACCAATTCCAAATCTGGCCATAACATCAAACATATACCTCCACTCCACCCTATCGAATGCCTTTTCGGCGTCCATCGCTAGTAAGATTCCAGGTATGGAGTTTTGGTCAAGGTGGCATATTGTATTAAATAATCTTCTAGTGTTACAATAGGAGTGGCGGCCTTTTATAAACCCTGTTTGGTCTGGGTCTATAATGTCAAGAATTACATTTTCAAGCCGTTTAGCCAAGATTTTAGCCAGAACCTTTAAATCTACATTTAGCAAACTTATTGGCCTGTAGGAACTGCATTCCTCTGGGTCCTTTCCCTTTTTGTGTATTACAGTAATATTTGCTACATTCATATAATTAGGAAGTTTAGATGCATGAAACGAGGTATTGATAGCCTTCAGGAGGTAGGGACTTATTTTTTCATTCATAACCTTAAAAAATTCCACTGGGTATCCATCAGGTCCTGGAGATTTCCCTGACTGTAAGGAGTTTATTGCACTTTTGATTTCTAAAAGGGAAATGGGGGCTTCTAAGAGTTTTTGTTGTTCATTGTTTATTTTAAGGATGCAAAGATCTTTGAAAAAAGTATTTTCCAATGTAGTTTGTGTATCTATACCTGAGCTATATAGCTTTTCGTAATAATGTCTAAACATCCCATTTATTATTTTGTTTTCTGTTATTCTGCATCCCGAGGGATCTTTAATAGCTGGGATGTATCCTTTTATGGACATCTTTTTTACTATCCTAGCGAGTAGGCGGTTAGGTTTATTACCCATTTCAAAAAATCTTTGTCTTGCAAATAATATATCCCTATCTGCCTTCCTAGTTAGAAACTGGTCTAATTGAGATCTCAGAGATTTAAGTTCAGCAAGAAGTTGCGTTGATTTAGAGGAGTGAAACTGTTTTTCTATTGTGATAATTCTCTTTTCTTTTTACTGGTGTAGGCAATTATCATTCCTCTAAGAAAAGCTTTGTAAGCTTCCCATATTGTTCTGGGGTCCGTTCCATCTGTATCATTACATTGAAGATATACATCTGTCTGTTCTTTTAAATAATCAACCAATTTCTCATCAAGGAGATAGAAGGGATTGAGTTTCCATATCCAGGATTGATAATTAGGTCGAGGTGGTAACATAGTAACGGTTACAGGTGCATGGTCTGATAGAGTCATCGGGCCTATGTTTGATTTCTCAGCCAGTCTTATAATCTGATTTGAGAAGAATATGTAATCAATGCGTGAAGCAGTTTTATGTGGGTAGGAGTAAAATGTATAAGCCTTAACAGTAGGGTTTAAAAATCTCCGTATGTCAATCAGTCCAAGCTCCTGACATGAGGTTTTAATAATATTAGCGATTTTAGGGTGCAACAATGTTCAGGGAAGAAGGAGGCGGGAACCGGCGAACAATCAAATATAATTTATTTAAAATAAAACAAACAAACGCAAATACCGCCAGCAGCCCCTCGCGGACGACTGCTGGCTACCGAAAATAAATATAACTGCCAGCAGCCCCTCGCGGACGACTGCTGGCTAAAATAAAATACAAAAACTAAAACACAGGCCTGTTCCTCTCTCGATCATCATCGTCGTCGCTCCTCCTTTATGCTTCCGCTCCTCCGTGAGAGATGTGAGACCGGTGGGCTTCACAGGTGTTTCTCATTAGCAATCGCACCACCGGCCTCGCACCGTTCTCTCACGTCCCTCGGCCGTCCTGTTCGCCACATGGGGGCTGTGTCCACTGCTGGCGATTTATCCATATCTGGGTTAAGATAACAGTTAAAGTCACCCCCAAGGATTACATTGTTACAGTCTAAATTCGCTATTTTATTATAAACCCGAGCAAAGTACTCTTCATCATATATATTTGGGGCATATATATTTGCTATCACAACCTCCTCTCCGTACAATAAGACCTTTATTATGATCATTCTACCTTCTTTATCAGAGTAGCTTGTTTGTAATTGAAATGGTAAATTTTTGTGGATCAGTATTATTACACCACGCTTTTTGGAGGAGAAAGATGAATAATAAAGTTGTCCAACCCAGTCTCTGCCAAATTTTTGGTGTTCTGCATCATTCAAATGGGTTTCTTGTAGGACAGCAATATGAATTTTGTCTCTTTTCAAAATATTTAGGATCTTTTTCCGTTTAACAACATTATTGACACCCTTTACATTCCAAGTACGTATCCTTATGCTTGAATTATTGGTACTACTCATTTACACTGCAAAGAGGAAATAAAAAGCATGACAATAACTGAGTAAGAGGGTAAACCACAGCTGCTTGAAACATGAAACAACAAAAAAACAACAACAACAAAGAAAAAAAAAAGAAAACATTCCTGCATTAAAACAGAACAGTGCAAGTATATAGTGTGTTTTTAGCCCTAAACTCGAACAGGGGATGGAACACAGTGGGAAAACAAAAAAAAAGCGTTTTGGAACCTCTCAAATTTGCTGGCTGATCCTGTTAAGGGTAACGTTAGCCAGGAAAACACAAGGCAGAGAGGTAACAGCGTGGGAGTCTTATTATACTCGTACTTTTGTGACACTAAGATGTTTTCTGTGCGTGTCATAAATTAAAGTTATTCGCGTCAACTTTGCTCCAAGCCAAACAAGCTAATATTTATCACAGTCGTCCTAGATGCAGACAAAATGCGATAGTACTTTTCACATTATGTACGTCATAAGTACCTGAGGGGGATATTATATTTGCCGATTCCAAGAAGGTGTTCACCTCCGCGGTCGTAGACAGGTATGTGTCTTTACCAGCTGCGTTGAACACTCTTATAGTTGCAGGGTAGATGAAGGCATATCTGAATCCTGCTTCCCGCAGTCGCCTCCGGGCCTCTGCTGTCTCCGCTCTCCTCTTCTGCACGCCAGCCGAGAAATCTTAAAAAAACGACACTTTCTTCCCCTCAATATTTAGGTCGCTCAAACGTCTCGCTGCTTCTAGAATCATTCTTTTGTCTTTGTAATTGTGTAGTCGCACGATCACAGGTCTCGCTCTCGGATGTTCGCCCTCGTTTCTCAATGGTCCGGTGCGATGCGCTCCTTCCAGTTTGATCCGTCCGTCTTTGGTACTCATATTTAGTGTGGTCGGGATCCATGATTCAAAGAAAGTCAAGTCAAGTCAAGTGTATTTATATAGCGCTTTTCACAATATAAATTGCATCAAAGCAGCTTCACAATATCAATCAAATAACATAATGTTTGTTTCTTAGTGAAAAAACATTCACGTTTGGTAGGGCTGATCAATGGTATTAATGCTTGGCTAATTATTTTGAATATCCCCAACTGAACAAGCCAAAGGCAACAGTGGCAAGGAACCGAAAAACTCCATCAAGTGACCTACTGGTGTCCTAAAACTCCATCAGGTGACCTAATGGAGAAAAAAAAACCTTGGGAGAACCCAGGCTCAGTCGGGGGCCAGTTCTCCTCTGGCGTTTATGAACTAGAGGCCGGATTTACAGTAACTGTAATTTGATACAGAATTTTGTTTTATTTTATCACTTCGGGGTGGGTACGCGAACCGGAATCACAACATTTTATCTGTAGAGTGGGAAAGGGATCCTCCATAGGGAGAGGCTAGTTGGCACTTCAGCACTGCGTTGTCATCGGGTCCAGGCAAAGCTCCTAGTCAGATCTGGATACGGCCTGGATCCGGTAGGCTGCGGGAAAACCTCGGGATAAACAAAGACACTAAAATTAGCGTAGATGCCATTCTTCTTATGATGATGTAACGAGTACATCACGATTTAAGGGAAGTGTTCCCAGTTCCGGCTGACCTAATCTATGTAGCCTAACATTGAATTATAGAAGTCTATAATATATTATGTGTATGCTAGGTCAAAGAGATGTGTTTTTAGTCTAGCTTTGAACTGACAGAGTGTGTCTGCTTCCCGGACAATGGTAGGAAGACTGTTCCAAAGTTTTGGTGCTAAATAGGAAAAGGATCTACCGCCAGCAGTCGATTTTGATATTCTAGGTATTACCAACTGGCCCGAATTTTGAGATCGAAATAGACGTGAAGGACTATAATGCGTTAAGAGCTCGCTCAAGTACTGCGGAGCTAAACCATTTAGTGCTTTGTAAGTAATCAACAATATTTTAAAATTTATACGATGTTTAATAGGCAGCCAATGCAGTGTTGACAGAACCGGGCTAATATGGTCATATTTCCTGGTTCTAGTAAGAACTCGAGCGGCTGCGTTTTGGACCAGCTGTAGTTTATTTATTAAGAGTGCAGGGCAACCACCCAGTAGAGCATTACAATAATCTAGTCTTGATGTCATGAAAGCATGAACTAATTGTTCCGCATTTGTTAATGAGAGCATATGTCGTAATTTAGATATATTTTTAAGATGGAAAAATGCGGTTTTACAGATATTAGACACGTGACTTTCAAATGAAAGATTGCTATCAAAAAGCACACCCAGGTTCCTAACCGACGACGAAGACTTAACAGAGAAGCCATCAAGTGTTAGACAGTATTCTAGTTTATTACGTGTGGAAGTTTTTTGTCCAATAATTAGAATCTCTGTTTTTTCAGAGTTTAGTAGTAGGAAATTACTAGTCATCCAATTTTTTATATCAGCTATGCATTCCCTTAATTTTGTGAATTGGTAAGTTTCGTTAGGTTTTGAAGAAATATACAGCTGAGTATCATCGGCATAACAATGAAAGCTAATTCCATGTTTCCTAATGATATGTCCTAATGGTAGCATGTACAGAGTGAACAGCAGCGGTCCTAGTACTGAGCCTTGTGGTACGCCATACTGAACTTGTGATCGATAAGACATCTCTTCATTTACTGCTACAAACTGATAACGGTCAGATAAGTATGATTTAAACCATGCTAGTGCAATTCCACTAATGCCAACATAGTTTTCTAGTCTATTTAAAAGAATGTTGTGGTCAATTGTGTCAAATGCAGCACTAAGATCAAGTAACACTAATAGAGAGATACAACCACGATCGGATGATAAAAGTAAATCATTTGTAACTCTAATGAGAGCTGTCTCAGTACTATGGTGCGGTCTAAATCCTGACGGAAAATCCAATCATACTATTGCTGTCTTGGCCGATGAATGGAAGACTTCTGATCCGCCAGAAAATGTTTTAGATTATGTAAGCAGTTTTTGTTACTGACTCTATGAAGCTAGAGCTATTACCCAACGAAAATTAGGTAAGTCTCAGGGGAAGATGCAGAAATAGTTTTACCGCAAGGTTAAATTTAGAGAATTTCAAGTAGGTGACCAAGTGCTGGCATTGTTACCAGTTTTGGTTAGTCCTTTCCAGGCTAGGTTTATGGGACCTTATACAATTACAAAATGTTTGCCCAACAACAACTATCTGTTAAACACGCCTGACCGCCGAAAGAGACTACAGGTTTGTCACATTAAATTATTAAAACCTTATACGACTCCTGTGACTTCTCTGTCTGTTGATATTGTCAACTACTGACCAACTACTGTTGGTCAGAGCACTTCAGAAGTATCTGAGGAGATGGGGGGAAATTCAGGTCCAATAGCTGCGCATGAAATTAACATTCCTTCTAGAGGATTAGTGGAAGGGCGACTCCACAATTCTGAAGTTCTTGCTAATTTGAGTTCTTATTTGTCTCATTTGTCTGAATCAGAGAAGACCGAGATAATTACATGGGTAAGTTCATTCCCCTTTTTTTTCCGATGTCCCTACCTGAACTCATTGAACATGACATTGACGTTGGTATGGCTAAATCTGTAAAACAACACGCATATCAAGTAAACCCTGTAAAAAGTTGCATTCAGAAAGTTGCTTCAGAAAGAGATAGCAACTTACTTGCTCATAATTTAGCAGAACCCAGTTTTAGCTCTTGGAGCTCTCCTTGAATTCTTATAAGTAAACCCGATAATACTTATCGTTTTTGCACTGACTACCGGAAGCTTAACACGCTGACAAAACCTGATTGTTACCCCTTACCTAGAATTGATGATTGCGTAGATCGTGTTGGCTCTGCACAGTTTGTCAAGTCAAGTCAAGTCAAGTCATCTTCATTTATATAGCGCTTTTAACAATATAGATTGTTTCAAAGCAGCTTTACAGAGATAAACATAATTTAAGGTAACAGAGATTGTTTTGGCTTTATAACTGTTCTTGAATAATGTTATTTTCCAGCTAAAGTTAGTTTTGATTAATTCACTTACGTCAAAATTATCATTTGTTATTAAATTAGGGGCCACTAAGACAACGCCGTTCTCTCTAAACAACAGACTTTAAACGCGAACCTGTGATAAACGCTGATGGCGTTCATATGTGCATTAAGAATTGATTCTATAGTTATGTGCGTAGGTTTGTAATTCCCTTCAAACCATGCCTAAACAAACTACTTGTCTGGCCTTAAAATTTATAATACAGAGTTTTAGTCGCTTTGGCATAGCCACGCGAACCAGAAATATTCCGATAACACTTTATATGTAGAGAGGTATGAACCATTCTTCTTATGATGTAACGAGTACATCAGAATTTAAGGGAAGTGTTCCCAGTTCCGGCTGACCTAATCTATGCAGCCTAACATTGAATTATAGAAGTCTATAGTGTGTTGTGTGCATGCTAGGTCAAAGAGATGTGTTTTTAGTCTAGCTTTGAACTGAGAGAGTGTGTCTGCTTCCCGGACAATGTTAGGAAGACTTTTCCAAAGTTTTAGTGCTAAATGGGAAAAGGATCTACCGCCAACAGTCGATTTTGATATTCTAGCTATTATTAACTGGCTGGACTTAAGAGCTCGCTCAATTACTGCAGAGCTAAACCATTTAGTGCTTTGTAAATAATCAGCAATATTTTAAAATTGATACAATGTTTAATAGGCAGCCGATAAAGTGTTGACAGAACCGGGCTAATATGGTCATACTTCCTGGTTCTGGTAAGAACTCGAGCTGCTGCATTTTGAACTAGCTGTAGTTTGTTTATTAAGCTTGCAGGGCAACCACCCAGTAGAGCATTACAATAATCTAGCCTTGAGGTCATGAACGCAGAAACTAATTGATCCACATTTGTCAATGAGAGGATATGGCGTAATTTAGATATAATTTTAAGATGGAAAAATGCAGTTTTACAAATACTAGACACGTGACTTTCAAATGAAAGATTGCTATCAAAGAGCACACCCAGGTTCTTAACCGACGGCGAAGACTTAACAGAGAAGCCATCAAGTGTTAAGACAGTATTCTAGGTTATTACGTGTGGAAGTTTTTTGTCCAATAATTAGAATCTCTGTTTTTTCAGAATTTAGTAGTAGGAAATTACTAGTCATCCAATTTTTTGTATCAGATATGCATTCTGTTAATTTTGTGAATTGGTAAGTTTCGTCAGGGCGTGAAGAAATATACAGCTGAGTATCATCGGCATAACAGTGAAATCTAATTCCATGTTTCCTAATGATATCCCCTAATGGTAGCATGTACAGAGTGAACAGTTGTGAGGATACTGCTTTTTCTAATATCTATAACAGAAAAGGCAGATTTGAGATCGGACTTTAATTGACTAATTCTGTAGGATCAAGTTGCACTTTTTTAACAAGCGGTTTAATCATAGCCAGCTTAAAGTTTTTGGTACGTATCCTAGAGACAAAGACGAATTAATGATATTTAGAAGAGGATCTGTGACATCTGGAAGCATCTCTTTCAGTAGCTTAGTCGGTATAGGGTCTAACATACAAGTTGTCGATTTAGATGAATTAACGAATTTGCAAAATTATTCCTCTCCTAAAGCAACAAATGAATCAATTTTCCTCAGGGAGACAACAATGCACTCCCTAATGCGATGCAGTAATAGGCGGTAGTTATAATTTTCTCCCTGATATTATCGATCTTATAAGTGAAGAAGTTCATAAAGTCATTACTGCTGTGTTGCTTGGAAACTTCTGTGCTTGAAGCTTTCTTTTTCATTAGTTTAGCCACCGTTTCAAATAAATACCTAGGTTTATGTTTATTTTCATCTAATAGGGTTGACAAATAAGAAGATCTAGCAGCTTTTAAAGCCTCTCTGTAAGCAATCAAGCTCTCCTTCCATGAGATCCGAAATACCTCTAGTTTTGTTTTCTTCCAGTTGCGCTCCATTTTTCTGGCTGCTCTCCTAAGGGCCTGAGTGTGCTCGTTGTACCACGGCGTTGGACTATTTTCTTTAATCTTCTTTAAGCGCAACGGAGCAACTGTGTCTAAAGTGCTGGAAAAGAGAGAGTTAAAAGTCTCTGTTGCAATATCAAGTTCTTCTAAGCTATCCGGGATGCTGAGATGATGAAACTGATTAGGATGATTATTGATAAAGCAATCTTTAGTGGCAGAAGTTATAGGTCTAACATATTTATAACACGGAGTCGGCTTAGCAGCCTTGGCTAAATGTAGTTTACATGAGACTAGATAATGATCTGAGATGTCATCGCTCTGCTGCAGAATTTCAATGGCGTCAACATCTATTCCATGTGATAATATTAGATCTAGAGTATGATTACGACAATGAGTAGGTCCTGACACGTATTGTCTAACTCCAATTGAGTTTACAATGTCTTTAAATGCCAATCCCAATGCATCTTTTTCATTATCTATGTGTGTAGTGGCCATTAGTCAACAAACAAAAGAAAATTAAACTTAAATCAAACCTTCAAACGACAACTTCTAGCACCCTGGGCAGGTGATGTAAGCAGGCAAAAAATAAATCAAATTCCAGGCTAAGAAATCTCCAGTTGGTATGTACTGCTAGAAATGCCGTATAGGAAAACGGTTTCATGAAGAGGTGCGTGAACTTAAAACTTGAACTGCTTTAATTGGCTGTGCGCTTGTTGAATTATCAACGCACCGGGTGGCCTACATTCATAAAAGGGTAAAGCCAGTGCTGTGTGCGCTTATGTGGATGAAGAGGATTTGAGTATAAAACAAAGTTGTTTCGATAAAGATCGCCATCTTTGCTAACCTTGTTGCCCGATTGTTAACATTCACTGATATTATCAACAATTAGGCTATAAGTTTGCAACAAAATGACTGATGTGGAGAGGCCGGAATCAAAGTGGTCAATCAAATTGACTTCTAAAGGAATGTGCTTTTACATACAAACTTGTCAAGAAAAACGCACTGCAAAAACTAACTAGGCTAAAAAGCTTATGGATAAAATCCGTGCCTTAATGGAATTCAAGGAAAATGCCGACGTGGTGAACACTCAGCTCGCTTTGTTCATTAAGTGTTATGAAGAAGCACTCGATATACATGAAACACTTATGGAATTGCCTCTACCAGAAGATAAAATACTCACCACTTAAACTAAAATCTTTGAGGAGAAGATGAAATCATGTCATGCATTTATTGAAGATGTGAAGGAGTAGCTGTCTAAAGCTGGTTATCCATACTCACAGCCAGAAGAACCTATCGACGCAGGATGCGTTGATGATGGAATACAACCTGAAGACAGTATTTCTAACGTCTTAAGTGGAAGAGCAAGTTCTGTAAAATCACGCGCAACTGGCAAATCAAAGATTTCTGCAACATCCGCGGTGCGCATTAATGCGGAGGCCGAGAGAACAGCTCTTCTTAAACGCTCCAAAGCTTTAAAAAGGAAACATCATATAGACGCGCAGGAGGAAAGGCTTCATAGAGAAAAATTGATCCATCGGTTTAGATCCTCTTGTCAAAGCTTTTGTCCCACAAGAAAATTATGTTCTTGCTGTACCTGATCCTGCAACAGTTGTATGTATGGAAGGCCGTTTGGGCCAGAAGCTCCATATCAAGAAGTACAGACTGCAAATGGTCAAATGGGACATATATTAAACTCTCAAAGTCAAAGCGGTAACAACCAAAATTACATGGTGGGCATTATGCAAAAACAAAACGAAATCACTGCACTGTTGGTTCACCAGAATATATCCTCTGTTCTTCCTCCAAGAAATCTGCACATTTTTGATGGAGACCCTCTTCAATATAAATCCTTCATTAGAGCCTTTGAAAATATAGTAGAGAAGAAAACAAATAATCCTAGCGACTGTTTGCACTTCCTTGAACAATACACTAGGGGTCAGCCAAAGGATCTTGTGCATAGTTGTCAACATATACCTCCAGAACAAGGCCAAAAGTCACAGAGCCAAGAGTCTTCTTTCTCAGCACTTTGGAGATGAACATAAAAATTGCATCTGCCTACATGGAAAAAATATTTAACTGGACACCCGTTAAAGGTGAAGATGTAAAAGGATTACAATCACTCTCTCTGTTTCTCCGAGGATGTTCAAACCTAACAGAACAAGTAATGTATATGAGGGAACTGGACTTACCAGCTAACATGCGGAGTATCATTTTAAAACTTGCTTACAAACTAAGAGAAAAATGGAGGAATATTGCATGTGATCTGCAAGAAAGAAGTGGACAGAGGGATACATTCATTGATCTTGTAAATTTTATTGAGAGACAAGTGAAAATTGTTACAGATCCAGTTTTTGGAAACATTCAAGATCCTCAACATCCTAATGTCAAGGCCTCCTGTAGGAGTCAGCTACGAGAAAGAAGGAAGGGAAGCAGCTACGTTACGAATGTCACTCCTGTTAGGGAAGAAGCTATGGCACGGCCTGCAGAACATAGCATACCCTCCATTCATTGCTGTCTTGTGCAGAGAAACCACGCACTAGGTCAGTGCTCACAGTTTAAAGCCAAGGCACACCTTGACAAGATCAACTTCATTAAGGACAAGGGTATTTGTTTTGGTTGTCTGAAGGTAGGCCATACAAGCAAGGACTGTAGGAGTCGATTGGATTGCCATGTATGTCATCAGAAACACCCCGGGGTCCTTCATATAGAAAGACAGGATAAAGGCACATCTGTAGGACAAGCCAAACATCCTGTGAGCCTTTCAAGTGATTCAACAGTAACCTTTCAAACGTGTGGCCATATTGGGGCCGGTGGAAGATGATTCTACCTTTTCTATTCTTTCAGTAAAGGTCAGAAGCAAACTGACTAATAAGATCATACAGACATATGCTTTTCTGGATCCTGGCAGTTGCGGCACATTCTGTACAGAAACCATGGCGAAAAGGTTAAATTTGCGAGGTAAGAAGACAAGCATTTTGTTGAGAACAATGGGCCAAAGAAAGGTTGTGAATGCTCATGTTTTGTCAGGTCTTGAAGTGTCTGGCATGAGTGCTGAAGATTTCATAGAGCTTCCTGGTGTTTTGACTCAAAGGACTATACCTGTGTCTACACTTAATATTCCACGACAAGCAGATATTGATCCATGGCCGTATTTGAAGAATGTTATTCTCTATGACATTCATGCAAATGTAGGTCTGCTTATTGGAACTGACGCCCCTAAGGTTTTGGAGCCGTGGGAAGTAATAAATAGCTTACATGAGGGCCCATACGCTGTCAGAACCAGGGTTGGCTGGGTCATTAATGGTCCTCTTCATGGTGGAAGCTGTAGAGGTAAGAGTGGCTATTCTGCTGTAAAAGCAAATAACATCTCTGTTGAACACCTGCAAGAAATGCTTGTTAAGCAGTATCACCATGACTTTAATGAGAAATCATCAGAAGAGCAGTTTGAAATGTCCAGAGAAGATATTAAGTTCATGGATATTGTCAGTAGCACAGCAAAGCTAATTAGAGGTCATTACTGCATTGATTTGCCATTCAGAAAGGAAAATGTAACCCTGCCGGATAATCATTTTATAGCAGAGCAGCGCTTATGTAGCCTGAAAAGAAAGTTTGACAGGAACAGTGTTTTTAAGGAGGAATATACCACGTTTCTAAATGAAATAATTACACAGCGACATGCTGAGCCAGTTCCTCTTGACCAGCTGACACAGAACAATGGGAAAGTGTGGTATATCCCTCACCACGGGGTGTATCATCCTCAGAAGGGCAAGCTAAGAGTTGTTTTTGACTCTGCAGCCTCATACAAAGAAACATCGCTCAATAGTCAGCTTTTGCAAGGCCCCGATCTTACCAACAGCCTCATTGGAGTTTTAGTCCGATTTAGGCAGGAGCCTATTACAATAGAGGCTGATATCCAATCTATGTTTCACCAGGTTCATGTCTCAAATAAGCACGTTTACTTTCTCCGCTTCCTCTGGTGGCCAGGTGGTGACACTGCACAGGGTACGCAGGAATACCGCATGAAGGTACATCTATTTGGCGCTGCATCATCACCGAGCTGTGCCAATTCTGCCTTGAGGAGAACTGCAGATGTCAACGCAGAACACTTCCCTCCAGAGGTTGTGAGTTTCTGTGAATTTTTTTTTATGTTGATGATTGCCTCCGTTCAATGGCCTCAAAAGAGGAAGCTAGGAAAATGAACCAGGATTTAACTGCACTTTGTCAGAAAGGAGGATTCACTCTGTCAAAGTGGGTCAGCTATAGTCGTGTAGTGTTGCGCTCTGTCAGCGAAAGCCACAGAGCAAAATACATGATGAAGCTGGATTTGGATACAGATCAACTTCCTGTTGAACGTACATTAGGACTACAGTGGTATGTTGAGACTGACCAATTTGAATTTAAGGCCTCAGCACAAGAGCAACCATGGACAAGAAGAGGAATTCTTTCGGTGGCCAGCTCCCTTTATGACCCATTGGGCTTCCTTGCTCCATTCAGCATTTGGCTAAGTTTTTACTGCAGGAACTCTGTAAAAGAAACCTAGGATGGGACAAAGATATTCCCATGTTCTCGCTAAGCAATGAGCTGGCTGGTTGGAAGATCTCCACAAAGTGGCAAGGTTCAAGATTGATCGTTGCATTAAGCCTAATGACTTTGGCAACCCTGTCACTATACAGCTTCATCACTTCTCTGATGCCAATGAGGTTAGGTATGGACAATACAGTGCATGTTGCATTTATGATGGGGAAGGCTCCACTGAAGCAGACAACAATTCCTCGCCTAACAGCTGCAGTCCTCGCTGCTAGAGTAGACCGCATGCTACGGAAGGAGTTGCAACTTAGGCTGGAGAAGTCGGATTTCTGGGCCGACAGCACAACAGTCCTTAAATATATATCAAATGAAAGCCAGCGATTCTATACCTTTGTGGCCAACAGAATTGCAGTCATCAGGGAGGCAACTGATATTGATCAGTGGAGATATGTGGGGACAAAGGAAAACCCAGCAGATGAAGTGTCAAGAGGAATGAGGGCAGAAGACCTCCTGAATGGAGATGGAGATGGGGGATGGGACCTGATTTCCTTTATAAGTCCTAGGATGGGTGGCCTAAATTAGATGTAGACCTTCAAGTGATTCCTGGCGCTGACCCTGAGATCAAAAGGGTCTTGACAGTGAATGCTGTTGTTAAAGACACAGACAATGCAATGGGCCATCTGATTCATTACTTCGTACATCACCTGCCCAGGGTGCTAGAAGTTGTCGTTTGAAGGTTTGATTTAAGTTTAATTTTCTTTTGTTGGTTGACAAACGGCCACTACAGTGTGTATATTAAAATAACCAACAATTAGTACTTTATCTGCAGCCAATATTAATTCTGATAGAAAGTCCGGAAATTCTTTGATAAAATCTTTATGGTGCCCTGGTGGCCTGTATACAGTAGCCAGCAGAATTCTCAAATGTTATTTATTGTTTACACTATATATTTTTACATTAAGCACAAACACTTCAAAAGAAGTATATTTAAAACTAGATTTCTTAGTGGTTTTGAAAATATTACTAGAAATTACAGCAACTCCTCCCCCTTTGCGTTTCGGACCAGGTTCATGTTTATAACAGTAATCTTGTGGGGTTGACTCATTTAAAGTAATGTAATCGTTTGGTTTTAGCCAGGTTTCTGTCTAGCACAGCACATCTAGGTTATAATCTAAAATCATATCATTAACTATGAGTGCTTTAGAAGTAAGGGATCGAATATTCAGCAACCCAAGCTTTATCATTTGTTCATCTATATATTATCAGTTTTTTTTATTTGTTGAACATCAATTACATTTTTAACCTTAGATGGGTTTGGAAGGTTTTTGGATTTCCAAATTTGGGGAACAGACACAGTCTCTATATGATGATATCTAAGTGAAAGAGGCTCTGTGTGATTGGATTTATCTGACCTTGGTGATGCGAGGCCGTTAGCAGACGGTCGGTTTAGCCAGTCTGTCTGCTTCCTGACCTGAGCCCCAGATTGTCATGTTTTATCTCTAAGCCTGTGAGCAAAAATTACTAGAGAGAAGAGCAGCACTATTCCAGGAGGGATGAATACCATCTCTTTTCAACAGGTCAGGCTTGCCCCAAAAACTTTTCCAATTGTCTATGAATTCTACATTATTATGCAGACACCACTCAGACAACCAGCGATTGAGTGAACATTATCTGCTAACTATCTCATCACTCCTGCGAACAGGAAGGGGGCCAGAGCAAATAACAGTGCCTGACATTGTACTTGCGAGTTCACAGACCTCTTTAATATTACTGGCTGGCGGAGTCGAACATCATTAGTGCCGACATGAATAATGATCTCAGAGAATTTACGATTAGCATTAGCCAGCACTTTTAAATTTGCTTTGATGTCAGGCGTTTTGGACCCGGTAAACATGTGACTATGGTGGCTGGTGTCTCTATTTTCACGTTCCGTGTGATCGAATCCCCAATTACCAGGGGTCAATGAACAGAATTCTCAGTGGGTGTTTCATTGAGTGTGGCAAATCGATTTGTTATAGTAATCGGAACGGAACCGTGGTTTTTTGATACGCGACTAGAGCGATCTGTCACTGTCACCCAATTGCCCTGCTACATGGGCTCTACTTCAGCCGGAACCCGAATCATGTAAAGAATTCACTATGCTCGGCGCATCCAAAATAGTATATAAACCTCTAGAACTCTTTCTATCCTCAGTTAGAGTTTGGATGCGTGTCTCTAGTTCTGAAATCTTCTCCGTCAGCCTGACTGTCTCCTTGCATTTATCACATTTAAATCCTATATTGCCAACGGAGAAGGCTATACTAAACATGTGACATGAAGTGCAGGTGACAATAACAGGACAAGACATTACTCACTACGTTTGTTGACTGATTGTTACTCACCTGGGCTTTTTATGAACTCAAAGGCGCAGGTGCGCGAGAGAAAAATAAATTAGTAAATAACAGCGCGCATAGGTGGCGCGTTAACAGACTAGCGAGTTACTAGCGTGTTGTGTTAACAATAACGGAAGCTAGCGATGTAAGCTTAATCTGAGATGTTGGGTAAGCTGTATTTAGTAGTATAAACAACTAGAAATTATAGTAAATGATGGTTCAAAACAGAAAGAAATACGAAGCTAATACGAGGCTTAGACGGAGCTTACAGCCTCAAGCAAACAAACTCACAGCAGGCAGCGAGGCAGACAGGAGCAATCGATCGTCAATCTCTCAATGATCTCATGTGTTCCACTCTCAGCAGGAGATGTGAAAAAACTCTATGTGATGGGAGTTTGGTGCGAGGAATAAGATGCGAGTTTGGTCTTTTATATTACTGTATTAGTCCATTAAGCTTCGTTAAGCACTTTATATTCCAGCAATCCTGAAGTATTGAGGGAAATCCTGAAGCACATCGCCGCGATATAAAGTTAACAAATACACTAACATTTCTATAAATTAGTTTTTATGAATGAATGGCTTGCTTTAACTGTTGCTCGGTCTTCGTCAACAACACACACTTGCACCCCCTGCTGGTGAGGTAGACTAACAGCAGATGGAGATTATGCTCGGTAATCTACTGCTTTTCCTGCAGTTCCTGGATGTCAATGTTGAATTTACTGTCAAATTTGTACCACTGAATTTGTGGAAGAGAATTTGTAAACCGAAATAAAATGGGCCGAAAATGGCCTGTTTAATATTATAGGTTGTATTTTTAAAAGTTTGGAATATTTTGGAAGTGAAATATGAAGGGTGAATATGGATTATTGAATTTTTAATAATGAAAATTTGTTTGAAATGTTTTGAATTTAAATATTCACAGCTTAAATATTCAACCATGTCAAATTTGAGCCAATAAAAAATGCAAGTCCTAAAATCACAATGCATTAAAATGCAAGTATGGTTAATGCAAAGCATATTTTTTTTCAAGTAGTGCCATTCAACAGGCTTTTTGTTTAAAAAACAATTGCCATTATTTTACTTCCATATGTTAAAGTTTAAAAAGGAAGTCAGGGCTTATTCTTATGTTTTCTGGTTTCTTGTAGATGAAAGATGAAGCTCGGTGGATTTATGCTCCTTCTCATCAATTCAGCGGCCTCCATCAATCTCAAATACATCTCCAAAAGGAACTCAGGTATGCAAGTTATTTTACTCCACTTAAAGCGTCATTTCAGAGCAAGACCATGCGGTAATTTTTTTTATTTAATCTTTTTGTGTTGTATTTTTGTGGTGATTAAGCAAAACTAGGTATTTGGTTCAGACTCATGGAATGATGGGAATGTACAGTAAATGCAGTATGTGGTCGCCATTGGTGAAAAAATACACCTTGCTTCTGATTTCTGATGAACTGTTTACAAAAAAAGCAAATGATTGATTTTTGATGAAATCTCTGTTAAAGAAACCAGGCTCTCTACACGATCAAATAACTCCTCCTCCCCCTACTGCATTGTGCGTGTGTTTGTGTGTGGGTGCGGTGTGCGTTGAGCAATTATGTTATCAGCACCAAACGGGCATTTATGTGGGTGTTAAAAACACAGAGGCAATCTTAGCTGTCAGTTTCTCACCCAGCCTGAGATTTTAGAGTTTGGCATGTATGTTTTACTGTGCCACCAAATAAGCAGAAATGTTTCCTGTTTTTAAATATGCATGATTAACATGTGAGGAACTAGTTTATTTGTGTAATGCTGCTGTGTTCAAAATTAAGCAGTGGCAACTTATGATACTATCAGGTTACCACCATAATTGTATTGAATGTTTAAGGATAAGGGCTAATATCTGTATGAATGCATATGTGCTTTGATTTCTCTCTAAAAATGAACATAACAGCACAGCTGTTGATATGAAATGATATTTTTCTGAGGTATGGCATTCTGACTGTGTGACCTCGAATTACCTACCTATAAACGACCAAATTTTTTTAAATTGTAGCTTCAATTTATTTCTTTATTTTTATTGAAAAAAAGTGTATATATATTTTGTTGCCAAACTGATATTTTTCTGCAAACACCACCTGCCACAATCATTAAAATACACTGTAATTTTGATGCTCATGGTTCCTTTTTAGTGGTTTAATGGAAGGAATAATCCACATACAGAATGTTCAAGATTCTGTATCTTGAGCACATTAAATTCTGTTAAGAGAAAAAGATATTCGCTCTCTGAAGATTTTCAGTTTGTATGACTTGAATTTGCATCTCTCACATCGATTTAATGGATCTATCATGTAGTTGATCCTTTTACTTGCATCTGAATCTTGGAGAGTGTAAGTTTTGGACCTTGAATTTTGTGTACAGTTGTCTCGTTTTTTCTGTCTTTCTAGCTTTCTAGCCACTATAAGGCTAAAGCAAGACTTCAGCTTTGCCTTGTGTTTTTGATTGAAACAACAATAATTTAATATTGATTTTGAGGAATTTATGTCAGATTGAAGGGTTTATGTCAGACGCTAATACTTCTGCTATGCACTGATAGCTTTGGTGGAAAGTGGTTGTTCTTGAAAATGTTCTTGCAAATATCACGAATGGCTCAAGGGCCTATACTATGAAGATGAATTTGATCTCACATCGGGCTATAAGTGTAACCTCACAGCGCACTCACTGTGTGCTCAAACTTTGAGCTTACAGGATACTCATGATGTGATCACAATGTGAGGTCACAGCAAGCTAAAAGTGTAACCTCACAGCACACTTACTGTGTGCTCATACTATGGTCACAATGTAAGGTCACAGTCCACTCAGTGGCCCTCATTTATCATTCTTGCGTAGAAACGGGCATATATGTTGGCGTAAGATTATGCTTACACTCCTCTCACCGCCTGATTTACGAAGCTGTGCGTACCTTTGAAATCCAAGTGTACGCAATACCTGCCCTTGATAAATGCCGCGGCTGAAAACGATCGTCATTAGAATAACACGCCCCTATATATTCAAGTCTCCGCTTCCCCCACGCCCTCATTTTACGCCATGGACACACGGAAGACGGCAAAGAATAGAAACTTCTCCGACTTGGAGCCGAAATTACCTATCACAATGCATTTTTTTACAGCACGTGTTTTGAAACAATTAGCATTTAATTTTGTATCACGTTACTTGTATTGGGGTGTACAAGAGTGATGATGATGTGATGTGGAGTACCATTCATTCACATTAATAATTGCATGAAAATTTGTAATATTCTTATTATTATGATTTTTATTATTAATGACGCTTATTGTTATTTAGAAGAAGAATGTAATTTTTATTATTTTGTCAGTCTGAATAATTTTTTGGTAATTGAAAGCCTTTAATTACTGAACCCAGTCCATGCGCACCTGCCGGACCTAAGCCTGAAACGTCAGTTAAAGCGCACAGGCTCGCAACTGAAGGAATACATATGCCTACAAATCAAATGCTTTGGTAAAGTCACACAATTAACACAATTAAACATTGAAGTCCATGTTGCTCAAAATAAACACGTAAGTTTATAATTATGTTGTTGTTGTTTTTTTTTACAGTGGGATATATATCATATTTTTTAGTTTGTCAGTTTTGTGGTGTTAGGAATTGTTTTACTCTGCATCTCCGCACTAACTCAAAACATGCGTACACCACCTCCTGAGCTGGCGTAGGATTTGAGCGTACCGTACGCCAGTGTCCATATTGATAAATCTCAAAGTCACAGTGGTTTTGGGTGTACGCCAGGTGTACGCTGGAAATTTGGTGTACGTACTTTTGATAAATGAGGGCCACTGTGCTCTCATTCAGTGAGCTCATCATGTGAGCTCAGCATGTGAGACCACTGTGATATCATTGTGTTAAACTCTCATTCTTTTAGTTTAGTGTGAGTTCACTGTGATTTTCCATCAACAAGCTATTTTAAAAATTCAGTTTCCTTGTTAATTTTGTATTCTTTTCAGCCTGTATTCTTCCTAATAACATCTCCCAAGGGTAGCATCTACAGGGTGAAAAGCAATGGTCTTAGTACTGTGCCTTGCAGTACTCCATAATGACTTCTCTTCATTTCCTGCTACAAACTGATAACGGTCAGATAAGTATGATTTAAACCATGCTAATGCAATTCCACCAATGCTAACATAATTTTTGAGTCTATTCAAAAGAATGTTGTGTTCGATAGTATCAAATGCAGCACTAAGATCCAGTAACACATTAGTGTTACTGGATACAAAGATACAACCACGATAGGATGATAATAGCAAATCATTTGTAACTCTAATAAGTCAAGTCACCTTTATTTATATAGCGCTTTTTACAATACAGATTGTATCAAAGCAGCTTCACAGTGATAACAAGAAAAAAATACATCAAAGTTTGTTTCTAGAAGAAAATTGCATCATCATCCACCTTAAGTAAGGCAAATCAATAATATTGTTGAATATTTAAATGTCCCCAACTAAGCAAGCCAAAAGCCAAGGCGACAGTGGCAAGGAACAAAACTCCATCAGGTGACAGAATGGAGAAAAAAACCTTGGGAAAACCCAGGCTCAGTCGGGGGCCAGTTCTCCTCTGGCCAACAAACGAACAGTGTATGTTTATGATTCAGGCAGCATTACAAGTCAGAAGTCAGATTGGATCAGAGCATTCAGAATATTATCCAGTTCCATCTGGTTGGAATTCGGAGTCATCACGCCGGTATGGAGACGAGTTTGTTGAGGATCAGTGCCGATGCCTGTCTTGTCTATGAGGCCTTCACAGGGCTGATGGGCTGGCACTTCAGGGATGCGTTGTCGTCGCATCCAGACGCAGGTCCTTCATCAGATCTGGATACGGCCTGGATCCGGCGGACTGCGGTAAACCTCGGGATAAACAGAGAAACTAATATTAACGTAGACGCCATTCTTCTTATGATGTAAAGAGTACATCAGGATTTATGGGAAGTGTTACCGGTTCCGGCTGACCTAATCTATGCAGCCTAACATTGAATTATAGAAGTCTATAGTGTGTTATGTGTAAGCTAGGGCAAAGAGATGTGTTTTTAATTTAGCTTTGAACTGACAGAGTGTGTCTGCTTCCCGGACAATGGTAGGAAGACTGTTCCAAAGTTTTGGTGCTAAATAGGAAAAGGATCTACCGCCAGCAGTCGATTTTGATATTCTAGGTATTATCAACTGGCTGGAATTTTGAGATCGCAATAGACGTGAAGGACTGTAATGCGTTAAGAGCTCGCTCAAGTACTGTGGAGCTAAACCATTTAGTGCTTTGTGAGTAATCAGCAATATTTAAAAATGCATACGATGTTTAATAGGCAGCCAATAAAGTGTTGACAGAACCGGGCTAATATGGTCATACTTCCTGCGTCTGGTAAGAACTCGAGCTGCTGCGTTTTGGACCAGCTGTTTATTAAGCGTGCAGGGCAACCACCCAGTAGAGCATTAAAACAATCTAGCCTTGATGTCATGAACGCATGAACAAATTGTTCCGCATTTGTCAATGAGAGCATATGGCATAATTTAGATCTATTTTTAAGATGGAAAAATGCGGTTTTACAGATACTAGACACATGACTTTCAAATGAAAGATTGGTATCAAAGAGCACACCCAGGTTCCTAACCGACGACGAAGACTTAACAGAGCAGCCATCAAGTGTTAGACAGTATTCTAGGTTAGTACGTGAGGAGGTTTTTTGTCCAATAATTAGAATCTCTGTTTTTTCAGAATTGAGAAGTAGGAAATTACTAGTCATCCAATTTTTTATATCAGCTATGCATTCCTTTAATTTTGTGAATTGGTAAGTTTCGTTAGGTTTTGAAGAAATATACAGCTGAGAATCATTTGCATAACAGTGAAAACTAATGCCATGCTTACTAATGATATCTCCCAAGGGTAGCATGTACAGAGTGAACAACAACGGTCCTAGTACTGAGTCTTGTGGTACACCATACTGAACTTGTGATCGATAAGACATCTCTTCATTTACTGCTACAAACTGATAACGGTCTGATAAGTATGATTTAAAACATGCTAGTGCAATTCCACTAATGCCAACATAATTTTCGAGTCTATTTAAAAGAATGTTGTGGTCAATGGTGTCAAATGCAGCACTAAGATCGAGTAACACCAATAGGAAGATACAACCGCGATCGGATGATAAGAGCAAATCATTTGTAACTCTAATGAGAGCAGTCTCAGTACTATGGTACAGTCTAAATCCTGACTGAAAATCCTCGCAGATATCATTTCTTTCTCAATTGGAACATAGTTGTGAGGATACTGCCTTTTCTAGTATCTTTGACAGAAAAGGTAGATTTGAGATCGGCCTGTAATTGACTAATTCTGTACGATCAAGTTGCATTTTTTTAACAAGTGGTTTGATCATAGCCAGCTTAAAAGTTTTTGGTACGTATCCTAGTGACAAAGATGAATTAATGATAGTGAGAAGAGGATCTATGATCTCTGGAAGCATCTCTTTCAGTAGCTTAGTCGGTATCGGGTCTAACATACATGTTGTCGAATTAGATGATTTAACAAGTTTCGAAAATTCTTCCTCTCCAATAGTATTGAATGAATCGAAATTTTCTTTAGAGATACTACAATGCACACTCCCTGTTGAAAATCTGTAGTAGACGGTTACATATATGACCTCTGGAAGCATCTCTTTCAGTAGGTTAGTCGGTATAGGGTCTAATATACATGTTGTTGATTTATATGATTGACAGAGTTTAGACCATTCTTGCGATACTATAGTAGACGGTTGCATAGTTATAATTTTTTCCCTAATATTATCAATCTTGCAAGTAACAAAGTTCATAAAGTCATTACTGCTATGCTGTTTGGAAACATCAGAAGTTGAAGCTTTATTTCTTGGTAATTTAGCCACTGTACCAAATAAATGCCTATAGTTTTGTTTTCTTCCAGCTACGTTCCATTTTTCTGGCTGCTCTCTTGAGGGCCAGAGTGTGCTTGTTGTACCACGGTGTTAGACAATTTTTTTTAAATCTTCTTTAAGAGAGCAACTGTGTCTAAAGTGTTTGGAAAAGAGAGAGTCAATAGTTTCTGTTGCAACATCGAGTACTTCTAAGCTATCTGGGATGCTGAGCAGATGAAACTGATAAGAAAGATTATTTCTAAAGCAATCTTTAGTGGTAGAAGTGATAGTTCTACAATAATTTTAACAGGGATTCAGCTTTGCAGCCTTGACTAAATTAAGTATTCATGAGACTAGATAATGATCTGAGATGCCATCGCTCTGCTGCAAACTTTCAACGGCATCAACATTGATTCCATGTCTAGGGTCCTGACACATGTTGTCTAACTCCAATAGAGTTCAGCATGTTTATAAATGCCAATCCCAATGCGTCTTTTCCATTATCTACATGGATATTAAAATCACCAACAATTAGGACTTTATCTTTAGCCAGTGCTAACTCAGATAGAAAATCAAAAAAATTATTTGATAAAGTCTGTATAGTGCCCTGGTGGCCTGTATACAGTAACCAGCACAAATGTCAAACGGGATTTATCATTTACAATCGATAGTGTTACATTAAGCACCAACACTTAAAAATAATTATATCTGAAACTGGACTTCTCAGTAATACTGAAAATATTACTATAAATTACAGCAACAGGTCCCCCTTTGCCTTTCAGACGAGGCTTATGTTTATAACAGTAATCTTCGGGGGTGGACTCATTTAAAGTAATGTAATATTGTAATAGTATGGTTTTAGCCAGGTTTCTGTCAAACACAGCACATCTAGGTTATAATCTGTGATCATATCATTAACAATACGTGCTTTTGAAGTAAGCGATCATATATTCAGCAACCTGAGCTTTATCATTTGTTCATTTGTATTATATGTTTTTTATTTGTTGAACATCAATAAACATCCTACTTGCGATTTCACACACCTCTTTAACATTAATTTTAAATTAATCTCTGACTGGCGAAGTCGAACATCATTAGTGCCGACGTGAATAATGATCTTAGAGAATTTACAATTAGCATTAGCCAGCACTTTTAAATTTGCTTTGGTGTCAGGCGCTCTGGCTCCCGGCAAACATGTGACTTTTGTGGCTGGTGTCCCTATTTTCACGTTTTGTGTAATAGAATCGCCAATAACTAGGACATTTTCAACAGGATTCTCAGTGGGTGTTTCACTGAGTGGGGACCGTCTCACGGTCACCCTGTTGTCCTGCTGCATAGGCTCTACTGTCAAAACCGAACAATGCATAGAGTTCACTAAGCTAGTTGCATCCAAAGCAGTATCTAAAGCTTCTTCTTTCTATCCTAGATTAAATTTTGGATGCGTGTCTGTAGTTCTGAAATCTTCTCCGTCAGCCTGACTATCTCCCTGCATTTATCACATGAAAAGCCCTTTGTGCTGACAGAGAAGGCTATGCTATTCACGTGACACGAAGTGCAAGTGTCTGTCAATCCTTAAATTCTAAAGGACAAGTAAATGTCCACATCCTCATAATTCCCGATGTTTTGACCAAAAAAACTAAATTATTCAAGGGATTTTGGGCAGGGACGTGCAGAAAGTTTAGGGGCTTAAATGTAAAAAATGGGCATATACACTCACCTAAAGGATTATTAGGAACACCATACTAATACTGTGTTTGACCCCCTTTCGCCTTCAGAACTGCCTTAATTCTATGTGGCATTCTTTAGAAATGTTGGCCCATATTGATAGGATAGCATCTTGCAGTTGATGGAGATTTGTGGGATGCACATCCAGGGCACGAAGCTCCCGTAGGCCGTGGCATTTAAACGATGCCCAATTGGCACTAAGGGGCCTAAGCCTAAGTGTGCCAAGAAAACATTCCCCACACCATTACACCACCACCACCAGCTTGCACAGTGGTAACAAGGCATGATGGATCCATGTTCTCATTCTGTTTACGCCAAATTCTGACTCTACCATCTGAATGTCTCAATAGAAATCGAGACTCATCAGACCAGGCAACATTTTTCCAGTCTTCAACTTGCAAATTGTAGCCTCTTTTTCCTATTTGTAGTGGAGATGTGTGGTACCCGGTGGGGTCTTCTCTTCTGCTGTTGTAGCCCATCCGCCTCAAGGTTGTGTGTGTTGTGGCTTCACAAATGCTTTGCTGCATACCTTGGTTGTAATGATTTTGCAACGATGTTATTTCAGTCAAAGTTGCTCTTCTATCAGCTTGAATCAGTCCGCCCATTCTCCTCTGACCTCTAGCATCAACAAGGCATTTTCGCCCACAGGACTGCCGCATACTGGATGTTTTTCCCTTTTCACACCATTCTTTGTAAACCCTAGAAATGGTTGTGCGTGAAAATCCCAGTAACTGAGCAAATTGTGAAATACTCAAACCGGTCCGTCTGGCACCAACAACCATGCCACGCTCAAAATTTCTTAAATCACCTTTCTTTCCCATTCTGACATTCAGTTTGGAGTTCAGGAGATTGTCTTGACCAGGACCACACCCCTAAATGCATTGAAGCACCTGCTATGTGATTGGTTGATTAGATAATTGCATTAATGAGAAATTGAACAGGTGTTCCTAATAATCCTTTAGGTGAGTGTATATCTCAAACCAAAAATTATTCAGACACCAGATATAACTTTTTTTTCTTTGTTTTTTACTAGTGGGTGCATGACACTATAGTTAATTTATTAAAGCGAGAATTGCAAAATAAAGTAAACTGACATATTATACCCTAAAATTCTTCATACAGTGGACTACCTATAAAATTGATGATAATGTGGACCAAAAATTATTCAGACCTGACCATGACCTGACCATGTTTTGCTCAAGTGTTTCTTCTTTAATTGCTAAAGCAACCTTTTTACACCACAGACTGAACAAAAATAAGCATTGCTTGATAATTTGTTGACCTAAATTGCTAGTATCTAATTGTGTACTTAAATTGAACAGCTGTTAACCTAATTCATTTGTGAGACAGGCTATCAGAAGGATGGACAAAACCAGTGAAATATCAACTGATTTGATAATTCTGAGATCTTGTTTTATTTTATTAAAATTTTCTAAACTATAGGAAATAAACTGTGATAATGTGAGGAATGTTGAAGGTGTCTGAATACATTTTGGTATATATATTGTAGCGAATTAGCTCTATGAAATATGAATAACCAATCATAACTTGTTATAATTGATTATGAATATTTGGATCAGTTAATCGGATTAACTTGAGGTAGCTACATTAATATTACAACCAATTACTCCAGTTACCAATTACCGATTCTACCAGAAAGACTCGGGAGAATAATACTGTAACAATTAACCATTTATTAACAGCTCAGCAAGCAATATTATGATACAGTTCTTTGGCGTAGGCCCCGTCCGCCAATAGTAGCTTGCAATCCGGGGGTCCGGACTCTGCATTTCAGAGGCTCAGCACCGCACCGCACCTGGAACGGATCGCCGGACCGCACCCGCGTGCAGTGTGAAAGCTCTAACCTGTTAACATGGGTACGGAAAAAAAATACGCACTGCATACGCACTTAGTGTGAAATGGGCGTTAGTCATTTTGGGAGCAGGGCTGCTAAAAGTGTAAACTTCATATAAAATGTATGAGCTAATACAATATTTAATGAAGCCTACTGAGGTTGACAATCAAAATATATCAAAAGTATCTGTTTGCTGAAAAAAATAAAATGCCTTTTATTTAGACCTACATTAGCCAATAGATGCATGAATGCTGCAAAAACTAAATGTAAAAATTAAAAGGGCTTTTTTCAATAGTAAATTCAATGTTTAGTTGTTTTTTGAAACAAACTAACAAACATCTCACTAGGCGGCATTCCAATGCACACAGAGTATTCTTTTTTTTTATAGGTCAGGTTTCTATACTGGCAGATAAAATCCTGTAAGAGGTGTTCTCAGTTCATTGTTGGTTGTTGTTTGTTTAATGCTTGTGTTTAGACGCGCTGTCTTTCTTGTGGACTTTCATTGTTGAGGACAATGACGATGAAGAAGATCAAAAGATCAAATGGTGTTGTATTTATTAAATAAAGTAAACTTGGGTAATCCACAAAGGCACGACAATACCGGACAATGAATAAAAGGAATTGAGAAACTTAAAGGGTTAGTTCACCCAAACTTAAAAAATGATCCCATAATTTACTCACTCTCAAACCATCCAAGGTGTATATGACTTTTTTTTTCTTTCAACCAAACACAATCAGGGTTATATTAAAAAACATCCTGGCTTTTAGGAAATTTGGGAGATGTTTTCGTAATTTGTTAAAGGAGATATTAAAGAGGCTAGATGTGTGAAGTTATAGTATAATATACATAATGCTTAGGAGTGTATGATATAAAGTGCTGTGTTTAAGGATGCTATTTTATGTATTTTTTTTTTTTTTTTACCGACTGCCAGGGTTATTGTGGAGGGGTAGGGATTTGAGTAAGTTATATTTGTACTTAAGTGTATGTTATTATGCCCGTTTGTTAAATGTGTTGTAAAATTCAATAAAGATTCACGTTCATCAATAAGTCATGCGTCGGGTTAGAGTTCACTCTTCAGCCGGAACTAGACTCTCTTACGGCTGTTACCAGAAGCCAGTGATTCTATTTTATAAAGTTATAAATATGGATTTTTTTTTATACAAAAACACGTCGCTTTGCTTCAGAAGGCCTTTATTAACCCCATACGGCTCAGATTACTTTTATGATGGATGGATGTGTTTTCTGGGGCTTCAAAATCTAAGTTACTATTCACTCACATTATAAAGCTTTGAAGAGCTTATTTTTAATAATACTCCAATTGTGTTTGGCTGAAAGAAGAAAGGCTTTGAGGGGGAGTAAATTATGGGATCATTTTTATTGTTGGGTGAACTAACCCTTTAAATACATGTGGTGAGTGATGAGCTCAAATACAGACAGGCGACATCTAATTAATCAAATGATGAATAACCATAGTAAATAATGACAAAAAGGAACACAGGAAACAGGAAACAAATGAGTGAACTAAAAGTCCTTGAAAATTAAACTAAGACAAACTAAACTGAACGTAATTGTGACTTGAGGCTGCTTCCCCAAAATCTGGATTGTTTTTATATCAAACAACATCTATTTGAAAATAACATGTATTTTCTCAGCATTGATGCTGGTGGGAATATATTAGATCATTTTTGCTCTGCAAGGCTTTCATGCTTGAAGAATCATTCAGCCATGGCCTGGTGCACTGAGGCTTTAGTATCTGTGAACATCTGTAGCCTCCTTCCCTTCTGCCAATGAGCTCTAATATCCAGCTGATCAACCTTGTTTACTTCCTCTTGACTCAAGTGAAAGGTCTTCAAGGAATTGGGAATTGTCATACTGCCCAAGATATAAGATGACATTGTTGGATTTTTCCAATGCAATATTTCATATGCACTCTTGTCCACATTTTGAGACATTGAAGCACCAGAGACACCATGGACTTCGAATGGAGATATTATTTATGCACTCTGACTATCACTGATAGTTCCCAAACCTTGTCTAAAGGAAGTGATTACAGTGAATCATCTGCTTGAAGACAAGAAGAGAGGTAACCACCATAAATGTTTAAGGAACACTTTACTGGATTGTGTCAATTGAGAGTACGTTTTTTTATTTTTATTTATTTAATTAATATACTATCGTTGACCAGAGTTTAAAACATGTTTTAGATAGCATACTACATTTAGCCAGGCATTAATGTGCTGCTGTCTTATTCCTTAGAAAGTGTTTACCCAAGAGGAAATAATTTGTCTTCCTGCTGAACAAGCTGCAAGATAATTCAGGTTTTGTTTTCCTCCTTTATTTTGTAGTACTGTTTTAAGAGTGCAGGAGGGAGGCAGGGAGATTATAGGCCAGACAAAGAGCTCCTTCTCTGGCATGGAATGTAACATGCCAGAAGATGCTCTCTCATGAAGAGTGTACAGATATTTTTTTCTTCTCCTCACTCCCCAAAGCAATTTTCTGGCTGTCTTAATAAATAGTAGCAATATGATTTTTGTGAAAGTACAAGCACTTAAAGTCAGCATGGCCAATTGCAGGTGGAGGATGGGGGAGGGTTGGGAGTGCATATACCATTTTTTTTTTTTAACAAAAACGGTTAGGAAACTAGGGCAAAAATGAAAAAAATCACTATTATTTGGCTGTTACATGGTGTGTGGCAAAAATGAATGCCAAACCCAGCCGTATGCATCTTGCCTTGAGAGAGGCAGCCGGAGATGTTCAATAGCACATGCATAATTGCTAATTAATCCTTCAGGTACTGCGGACAGTGTTTGCCAGACTGTTAATGGAGGAGGGGCGGAGTGGCAGTGCACTTGTCCTTAATCCCATTCAAGTGAGACCAGTGTTTTTCTTGTCCACTATGAGAGGAGGTCAAATCTACCTTGGGTTCACATAGCTAAGAACCTTACATGTGATTTTTTTGTGCTTTTTACTAAATATAGCTGGGTTTCTTTTACCCTCTAACACAAATAATATCCATAAATATAAGATATATTATGTATTAACATAAAGGTGTTCAAAGTATGGTCTACCAACAGCATCTGTTAACTAGTGACAATAATTTTGACTTATTTTGTTTGAGCAATTATGTTTTGTTAAAGCACAAATCATCCCTAATACAGTAGTAAAGTAAAGCTAGTAAAGCTCTTTGTAGTGGTGGGAGGATGTTATTCTGGTTAGCTGTTCAGCATTACACTAGTCTCATATTCATATTGCTAACTTGTTGTCTTTGAATGTTTATTATTGCCGTGCCTCATAGACTTCTATCATACAGTAACTGCAATAAAACAAAATTTGAGACACGGGTAAAAAACAATCCTGGATTTTGTTCTTACGTCACATCTGTTGATTGGACTCACGTCGCAAAGTTGCTTAAACTCAATGTTGTTCGCTAATAGTTTGCTGGTTCAAACTCCACAAAGTGCGATTTGTTTTATAAAACTCTGGGACCGAAAGATTTTCATGATGTTAAATTCTTTTAACAATTCTTGGTAACACTTTACTTGAAGGGGTGTGCATAAGACTAACATGACACCTTCATAATCATGACATGACACATGTTATGAATATGAAGGAAGTTTTATTATTGTTTGTGACAACTGTCATTAAGTGTCATTCGCTCAATTATGACATTTTTAATGCAAATATGACATTTTTTGAGATGCCTTTGTTATGACACCTTGACATAAACCAATACATCATAACCTGTCTGTGTCTTTGTCATGACAACTTGACATTACTAAGACAACACAACCTGTCATAAACATGACATAGCAGATTAATTATCAAACTAAAGAAACCACTTAGCTTTATTGGTTAACATTACATTAAACTGTCAGGTGGTTGGTTTTGACATTGGCTGTCATGAAGCCATTATAACTTTTTAATGAGAAATTCAATTTGTACCACTGTAGTTGAGGTCACGAAAAATATTCATGACACAGTTATAATGGACTGATGACAGCCAATGTCAAAACCAACCACATGACAGTTTAACTTAATTTAATGTCAAGTTGTCATGACAAAGACACTGACAGGTTATGATGTTATGGTTTATGTCAAGATGTCATAACAAAAACATCTTAATGTATGCAATCAAAATGTCATAATTGAGCGAATGACACTTAATGACAACACGCATAAACCCTACTTCATATTCATGACATATGTCATGTCATGGTTATGAAGGTGTCATGTCAGTCTTATGTACACCCCTTCAAGTAAAGTGTTACCCAATTCTTGAATGTCTGTAATCTTCTGCCAGTGTGAACAGAACGCACAGTGTGTCTGAATTGAATTAACAGCGTAAAATAAACAACAAACGCAAAAATATTTTAGTGCCCTCACTGGTTGCTGGTATTTTATGTATAGTGTTTAGTGTATCAGAGCTTGTTTGTAAAGTGCAGGATATATGTCGGGTGATGGTGTGTGTGTGTGGAAATGGACTCCTGCCAAACGTCAGCCACAGAGGATGTCATTAACAGCGGGAGAAGATTAAATGCTCGTTTTGAAATACAGATGTTATGGATAATTACCTCTGGGTATAATTGGATCTAATGTGAGAGCACACATCCAGAGAGCTCTCTCATGCTCATCTGTTCCCTGCTATGGCTGAAATCACACCGCTGAACAACTTATGAACTCATAAGAGGGATAAAATAAGTGTCTTATTTGTTTGACTGAACATAATGATTATTATTAGCAACATTCATGGTGTATAGGGAATTACAGTTAGACCACACAGAGAGGCCAACATACTCAGTGAAGACCAGGGGCCTGATGAATAAATGTTGTGGAAAACTAAAATTTTCCATACAAATATCGGGATTTATAAAAAAAAAAAAAAATTATTGTGAATATGTGCGCACCGTATGGACACTTATGGAGAAGGAATGACGTAAACAGAATGATTTAAACTCTGGTTTACATCTGATATACACATTTAGAATTTATGTCACTCTCATAGTACTGTGACTATACAAATCACAACATGTAAATAGGAAAATGTTGGCATTATTTTGTCACTTATTGGGAGCAGTAGGCTAGATGGAGCCGTTTACCTCCAGTATTTATGCTAAGCTAGGCTAGCGGGGGGTGCGTCAGACAGAGTTACGGCACGCACGGAGATGAGAAGGGTATGTATGGAGTTATCTAACTCTGGGGGATACGGTGAATAAGCGAAAGTCCCCAAAAGTCGGTGTGCACCTTTAAAGATTATTTATTAAATATACCAAATAATTGGGTCTGATTTGTCTCAGTCGTTACAGCTGAGTCAGACAATTATTTATTACACTGCAAAAAGCCTATCTGTTATATAGACATCCTTAAATATATGTTTACCTTATAGGATATTGCTATAGTCATCTGCATATCGTTACGCTATGGGGTGTAACGATACACTCATGTCACGATTATTATTATTGTATTATTTTCAGAACCCACAAATATTCATCCATTGCATTGCTTGCTATGTCCCGCCTCCTGCTATTAATGCACTATACTGTACATATGAGAATAAACCATATAAAACGCTTTGAATAATCATACTACTAAAACAAAATGTCATATGATGATTTAAATTATGTTTGCACTTTCACCTGAAGGAGTGCCGTTCCAGCTGTAGCGAATTAGCTCTATGAAATATTAATAACCAATCATAGCTTGTTATAATTTATTATGAATATTTGGATCAGTTAATCGGATTAACTTGAGGTAGCTACATTAACATTACAACCAATTACTCAGTTCATCTTGTGAATTCTCAATATTGGTTATTAATTGATTAATAGAAATGTACATTTCTGTGGCATGAGAACATAGAAGGGGGAATCTCCTCAACCACCACCAATGTGCAGCATCCACCTGGACCACCAGAACGCCCACCTCACACCAGCTTACTGGTGAGAGGAGAAAGAGTGATGAAGCCAATTGGTGATGAGTGATGAAGCCAATATATATATATATATATATATATATATATATATATATATATATATATATGGGGATTATTAGGAGGCCATGATGGACAGAGGCCACTGGGCAAATTTGGCCAGGATGCCGGGGTTACACCCCTACTCTTTCGAAAGACATCCTGGGATTTTTTGTGAACACTGAGAGTCAGGGCCTCGGTTTAACGTCTCATCCGAAGGATGGTGCTTTTTAACAGTATAGTGTCCCCATTACTATACTGGGGCGTTAGGACCCACACAGACCACAGGGTGAGCACCCTCTGCTGGCCTCACTAACACCTCTTCCAGCAGCAACCTGGTTTTCACAGAAGGTCTCCCATCCAGGTACTAACCAGGCTCAGCCCTGCTTAGCTTCAGTGGGCAACCAGTCTTGGGCTACAGGGTGATATGGCTGCTGGCAAGCTGTGTGCTTCAGTACAAGGGTTTCCCTCAATACTTCAGGATTGCTGGAATATAATGTGCTTAACGTAGCTTAATGGACTAATACAGTGATATAAAAGACCAAACTCGCACCTTATTGAGAAGGCTGCTGGCTACTACATTGCTACAAGCAAGTAGATGGACTCAGAATATGAACTTAATGCGCGTGTGTGTGTGTGTGTGTGTGTGTGTGTGTGTGTTGCTAATACATTGTTAAATCATAAATCAGACGTAGGCTATGGACAATAACATTACGATGTCCAGCAATCGATTTAAATGGTACATTGGGTTTCATCTGTCATGTTTAATGAGATCTAATATGTTGTTAGTGTTAATATGTTGTTAGTTACCTTATATAAAGTTAAGGCAACTAAACAACCAAGAGAAATATGTCTACCTCAAATGTAGGCGTAACATTTGATCTGTAACGTTACATCAGCATCGGGGGAATAACATTAGAATCTCATTCACGGTAGAGAAAGATGCATGTAGGCTACATAGGGACCGTGAAGACACTGAATTAAACATAAAAACAGCCCTCATAATAATCACATATACACTTACATTTCTATAAATGTGTTTTTATGAATGAATGAATTGTTTAGTCTTCGTCAACAATACACGCTTGCACCCACCTGCTGGTGAGGAGACTAACAGCAGATGGAGATTATGCTCTGTAATCTACTGCTTTTCCTGCAGTTCCTGGATGTCAATGTTGAATTTACTGTCGAATCTGAACCACTGAATTTGTGGAAGAGAATTTGTAAAGCGAAATAAAATGGACCGAAAATTGCCTGTTGAATATTATAGGTTGTATTTTTAAACAGTTTGAATATTTTGGAAGTGAAATATGAAAGGTGAATATGGATTACTGCATTTTTAATAATGAAAATGTGTTTGAAATGTTTTGAATTTAAATATTCACAGCTTAAATATTCAACCAAGTTGAATTTGAGCCAATAAAAAAATGAAAGTCCTAAAAATACAATGCATTAAAATGCAAGCACAGTTAATGCAATGCATTTTTTTTTCAAGTAGTGCAATTCAACAGGCTTTTTGTTTCAAAAACATTTGGCATTATTTTACTTCCATAGAAACATTTACGACCCTTTGTTTCCTAACAGGGCATTTGAATCGGTAATTTCATTGGGCGTTTAAGAGAAAGAACCTTCACGATTCTTATAAATCCCATGCGTCACAAAGTTAGCAAAATGTAATGTAAATTAACAAATGGGGAATGAAGATTGGAGTTTATAGAAACTAAACATGCTACACATATGATTTTGGTTACCCATAGTATGCAAGTCATGTTTCAGACCAAAATAGTTTAGAAGAGAGAATGAAGACATAGGCCAAACCACATAAAAGGAAAATCATGAGATGGAAAATTAGATACATGTTAATACATTTATCACATGGTTATATATTTGGAATATAGAGGATTAACAAGATTCATCTCTCCTCTTCAGTTAGATTTAAGAGAGAGTCACCACTCTCTGAACATTCCTTTGTGGGTCGTAAACCCTTATCAGTTTTAAGGTGTCCTGTAACAGGGCACTGGGTTCTGCCAATGTTGGCTCCTTTGTAATGTTAGTTTTGGGGAAGTTTCATAGGCCTCTGTTGGGAGAGTAAAATTTTCTGGATTATTCATTAAATTTAATGAATAGTTAGTGTGTGTCTGATTGGTCAAGACGCTACACAGCGCTTCATGCTGAACAATGCAATAATCACAGTTCTAATCACAGGAAAGCATGTCAAAATGACTATTCTAAACTGTAAATGGTTAGGTCATCAAAAAATACAAATTCTGTATTTATTCGCGCTCGTGTTGATTTCGCACATCACACAATTTAAACATCCATGTTTACAACAATATGCGGACATCGTAAAACATTGTTCATTGTGTAACTAATCAGCTCTATGGAATATTAATAATCAATAATAACTTGTTATTATTTATTATGAATATTTGGGTCAGTTAATGGGATTAACTTGCTGTGGCTGAATATTACAATGAATTAATCAGTTCGTCCAACAAACTTTTTTGATGATTAATTTATTCTAAGAAAAGTTACCTTCCATGGCCACAGAAGGATAATTATTTCTTAGCATATACAGAGCTTTGAGCATGTAACAAGATCAAGATTGTGAAAGAGACTTTATCTGCAAGCAGTGAATCAGAACCAAATACATATCTGTGCACAATCTTTATTAACTAAATCACAAACATAACTAAACTAAACAAACATGTATACATAAATACAAACATACATATATATACACTACCGTTCAAAAGTTTGGGGTCAATTATTATTATTATTTTTTTAAGAAATTAATACTTTTCTTCAGAAAGGACGCATGAAATTGATATAAAGTGACAGTAAAGACATTTATAATAATGCAAAATATTTATTTTTTAATGAAAAGCTTTTCTCTTGAACTTTCAAAGAATCCTGAAAAAAATGAATCACTGTTTGCACAAAAATATGAAGCAGTACAACTGTTGTCAACTGTGATAATAATCATAAATGTTTCTTGAGCATCAAATAATCATATTAGAGTGGATCATGTGACAATGAAGACTGGAGTAATGATGCTGAAAATTCAGCTTTGATCACAGGAATAAATTACATTTTAAAATATATTCACATAGAAAACAGCTGTTTTACATTGAAATAATATTTAACAATATTACTGGGTTTGTTTTGTATTTTTAATCAAATAAATGCAGCCTTGGTGAGCAGAAGAGACTTCTTTTAAAAACATAAAAAATCTTACCGACCCCAAACTTTTGAACTGTAGTGTAGGTAACAGGGTGAGCGATAGAGTGAAACCGCAAATGGAACTATGGAGAAGATCCATTTACACTATGAAAAGAACCATCAGCTTATCTATTTTCATAGCGCCTCATTTAAATTTATACCTTGCATTTTTGTAGTGGGAACAATTCTTGAAGTTGTTGAAAATGTTGAAAAGTCGTTGAGGGCTCCATTCGTTGTTGGTTGAGAGAGTCTTCTCTCTCTGTCCTGAATGAGTCCATGTGAGTCCAGGACTAGCAGTTTTTTGGATTGGGTAAAGGCAGTCTGACTCTGTTGGGAGAGTGAAGGCCTTAAGGCTGTGGTCACAGCCTTCAGGGGCCCATGGCCCCCGGTGGGGAATCCGCACAGACATCAACCCGACGAAAGCAGCAGTGAAGGCCAAACACAAGAAGCAGGAAGGGCTTCTGTGGATGCCTTTTAAACTTCGAGAAAAGTCCAACCCATAAGGATTGACTCGACCAATAAGAAAGGTGAAATGTCCAAGCGGGAAAGTTGCTCTGTCGTTGATTTACGGGTCTTTGTCCTAAACGTGGATTGGTTTCTGATGAAGAAGACTAGGGAAGATTCTTGTAATACTACTATGTTGTATCATATTTCATATATATCAACATATAATATACACACTCTTTTCAATCTTCAAAGTACCAGTTTATAAAGACCAAACATGGTATAGGTGAGTTTGGTTAACCATAGTTTCCAAAGTTTGAAGTATTAGAGTTAACACGAAAACAAACCACATAAAAGGAAAATCATGAGATGGGGAAATTCAATACATGTTTATACAATTCTCAAGTGGATATATAATAGAATATATCTGATTAACAAGATTCATCTCTCCTCTTCAGTTAGAATTAAGAGAGAGTCAGCACTCTCTGAACATTCCTTTGGAGGTCGTAAGTCTCCTTATCAGCCCTGTAACATGACACCCGGTCCTGCCAGTGTGTTCGTTTCATTTGGGATGTTAGTTTCCGAGGAGTTTCATAGACCTTTTTCATAGACCAGACGCTACAATTGTAACATTGTAAAACTGTTCATCATATAAAGCCTTTTTTGCCTCTTCAGACGACTTGGATTTGGATCAAGGCTTTCAAGAGAAGGGAAATTGAAGGGAAATTACAAGCGGAAATTGAAGAACAAACTGATATGATGTCATTTAGAACAAATTAGACCAAAATGAAGTTTGTTTTGTGTTCATTTCAGGAGTTCGAAAATGGCTTTCCAAAGCGAATTTTCCAGAAAAGATTTCTGATTGTGGTTCGGTTACATTCAGATATTTCATCCAATTCCTTTTGTTTAAAGATCTGATTTTTTCATGCAAATAATAAAATTGACATTACACTGATGGTTGTTTTTTAATTATTTTACTTTTTAATAATTAATTACTTTTTAATTATTATTACCCAAAGGTTCTACATCAGCTGGCAAACCATTATTTTTTCAGTAAAGGCTTAGGAGACTATTAAAAGGGAATGATTGTGGTGGGGAGTTTGGTCAAACTATGGCAGCGATACAGCGATACAGTTGTGCTAAATCAAAGACGGGACCGTCCACGGAGCCATTTATTGTATGTGCACTATTTCATCCGTGAAAACCTTAGTCCCCTGGCTACCATGTCAGAAGCTGCAATTAAATAAAAATTGCCTGCCATGGCAGCAAATTCTGCCGCTTTTAAATCTTGTTGGTCAGACTTTGTCGAGACAAACTTGACAGAGCATCCTCCTCTGCCCCAAAATTCAGCTGCTGGGGCCTCTCCTCTTTCTGTCCTTTTTCACCGCCATAGTAGCTGTTGATTATATGTTTTGCGTGTTGTGTTTTAATTGAGTAGCTCAGCCAATAACAGATATTAGTGATTTACACCAATAATGTGATGCGGCTGCTGGGCAATCAACCCTGGTTGGGGATTAAATGAAGACACTATGGCAAATATAGTATGATAATATAAATGACCCTTTCAAAGGCATGTGAAGGCATCTGACAGTTAGTGTAGCAGGTTGAGGCATGATACGTTTGGGCATCAGGTTTGTGCATTATTTGCAGATTATTTTTATAATATCCCATGAGTCCTTATAAATGCAATTTCAACTATTTCTGAAGCGCATCAAAAAAGACATGTGACTTTTGCGCTGGACCAATCAGCGGACTGATCTGGTTGCACAGCATCTGAAAAGCTGGTTTCGTCATTCTGAAAAGCCTAAGCAAAGTATGTCATCACAGTTTTTTGTTATAATTACCTCCCAGAACTGTCTTAAATGACCGTGTAGCAATGTTCAGGGAAGAAGGAGGCGGGAACCGGCGAACAATCAAAATATAATTGATTTAAAATAAAACAAACAAACGAAAATACCGCCAGCAGCCCCTCGCGGACGACTGCTGGCTACCGAAAATAAATATAACTAAAATAAAATACAAAAACAAAACACAACTAAAATACAGGCCTGTTCCTCTCTCGATCATCAACGTCGTCGCTCCTCCTTTATGCTTCCGCTCCTCCGTGAGAGATGCGAGACCGGTGTGCTTCACAGGTGTTGCTCATTAGCAATCGCACCACCGGCCTCGCGCCGTTCTCTCACGTCCCTCGGCCGTCCTGTTCGCCACATACCCCCATCGCCCCTCACAGGCCGGGGGGTACCCACGAGCCTGTGCCTACTCCCCCCCGGCGGCGGCGATCCCTGGGGAGTATGGACAGACAAACCGAGGGAAACGGAGACGGAAGCATGAGGAGCGACAGATCGAGAGAGGGGAGAGAGGAAAAAAAAAATTGGTCCGGTTCCCACAACGCGCTGCCATCTGGTCCCCCACCAGTTAGGCGATCTCCTCCGCGGCGCCTGGCGGTGACGCTGGGTAGCCCTCGGTGGACGGCTCGACGCTCCTCCGCCGCCCGGTGGACGGCGACGGCTCCTCGGGTGCCTTGGGCAGACGGTAGGAGTCCCCCGCTCCCTGCTCCTCCCCTTCACTGGTGGATGGCAGCAGGCTCCGGCCCACGGCGAGCGGCGGCGACTCCTCCTCTCCCTCCCGGATGGCAGCCGCCCCTCCAATACCCAGGCGGCCGGCAGCGAGCTCGACCGTCCCACCGGCAACTCACTCCAGCGCACCGCCTCGAGCGTCCGTGGCCGCGAGTCCCCCGCTCCCTGCTCCTCCCCTCGCTCGGCGGATGGCAGCAGGCTCCGGCCCACGGCGAGCGGCGGCGACTCGCGCACCATGCTCGATGGCACCGCGGATTCCCCACACCGGCGAGGACTCTCTGACAGCGCGTTCCTCCCTCTTCCCGGGTTTCGGCACCAGTGTAGCAATGTTCAGGGAAGAAGGAGGCGGGAACCGGCGAACAATCAAAATATAATTTATTTAAAATAAAACAAACAAACGAAAATACCGCCAGCAGCCCCTCGCGGACGACTGCTGGCTACCGAAAATAAATATAACTAAAATAAAATACAAAAACAAAACACAACTAAAATACAGGCCTGTTCCTCTCTCGATCATCAACGTCGTCGCTCCTCCTTTATGCTTCCGCTCCTCCGTGAGAGATGCGAGACCGGTGTGCTTCACAGGTGTTGCTCATTAGCAATCGCACCACCGGCCTCGCGCCGTTCTCTCACGTCCCTCGGCCGTCCTGTTCGCCACAGACCGCATTCCCAAACAGCAGGTATCTGCCTCAGAAAGCAAGTTAACATGACCGTGTTTATTGCATTTTGCAAAAGTTTAAATTATTCTTTTGTATAACAATGTATACGTTGAAATTACTAGTGATGTTAGCCTTGACACCAAAGCTCCGAGGTGTGTGTCAAAATAAAGAAACGATTTTCAAGTCAAGTCAAGTCATCTTCATTTATGTAGCGCTTTTAACAATGTAGATTGTTTCAAAGCAGCTTTAAAGCGATAAACATATAATTAAAGGTAACAGAGCTTTATACAGAGCAGAGTTTTGGCTTTATAGCGGTTCTTGAATAATGTTATTTTCCAGCTAAAGTTAGTTTTGATTGATTCACTTCCGTTGAAATGATCATTTGTTATAAAATTAGGGGCCGATAAGACGACACCGTTCTCTCTAAACAGACTTTAAACTCGAACCTGTGATAAACGCTGATGGCGTTCACATGCGCATTAAGAATTGATTCTATAATTATGTGCTTTTGAATATATGTGCACAGGTTTGTAATTCCCTACAAAACCATGCCTAAACAAACTACTTGTCTTGCCTGTAAATTTTTATACAGAATTTTATTTTATTTAATCACTTCAGGGTAGGTACGCGAACTGAATTTTCCCACAACGCTTTATCTGTAGAGTGGCAAAAGGATCCTCCATAGAGAGAGGCTAGTTGGCGCTTCAGCACTGCATTGTCATTGGGTCCAGGCGAAGGTCCTTCTTCAGATCTGGATACTGCCTGGATCCGGCAGACTGCGGGGAAACCTCGGGATAAACAAAGACACTAAAATTAGCATAGATGCCATTCTTCTTATGATGTAACGAGTACATCAGGATTTAAGGGAAGTGCTCCCTGTTCCTAATCTATGCAGCCTAACATTGAATTATAGAAGTTGATAATGTATTATGTGAATGCAAGAGATGTCAAAGAGATGTGTCTTTAATCTAGCTTTGAACTGACAGAGTGTGTCTGCTTCCCGGACAATGGTAGGAAGACTGTTCCAAAGTTTTGGTGCTAAATAGGAAAAGGATCTACCGCCAGCAGTCGATTTTGATATTCTAGGTATTATTAACTTTCCCTCGCATATACTGTATACTGAGTACTCTGAACTCTCGGTTGATTAACACAAACCTTGCTTACTCGAGGTATGCAGGTTACAAAACCGTGGTCATTCAGGGTAATTTCAATTTTGAGTATGAAGCTCAAAGTTAAAGGGGACCACCATGGAGTAACCATGGAAATAGAGTAGAGTAAAATAAACACTGCTTTATGTTATAAGTGCTTTATAATTATATATAATTTATTTTTATATTAACCTAAAGCTGAGGTTATCCCTTAAACATACCCGGGTACCTCAAATAACCTGCTTTCTGGAATACCCCCAGGTTGAAACTGAAGTCTGCAGGAAGGTATGATTATGGCGTTATAGCTCAAGTAAAGAAGTTGCATATCTATTTTGTTCTTCACCCTTATTATACCCTACAATTCATCATTCTGCTCCAGAGCAGCTACTTTTATCTGTTTTTCATTCTCACCTTCACCATCTGGAACTGCAGACAATATCAGCCAGCCATCAGCAATCGATCCAACACTAACTGTTTTGTGACAACAATAGTTGACTGTTTTCATCATTGGAGAGCTTTTAATGAAATGTGTCAATGCTCCAAAACACTGTATGAGAGTGAGACTTCAAAAAGCCCCAGGTGGACATTTTGTAATTCAGTTAATGCAATCTGCATTGGCAGACAAATGCATGTTTGCCCATTGTGGCCAATTAGTATTTATAGCTGAGATACTTAGCAGTAGAGGAAAGCAGACAATTGGGAAGCAAATATTTATAGTTATCTTTGCCTTTTGAATGTTATAGACAAGTGATTCACATCTAGTCACAGAGAAAAAAAAACATTTTTATTTTAATTAGCTATTTAATCAATATTTTATTTAATAATTGAATTTAATTAATTTAATTAACCAAGCATTAATACCATTGATCAGCCCTACCAAACGTGGATGTTTTTTCCACTAAGAAACAAACATTGTTATGTTATTTGATTGATACTGTGAAGCTGCTTTGATGCAATTTATATTGTGAAAAGCGCTATATAAATACACTTGACTTGACTTGACTTAATATTATTAATTTAAATAAGTGTTAATAGTTATTTCATTCGTTTTTTTTTTTTTTTTTTTTTTTTTTTTTTTTCCCACTGTTTTGTGTTCTGGATCCTGAAACTAAAACAAAGAGAGCAGCTGATTTTGAATTAATTAGAGTACCTACATCAGCAGTCATTTTGGGTCATAAAAGCCTTTTGGTGTTATCTCTTTGATTTAAACACTTCATAAGACTTCACTGTAAACTCCCACTACTATGATTGGGTAACATCTTTGCATCTGAAATGAGTATTACACGTGGAACTCTTTTGAAAACTTAAGACCCCAAACATTTTTTGCTGAAAGTGCATAACTCACTCACTGATCACAGCGTTTATAAAGGAATTGTTCTTTGCTTACTTTTTATTTAAATCAAGAGTGTGAAAACAATGTGAAGTTGATTGTTTAGTCACTGGCTTGATTTACTGATGCATAAAAGGCAATTAACAAATTAAAACGTTTAGGGGGTCTTCTAAAACTCAATGGGCTCAGTCAGGGGAGGCAAGAGAAATGCAGACTCCCGCTGTAAAATGTTTGTCCAATAATAACAGCTGTCATTTATGTCAAAATGTTTTTACATACCCTCGCGCACCCTATTCGCATAAATTGCACTGGGTTTAGTGGGGGTAATTGAGAATGAATGGGGGGAAGTCTGTGAAAGGAGGCGGTGTCTCGATCGGGCTATGATTGGATGTGGTTGGTTTTGATTGCCTTTGATTGGTTCGCATGCTTAATCCAGCCTCTTAAATCCCAACCGGTCTGAATGAACAAAATGTTGGCGTTAATGGGAAGACTAAATAAAAAGTAAATAAACAGCTCAGCCAATTAGATATCACCGCTTTTTCATGCCAAAATCAAACTTGAAATGGCCTGAAAACATGATGACTTAGGGGGTTTTGAGCAATCAAAATTTTAAAATTAAAGATAAATCTTCATGTCCTTGACCAATGTTTATGGAGCATGAGGGTAAATAAATGATGATCCAAAAATAAATTGAGTATTAAAAACAACAGCTGAACATCAGTTCACCAATTAATTATATTGTTCAAATTGTTACTGCCTTTAGTTATTATTTTGGAATAAATGTTGTAGCAAATTAGCTCATGAGGAAAATATGAATAATTATTCATAACTTGTCATGATTAATATGAATATTTGGATCAGTTATTTGGATTAACTTGATGTAGCTATATTAACAGTACAACTGTAACATAAGAAATGTTAATTTATGTTTTTAAGTCATTAAATAGACTTTGTTTGCAGAGCAGAGAATCAGAATCATATACGTATTGTGCAGAAGCTTTGATAACTAAATCACAAACATAACTAATCTAATCACACATACACACAATCACACATACAGTACATATGTAAAATGGTAAGTGACAGAATGAAACTGGAAACAGGAAATGGAGGTATATAAAATATCCATTTAACTATGAAAAGAACCAGCTTATTGCATCAGCTTATTGGTCATCAGCAACAAGCATCAGCTTATTGGATAGTTAGTTTGCCACCATAGTGATTCCACCATCAGCTTAGTGGAATTGCACTAGCATGGTTTAAATCATACTTATCTGACCGTTATCAGTTTGTAGCAGTAAATGAGATGTCTTATTGATCACAAGTTCAGTATGGCGAACCACAAGGCTCAGTACTGGGACCGCTGCTGTTCACTCTGTACATGCTACCATTAGGATGTATCATTAGGAAACATGGAATTAGCTTTCACTATTATGCCGATGATACTCAGCTGTATATTTCTTCAAAACCTAATGAAACTTACCAATTCACAAAATTAACGGAGTGCATAGCTGAAATAAAAAATGGATGACTAGTAATTTCCTAATATAGAGATTCTAATTATTGGACAAAAAACTTCCACACGTAATAACCTAGAATACTTTCTTGAAACACTAGAATAACCTAGAACACTTGATGGCTGCTCTGTTAAGTCTGCGTCGTCGGTTAGGAACCTGGGTGTACTCTTTGATAGCAATCTTTCATTTTGAAAGTCACGTATCTAGTATCTGTAAAACTGCATTTTTCCATCTTAAAAATATATCGAAATTACGCCATATGCTCTCATTGACAAATGCAGAACAATTAGTTAATGCGTTCATGACCTCAAGGCTAGATTATTGAAGAGTTATTGCTGCTGCGATTTGAACTAGCTGTAATTTGTTTATTCAAAACGCAGCAGCTCGAGTTCTTACCAGAACCAGGAAGTATGACCATATTAGCCCGGTTCTGTCAACACTGCATTGGCTGCCTATTAAACATTGTATACATTTTAAAATATTGCTGATTACTTACAAAACACTAAATGGTTTAGCTCCACAGTATTTGAGCGAGGTCTTGACACATTATAGTCCTTCACATCTATTGCAATCTCAAAATTCCGGCCAGTTAATAATACCTAGAATACCAGACAAAATCGACTTCCTTTTCCTATTTAGCACCAAAACTTTGGAACAGTCTTCCTACCATTGTCCAGGAAGCAGACACACTCTGTCAGTTCAAAGCTAGATTAAAGACACATCTCTTTGACCTAGCATTCACATAATACATTATCGACTTCTATAATTCAATGTTAGGCTGCATAGGTTAGGTCAGCCGGAACTGGGAACACTTCCCTTAAATCCTGATGTACTCGTTACATCATTAGAAGAATGGCATCTACGCTAATTTTAGTGTCTTTGTTTATCCCGAGGTTTTACCGCAGCCTGCCGGATCAAGACTAGGACCTTCGCCTGGACCCGATGATAATGCAGTTCTGAAGTGCCAACTAGCCTCTCCCTATGGAGGATCCCTTTCCTACTCTTCAGATAAAGCGTTGTGAGGGAATTCGCTTCGCGTACCAACCCCGAAGGGATAAAATAAAATTCTGCATCAAAATTTATAGGCCAGACAAGTAGTTTGTTTAGGCATGGTTTGTAGAGAATTACAAACCTGCGCACATATATTCAAATGCACATAACTATAGAATCAATTCTTAATGCGCATGTGAACGCCATCAGCATTTATCACAGGTTCACGTTTAAAGTCTGTTTATAGAGAACGGCGTCGTCTTAGCGCCCCCTAATTTAATAACAACTGATCATTTCGACGGAAGTGAATCAATCAAAACTAACTTTAGCTGAAAAATAACATTATTCAAGAACCGCTATAAAGCCAAAACAATCTCTGTAAAGCCGCTTTGAAACAATCTACATTGTTAAAAGCGCTATATAAATGAAGATGACTTGACTTGACTTATTATTTCCAGAGCACCTCATTTAATGTACACTTGAATGGCCTTTGCGGTAAAAACATTTTGTGAAGTTCCTGATGAAGGATTTCGATGCTTCCATGAGTCTCAATCGATTTCTTTAGTGTTGAATGAAGAAATGGGGATGAACTTGCATGGTTTGTTTGATTCTGTTCTGGATGAAAGTTCTCTCTCTCTCCATGAGCACATGGCTGGAGTGCAGATTGTGGCCTGCCAGCCCTGGGCCGGAGAGGACATGCAGAGCAACCAGGAGAAGGGAGGAAGTCGGAGGAGTTGATGGTTGGAGTTGCGATTGACTTCTTCTGCATTGAATGAAGAAATTGTGCCAAACTCCTTATGTTGTCCTTGATTCTGTTGTGGTTGAGAGACTCCTCTCTCTCCTGAATGAGCACATGGCAGGTTGTGGGTCAAGGCCTGCTGCCCTGGGGCCTGGTGCGGCGACGCAGTACAGCAACCGGAACGTACAGAGAAGGCCAAGAGAGAGAACTGCTTGTGTAGAGGCAATTTAAAGCCTGAGAAAGGTCCCACCTCTCAGGGTTGGCTCAACCAATAAGAAAGGTGGAATTTCCAAGGCGGGAAATTCCTGTTTTATGGAAAGAGCCATAAAAAAGAGCCTGTTTTATGGCTCTTTGTTTTAAGTGTGTTCATTTGCATGTGCAGCTGGATTGGTCGCTGATGAAGAAACTATGAAAGATTCTTGTAATACTAATATGTTGTGCAGCTATCGACATATCATATACACAATTATTTTAAATCTTCAAAGTACCAATTTATAGAGACCAAACATGGTATAATTGAGGTTACATTGACCGTTGATTCTATCATAAAATCAAAGACATAATAGTTACAAATAGATACATAATAGATACGAAAAATGGCTATTTTTGCTTATAACTTCTGAATGTTTTGTCCAAAAATCATAGTCATGGGGCGTCATGCAGAGTGGAATGATATCCAATTTTCCTATATCGGTTCCTATATTCCTATATCCTATATCTATATGATGTGATTTATACTTGGTTTTAATAAATAGAACATTGATTACATTGTTTAATACATTCTTTTTTCTCTTTTTTAAGTAATGTAATGTAAAGTAATGTTTACTTTTCTTTACTTAATGTGACAGCATTAAGAGTAACTGGGACATGAATTTACATTTGATTTATAAAAACAAAACTGTGGGGAATTTGCTTAATTTCAGAACACCACTGCATGCCAGTGATTGATATATGTGTGTTTGTGTGTATGTGTTTATGTATGTATGTATGTATGTGTATATACATATATACATATTATACATTTACAAACTTTTATATTAGATGCAATTAATTGTGATTAATCAATTTGACAGCACTAATATATATATATATATATATATATATATATTTATTTCATTTAATAAGTACAGTACATTTTCATGGTTCAGCATTGTTTTTATTGTTTGTTTGTTTGTTTTCTAAAAAAATTAGCTTAAGCACTTCGAACAATCATTCGAACAATCAGACAAATAAATAAATAAAAATTATAAATGTATAAAATGCTGTCAAATACCACTTTTTTAATTCAAAGTAAAATCTTTAGTAACTGTTAAATCTTCAGGAGTGTTTCACTCAAACAACATTGGCAATGTTTAAATTATATAGATTTTTTACTTACGTTATGCCCCATCTGTGGTTCCTGGACTTTAAAGATCACCCCTTCATCTTACTTAATAATCAGTGATAATTAGTAGCAGAGTGCAGTCTGTTTAGCAGGATTGGTTTGTGGCTGTTTAGCAGGACAGGTGTGTGTGTGTGTGTGTGTGTGTGTGTGTGTGTGTGTGTGTGTGTGTGTGTGTGTGTGTGTGTGTGTGTGTGTGTGTGTGTGTGTGTGTGTGTGTGTGTGTGTGTGTGTGTGTGTGTGTGTGTGTGTGTGTGTGTGTGTGTGTAGAGGTTTGGCTATACTTGTGAGGGCCAAATGTCCTCACTTATATACGGAAATGTTATGACAACCGACTAGTGAGGACAGTGTGTGTGTGTGTGATGCACTAACAGTGGTATTGTGGGTGAGGAGAGGCACAGCTGCTGTGCTCAGGTACATTAAAATGTAATTAAAGAAGCTTCATTAGAGGCATGTCTTAGGAGAAGCACACACTCCCTTCACTGAGTCACATGCACACATGCTCCACGGGCTTCCACATCTACACAACCAAACGCAAGAGTGTGTGCTTTAAGAGAGGATGGAACAAGAATGCTTTCAAAGACATTAAAGTCTAATTAAATGATAGCTGTAATCCTTTTAGATACCAAATGAAACCAAAGCATGCTGGCATTTTATGCACATCTTTATTTCAGTCGACTGGAAACTGTTCGGCTCTTTTTGTGTCACCATGACCCAGTCATGCAATCTGCAGCCGCAGAAAGATTACCACAAGAAGAGTTAGATTCCCCATTGTTCACAAACTTCTGCACATGCATTGTTCAATATTGTGGTTAATATAATTACGTTTTCGGCAAGCAATACAACTTACAATTTCAAATTATATTTGTAATTTGTTTCATGTTTCTTTTTTCCAACTTGCGTACATGAAAGGTTTTTTCTATTCAGACTGCAGTTGTTTGGCCATATTGGTTGTGCACTTATGTGCAGAGGTTTAGAGCATCTGAGATCTTCAAGCAATGAAAGTTTCACAGATTTTGAGAGCACAGTATCCAAATCTGAACACACTAGTTGCAAATTTGTCTTTTCACTTCACTAAAATCAAAACAACAAAAAAACTCACACATTTGACTAAGATATAAATAGAAGATATAAGATATTGATCAAGAGTCAATAAAACACGTCAAAACTCCACAAAGCACAACAATCGTATTAGAGCAGACAATATAATTTATTATGTTGTGAATGTTTATGTTTATGTTGTTAGTTAATTTTGTTTACATTGTGTACAGTTCATGTGTGATACTGCTTGCCAGCATCACGTGTGTGCATTAATTACATTTGAAGAGGAAGAATTAGGATATGCTAATCCCGTTTCAAGAAAGAAAACACCACATGTAAAATTAATCCTATTCAGAAATAACATAGGTTTATAGCCCTTACAATTTACATTCAAAGCTTTTATTACAAATAAATTACTAAATTCTAGTGAATAAATGTAAATGAACAAAAAATTGCACCCCTACTTCCCATGCCCCTGTAAAAAGGGGTAAATGTAGTAATAGCATGGTAAAAACACAAACGCATCATTTAAAACTTTGAAAATTAGATGCATTCACCGATTAAGAATGAAGTTACTGATCCGATACAATATGGTTTTATTTTAAAAATATGACTGTTTTATAAGCTTACGTTCACTTCATGCCATACTTATATTTAATTTAATCCAGAGAATGATGAAAAATAAACTAAATTTAATACAGACTTGGTCTAATGTGTTTATTGTACATTTATTTTTCAATTTTGTTCCTAGAGGCAATATTATTGACTTGAATACTCAGACACTATTGGATGAGAACTGAACTGAGCTGGTGATGATGACATCACCGTTTTCTCCACAGCTGCTTGAACTTTATACAGTTATTGAACCAAACTGAATCATCACTAAACTGATTTTAACTAATGACTGTTTACTTTAGACTGATGACTGTCTTTTTAGACCTACTTTACAGCAGAATTTAATTCTCTTTGCATCCTTGAATCATTATTTTCCTGTTTATCACTGTAAAGCTGCTTTGAAACAATCTGTATTAAATAAAGTGCTATATAAATAGAGGCGACTTGATTTGACTAGACATTAATACAAAAAAATCCAAAGTGTATTGGTAATTGAGCACATATATTACCAAAAAAAATATATATTATACATCAATGCCTTTTTATTGTACTAATTTGAATTTGTGACACCATGCCATATAATAATGTGAACTAAATAAAGGTTTAATGACATTCCCAATATTATTATTTTTAATTCAATTTCATACAGTACATAATACAACAGAATATTTGATCATTCAAAATAGGCTGAGATCTATTACTGTTCTTTAGATATAAAAAAATGAACGAAACTTGGTATTGGGCTTTCTGGAAGGAGGTTTATTTGTTTATTTATTTACTTATTTTATTATTTTTAAATACCAAAGCAAAGCTTTAGTCGTTGCAATCATCATTTTGCTGATTCCATCCTTTATTTAAAAAATAGGCTATACTGTATATGTGACCATGGACTTTTAGTTTGCATTCACTAGTTTCTGTCTCCCTTTGTTCATTTTCCCGCCACTCCTTGATCGTCATGGTTTCTGTCATTATGAGTTCATGTGTATCAGCTGTATATCGTTAATTACCTAATTTGTATTCACTATAAGTTCCTCCTTACCGTAAACCGAACCATGAAAGAAAATGCCTCTGCACTCAATTGGATAGACCTACAACCAATCAGAGCAACGGAATAAATGGCGTATGTTGAGCGACACATATGACTTGATCGCGGTTCTCTGTTCCTCTTAAAATGAATGCCCTGTCTATATCTTCTATAACAGACGCGATGGCTGAATCTACACATCTAAATTCTCCAGCGGCAGCCATTCTTTGTTGTAAACTAATTCAACCCAAGTGCTCTTTTGTGATGTGGATGATTACGTTACTGTTGATCATCTGTCCATCATCGTATAAAGCCGTCCTGACAATTTGATTGGTCCGAACAGCTTTGGTTCGGGCATACTTGTTAAACAATGGATCAAGTCCAGACCGAACTTCCCACCCTCAAATGTTGTGGGCGGGGCTAAGTTCGACTGGCATCCAGGCTAGACCAACGCATTAATCTTAGAAGCAAAAATGAATGAATGGTTACGATTCTTCTCAAAGATCGCAACAAAGATCGCAAACGCCACACAGTCGCTGCATAAACCATGAGATTTATTTACATAAAGTAATTAACAAGTGGTGTCAAGAGATCAGTATAAATGTTAGTTAGTATGTCAGCATGTATTTGTACGTGGCAAGTTCAAGTGATGTCAGTTCAACCAAACATAACCAAAACATAATCAAGAAAGTCCAAATCAGAAGATCGTCATCAGGGGAAGTACATCACATCAGCTCTCCGAAGCGATTGTGCTCTCCCGTGACCCATATGTCCTGTGAGCTCTCTGGAAGTTCCCAGAGCTGCAACAACACCCGCGAGCCATCGACCTCCCATCTCTGTTTGACCCAGTGTCTTTTAAAACACCATAATCTGGTTCAGGTGTAAAGCCACGCCCCCCAGCAATCAGCCTATAACTCAGGGACAAAACACACGAGCACTCACTGCACAAACACTCATTGAACAGTCACACACACCCCCCCCCCTTAAAAGATCCGATATCTTATGAGGATCCTCAGAACTTCTAAAAAAAAATCTGAAAAATAAAATAAACAGATCATACTTTCCTTTCAAAAACATTCTTTATGAAGTCCGATTCCTGTGTTACCAGTGTTTTCCCACAGTCACCTCTAATCTCCTAGATTACTCAATTTATTTCCAGCAATCTGGATCCTGAAAGCATATTAAGGCAACAAACAGAGTGCACAGAAAAATAGTAAGAACTGTTAAAACACCTACAGTACACCATTCAATCTACTCAGGAACACGAGATAACGCATCTGCCACTACGTTATCAGTTCCCTTGATGTGTTTTACAGTTAAACTGTAAGGCTGCAAAAAGAGAATCCAGCGTATTAACTGCCGACTCGGAGACTGTAAAGAGTGTAAAAACGTTAAAGGGTTATGATCAAAATAAACCTCCACAGATAATCCGCCCCCCACGTACACATCAAAATGCTGAAGAGCCCAAATTAAGGATAATGCTTCCTTCTCTATTACAGAATAGTTCCTTTGGTAATTATTAAACTTACGAGAAAAAAAAAAAACTTACAGGATGGTCAAGTCCACTCTCACCAGTCTGTAATAGGATGGCTCCAGCACCAATCTGGCTTGCATCTACTTGTATCTTAAATGGCTTTTCCAGCCTAGGGGCAGCTAAAACAGGAGCAACAGTTAATAACATTTAAACATGTTCAAACGCCTTCCGACAATTTTTACTCCAAACAAAATTGACAGCACCCTTAAGGACATCAGTTAACGGAGAAACAACAGTTGAAAAATTTTAGTAAAACCCCCGGTGATACCCAACCATCCCTAAAAAAACGCATTAACTCCTTTGTGGATGGAGGAGGAAATTGTTGAATAGCCGCCACTTTAGCTTAAACAGGACGCACCTCACCCTGTCCAACTTCTTTTCCCAAATATCTGACAGTACCCTTGGCAAACTCACATTTTGCCAAGTTAACTGTCAGACATGACTCAGCTAAACGCAGCAGAAGCGCACGGAGATGTACCAAATGTTGTTCCCAAGTAGCACTGAACACAATAACATCCAAGTATACCGCACAACCCTCCAGGCCGAATACCACTTTATTCATCAATCTCTGGAAGGTTGCGGGTGCATTTCTCAAACCGAATCTCATAACAGTAAGAATATAACCCTGATGGTGTAATGAATGAAGTTATCTCTTGAGCTCTGGGAGTTAAAGGCACTTGCCAATATCCCTTTAGAAGGTCTAGTTTGCTTACGAACTTCGCAGACCCCACCTGATCCACACAATACTCCATTCGAGGAAGTGGAAAAGCGTCAGGTTTAGTAATAGCGTTTAATTTGCGGTAATCAGTGCAAAATCTATAAGTAGAATCTGGCTTTTTTACCAACAAGCATGGTGAAGCCCAACTGGAGCATGAAGGAACAGCAATCTCATTATCAAGCATATACTGAACCTCTGACTCAAACACATTCCGCTTGTTGATAGGAACCCTATAAAAACGCTGACGGATAGGTCTCGCCTCTCCCACATCCACATCATGCTGGATCAAATGCGTACGGGTGGGCACATCTGCAAACAAACTAGGAAAATCAAACAACAACTCTATCAATTCTGACTTTTTAAACTCTGACAAATGTGCCAGCAATGCATCTAGACTCTGAAGGGTCTCTGAATTCTTTAACCTTGGAAGCAAAACACAGTCTCCAGGTACAATCACATCCTCCCCTCCCTCTACAGAAAAAGGTTGAGAAGTATCCAGAGGGACAGCAGCAACAGTAACAGCTGGCCTAACCAGTTGAGTGTCAGATTTACGAGAATGATAAGGCTTAAGTAAATTTACGTGAAAACACTGTTTAGCCCTACGCCGATTTGGAGTTGCAATTTGATAATTTTGGTCAGTCATTTTTTTAAGAACAGTATACGGACCAGTAAATCGTGCGCAAAACGGAGATCCAGACGAAGGTAACAAAACCAACACCTGATCACCCGGCATAAAAACACGGCATTCGATATGTTTGTCAAAGTGTTTCTTCATCTTATGTTGTGCTCCGACAAGATTTTTCTGAGCACTCATTCCAGCTAAAAATAAGCGTCTACGGAAACCATCTACATATTCCAAGGAAATTCTGAGGAGGATCCTTTTCAACCAATCCTTCCCTCCAAACAGAAAGAGGACCCCGTACACTGTGACCAAATACAAGATCATTCGGGCTAAAACCCAAACTCTCCTGTTGTACCTCTCTAGCTGCAAGTAATAACCAGGGTAAACCCTCCTCCCAGTCACGATTCAACTCCACACAGTAAGCACGTAGTAACGCTTTCAATGTTTGGTGAAACCGTTCAAGCGCACCTTGACTTTGGGCGTGATTGATTGTGCTGGACCTTAATCACTCTCAAAATCGCAGCAAACATACGTGAAGTAAAATTAGACCCTTTATCGCTCTGAATAATCTTCGGTATCCCAAAAATAGAGATGAATTGGGTTAACGCTTTCACAACTGCTTTAGTTGTAATTCTTCTAATCGGATACGCTGCCGGGTATCGAGTTGTTTGGCACATCACAGTCAGCAAATATACATTACCTGATTTAGATTTAGGTAATGGACCCACGCAGTCAATTATTAGGTGCTCAAAAGGTTTACTTGTGACCACAATAGGACACAAATGCACCGGTCTCAAAGACTGATTCGGTTTCCCTGTTAACTGACAGGTATGACATGTTTTAATAAAGGCCGAAATATCTTTTTTCAGACCCGGCCAATAAAACTGTCTCAAAACTCTGTTGTACGTCTTATTTACTCCGAAATGACCAGAAACTTCACCATGTGAACTCGCATTACCACCTCTCGAAATTGCTTTGGCACCACTACTTGAAATACAGATTCCTCAATCAAACCCTTCGCACAGGGAATAAATTTCCTCAAGAGTAGCTCATCTTGGATAAAATATCCACTGGCAGCACTTCTTACCTCCTGCGATGGAATAACATTCTCAAACAGTTGTTGTAACCCAGGATCGTTCTGTTGTGCAGTCATCAACTCCCTATGAGTAATAGGAAAAAGAGTAGACAAACCCGGCACAACACAATTAAACAATTCTTTCTCTTCACAAGATGCCTCACGACTCCTCGAACGAGTTACTGCACACGTTACAAATACCTCAGGGAATTCTTGCTTTAGCACATCAGAATTTTCCATCAATGGAGTGGGCACTAGCACAGGTGGAGGAATTACCTCTCGCCATACTCTATCTCCAGCTAAATTATTCCCCAATATTACCAAGACACCATCCACTGGCAAGGATGGACGGACTCCCAAGGTTACTTTTCCACAGACCAACTCTGAAGTCAAGTTCATCCTGTGCAAAGGGACAGAAAGAGTCTGTAATCCAATTCCCCTGATTAAAACGTTCCTCCCTTCACTAGATACATCAGAAAAAGGCAGGACCGATTCAAGAATAAAGAATTCTGAAGCTCCGGTATCTCTCAAAATCTTAACTGGAACTTTATCTGAATTAATCAAAGAAACAAACCCCTCCGTGATGAATGGTGCAAACTGCTTTGTACTATCACTCTTTGACTCAGACACTGCGTTCCCTACTTCCATAGAAGCACCACTCGCAAAATCATTAATTCCTGTAGTCTCCGTCAGCAATACAGGACTAACATTTGCATTCGTCTTACTCTTTGGACTAAATTTCAACTTTGAGGCCAAAATAGGACACTTATTTTTCCAATGACCAACATTGAAATAATAATTGCATACCAAGTCTCGGTCACTCCTCCCACGATTTTTCTTCTCAAAATTTGAAATATAAGGTTGTTCAAATCTCTTTGATGCCGTTCTATTTTCACTAAAGTTACCATACTGACGCCCTGGTCGACCCTCTTGGTACACGTTCTTATGTGTCAATATGTAATCATCTGCCAAGACTGCAGCTTCACTCACGTCATTTGGCTTATTTTCATTTATATATGTAGCAATATAGTCAGGAACAATGTTCTTAAATTGTTCTAAAATAACCAAGTTACGCAACTTCTCAAAATTATCAACATCGGAAGCACTGTACCAACGATCAAAATGTGAAACAAGTTCTCTTACCACCTCAGAATGTGTTTGCCGTTCACCTTTTCTCCAACTTCTAAAACGCTGGCGGTATGCCTCAGGAACTAACTCATTCGCTTTTAGAATAGTCACTTTTACCTTATCATAGTTCCTTCTGTCCTCCATTGTAAGCGCTGCGTATGCCTCCTGTGCTTTGCCTCTAATGACAGTTTGAAGCATAATAACTCAGACTGCACTTGGCAATTTGCCTTCTTCCGCTACAGTCTCAAATAAAGAGAAAAAAAGAATCAGGGTCATGTTCGTTAAATTTAGGGAGCAGTCTTCAATTACCAGCAAAGTCAAAACTGCCAGACAAATGTAACCTTTCACCACCCTCTGATTGTAATAGACCATCCTTTATTAATTGCAAACGTTCCGCCTGCAGCTCAAACTCCCGTTCTGATTGTTCAAGCTCTATTTTCTTCTGTGTCAATTCAATTTCACGTTGTTTGAGTAAATTATCTGTTTTTAATTTTTCCATCTCCAACTCATACCGTTTAGTTTCCAGGGCCAAATCTCTATCGTGAGTGTTGCATTTGCAAAATCTCTTTTTTCTGTTCGAAAGACAACCCTGAAAATATATCTAACAGAGTTTTCTCTTCAATATCATGTTTTTTCTTTGCAGGAATAATCAGAAGATTATTTTTGATTAAACAATCTCTCACAATAGAACAAAGTTCGTTCTTCTTTATCTTTTTATCCACATCACCAATTTTAAAATGCTCTACAAGTTCCCACAATTGTTGCTTCACGAACGAATTTAACATGTCCTCTGACGGAGCTTTAACAAATTCTTCAACGGATGTCATTTTAACTCTTAAACTTGTAGATTTAACCTACACTCTCAACTTAAAGTAAGTGCATCTACAATTCCAGTACGGCACAAATATAACACTCATTCACCGTCTCCCCTACTACCCTGCCTCTCAACCCACTAAACTGCATTTATGCCTAATCTTCATGCAGCTTTCAAGAGCAAAGCGACATTAAACACCAGATACCGATGGTTCCGAACTGAGCAGTACAGCCCAACCCGTAGCCACGGCGGTGTGCTTCAACCAAAAGCCTGCACAAAAATAAAAAAGGCAAAATAACAAATCAACGCAAGGCGTTGCTAATACCTACTAGGGGAAAAATGAATGAGGTTTCATCTGTACCCCAATAAAAATGCACTTACCTTAAAATGACGTCTACCTTTAACTCACAAAACAAATTTACATCTATCTCAAAAAATACGAATAATCAAGGATTAACTTTTCCAAATTATCATTCAACCGAGCACCTAATCAACCAAATGAGCTAAACAATATCTAATCGAACGAACTCTCATTTGTTATTGAATTACTCTTTTGGACGAGCCCTCATTTGTTACGAGTCTTCTCAAAGATCGCAACAAAGATCGCAAACGCCACACAATCGCTGCATAAACCATAAGATTTATTTACATAAAGTAATTAACAAGTGGTGTCAAGAGATCAGTATAAATGTTAGTTAATATGTCAGCATGTATTTGTACGTGGCAAGCTCAAGTGATGTCAGTTCAGCCAAACATAACCAAAACATAATCAAGAAAGTCCAAATCAGAAGATCGTCATCAGGGGAAGTACATCACATCAGCTCTCCGAAGCGATTGTGCTCTCCCGTGACCCATATGTCCTGTGAGCTCTCTGGAAGTTCCCAGAGCTGCAACAACACCCGCGAGCCATCGACCTCCCGTCTCTGTTTGACCCAGTGTCTTTTAAAACACCATAATCTGTTTCAGGTGTAAAGCCACGCCCCCCAGCAATCAGCCTATAACTCAGGGACAAAACACACGAGCACTCACTGCACAAACACTCATTGAACCGTCACAGAATGAATGAATGGATGAATGAATGAATCGATAGTTGAATAAATGAATGAATCAATATATTAAATACATGACAACAATCGGTTCCATTGCATACTAGTAACTCAAAACAATAAAGAGATTTTGTATTGTGGATGTGGACATTTGTCCTGTTTGTAAACAAATAAAACTTATGGATAGAGGAAGTAAATAAATGCAGGTGCATACACACAATTGTAAGAAGTGTGCTTGGGGAGAGGGTAGTGCTTAAAGTGTTTTGAACTGGGGCCAGTGCAGTTCTTTAAAACAGTGGGAGTATGTATGTAAATGACAGTAAATATTGCTTTAAGAAATGCAGACACAGTGGAATGGGAATATTTTATAGGCCTACTGCAACAATAAACTCAAATTCAAAAATGGCGACACAGGGCTCTCTTGGTTTGTTAAGGTATATTGCGTTGCATTGAACTGTTTGTTGTATGCGAAAACAGCTCAATGTAACGCAATATACCTTAACAAACCACGAGAGCCCTGTGTCGCCATTTGTGAATCAGATAACGAAGCAGTCACGTGGGTGTGTGTCAAACGAAGCTTCGGACATCATTGTCACGTGATTTTGATAGAATGAATCAAGCATCGATACGACGCTTCACGACGCTTCCGATTGCTCCTGTCTGCCTCGCTGCCTGCCATGAGTTTGTTTGCTTGAGGCTGTAAGCTCCGTCTAAGCCTCGTATTAGCTTCGTATTTCTTTCTGTTATGAACATTTACTATCATTTCTAGTTGTTTATACTACTAAATACAGCTTACCCAACATCTCAGATTAACCTGACATCGCTAGCTTCCGTTATTGTTAGCACAACACGCTAGTAACTCGCTAGCCTGTTACTCACTCGCTAGTAACTCGTCTCGCCACCCGTGCGCTCAGTTAGTTATTTATTTATTTTTCTCTTGCGCGCCCGCGCCTTTGAGTTCATAAAAATCCCAGGTGAGTAAGAATCAGTCAACAAACACGATGAGAAATGTCTTGTCCTGTTATTGTCACCTGCACTTCATTTCACATGTTTAGCTTCTCTGTCTGCAATATAGTATTTCTATGTGATAAATGCAAGGAGACAATCAGGCTGACAGAGAAGATTTCAGAACTAGAGACACGCATCCAAACTTTAATTGAGGTAGTAAGAATGCTAGAGCTTTAGATACTATTTTGGATGCGCCTAGCATATTGAACTCTTTACATGATTTGGTTCCGGCTGAATTATTGCCTGTGCAGATGGGCAGATGGGTGACAGTGAGGGATCGCTCTGATCGCGGATCAAAAAAACACTCTTCCGTTCCGATTACCATAACAAATCGATTTGCCCCGCTCAGTGAAACACCCACTGAGAATTCTGTTGATTGTGCCCTGGAAATTGGTGATTCGATCACACGAAAATAGAGACACCAGCCACCATAGTCACATGTTTGCAGGGAGCCAGAGCGCCTGACATCAAAGCAAATTTAAAAGTGCTGGCTAATGCAAATCGTAAATTCTCTAAGATCATTATTCATGTTGGCACTAATGATGTTCGACTCCGCCAGTCGGAGATCACCAAAATTAATTTTAAAGAGGTGTGTGAACTCGCAAGTACGATGTCAAGCACTGTAATTTGCTCTGGCCCCCTTCCTGTTCGCAGGAGTGATGAGATAGTTAGTAGATTGTGTTCACTCAATGGCTGGTTTTCTAAGTAGAGTCCGCAAAATAATATAGAATTCATAGACAATTGGAAACGTTTTTGGGGCAAACCTGACCTGTTGAAAAGAGATGGTATTCATCCATCCTGGGATGGTGCTTCTCTTTTCTCTAGTAATTTGGCTCATAGGCTTAGAGATAAAACATGACAAATTGGGCACCAGGTCAGGAAGCAGACAGACTGGCTAAACCGACCATCTGCTAGTGGCCTCGCGTTACCAAAGTCAGATAAATCCCATCACATAGAGCCCCTTTCACCTAGATATCATCATATATAGACTGTTATAATTATAATTTGGAAATCCAAAAACCGTCCAAACCCATCTAAGGTTAAAAATGTAATTGATGTTCAACAAATAAAAAACAGATATAATACAGATGAGCAAATGATAAAGCTTGGGTTTCTGAATATTCAATCCCTTACTTCTAAAGCGCTCATAGTTAATGATATGATTTCAGATTATAACGTAGATGTGCTGTGTTTGACAAAAACCTGGCTAAAACCAAACGATTACATTACTTTAAATGAGTCAACCCCACAAGATTACAGTTATAAACATGAACCTCGTCTGAAACGCAAAGGGGGAGGTGTTGCTGTAATTTATAGTAATATTTTCAAAAACACTAAGAAATCCAGTTTTAAATATACTTCTTTTGAAGTGTTGGTGCTTAATATCTGCTAACACTTTATTTTGATTGTGTGGCCAAAACATATAAAAAGTATTGTGTAAACATACCCTAAAAATAAACAACTAAACGAGACACAGGTTGAACCAAATCAGTTACTATTGTCACGGATTCAGAGAATGCGGACCCAAATGCAGAGATGGCAGGTGATGTGATGAGCTTGAATATTTATTAAACAAAAATCCAAACAACAAAAGGTTTCCAAAAACAGCAGGCAAGGTTATCCAAAAAACAAAGTAACAAAGAAAAACAGGAACCACGGGAATAAGCAACACCGAAACAAAAACAGGCAGACTAATATACAGCACTCCAACCCAGAACATAAAATGACCTGACAACAGACAAGGGAAACACAGAGACTAGGTGACACAGTGACACTAGGGCTGGGGAACAGGTGAAACACATTAGGCAATCACAAGGGCGAGAAAACTCAAAGACAGGAAGTAAAGCAAGACAAGACATGAGAGACAACCAACCAGACTACCAAAATAAAACAGGAAACAGAAACCAACAATCCTGACAACTATAGAAACAAAAAATGACTAAGAAACCAAAGGAAACAGGAACAAAACAAGGAACACAAATAAAACAGAATGCAATAATATAAGAAAGAATTTCTAAGCAGACAAACACAAAACTACATGTTGATTATACATGTTGAATACATTACATATAATAATAATAAAAATACAATTAGATTATCAATGTTAGAAATTTTAATCATTAGAAATTGTATTAATTTAAAAACATTTGCATATTCATGATTTTTTTATATTAGTTAATGTCACATGACATCAAAAAAAGAAAATATTTAATTTCAAATATTTCAAAATATTTAATTTCTTTTAATCTTTTCATCTCTCTCTCTCTCTCTCTCTCTCTCTCTCTCTCTCTCTCTCTCTATATATATATATATATATATATATATATATAGACACAGTATATATGGCTCAAGCTTTTACTAGAACTATTTGAGTCTATTTACTTCGTCTCTCTGCTTTCCTAATCGTAATTGATTATTGTACACTCATTCAACTTGAACGCATAGAAATTCACAGACACTCAAATATCTCACTTTCACCCAAAGTATAATTTCCCTTGAGATTCCCCATAGATATCTATGAAAAACCCCGCGTCAGAAGTTTTTTTTTCTGACGTCATGACGCACGAGCCAGTCTTGGGGCCTTTCTCAATCTGTGTTCTTCTCTGTACTTGTGTTCTTGTGAAACGTCATCTTTTGCGGCCCAAGTACTGTCCCAATACACAAGTTTGCATTTTGTCAAGAACGGTTAAAAATCCCGGAAGTGTTCTTGACATGCCCATTTTACCGAGGATGCATCGGTTGGTAACTTGTGTGAACTTTACGGCAGAAATATCCCAGCATTCAAGGAAGGAGCGGGAAGCAGAGAGAGGCAGGTCAATATTACCGGTGTTTTTTTCCTGCCGTTGTTGGCTAGTGATGTCCACAAACAAACAACAGAAGCAGAATGAAAAGGAGACAGGCATTGCTTTATTGTTATGAATATACATTACATTGTAGTGTACAGTTGTAGAGCAGTAATCTCTTGAGCTGAGGGTAGGCTTGGGCGATAAAGCCTGCCTGTTCTCATCAATAATTCTCTTTATGTTTGGGTACTGCAGACGGCGTCTGTGCGGGGGTATTATTGCGCAAAACCAGCAAGAACACATCGTCTCAAACTGTCAGCAGAGTTCTGTGTGCTCGTCACTTTGTGAGTTCATTCTTCCAAGAACAACTAGCAAGAGCGTTCTCCCCATGAACACAAGTCCGTTCTTTGCATTCTTGGTTTTGAGAACACCCTTGGTCTTTGCACTTTCGCTTTGTAAACACTGGATCGGTACTTCTGCCTACATGACGTGGCAATCCTAGACGAGGCATAAGGGTCTTATCTAGTGAAACAATCTGTAATTTTCTTTAAAAAAAAACAAAGACTTTTAACCACAAAGGCTCGTCTTGCACTAGCTCTGCGATGCGCATCTACGACTTCACGCATTACGTTATCACACTGGAAAGGTCATGCTTGACAATATTCTATTTTGATTTTATTTTTCTGAAAGTTTAAATTTGTGTTTTGTAGTTATGAACGCAAAATGTTTTTATTTTTACATTTTTTTTATGTACACTACTTTCGGAGAACCAGCAAGATGATTGCGATGGCGGTGTATGTTATTCGGAAGGAGGGGGGAGAACATCACGAACCACCGGCTGACATGGGTGTCGTCGTCATCAAGGGTGTTAAAGTTTTGAATGAACTGCCTTCGTTCACATCAGCTTATGCCTTGCTTCTCGGGATGATATACATCATCAATCTCCCTTATCCAAAACCACTTCGCTTTACTTTCGAGGTATTCAAGAAAGTTCTCTTGCAGCTCGATCAGCACAAGATGTCACCAAAAGTTCAAAGTCTTTTCAGTAGACTACAGCGAACTTGCAGTAATGTTTGAATGTGATTTGGGATAGTTCACCCAAAAATAGTTAAAGTTGTTCCAAACCTGTATGAGTTTCTTTCTTCTGCTGAACACAAAAGAAGATGTGTTGAAGAATGTTGGTAACCAGACAGTTGACGGTACCCATTGACTTCCAGTATATATTTTTTCCTGCTATGGAAGTCAATGGGTACTGTCAACTGTCTAGTTACCAACATTCTTCAACATCTTCTTTTGTGTTCAGCAGAAAAAAGAAACTCATACAGGTTTGGAACAACTTTAACTATTTTTGGGTGAACTATCCCTTTAATTGTTTTTAGGTGGCTCATTTAAGGGCGTAATCACTGTTTTTACATCTCTTTATATAAATATATTAGTGGCTCAGTTTGAGCATAATGCAGTGCAAAGACAACTTTGCAAAAAGACTCTTAATGGAATGGATGTTAAGTTTTGTCAGTAAATGAAATTCCATTGGCACAACAAATGTGAACAGTTTGTAATGCTTTCTCAAAGTTTGTAATATGGAAAATACTGTAAGCGTATAAAATGAATTAATGTTAATAAATATTTCTAAAGCAATTTGAGTCTTGTGTGATTGACCCAGTGAAATTAAGTTGAGAAAATATAATAATTTAAGCTGAGAAAACGAAATTTATTTAGGTGTTACCAATTGAAGTAATATTTTTAAGTTGATCCAACTGTAGAAAAATGAATACATTTAAGTTGGAATGCAGTGAAATTAAGTTAGACTAATGTAAATAATAGAATTGAATGAACTCAAATAATATAAGTGTGATTGACCTAGTGAAATCAAGTTGATAAAACATCATAATTTGAGCTGAGAAAACTTGTTTTTTTAGGTGTTACCAATTGAAGTGATTTTTTTAAGTTGATCCAACTGTTCACTTTTTAAAGTGCTCTTCACTCTGAAACCCACAGCACAACAAAATATACTTATTTAAATAAAGCATAGCCTTTGATTTGATAAATCGATAAGCTATATTGGACTTTCTATTTTATTTTGATCAGTTAGAGTTAATAGTAGACAATAAACTCACAAACCCCAATAGGAAACCCTGTTCTATACAATATAAATGCAAATTTGAGCATGCACACTAAAAACTATGAAACTACACAAACTGACAGATACTGATGAGGAATACTAACTAGCTTCAGAGCTAGAGGTGCTATAGAATTATGACCTGGTGGTGAAGGTAAAGCTTGGACAGTCCGAGGTTCAATTTTCATCAAGGGCTGACGTAAAGGGCTTATTGTTTCATTTCTAATGTGGTAGACCTTGACTTCAAGGATCAATTTCATTTAACCATCTTGCCACGAATGACCTTGATTTTGTGCAAAATCCAACAATATAATTCAGCAAAAGGACAAATTCAGGGTCTTAACCACCATGCTGTACTGTCCCGTTTGCTCAGCAATCAGCCAAGAAAAATATATTTGCTGACTTTAAAACAGTGTAATGACAATAGCATTTAATATGAATGGACGTTTTTCTCAGTATGGAGTTTTGACCACACAGAGGGTTGAGAAGCACTTAGAGAGTGTCTCTTAGTAAAGACATGACCACAGCTTCAGTTTAATAAAAGCTTTTATAAACTTCACACACAGGCAGATATCACAGATTCACTTTCACACTTTCAGATCTCTGGTGGTTTTGAGAGAGTAAACAGTCAAAGCATGCTTACTGAAGTGCTTTCCTGCTTTATCGAACAAACTGTTTGAAGTACCTGAAATCAAACAGCTGACACTAAAAAGAAAATGTATATTCACTTCCGTTCATTAAAAATGTTAATACATCAATGTATTACAGTTTAAAGTCCAACACTCAAGATGCTCATGTGTTTCAAAGCATTTTTGATTCCAACACTGTAGCCAGCATCATATCACAGGATCAGATACTGTATAAAGCACAAAATCTAAACAATGCTTCCATTTGGTGCTTTTCCAATGTAGTAAACCTGTTTGGTAGCTCACCTGTTACAGCGTTGCACTTGTGATGTGGAGCGCTCTGATACAAGTCCCATGAAAAATTACTCAAGACGCATTTGTTACATGGTTTTGGGTTTTGTTTTTTATGTTTATAGTTTCAGGTCTTTTATTTTGAAATTCTCATAGTCCTGTTTCCTGGTTTCCAGTGGTGGAAAGAGTACTGAAAATATATACTCAAGTAAAAGTACCATTACATTCCAAAAAATGTAGTGAGTAGAGTAAAAAGTACTTGTCCAAAAACCTACTTGAGTAAGAGTAAAAAAGTAGCTTATTTAAAAGTACTCATGAGGACTTAATAGTGAGTAGTAGTGAGTATAATATTAATGTAATAGTAATGAGTACTGAGCTGTGGATTCTACCCCCTTATAGTAAACACTGTACACTACAATTAATACATTTCGAAAACATTGTACATACTGTAATTCACATTATATTTTGTTGCTTGTCAGAAAGATTGAAGAATCTATATCATCCATCTTTCTAAAATGCATCAAAACAACACGGAAAGACTAGTACAGAGATAAGAAGATCACCATTTAAATCATATTGTTTAAAAAAAAAAGATTAGGTGTAAAGCCACTGAGCATGCTATTGTTCCACATAAAATATGAGAGTTCAGCATCACACACCATGAGATGGGTTTAATGGAAAGATTACAAAGATCCAATATCTCTCCTAAGCAGTATCAGTTGTAGTGTTTTGATAAAGAAATGAGAATCACTAATATTATCAGTTTACCCCACCTAATGCACTGAAAAAGGCTAAGATTAGCTACCACTAATTACACTGTAATTCCATGCAGTGGAATTGGAATGTGTCACAATTTAAACGTAAATGCACATTGTTCTAGAAGAGGGGCATCATCCCTTACATTTTACATGGCTACATTGTTATAATGATAATATAATTTGTAATGAAAATTGTGCATTAAATAGGGAAGTATTTCCAGTGTTAACAACACTGTACGCAATACCCCCAACCTCACACCAAATGTCAGGCCCTGTAGATAGGCTAGCCTACAGTATATAAAGATCATTTAGTAAGCAGAAATGTGAAATAATGTCGAACACACCTAACATCTGCCATATTCAATATTCAAATGAATTAACCAAGCATTAATAACATTGATCAGAACCACCAAACGTGGATGTTTTTTCCACTAAGAAACAAACATTGTTATGTTATTTGATTGATACTGTGAAGCTGCTTTGATGCAATTTATATTGTGAAAAGCGCTATATAAATACACTTGACTTGACTTGAGTGTGTCATGTTCTCATTGGTTGATTTAGTCATATGTTTGTTAGTTCTGTTTTCTCATTGGTTCTTTGTCCTTACTGTTCACAGGTGTTCCTTGTTTGGTCATTAGTCTCTGTATAAAAAGCCCTCATGTTTCAGAGTTCCTTTGTCTAGCTTTGTTCAGTGTAACCGGTGAGTGTTTCGGACAAGTCTTTGCTTCAATGCTTGCTTTCAATACTACGCTCGCCTCCAATGGACTTATGTTACAGAAAGCTAAACTAATAATCATGAACCCAGCAGTTTCTTTGCCTTGCCTTTATCAAGGGGATCGCGTGAGCGTCTACACGTCACAGCCGCTGCGCCAGGGTCTTCAGCCTGCATGGACAGTCAGTGTACCCAGTCATCATGAACGTTGCATATGAAGTTAAGGCAGTCCCTAGGTGTTCGAAACTGGCTTCAAGCCTGGAGGACACACAGCTTATGTTGGTGCGAGCTGCTGGTATCCCTGTGGTAGTATCAAGCCAGGGGTTCTCTGAAGTGGTCCCACTGCTGATGGCTATTATGTGCGTTTGGGCCACATACTGCTCATCACCCCTTGAATATGCTCCAGAACCTGCTTCAACCCCTGAGTCTTATGTCCGCCTCGACTGCAGAGGTCTTACACAAACTTCCTGAAAACCAGACGCATTGTTGATCCAGTGATTTAACGAAATAAACAGTCAAATCATGTGTAACTATTGCTTTTTTTCCATTACTGCATGAGCTCATATTTATTTTAATATCAACAATCTATAAGGTGTGAAATATGTCTACTACCTCAGATTTAAAGGGGAACTTGGCAACTTTAGCCATTTCTTCGCTGATTTTCACTTTTGTTGTCGCATGTTTTCTTAACGTGCGAGCAGCTGTAGACAAGAATGTCTTCTAAAGCGATTGAGGTGTTTTGTTGTTGGATGTAAAAATGAACATAGCAGTCGTCATTTACCCTCGTTGTTACTCGAGAATGGATCTGATGGATCAGCTTAGTCTCCGGGGCCTAACGTCACGGCAGAAATGAAAGTGAGAGCACACACTTGATGACAGCGTTATGAGTTTTACGGATATAAAGTTTACCAGTTTATTAAATCCCCACTGAAAAGGTGTGTATATATTTATTCACTGTTAGTTGTAACAAGTGTTTTGTGTACTTCGCTGTGTATGTTGATGATAATGAAAGGAGAAGCGAGAGACAGTTTATTGATAAGATTTTAATGTGCACTTCTTATACTGTTTATTCAGCTCTTACAGTGATTCTCTGGAGTAAAACTAACGCTTCATCTTTTGTGTGATGTAAAATAAACTTCATTAAACTCATTAGTATATGGTCATCATTCGGACGCTACAACAGGCTTGTACTAATAGTGGATAAAAGCAAGATGAAAAATAAATTATAACCGTAATTAAACTAAACTATACCTCTATCCATACAACATATATTCTCTGACTCTGTAGGCATTATTGTCTGACTTCGGGTCGGAATGAACACCTACTGAGAGTTTCTGTTCTGAAATTATCATTCTGTGAGATGAGATTGTACTCAGAGCGTGAGCTTGCGAAGCTCCGTCCCCTGTGCGGCAGCAACAGCTAATTTGCATTTAAAGGGATACACACTAAAACAGTGCGTTTTTCGGAGCCCCAAAAAGTGACAATTTAAACATGATGTAAAAATGATCTGTTGGGTATTTTGAGCTAAAACTTCACATACACACTCTGGGGACATCGGAGACTTATTTCACGTTTGATTTGTTTGTCAGCATCGGGGAATAACATAATCTTGTTGACGGTAGAGAAAGCTGCTTACATGTACAAAAGTAACCGGGGTAATAATTAAATGTAAACACGCTTTGTGTCTTTATCAGCTTTCCCATATATATATATATATATATAGCTACTGGTCCTGATAATCATCACAAATACTTACCGCTTGCTCCACTTCTGTAAATCCGTTTTTGTGAATGAATAACTCTCTCAATCCGTTGCTCTAGTCTTCGTCAACAGCCGCTTGCACCCCCTGCTTGTGAGGTGGACTAACAGAAGATGGAGATTATGAATCGGCAATCTACTGATATTCCTGCAGTTCCTGGATGTGAAATGTTGAATTTGAACCACTGAATTCGTGGTAAAATGGACCAAAAATTGCCTGTCGAATATTATAGGTTGTTTTTTAAAAAGAATGAACATTTTGGAAGTGAAATCTGAAAGGTGAATATGGATTATTAAATGTGTGTGATATGTTTTGAATTGAAATATTCACATCTTAAATATACAACCATGCTGAATTTCAGCCCATAAAAATGCAAGCCCTAAAAATACAATGCATTAAAATGCAATGCATATTTTTTTCAAGTACTGCAATTCAACAAGCTTTTTTGTTTCAAAAACATTTACCATTATTTTGCATCCATAAGCTTGCATTTATTTTTTTTTAAAAATAGTAATGAAAACATTTATCTTGAACTCTGTCATGGAAACTACAGTATGTATAAACCTTCATTTGACAATTTAATAATCAATTAAAAATAATTTTATGCTGTAGCCACATTGGACCAGCGCTTTGGAAAATGGATGTATGGGTAATTTAGCTGCGGAGCTTCAGGTCAGTCGCGGGAAATCATTCGCCGTGCGACTCTCACTGTGCTTTATGGGATTTCTCTAGCCATTGAGTGTATATCAATTGTACATTCATTGCAAAATAAAAAGTCTCTCACCTCAGAAAACAAGTCGAAAACAAATATATTACGTAACTTGTACTTTGTGTGTTAGCTGGGAAGGATTTGCATGTGGGTATGATATTTATTCTATTCATCAGGATCAGTTACGTAATATATTGGTACTTTTTGGTAATTTCATGATTTACTAATTGACAACATATCTACGGCGTTGCATGCTCGTAATTTATTTCGCATTTTATAGTGAAGTAATATACTGCGCGCGCCTCCGCATTTGCGCGAACAATTGAAGAGTGCATGGTACGAACACAGAATAGCGTCCGACAGGACAGGAAAGTTTGTTTTCTGAGGTGAGAGACTTTTTATTTTGCAATGAATGTACAATTGATATACACTCAATGGCTAGAGAAATCCCATAAAGCACAGTGAGAGTCGCACGGCGAATGATGTCCATATGTTTAATTAGCCAACAGTTCATGTTAGTATTGTGTATTTACCATGGTAACTGTTGTTTACCATGCCCATTACCCCATAATACCACTTAACTTAACTTTGTGTCATTTTTGTGTATTTTTAAATGACTGTGGTAGCTCATACCTTACTAACTTACTAACTTCATTGTATTTAAAAAAAACAGTTTGGGACTGCTATTTAATAGCCTTACCTTATTCTGTTTTCATAAGCCTTATGAAATTAGGTACAATTTCTAAAAAATCAGGTCAAACCAGTTGAGAACCACTGTATCATATGTTCTGTACTATCTTATGGTCTGTCAGTGTGCAACATTGCATTAGGTGATGTGGCTTTCTCAGATCATAAATCGGTAACTTTTGGGATTCCCTTCAGCCATGAGAGAAGTCCATTTTGTGTTTCTGCTCGCTGTGGTCAAAAATTTTATCCTACAGAACTATTTGAAAAATTGTTTATCAGCCCCCCAAGTTACCATGGACTAGAACCGCCACTGCCACAATGCATCGCAATAACGAGTGTACAACCGATGTAAGCTCAATGGCTAGAGAATACCCATAATCCACTGTGAAGTGTCATGCGCTGAATGAATTCCCGCGTCTCGCCAGGAGATGCTGCTGCCACTGAATCAATCATATATCCATTTTCCAAACCGCTCTGGTTCTGCGTGATATCATACAGGTATAAATTCCTTTTTAATTGATTATTAAATTGTTTGATTACAGTTTATACATGCTAGTTTCCATAGGAGAGATCAGGATAAATCATTTCATTACTACTGGAGCTGCCAGTTTGCTACATTTCAATTAATTATTAGCCTAAACAGCAAGCATAAACTATGCAAAAGTGGCAGCCCTTCTGGCTCACTCAGTGTCCGAATTCACTCACTCGTTTTCATTCACTCCTTCAAGTGAAATATGGAGTAAAGTTGGGAAAGTGAATGAGGGCATAGGGGACGATTTGGAACCCAGCGAAGGTGTTAAGGCTTACTTATATAGACAGGTGCGTTGAAGCAAAGGGTATGGCAGAAAGCAAGGTTAACTGGCCGGAATCGAAAATTTGAGATCGCAATAGACGTGAAGGACTATAATGCGTTAAGAGCTCGCTCAAGTACTGCAGAGCTAAACCATTTAGTGCTTTGTAAGTAATCAGCAATAGTTTTTTTTTTAATGTTTATATAGTAATTTATTCGATGTTTAATAGGCAGCCAATGCAGTGTTCATAGAACTGGGCTAATAAGGTCATAATTCCTGGTTCTGGTAAGAACTGGAGCAGCTGCGTTTTGAACTAGCTGTAGTTTATTTATTAAGCATGCAGGGCAACCACCCAGTAGAGCATTACAATAATCTAGCCTTGAGGTCATGAATGCATTAACTAATTGTTAACTAAATGAGAGCATTTGGCGTGATTTAGATATATTTTTAAGATGGAAAAATGCGGTTTTACAGATACTAGACACGTGACTTTCAAATGAAAGATTGGTATCAAAGAGCACACTCAGGTTCCTGACCGACGACGAAGACTTAACAGAGCAGCCATCAAGTGTTAGACAGTATTCTAGGTTATTACGTGTGGAAGTTTTTTGTCCAATAATTAGAATCTCTGTTTTTTCAGAATTTAGTTGTAGGAAATTACTAGTCATCCAATTTTTTATATCAGCTATGCATTCCGTTAATTTTGTGAATTGGTAAGTTTCGTTAGGTTTTGAAGAAATATACAGCTGAGTATCATCAGCATAACAGTGAAAGCTAATTCCATGTTTCCTAATGATATTTCCTATTGGTAGCATGTACAGAGTGAACAGCAGCGGCCCTAGTACTGAGCCTTGAGGTACGCCATACTGAACTTGTGATCGATAAGACATCTCTTCATTTACTGCTACAAACTGATAACGGTCAGATAAGTATGATTTGAACCATGCTAGTGCAGTTCCACTAATGCCAACATGGTTTTCTAGTCCATTTAAAAGAATGTTGTGGTCAATGGTGTCAAATGCAGCACTAAGATCAAGTAACTATGAGCTGTCTCGGTACTATGGTGTGGTCTAAATTCGGACTGAAAATCCTCGCAGATATCATTTCTTTCAAGAAAGGAACACAATTGTAGAGAGGTGATGTGACTCATGCACGCGATGGTCGAAGGACTCTGATGCTCCGTACAAACCTCCTTCCTTTTCCTAAATAACAATATATAGAACTGACAGCCAGTTTTTTTTTACTCTGTATAGTGTCAGTATAATGTACGGAAACAAAAAAACAGGACTCCTTGCCGTCCACAACTCCCTCTGGGAAAAAAAGGATGAAGCTAGCGAACACTGAGGCTAATCTGATGGACGCCATTGCAGAGGCGCTTTCAAAGCAACAAGTCGCGAATAGTCGAAATAGACACACAGAATCTATGACTCCGGTAAATCCCGCACTTTGATCTTTCGCGTGCTGCGGTACCAGGATCGACAGGCGATTCTTCAGGGAGCCAGGGAAGTGACGAAAACCGAACCAATTCGTGACCAAGAGTCCACACTGCGTTTTTTCGCCGACTACAGTGGGTTTACCTCCCGTAGACGACAGGCCTTCGGAAGTATTCAAAAGGAATTGCACACTCGGGGCATTCCAAACTTTCTCATATACCCCGCCACTCTTCGTGTCAGCTTTGGTGGTAATCAACACTCTTTTGATTCAGTCAAAAAAGCGGAGGATATCTTAGTGGAAGCTTGTAATACTCCTGGATCGGGCACCAGACGTAAATTGTCCTTTTATGGGCCAGAGCCACCTCCAGAGTCTACTGATGGTAAAATGAGAGGAGTTTTTTTTTTCTAAATCAGTCAAACATTTGTATTTAGTTTTACCTTTTTTTTACATATACGTCTGTCACTACTGCTGTCAATACTGTTTATACTATGTATACTTTGTTGTTATATACTACATACTTCATGTTCAATGGAAGAGAGTGTTTGACGTTCTGTTGAACGACAGTGGATGTTGTCACGGGCCCTTAAAATGATGGGGAAATTTACGGTCTCTAATGGTTTTTTTTTGTTCATGTTACTTCTATTTGCCTCTTATAATGTTTTAGTTTTGTCACAGGTTAAACAGATACATTTTGGTTTTGCAAATCGTATTAAAATTTGTACCTTTGCTTCATTAGATTATGGATAAATTAAAAATTATATCACTTAATGCTAGAGGTCTTAACAGTCCAAATAAGCGAGCTTAATTCTTGATCTACTTGCGCAGGAAAGTGATTGATATCGCTCTAATTCAGGAAACTCATCTAAAGAGAGCAGATGTTCAGAGATTACAGAATACATTTTATAAAGTCAAGTCAAGTCAAGTGTATTTATATAGCGCTTTTCACAATATAAATTGCATCAAAGCAGCTTCACAATATCAATCAAATAACATAACAATGTTTGTTTCTTAATGAAAAAACATCCACGTTTGGTAGGGCTGATCAATGGTATTAATGCTTGGTTAATTATTTTGAATATCCCCAACTGAGCAAGCCAGAGGCAACGTTGTTGCCTATAAAGTTGTAGCCTTTTCTACTGATAACACTAAAACTAAAGGTACAGTTATTTTGATTACACGTTACTATAACCTCAAGATTGACAGAGAAAGTCAAGATCAATCTGGCAGGCTTGCATATTTTTGTACAAACATTAAGGGGAGGAAAATAGCTTTTGTATAAATCTATTTTGTTGACGTTTGGAGATCGGGGAACCTCTCGAGTAGAAATTATACCTTTTTCTCGGCACGACATCTCTCTTTTTCCAGAATAGATTATCTACTACGCTCCAAGGAACCTTTGGACTCTTTTGACCAGACAATTATACTACCAGCTATTCTTACAGATCATAATTCTTTAATGGTAGAATTTGAATGTGCTCCATTTGTTGAAAGATCTCCGCGGTGGCGTTTTAATATCTCTCTTTTACAGAACAATCAGTTCAATGAAGACTTCAAAGCCGGTCTGTCTGAATTTCTTTCATTTAATATTGGTTCGGTTGAAGACCATATTTTTGTCTGGTAAGCTACGAAAGGTTTTATCAAAGATTTTTCTATTGCCTTCGCTACTAACATAAAAAAGGCACGTAATCAGAGAATTGACCCTTTAGAAAAAGAATGTCAAAAACTCGATCTGTCACTAAAATCTTCTTTCTCTAATTCAAATTATAAGACGCTTCAGACCCTTAAAGCGGAATTGAACAATCTTTTGAGAAGGAAAGCAGAATTTGTGATTCACAGAACCAGACAGTCGTATTACTTTAGTGGTGCCAGACCAAGTAAACTTTTAGCCTTAAGACTGAAGCAAAATCAAGCAAAGGCCTACATTGAAAAAATTAAGCACCCTTCTAAAGGACTGGTTGGGAATAGAAAAGAAATTAATTCCTCTTTTTCCGATTTCTTTTCCAAACTCTATACGTCTGAACTTACTCCCTCGAGTTCAAGTTGTACTGCCTTTTTGCAGTCTCTTACTCTACCTCGACTTAGTCATGAGGAAGCTGAATCTTTAGGACTGCCAGTTACTTTGGAGGAGCTTAAAGGGGCGTTACAAGGTGCTAAGAAAGGCAAGGCACCAGGCTTAGACGGGATCCCTGCAGAATTATTTCTTAAATATTTTGATCTTCTCGGACCTGTCTTCCTGACTGCCATTCACGCGGCAGTAGAGGTGGGCGCTTTTCACCTGCAGATGAATACGACACTTATATCGCTGATACCCAAAAAAGGGAAATATCATACAGATAGTGCAAACTACAGACCCATTAGTTTGCTAAACACTGATATAAAAATGTATGCCAGAATTCTCGCCTTGCGACTACAGCGATATGTGAATTTTTTAGTCCATCCTGACCAGTCTGGCTTCATGCCTTATAGATTAGTGGTGGACAACATTCGGAGACTATTGCACGTCATTCATGAATCCCAGGGCTGTCCCACTCCGGCTGCGGTTCTTTCGATGGATGCAGAGAAGGCGTTTGACAGGCTGGAGTGGGACTACCTCTGGTCTATTTTGGAGGTGTTAGGTCCGGGCAAAGGCTTCATAAACATGATAAGAGTTTTATATAGTAACCCCACGGCATCTGTTATGACTAATGGAGTACATTCTTTACCCTTTAATTTACAACGAGGCACAAGACAAGGGTGCCCATTATCCCCTATGCTATTTGCAATGTCACTCGAGCCCCTAGCCAAACTGATAAGACAGGAAAATGTCTGTTCAATCTCAGCTAACTCTCATAAGCAATATATATCACTCTATCCCGATGATATTTTACTGTTTATCTCAGATCTTCAAGTTTCATTTCCCCAGATACTGAAGGTATTTGAAAAGTTCAGGGGGCTCTCTGGGTACAGAATTAATTGGGATAAATCAGCTTTGCTTCCACTTAATACCATGGCTAAGAAAGTTAGACTACCTTGTAATATCTCCATACAATCTTCACTAAGTTACTTAGGCATTGTTGTTCACTCTTCCCTCCATGGCATACCTGATGCCAATTATCTACAAATTCTAACTAAGGTTGAACAAGATCTCCAAAAATGGACCTCGTGGCCATTATCATTACATGCCAGAATAGCGAGCGTTAAAATGAATGTTGTGCCACGAATCAATTTTCTTAGCTCCGTGATTCCGTTACCTGCGCCTAAAATGTTTTGGCACAAATTCAATTCTAAAATTCGTAAATTCATCTGGAATGGCAAGCAACCCAGATTGAAATTTGAAACAGTGCAGCGTGCAAAACATAATGGAGGATTAGCGCTTCCGAATTTCGAATTGTATTATAGGACCTCTCAAATCAAATTCATTAAGGATTGGCTAGACCCGCTCTCTAGGGTTCCTTGGAGAGAGATAGAGGAGAGCTTAGCCGGCAAACACAGGTTACAAGATATACTGTTTTCTGGACTAAACAACAAGCAATGTTTGCCAATCATGGCCTACACAGAAGTCAATTTCAAACTTATGGAAAAATGTATTCATTTTTCGCATATTTGGCACAGCCATACACCTATTTGGTATAATAATGATATCCGTTCAGGAGGTACACCCTTTTTCTCTAGAAACTGGATGCAGAAGGGCATTTTTACATTGAAAGATATTGCTGGTCCTAAACGCTTGTTAAGCTTTCAAGAACTGTGTGAGAGGTATGGACCAAAACCCTCTTCTTTGTTTTTATATCTGGGCCTAAGGTCAGCCATGAAGGCCTATGGGGTGCCCTGGGGGAAAACAATTCCTATACATCCGATCATTGCTTGGTTTGAGTCGTCCTCTTCTAGTCACTTCACTTCATGGATGTACGGGAAGGCCTTAGACGCTTCAGCAAATCGCCTAGCTATAAAGTGTGCATGGCAAAGAGACTGTGAACAACAGAAGGATGTCACCGACTGGGGAAGAGTATGGCAGAACATTTTCACTTCATCTAGGAATCCTAATCACCAACTGATTCACTATAACTTCTGTCACAGAACTTATTGGACCCCACTCAAAAGACATCGTATTGACTCCTTCAGTCCTTTTTGCGATAAATGTCCTGACCAACAACTTGGTTCCTTTTTCCATATGATGTGGGAATGTGAAAAGGTTAAACATTTTTGGACTGAGGTATGTGGTATCTTATCAAAAATCATTGAATATCCGATTCCGGTGATACCCTCTGTATTATTACTCTGTTCCGGTGATACCCTCTGTAATGATGACTCTCAGTTTGACTTCTCTAAGCTGCAAAAAACTGTCCACCTGGCTAAAAAGTCTTAGTCAAGTCAAGTCAAGTGTATTTATATAGCGCTTTTCACAATATAAATTGCATCAAAGCAGCTTCACAATATCAATCAAATAACATAATGTTTGTTTCTTAGTGAAAAAACATCCACGTTTTAGCTCAACACTGGCTCCCACCACATACCTTGGATATATTCAAGTGGTTGTTTCAACTTCGGGACATTGTAATGTTAGAAATATCCACAGCTCGGGTGAACTTGGCTCAAATCTCAACACTAAAAATTTGGACAACAGCCGCTGATAAGGTCTCCAAGTATATTGCACAAAGCAATGTTCAGGACTCAGTTTGAATCACTTCAACACTTTATCCCATTTCTCTATTTTTTTTTTTTTTATTGTTTTTTTTAATAAATGTTTTATCATTCCTGTGACTGTTTTTCTGTTGACTTATCTGTCCATTTTGTACCCCATTATAAAGAGACCGCGGGGTGGGTGGGAGGGATTGGTAGATAGGTTGTTGTTTGTTGTGTTTCTTTTTGGCATGTTTATTGTCAAAATTTAAAATCTAATAAAAAAAAAAAAAATTAAAAAAAAAGGAACAGTTGTGAGGATACTGCTTTTTCTAATATCTTTGACAGAAAAGGCAGATTCGAGATCGGCCAGTAATTGACTAATTTTGTATGATCAAGTTGCATTTTTTTAACAAGCGGTTTAATCATAGCCAGCTTAAAGGTTTTTGGTACGTATCCTAGAGACAAAGACGAATTAATGATATTAAGAAGAGGATCTATGACATCTGGAAGAATCTCTTTCAGTAGCTTAGTCGGTATAGGGTCTGACGTACAAGTTGTCGATTTAGATGAATTAACGAGTTTGCAAAATTCTTCCTCTCCTATAGCAACAAAGGAATCAAAATATTCCTCAGGAAGACTACAATGCACTCCCTGATGCATACTATAGTGGACGGTTGCATAGTTATAATTTTGTCCCTGATATTATCGATCTTATAAGTGAAGAAGTTCACAAAGTGATTACTGCTGTTGCTTGGAAACTTCTGTGCTTGAAGCTTTATTTTTCGTTAGTTTAGCCACTGTTTCAAATAAATTCCTAGGATTATGTTTATTTTCTTCTAGTAGGGTTGAAAAATAAGCAGATCTAGCAGCTTTTAAAGCCTCTCTGTAAGCAATCAAGCTCTCCTTCCATGAAATCCGAAATACCTCGTTCCCTTTCGAGGGAACTCAACACTGCGTCGAAAATCGACTCTTTGGGGACGCTCCCTAAGCGTGCGCCTCTGAAGTATGAATAAAACTAATCCAATCCTGATTGGTGTTGCGTCGTGACGTAACATGTGACGGCATACCCGGAAGTATAAAAGTGACGCTGTCACAACACACACTAGCTTTCGCTCTTCAGCAAGCGCTCTGTGTTGAAACTGTCAGTCCTATTTGGTGTTGTTTGTCCCTATATCTATATATCTATATATATATATATTATGGCCAGCGAGCAGTTCAAGAAGTGTATGCATCCTTGCCCTCGTTTTATTACGGGTGGGGATACACATTCTTTGTGTGTGAATTGTTTGGGAGCGCAGCACGCACGGGCAGCTCTCGAGGGAGCTGCTTGTGTTGACTGTGAAGCACTACCCATTAGAGTGCTGCTGGCGTGCTTTGATGAGCACGGTCAGGCTCGCGCTCCCCGCGGTTCTGGTCCCGCGTCTGTTGAGGCAGCGCGGCGATTGAGATCGTGGGGCTCGCAGCGGGATCTTTTAGATGACAATGAGGCTGCTGAGGCACCTTCTCATTCTTCGTCTGAGGATCCCGTAGCCCCTGAGAGCGGTCCAGGAGCCCGCATCGCAGCTTCTCCTGCCCACGATCAGGTCCCAATGCTTGAGCTCTCTGCTTCTGAGGAAGTAGATGTGCTCAGTATTGATGCGGATGACCATGATTTTGGCGCGCCAGTTCACGGCCAAGCTTATGAGGAGCTGGTAGAGGTTGTGACTCGTGCAGTGGCCAGACTTAACATTAGCTGGCCACATGATGAGCAGGGAACGCAAGCAAAAAGTAAGCTTGATGAGCGTTTCCTGCAGCATAGAGCACAACCTCAGCGCCGGGGTTTGCCGTTTTTTCCCCGATCTCCATTCTGAGATCTCGAGATCGTGGGATAAACCGCACTCGTCCCGTGTCTCCAGTCCCAGTGTGGTGGATTATAGCAATATTGTGGGGGCACGGGACAAGGGTTATGGGAAGATGCCTAAAGTAGAGGAAGCCTTAGCGGGTTATCTTTCCCCTGAATCGGCGTCTTCCCTAAAAACCCCGGCGCTGCCTAGTAAGCCCTGCAGAGATACATCGGCTTTAATAGGCAGGGCTTACATGGCGGCAGGTCGGGCTGGTTCATGTCTGCACACTATGGCTGTCTTGCAGGCATACCAGGCCGACCTCCTGAAAGATTTGGATGAGGGGGAGGGGCCAACTCCTGAGGATATTGCAGAGTTGAGGAAGGCCACAGATTTGTCTCTCCGGGCCACAAAAGAGACGGCCCGTGCCATTGGCCGCTCTATGGCAGCTATGGTGGCTACGGAGAGGCATCTGTGGCTGAACTTATCTGGGATAAAAGATAAGGATAGGTCTTTTCTGCTGGATGCGCCGCTCTCGCCTTCTGGCCTGTTTGGCGACGCCGTTACATCGGTCGTCGACAGGTTTCAGGAGGCGAAGAAACAATCTGCGGCGTTCCAGCAGTACCTCCCCCGTAAGGCTAAATCCAAATCAAGTAGGGTGGGGCCGAGCGATCAGCCCCAGCCAGCAGCCAGCTACTCACACCGGGCAGAGCAGAAAGAGAGCGTTTCCTCTAGAGCCCCTCCTCCTGGAGCTTGGCAACAGAGGAAGCGCTCTCAGAAATCGAAGTCCTCCAGCCAGAGAGGCGACCTGAGGGAAGTCATTCAGGCTAGGAGGACTTCGGGGAAGAGGTCCTGACCGGAGTGGTAGGACCTCTGAGGGCTGTCCCCTCCACTGCAGGGCAACCGAGGTTGTTCTCGCAGCGGAGCCCTCTAGGAAACGATGTAGGTTGCCCGCCGTCAACGACGCTTCGGGCCGCATCTCTTTCCAGCGAAAATTTTCTAGTAAAGCATCAGTTATGGTTAAAAGAACCGTATCGACTACAGCCTGCCGGTATTCCGCTTCAGGCAGTCGAGAAAGATGCTCGAAAAACACCAGAGGCCAGTCTCGAGAGGCTGGTACCCCTAGTAGATTTTGTAGAGGCATGGTATCATCTTCCCAACATATCTGCATGGGTCCTGCATATAATAAAATCAGGGTACAGACTGCAGTTTGCGCGCCGCCCCCCCCCAAGTTTTCTGGGGTGGTGCGAACTGCAGTGCTTCCAGAGCAGGCTCAGGTGATGGAACAAGAAGTACAGACTTTGCTGCTAAAGGAAGCCATAGAACGTGTTCATCCTTTAGACAGGGAGTCAGGGTTTTACAGCCGGTACTTTATAGTTCCAAAGAAGGATGGGGGGTTAAGGCCAATTCTAGATCTCAGGGTTTTGAACCGATCTCTGAGGAGGTTCAGGTTCAAGATGTTAACCATTCCTGCAATCGTGAGTCAAATCAGATCCGAGGACTGGTTTGTCACGATAGATCTAAAAGACGCCTATTTTCACATCTCCATCCTTCCATGTCACAGGAGATACCTGAGGTTCGCTTTCGGGGGCGAAGCTTACCAATATCGGGTTCTTCCGTTCGGCCTAGCACTCTCTCCCCGCACATTCACCAAGTGTATGGATGTAGCCCTTGCTCCACTGAGACTTCAAGGCATCCGTATGTTGAATTATCTCGACGACTGGCTCATTCTGGCCCAGTCTCGAGAAATGGCAGTTCGGCATCGAGATGTCGTCCTTGGCCACATTCAGAAATTGGGGTTGAGACTCAATGTAAAAAAGAGTGTGCTAGAACCATCCCAGTGCACGATATTTTTGGGAATCGTGTGGAGCTCGATTACGATGCAGGCACGAATGTCTCCCGCACGTGTCGAGTCAATTCTGGCGATGGTATCTGGGTTAAGGCTGGGCCAGGCCATCACTGTAAAGCAATTTCAAAGAATGCTGGGTCTCATGGCAGCGGCATCCAACATCATTCCTTTGGGCCTTCTGCACATGAGGCCCCTTCAGTGGTGGTTGAAAACCAAAGGGTTTTCTCCCAAGGGGAATCCGTTTCGTTTAATCAGAGTAACGCGCAGATGCCTTCGTTCTCTTCAAATATGGAAGAAACCTGGGTTCCTATCCCAAGGGCCAGTGTTGGGAGCGTCGTGTCGCCGGAAATCCGTTTCGACAGACGCTTCCCTCACTGGCTGGGGCGCGGTCATGGACGGCCGCTTTGCCAGGGGTCTGGGGCAGGACCATCATCGTTCTTGGCATATAAACTGCCTAGAGATGATGGCTGTGTCCAGGGCTTTGAGGAGCTTCCTCCCAGACATCAAGGGTTACCATGTCTTAGTACGATCAGACAATACGTCGGTGGTAGCCTATCTGAACCGACAAGGGGGACTCAGATCGCGCCCTCTGTGCAGACTGGCGCATCAGATTATTATTTGGTCCCAGGGGAAAATACTGTCTATCAAGGCCATGTATATTCCGGGGGTTCAGAACCAGGGAGCAGACATCCTGTCGAGGCAGGGGCTGAGGCCCGGGTAATGGAGACTTCATCCAGATGTGGTGAAGTTGATATGGGAGAGGTTTGGACCAATGGAAGTGGATCTGTTTGCGTCTCGAGAGACGTCCCACTATCCACTTTGGTTCTCCCTCTCACTTCCAGCCCCTCTGGGGTTGGATGCCATGGTACAGGCCGGGCCGAGGCTTCGCCTGTACGCTTTTCCCCCGATCGCTCTGCTCCCGGGAGTCCTGGAGAGGGTCCGTCAGGAGGGCATCAGTCTTCTTCTGGTTGCCCCAATGTGGCCGACCCGAGTGTGGTTTTCAAACATAATATCACTCCTGATAGCTCCGCCTTGGCAGATTCCTCTGAGGAGGGATCTGTTGTCTCAGGCGGGGGGCACAATATTCCACCCTCAGCCAGAGCTGTGGAAATTGTGGGTCTGGCCTCTGAGGGGGTTCAGTACCTAAATGCTGGTCTATCAGCTGGAGTGGTTGAAACTATACTTAGCTCCAGAGCTCCGTCTACTAGGAGATTATATGGCCTCAAGTGGAATGTTTTTGCCACTTGGTGTAGAGAACATGAGTTAGATCCAGTAAACTGCCCGGTGGCTTCAGTTCTGGAATTTCTTCAAGATCGGTTCTCTGCGGGTCTCTCCCCTTCCACGCTTAAGGTGTACGTGGCAGCCATTACGGTTTTCCACGCTCCGTTAGGTGATGGGCCCCTGGGGAGGCACCAGTTGGTCATTCGGTTTCTCCGCGGTACTTGGAGGATGAGGCCGGCAACCAGGTCTAGGGTTCCTGCTTGGGACCTGGCTATAGTTCTGGAAGGGTTATCCCTGGCCCCTTTCGAACCTCTAGAGTCGGCTTCGCCTAAGGATTTAACGCAGAAAATGGTTTTTCTCTTGGCCATTACCTCACTTAAGAGGGTGGGAGATCTCCAAGCCCTGGCAGTGACACCAGCTTGCTTGGAGTTTGCCCCTGGCAGAGTAAAGGCCTTTTTGCACCCGAGTCCGGGCTACGTGCCTAAGGTTCCTTCGAACACGGCTCGGTCTTTAGTCCTTCAGGCATTCCATCCTCCACCTCATGTGTCGGCAGAAGAAGAGAAGCTTCATTTGTTCTGCCCCGTCAGAGCTTTGAGCGTGTACCTTGAGAGGTCCTCTTCTTGGAGAAGGTCGGACCAGTTATTAGTATGTTTTGGGTCACCTAAGAAGGGGCTCCCGGCATCCAAGCAGACTATTAGTAATTGGATAGTCCAGGCTATTACAGAGGCTTACAAGGTGCGCGGTTTGCCTTCACCTTTAGCCGTCAGGGCCCATTCAACTAGAAGCATGGCTTCTTCTAGGGCCCTTCTTTCGGGAGTACCTCTACAGGAGATCTGCGAGGCAGCCGGTTGGGCTACTCCGCATACTTTTATCAGGTTCTACAGTCTCCGCCTTCCAAGTACGCCTGGCGCACACGTGCTCAGTCCTTGCTGAGTGCCTAGACAGTTTCACTCCGGGACAGGCCTATTCGGTGCGTGGCCTAGTGGGCACTCGTTCCCCAAAGAGTCGATTTTCGACGCAGTGTTGAGTTCCCTCGAAAGGGAACGTCTCGGGTTATGACTATAACCCTTGTTCCCTGAGAAGGGAACGAGACACTGCGTCGTTCTGCCACGCCCCTCGAGGCCTTTGAGCATCTTGCTTCATCGCGAGGCTAGTGTGTGTTGTGACAGCGTCACTCTTATACTTCCGGGTATGCCGTCACATGTTACGTCACGACGCAACACCAATCAGGATTGGATTAGTTTTATTCATACTTCAGAGGCGCACGCTTAGGGAGCGTCCCCAAAGAGTCGATTTTTGACGCAGTGTCTCGTTCCCTTCTCAGGGAACAAGGGTTATAGTCATAACCCGAGACGATTTTTGTTTTCTTCCTGTTGCGCTCCATTTTACTGGCTGCTCTCTTGAAGGCCTGAGTGTGCTCGTTGTACCACGGCGTTGGGCTATTTTCTTTAATCTTCTCTAAGCGCAACGGAGCAACTGTATCTAAAGTGCTGGAAAAGAGAGTTAAAATTTTCTGTTGCAATATCAAGTTCATCTAAGCTATCCGGGATGCTGAGATGATGAAAATGATTAGGAAGATTATTGATAAAGCAATCTTTAGTGGCAGAAGTTATAGGTCTAACATATTTATAACACGGAGTCGGCTTTGCAGCCTTGGCTAAATGTAATTTAAATGAGACTAGATAATGATCTGAGATGTCATCACTCTGCTGCAGAATTTAAACAGCATCAACATCTATTCCATGTGATAGTATTAGGTCTAGAGTATAATTACGACAATGAGTAGGTCCTGACACGAGTTGTCTAACTCCAATTGAGTTTACAATGTCTTTAAAAGCCAATCCCAATCCATCTTTTTCATTATCTATGTGTATATTAAAATCACCAACAAATTAGTACTTTATCTAATACTAGCCAATACTAATTCTAATAGAAAGTCCGCAAATTCTTTGATAAAATCTTTATGGTGCCCTGGTGGTCTGTATACAGCAGAATTCTCAAACATGATTTATTGTTTACACTATACATTTTTACATTAAGCAGACAGTCTTCTAATACTCTAATGAAAGTTAGTTAACATTAGTTACAAAGGTACTTATAGTTAGTAGAATGTCTAAAGTGGACCATCGAATTAAAGTGTTCCCAATTATTTTCATCCTACTCAGAGAAACAATGTGAAGTTGACCGTTTCCCTCTGGTTTGATTTACTGACACATAAACACCAATAAATGATAAATAACATCTGACTGCACATGAATCATTACATATCTAAATCAAAACACAGATTAGGTATTAGCATGAAAACAGTTACTTTGTGGCATTACTGTCGAGTCCATATCTTAAAAGTTTGTTTGCAAAGCCTGTGCCGAAATTGCGACTGATTTACCAAAAAAGAGTCAAGTCATCTTCATTTATATAGCGCTTTTAACAATGTAGATATTTTCAAAGCAGCTTTACAGAGGTAAACATATAATATAAGGTAACAGAGATTGTTTTGGCTTTATAGCGGTTCTTGAATAATGTTATTTTCTAGCTAAAGTTAGTTTTGATTGATTCACTTCCGTTAAAATGATCATTTGTTATTAAATTAGGGGCCGCTAAGACGACGTCATTCTCTCAAAACAGACTTTAAACGCGGACCTGTGATAAACGCTGATTAAGAACATGCGCATTAGGAATTGATTCTATAGTTATGCGTTTGAATTCATGTGTGCAGGTTTGTAATTCCCTACAAATCATGCCTAAACACACTACTTGTCTTGCCTATAAATTTGACACAGAATTTTGTTTTATTTTATCACTTCGGGTTAGGTACGCGAACCGAATTCCCCACAACCCTTTATCTGTCGAGTGGTAAAGGGATCCTCCATAGGGAGAGGCTAGTTGACTTCAGCACTGCATTGTCATCGGGTCGAGGCGAAGGTCCTTCGTCAGATTTGGATACGACCTGGATCCGGCAGGCTGCGGGAAAACCTTGGGATAAACAAAGACACTAAAATTAGCGTAGATGCCATTCTTCTTATGATGTAAAGAGTATATCAGGATCTAAGGGAAGTGTTCCCAGTTCCGGCTGACGTAATCTATGCAGCCTAACATTGAGTAATAGAAGTCAATAATGTATTATGTGAATGCTAGGTCAAAGAGATGTGTTTTTAATCTAGCTTTGAGCTGACAGAGTGTGTCTGCTTCCCGGACAATGTTAGGAAGTTTGTTCCAAAGTTTTGGTGCTAAATAGGAAAAGGATCTACCGCCAGCAGTCGATTTTGATATTCTAGGTATTATTAACTGGCTGGAATTTTGTGATCGCAATAGACGTGAAGGACTATAATGCGTTGAGAGCTTGCTCAAGTACTGCGGAGCTAAACCATTTAGTGCTTTGTAAGTAATCAGCAATATTTTAAAATTTATACAATGTTTAATAGGGAGCCAATGCAGTGTTGACAGAACCGGGCTAATATGGTCATACGTCCTGGTTCTGGTAAGAACTCGAGCTGCTGCGTTTTGAACTAGCTGTAATTTGTTTATTAAGCGTGCAGGGCAATCACCCAGTAGAGCATTACAATAATCTAGCCTTGATGTCATGAACGCATGAACTAATTGTTCCGCATTTGTCAATGAGAGCATATGCCGTAATTTAGATATATTTTTAAGATGGAAAAATGTGACTTTCAAATGAAACATTGGTATCAAAGAGCACACCCAGGTTCCCAACTAACGACGAAGACTTAACAGAGCAGCCATCAAGTGTTAGATGGTATTCTAGGTTGTTACGTGTGGAAATTTTTTGTCCAATAATTAGAATCTGTTTTTTTTTTCTTCAGAATTTAGTAGTAGGAAATTACTAGTCATCCATTTTTTTTATATCAGCTATGCATTACGTTAATTTTGTGAATTGGTAAGTTTCGTCAGGGCGTGAAGAAATATACAGCTGAGTATCATCGGCATAACAGTGAAAGCTAATTCCATGTTTCCTAATGATATCTCCTAATGGTAGCATGTACAGAGTGAACAGCAGCAGTCCTAGTACTGAGCCTTGTGGTACGCCATACTGAACTTGTGATCGATAAGACATCTCTTAATTTACTGCTACAAACTGATAACGGTCTGATAAGTATGATTTAAATACACAAAGTTTCATCATGCTAGCAAATGTTTAAGTACTGCATTTAAACCATGTGTGTTACAACTAGTTTGTGCCCCGCTCACCCCCTATAACTTTAAGTTATTTTTCTATTTTTACCCAAAATGAGGTGATAGCAATATGGAGCGCTGAACAGTCTCATGTAATTTATGTTTTATTCATACTTGAAGCCAGAGGGCGTCCTCGAGCAGAAAGTTCACAAGTGAGATTCATAAAAGTATTAAAGTTATGACGTTTCAAAGTCACGTCTGTCACGTCTTGTTTTGTTTTTGTTTTGTGTTAGTCATGTGATCCTGCCATGTGTTCCCTTGTCTGATGTGTCATGTTGTCATTGGTTCATTGTTCTCAGGTGTCCCTTGTCTAGTCATTTGTCCTTGTATATTAAAGCCCTCATATTTGCAATGTGTCTTTGTCAAGTATTGTTTCCTGTAACCACTGTTTGGTCCATGTCCATGTCCAATTCCATGTCCAACGCTTTTGTTTTCTGTTTATCATGTTTTTGTAAATAAACTGCACTGGGGTTCTCAACAAGCTTGCCTTCAGTGGACTACTTTACTGAATACTTGACCTAAAATGAACCCAGCAGTTTGTCTCCTGTGCCTCTGTCAAGGCGACCAGGCCATTGAAAATTATTTTGAAGACTTTTGTAAACTTTGTTATATGGTGGACTTTAATGACGTGGCTTTAAAATACTTTTTTCGTCATGGATTAAACGAACTCATTCGCTCAAGGCTACCTGTGGGAAAGATCAACTGGTCCCTGGAGCAATACATTGACTATTCCCTTTTGTTGAGCGGCTCAACTTTTACTGTGGGTTTTGCGGATGTGGAGCCCCGCAACCCCACAGTACCTGCCAAGCCTGAGCTTCTTCACGTCAGTCCTGCCGTTCCTGAGCTTCTTTACGTCAGTCTTGCCGAGCCTGAGCCTATTCACGTCAGGCTTGCCGAGCCAGAGACTGTTCACGCCATGTCTGCCGCGCCTGTGTCTACGGACAAGATGGCCGCTGCGCCTGAGTCAGCTCAGGAAGATGCAGTGATTATCATAGTGGCCACGGCTTTTGTGTGTGTGTGGGCAGCACAATTATTGGCTCCAGTCAGCCAAGATGGCCGCCGCCATTTTAGGGTCTCGTCCAAAGATGGCCACCGCCGTTCCAGAGTCTTGTCCCAAGATGGTCGCCGCAGTAAGTACCTGATTAAGGCCGTGCCTCCCTGGCCCCCTGCACTCCCGGTGCTGTCCACGCTCCACGGCCCAGCTCCGCCCACGCTCCACGACACAGGTTCAGATAGGCTCCATGGCCGACTCCACCCATGCTCCACTGTTGTCATGTGATTCTCTGTTATAGTCATGTGATCCTGCCATGGGTTCTCTTGTCTGTGTTATGTTGTAATTTGGTTCATTGTTTCATTGTTCACAGGTGTCCCTGGTCTAGTCATTAGTCCTTATGTATTTAAGCTAGGACTGGGTGATAAAACGGTATCGGTATTTATCAACGGTAAACAATTGTCGGTAACGATCTAAAAAATGTTCGATATAGCGCTCAATATTTTCATTAAAATGTGCGTGCATCGCCCGTAGATCTTAGGGGCCGTTCACAAATCGCGTCTAAAAATGCGTGGAGAAATATTGTGCCATGAATGAACAAGTTATAGGCTTTAAGTCCACAGATCAGCAACATTCAGCATGGATTTAATGTAGAAACACTAACTGTAGCCATGGAAGTTTGGCATGAATAGTAAAATGCATTCAAGTACGTCACACATTTTTTTCCAGCATTTCAAAACTTAAATATTATCATATTTAAATGTTATTTTTAATCTGATGACCAAAACATTATTTGTTCATCGTTCAAATATTATCCCCATTCATAAAACTAAAATTTTCAAGATGTAGGAAAACACTTATTTAAAAATATATTTTTTAAAATAAATTTCTCTGGTATTTCTTTCTTTTTTGCTGTATCAAAAACATACCGTGACATCTTAATATAAGACATAAAGAATATGAGAACAAGATATGTTTGATTACATTTTATTTTTGACTGCTAAAAGTCATATAATTTGTTGTTTGCCTTAGTGGATAGATAACATAAAAACAGTGGTTTAAATTCAAACTTTTCTAGTTGTCTTTAAAAAAAAAGTTTATAAAAAATCTCAATAATTATTGATACTGAATGATATGAAATATTATATTGTGAGACATTTTTTAGCTATATCGCACACCCCTAATTTAAGCCCTCATGTTTGCCATGTGTCCTTGTCAAGTATTGTTTCGTGTAACCGCTGTTGGTGAGCTCCATGTCATCTCTATTATTGTTTTGCATTCATCCCATGTCATGCCTTTATTTTATGTTTGATCACGTTTTGTAAATAAACTGCACTTGGGCTCTCTTCAAACTTGCCTTCAGTGGAGTATCATTACAGGTATAGGTTAACTGGGAGCCCACTGTTGCTATGGTAACAAACACAAACTAGACTTTTACATGCATCTGATTGACAGATAAATCATGGAATCTTATTTCACTGTTGCTAATGTTGAGGTTATTGCAGCTTCATATAAAGTTTGCTTCATACATTTATTTTAACTGCATTGTTAAATAGGGCAAGCTTTACCATTTAACTGAACTGTGGGCAATGCCGCATGCATTTTAGACACTTACATTGTTCTTGCTCCATCCATGTAATAACTGCGTCCTTATTTGAGCTGAGTTTTATATTTACTTCAACTGCTCAGTGCTCTGGTAATATGTTTATGTTTATTTATTTATTTATATAGCACTGTTAAAACACAACCATGGTTAAACCAAAGTGCTTTACATATAGATTCCATAAACAATATAAATACCGGAACACACATAGACCAATAAATAGACAACATTTAAGACATCACATCTAATCCTTATAGGCTACCGACAATAAATGCACTTTCAACAAATTCTTAAACAATGACAGCGATTTCGCAGATCTGATAGATAGCGGGAGCTCATTCCACCATCTCGGCCCTATTACTGCAAAGGCCCGGTCGCCTTTATGCAGGCGATTTGTTCTAGGCACTATAAGTAGTTTATGATTCTCTGAGCGTAATGTTCTAGAAGGGTTGTATAAAGATTTGCCAAATAAGGTGGGGTCTGGTTATTTAGTGATTTAAATACTAATAATAATATTTTATATCTAATTCTAAAATGGACCGGAAGCCAATTCATTATCAATGGTATGACCTATTTCAAGAGTTGGCATAATTTAAATTTAAAAACAGAATATGAGCATAGCTCACTTACATTCAGTAAAATATCGGTCCACCTCTGTTGGTCGTCTCCCTGGCTTCGTCCGACCTCTCCATCAGGGCTCCGCCATGGCTCCACTCTCCATTGGCTCCATCGCGGGGCTTCAAAATATCCTACTGTCTCCACCCTGGCTCATCCCATCTTCATCTCCTCCCTGGTTGTCTCCATGGTGCCTTCTTCTGCTTGCTCCTCGTCCTCTTCCAGAACCCCCTCCCTCCCTCCATCCTCAGTATGGATGTTTGTTATATGCACGAGGACGCGATTTTCTGGAGACGGTGAGTAATGTCACACGTTTTTAGTTTGATTTTCATTGTCTCCATTTTGTCTTAGTTTCAGTTCGTTCATCTGTTGTCATGATTTGTAATTTGTTCCACACCTGTTCTGTTTTCCCTTGATTACTCCCTTTGCTTATAAGCCCTTGATTCGCATTCTCCTTGTTTATAAAAAAGGACTTTTGACTCTACTTTGGTTTGTGCGTGATGTACTACATATTACAGGAACTGTGTCTGTGCCTACACATGAATAGCAGTATCTGTGCCTACTTGCAGAAAGTAACTGCACAACCTTTACGCCACATCTTACTGGTGACATCTGCCTCTGGGCAAGTCACTGTTCATAGAAAGTGTTTTAGATTGTGATTTTTGCTATATGGCCTGCATGAATCACTAAGATGGGGGATACATACTTAGAGACCCAAGAAAGTGGTGCTTCATCATTTTAATTGCACATCTATAACTATTTCCTTCTGCTTGTGGAATGAGACTCTGGAGGAAGGTTGATAAATGTAAGGGCCTTGCAGCTGTTATTAGATCGGTTTCTCTTTAAAATAATTATTATATATATAATGATACTGATTAAAGAGGTGATGTTAAATACTATTTCTTGTTTTATTGCACATTACTGAAAAAAATGCCTTTTAGAGGACATTAACTTACACTGAAGCCCAATTTTATTGTTTCTTGAGCCAATGGCAGGTCTGTTTCACACCTATTTAGAAACAATTAACAACAACTACAGCAGAACATGACCTCTAAGTGTTAGTATTGGATGTAAATAGCTTGCAGTGTGTTACTGTGTACAGCACTAGGGTTGGAACATCTCTCTCTCTCTCTCTCTCTCTCTCTCTCTCTCTCTCTCTCTCTCTCTCTCTCTCTCTCTCTCTCTCTCTCTCTCTCTCTCTCTCTCTCTCTCTCTCTCTCTCTCTCTCTCTCTCTCTCTCTCTCTCTCTCTCTCTCTCTCTCTCTCTCTCTCTCTCTCTCTCTCTCTCTCTCTCTCTCTCTCTCTCTCTCTCTCTCTCTCTCTCTGTGGTTCATGTAAACCCTACGATGTGGGGACCTAGAAAGATGGCAATATCCGGAATCCTTGACCTTGTGGGGGCATGTTCTGGTCCCTATGAGAAACACATCTTATAAATCATACAGAATTAGGCTATGTTTTTTTTTCTTTAAAAAAAACATTGTCTACGGAAAGTCCGTAAGTCCGATCTCTTAGAAAAGTCATAGCATACCGCTCCTTAATAAGCTGGTCGATTTGACACCTCATTCATGGGTCTATGACAAACACTGCGGGAGGAGTGCACCAAACTTTTGTCCGGAATAATAATAAGTATGCAAGAGAACAATAGTGATGCCTTGCCTTTGGCAAGCACCACTAATTACATTTTGGTTGAATAGTTCCTTTAATACATACACCTGTGTGACAAAGTTTGTACTAGTGGTCAAAAAATTATAATTGTGTAATTATGTGCATTGGTTAATATGTTGTACCGTTTGGCCTATGTGTCAAAATCAAGACTTTTATCTTGACGATGCTGAGAATCCTTCCATGGATTGTTTCCGGAGCACTTTAAGCACAATGTGGGTAAGTTTCATAAAAAAAAACATTTTGACTACATCCAGATCGGATTCAAAACGATGATCAAAACACAGATGGACTACATCGAGTCCATCAACAACCCCTAAGGTTGCACAGTCCTATAGACCTTATGCGCCAGAGAAATGAGGGCACCGTCATCTTTAGAATATTGTCTTTGAACTTCTGTTTTTGCGGTTTTGTTGGTGATCGCTTTATTTTACATATGCGTATGATATTGCTTGCTTCTGCTTCTTCGCATGTGTTTTGATAAGGAGATTCTCTACTCTTTCAGAAGATCCCCTACCATATAACAGTGAAAACACGGAAAGCCGTACATTTTCGTCAGTGGCTGGGAAAGGGTTAAGAATATGCTATTAGGCCTATCCACCTTCAGGTAAGAGCGGGAATTGCCATTGGTATTGTGAAGTTTCTTTTGTTTAATATTCATTGTATTCTTTTTTTAGATATTTTTGTGAAGGACTTTTATTTTGGTGTCCTCAGAGAGAAGATGATGTAATGAGAAGTGTAAAGAGAAGTTTTATTCCACATCTCTGCACCTATTGTGTGGTCCAGTTATTAATTCCTAAATGGAGCTTCCTAAATCTTTACAAGTTTAAACTAGCTTCATGTTAAAAATGTTTTTAAATAGTGTCATGTCAGCAATGCATGTGTGAATCACTGAAGCATATAATCCGGTGTTTACTGCATGCAATCATTGCTGTTTTATACGCTGTTAGCATGGATTTGAAAACAGTTAAAAGCTATATAAGCATTGCGATTTAAACAGCGTTTACCATATTTAGCGGTATAACTTTAATGACTCATCCTTTAATTTCTAAGAACTATGTTTTCATTAGCTATGCTAAATATATGTGGTTGATTCAGATACTCTTGTGTTTAAGTCACGCTAAAAGAACACAGTTAAACTAGCGTCATGTTTATAGTCTGGTGGAGTGATTTACTAAGCACAAGTTGGAGCGTTATGCAGTTGTGTCTATGCAGCAGAAAATGGTCTATTGTTTGTATCTCGTGAGTATATGCTGTCTAAGCTATGGATGAGAATGTTAAAGTAAAATAAGCTTTCACATTATGTGTTAGCCGTGAAAAAAAACTTATTTCAAGGGTAAGGTTTCATTAGCTATTCTTAACATGTTTATGGAGAGTCAGAGCATTCTGTCATTCATTATCGCTCCTAATGGCTTTTCATTGATCAAATAAGAGTATGGGTTAAGTAATCATTTTCAAATTACTTCATTGATGATACTTGCTCAGGTGGTTGCTTGGTTCCTATCTCTATCAGCACATAGCACTTAAACATAGCCTTAGGTCACTAGTGCTAAGCCGGTCGGCGGTCGGCAAGGTAGCCAAGGCGCACGTAGCCTTAGGTCACGCAGACCTGCCAACCTGTACGCATTTTGAGTAGCGGGTATGCATTTTGAAACAAACTAGTGGCGTTTGTGTTAGTGGGAGAGCTTGCGCAACACTGAGACAAAGGTACTTTTTAATCCATAAGTAACTACCGCGCTAGTTTTCATACAAAATAAATGTGTCACATAATTAGGTACTTTAGTTATTATTAACACAATAACGTAACACATGTTGGCTACGTTTCTTAACACTGAGAATGAATAAATAAACGACTGTTTCTCCAGACTCGCACTTGTCAGTCATCCATGATTTCAGTTTTAAAATCTTTGCTAACCTGCACATTGTGTTGTGCTGAAGTGTTAAAGACTACGGCTGGAAAGTGACATAGGTCTAAATTATGGCCAAATTCCTGTCAAGGCAGTATTTTACAGTAAACACATCATAATCTAACCAAAACTAGGACAATTCTCATATTTACGGTATATCTGTCTTTAATTACTTAATTCTGCTAAAAAACAAAACAAAAACAAAACACTTACTTCAATACAGTATATGGTAAAACATCCACCCCAACCTTTTAACCTTAAGGAGTTAGAAGTACCATGAATACTGTACTGTCCTCGCCATCAGTCAGATGGCAGGAGTGGAATGGTTATCGAGCGGGATTTTGTGTTGCTGTCGATTTGCAGTCTATTATTGGTGTTAAATGATGAAATGCATTTGTCAATCATCCCGCTTGCTATTTGGGGAATTAACCCAAGGCTATGATTGGTTGATCTCTTCTTTTTTTGTTGTATTTTGCGTAGTACATATGAAAGCGCTAAATGCCTCATTCTATTCTAAACACAGTATCAACAACAAAATACAGAAATCACATCAGCTTGACACAAAGCGAAAGCATGTGCAAAAGCGCACGCAACAGATGTAATGGCATTTTACTGATACAAAATACAGACAAATAAAACAAAATAACTTGTTGGCTGCATGCTGCGAGAAAGGGAAATAGTCTTTGAATCTTCCTTACAAACATTCATGTCCTTTGTGACAAGAATAATCCTTTATCTGAGCATACATAATGTCCTTGCTTGCCGCTTACTTGCATAAATAATGTATAAATGTATAAATAACAAACACATAAATTCTCAATTATGAATGCTTTTAGAAAACGTAAGCAAATTATATATAAATTATATAAACAATATAATGGCAGTACTTACATCCCTAATGTAAATACTTAAAATTGCAAAAATAAAATAAAAAATCAATTTATATTAAATCATTGAATGTGATTCACTTGTGGTTATCAGTTTGTATAAGCACACATTATGCAATGCAATATTAATCATGAAAAAAAAACGTTTTTGAGTATTGAAACTTGAAAACTAGAATTATGAAAATAAATGTGTGTGTATGTATGTGCCTTGCAGACTGTCGACGTCACATAGAGGGGCAAAAAATATTTAACAATTGTGGCTGTTACTGATTCAACCCTTAGAATTAACTTTCTAAAATGACAAGATTTGAGAACAATTCGGGCAGAAACCCCTCCCGTCAAATCCCAAGTCCTGTCACACTGATGGCACTCACATTTTTTTTCCAAGGTTGGCAGGTCTGCACTTGTGCTAAGCTGGTCGGCAAGATAGCTAAGGCGCACATAGCCTTAGGCCACTAATGTTAAGCCAGTCGACAAGGTCTATATTAGAACTGTGCAACGATTAATCGCGATTAATCACATTCAAAATAAAAGTTTCTTTACATAATATGTGTTTGTACTGTGTATAATTATTTTGTATATATAAATACACACACATGCATATATATATATTTTTTTTAAAAAATGTGTTGTTTATATATACAAAATAATTATGCACAGTACACACTCATCGTCAGATTCAGTTTAGTTTCTGTTTTCATGGACCTTCTGTTTGTTTCCGTCACATGCTACCTGTTCTCATCAGTCACCATGGACACTAACAATCATCACAGCTGTTCGTCATTTACCTCTGTGTAGTTCCTGCCTCGGTTCCTGCCTCTGTTCAGTTCTTTGTCTGGCATTGTCTATGTTAAGTGTGTGTTGCTCTCCTTTTGAGAGTCTGCCAGCAACCACCCGTGACACACATATTATGTAAACACAAACTTTTATTTTGGATGTGATTAATCGTTGCACAGCTCAAAAAAAAATTAAAATTATAAATATATCATCATTTACCTCGTCATTAGTCAAGTGTATTTATATAGCGCTTTTCACAATATAAATTGCATCAAAGCAGCTTCACAGTATCAATCAAATAACATAACAATGTTTGTTTCTTAGTGGAAAAAACATCCACGTTTGGTAGGGCTGATCAATGGTATTAATGCTTGGTTAATTAATTTGAATATCCCCAACTGAGCAAGCCAAAGGCAACAGTGGCAAGGAACCGAAAAACTCCATCAAGTGACCTACTGGTGTCCTAAAACTCCATCAGGTGACTTAATGGAGAGAAAAAAAAAAACCTTGGGAGAACCCAGGCTCAGTCGGGGGCCAGTTCTCCTCTGGCGTTTATGAACTAGAGGCCGGATTTACAGTAACTGTAATTTGATACAGAATTTTGTTTTATTTTATCACTTCGGGGTGGGTACACGAACCGGAATCACAATGTTTTATCTGTAGAGTGGGTACTTCAGCACTGCGTTGTCATTGGGTCCAGGCAAAGCTCCTAGTCAGATCTGGATACGGCCTGGACCCGGTAGGCTGCGGGAAAACCTCGGGATAAACAAAGACACTAAAATTAGTAATGAGTACATCAGGATTTAAGGGAAGTGTTCCCATTATATATATGTATGCATATATGTGTATATACTGCATGAATAAATATATGTTTAATGTATTATACACATGCAGTACTATTGCTTGGTACCATATGAAGTGTATTACTGAATACAACATTACATACATTATTTGATATATGTAAATATATTCACATATTTTTCAATATATGAAAATCAATATATTATTATTCAATATATTGTTTTTAAAAAAAAACATATTAGCTTATACAAGGTAAAAGATCAATTACTGTATGTACATACAGAAGACAGAAAGACAAACAGAACAAAAAAGAAAACAGCTAAATATAAATATATCGATATAGTGATGAATGAAGGTACATTGGTAAGTTTAAGCAACGGGATATTTTAGTGATATAGATAGAGGCAATTTGAGACAATCATAGACATAGTAATAGTAATAGAGTTGTTGTAGAAGTAGTATTCATACTAATAATAATAACAATAATAATAGTAGTAGTAGTAGTAGTAACAACAATAATATTCATGATGCGAAATGCGGAATTGAATACTTCAATTGCTCCTTATCGATTGCTCCTGTCTGCGCTGCCTTGAAACAATGAAACAGTTGAAGCATATGTGCCATATTGTGTCGAGGCTTCGAAACAATCCGACACCCGTCTCAATGGTGATACCTAGTGGTCACTTGCATTGCACTTGTGTTGTTTTTTTATTATTGTATTTTTATAATATGTGAAGCTTGTTACCTGTGCATAATGTTATTTTGGTCATGAAAAATGAATATTAATAAAAGAAATCAAGCCACAGTGTCTCACTTTTTAATAGATTTTTATTCAAAAATATTAATTGATCTGCTGTCGAAGGACTTAGCCTACTTCTTTTTTTACAGATAATTTCTCCAGCCTTTGAAAACTCCTCTCACAAAAACCAACAAGATCAAGATACATTGACTTCACTTTTATACAGATGTGCGATTGTGTGGTCTGTTCCCGACCCTGTCAATCAAACGCTGATTCGGCGGACCATGCCACCTGTCGAAACACTCCGACGCTTCATTTAGCCGTAGTCATGTGACATGGCTGTTTTGAATCACGCTTCGGATCAGTGTTTCGAAACATCTGCGCTTCGGGATCTCGAAAAGCTTCGGAACGTCTGTTTCGCGTCAGCCATCGCTACTAAATACATCTTACCCAACATCTCAGACTAACCTTACATCGCTAGCTTCCGTTATTGTTAGCACACACGCTCGCTAGCCTGTTAACGCACCATCCGTGCGCTCAGTTATTTATTTATTTTTTTCTCTCGCGTGCCCGTGCCTTTGAGTTCATAAAAAGCCCAGGTGAGTAACAATCAGTCAACAAACTTGTCCTGTTTTTGTCACCTGCACTTCATGTCACATGTTAGCCTTGACCAAGTGTCGAAGTGTCCAAGACACCTAACCCCAGCTGCTCCCGACGAGCTGGATGGTGCCTAGCATGGCTGACACCGCAGTCGGTGTGTGAATGGGTGAATGTGAGGCAATTTGTACTGGCTTTGGTGGCCACTGGGTCTGTGAAAGCTCCATATAAATGCAGTCCATTTACCATTCTCATTCTCCGTGGGCAATATAGGATTTGTATGTGATAAATGCAAGGAGACAGTCAGGTTGACGGAGAAGATTTCAGAACTAGGGACCCGCATCCAAACTCTAATTGAGGATAGAAAGAATGCAAGAGCTTTAGATACTATTTTGGATGCACCTAGCATAGTGAAGTCTTTACATGATTCAGTTCCGGCTGAAGTAGAGCCCATGCAGCAGGGCAGATGGGTGACAGTGAGAGATCGCTCTAGTCGCGGATCAAAAAACCACTCTTCCGTTCCGATTACCATAACAAATCGATTTGCCCCACTGAAACACCCACTGAGAATTCTGTTGATTGTGCCCTGGTAATTGGTGATTCGATCACACGGAACGTGAAAATAGAGACACCAGCCACCATAGTCACATGTTTTCCAGGAGCCAGAGCGCCTGACATCAAAGCAAATTTAAAAGTGCTTGCTAATGCTAATCGTAAATTCTCTAAGATCATTATTCATGTCAGCACTAATGATGTTCGACTCCGCCAGTCGGAGATCACCAAAATTAATATTAAATAGGTGTGTGAACAGGAGTGATGAGATAGTTAGCAGAGTGGTGTCCTCATTATAATGCAGAATTCATAGACAATTGGAAAAGTTTTTGGCGCAAACCTAACCTGTTGAAAAGAGATGGTATTCATCGCTCCTGGGATGGTGCTGCTCTTCTCTCTTGTAATTTGGCTCATAGGCTTAGAGCTAAAACATGACAAATTGGGCACCAGGTCAGGAAGCAGACAGACTGGCTTAACCGACCGTCTGCTAGTGGCCTCGCGTCACCAAGGTCAGATAAATCCCATCACACAGAGCCTCTTTCACCTAGATATCATCATACAGAGACTGTGTCTGTTCCCCAAATTTGGAAATCCAAAAAACGTCCAAACCCATATAAGGTTAAAAATTTAATTGATGTTCAACAAATAAAAAACAGATATAATACAGATGAGCAAATGATAAAGCTTGGGTTGCTGAATATTCGATCCCTTACTTCTAAAGCGCTCATAGTTAATGAAATGATTTCAGATTCTAATCTAGATGTGCTGTGTTAGACAGAAACCTGGCTAAAACCAAAGGATTACATTACTTTAAATAAGTCAACCCCACAAGATTAGTTATAAACTTGAACCTCCTCTGAAACGCGAAGGGGGAGGAGTTGCTGTAATTTATAGTAATATTTTCAAAACCACTAAGAAATCTAGTTTTAAATATACTTCTTTTGAAGTGTTGGGGCTTGATGTAAAAATATATAGTGTAAACGATAAATCACGTTTGAGAATTCTGCTGGCTACTGTATACAGGCCACCAGGGCACCATAAAGATTTTATCAAGGAATTTGCGGACTTTCTATCAGAATTAGTATTGGCTGCAGATAAAGTACTAATTGTTGGTGATTTTAATATAAACACAGACAATGAAAAAGATGCATTGGGATTGGCTTTTAAATGATGTTTTATTAACAAAGTTCGGGAGAAGCACGTTCAGATAATTAATACGAGTGGAGAGCACTCAGCAGTCATGATTAAAACGTGTGTATATATAAACTCAGCAGTCTCACCTCATTTCTCCGACAGTTTAGCAGCGTTTGGCCCCATAGTACCTTTCTAACATGTCCGAATCGAGCTTTATGTTCGATGAATAATCTTTATCCATCAGAATTAGGAATCTTTGCCGCAATCCTCTGGTATTATCTCATGGGCGCCAGGCCAAACAAACGGGTCCTCGCAACCGCAGGCGAAACATTCCCAATGTACTTCTGCGTATTTCTTTAAACCGGACCATTTAAAATTCCTGCCATAGAGAAATGGACAGTAAGGCAATGCTGTCCTCTTAACGCAAAGGAACGGGCCTTCCTCCAGCGTCAGGCCACCGCAACAGGCCCTAAGTAAGTCGCGCTGCAGATTCAGTCCCGGCCAGTCCACACTCTCAACATCTGCCGGGTCAACTCCGTGAGTGCTTAGCTCAAAACCTTTTCGTTTTCTGTCCCTGATTTGAACTTCACATCGCTGCAGTTGTTGATTCACGAGCAAGTCATGCTATCTGGATACATATTTGATCAAGGGAACACGTGTATTAAATAGTTTCCTTACAAAGGATTTGCCATTCATTAACGCAATACTTCCTGTGGCGTAAACTCACATGTAAACAGTAGGTCCCATATTACGTGCAGATTGCACACAGAACCATTAAGAACCTTTTGTTGACACTGTCCTGCAATTTATTTACAAAAATCGCTTAGAAATTTAGTTATAGCATAAATGTATTTTTATTTTTAATAGCTTCACACTGTTGTTTTTTCTGATTAAGAACGAACAAATTGGCATGGAATATGACCCATAAAAAATGCTGAAAATAAACAGAGAAATAAGAAAATTTTCAAACGTTTAATAATCGATCCCTCAGCCCCGCACATTTTCTGCTGAGTTCGGGATTCCAATTGCACAGGTTAAAACCATGGGTTCAGCCTTGTCCATTTGAATTTTGGGCAATAACTTGTATACAGGTGATTTCCAGGCATCACTGCACAAAATCATCCAACTTCCCAGATAGTCTAAACTGTTCTAAACGCGAACTGCAATCTTTGCTTGGCCACTTAAACTTTAGATGCGCATAATCATGCAAGGATTTAATCTCTCACCTCCTCTTCCTCGCATCTTCGATTAACGCGCAAGAAGATGAGCATCGATCGACCAGGCCCCAATCTCCTCCTCCCTTCACTCAGCCTCACCACAGGAGCTCAATTCTCCAGGAGCTCTGTTTCTCTGGCTAATTTCCTCCACTGCCACAGCAGTGATGCCTCCTCTGCTTCCACAGGAGCTCTGTTTCTCTGGACAATTTTCTCCACCGCCACAGCAGTGATGTCTCCTCCGCTCCCGCAGGAGCGCAATTTCTCCAGGTAATTTTCTCCACTGCCACAGCAGTGATGTCTACTCTGCTCCCACAGGAGCTCTGTTTCTCTGGCTAATTTCCTGAACTGCCACAGTAGTGATGTCTACTCTGCTCCCGCAGAAGCTCTGTTTTTCTGGCCAATTTTCTCCACTGACGCAGCAGTGATGTCTACTCTGCTCCCGCAGGAGCTCTGTTTCTCTGGCTTATTTTCTCCACTGTCGCAGCAGTGATGTCTACTCTGCTCCCGCAGGAGCTCTGTGTTTCTGGCTAATTTTCTCCACTGTCGTAGCAATATGTGTCCTCTGCTCCCGCAGGAGCTCTTTTTCTCTGGCTAATTTTCTCCACTGCCAGAGCAGTATGTGTCCTCTGCTCTCGCAGGAGCTCTGTTTCTATGTTTCTTCTTTCTCTGTCCAGCGAGCATTGGTCTCCCAGCGGACATAGCATGCATCTATGTTTCCTCCTTCTCCATCCAGCGAGCATGGTCTCCCAGCGGATGTTGCATGCATCTATGTTTCTTCTTTCTCTGTCCAGCGAGCATTGGTCTCCCAGCGGACGTAGCATGCATCTATCTCTACTCTTTTTCCATCCAGCGAGAATTAGTCTCCCAGTGGATGTTCTATGTACCGTAGGATTACAAATCTATTTAAATGTTAATTTAGGTTCCAATATGACAGCGAAACCATTTCATATTTGATAAAAAACAAAAAAAAAAAAAAAACACATTTCTCTTTCGTCGAGCGACGCAGTGTAAGAAAAACTCCCGGCCAAGTTCCCATTTTCCTCTTTCCAGTTTCCTCTTTCTGCCCAGCAGGCTTCAGTCCCAGCGGACACAGTGAGAACTTTTCCGGTAGAGCACTTATGTTTTCTCTTTCGTCCAGCGACGCAGTGTGAGAAAATCTCCCGGTTGAGTACTCATTTTCCTCTTTCCCGTTTCCTCTTTTCCAGCAAGCATTTTGTCTAACATCACACGCAACGAAACTTTCCTGTAAGCCTAGGTCGGAAGGGCCACTCCACAGGGTGTGAGAGCACTCAGCATTCATGATTAAAACGTGTGTATATATAGACTCAGTCTCACCTCATTTCTCCGACAGTTTAGCAGCGTCCCTCCACCACCCCTTCTCCACTCTTCTAATCCTAAACCACCTTATATACGGGGGGAGTACTCTGGGTTCGGGCCCTCCCCCCAGACAGCACGTCAAATACGCATTATACTTTATTCCCTTTAATTGTATGTAAGTGTGAACTCGTGAAAGACATTGTAAACTCATTTGGAGTTAGATAACACGTTTCAGGACCTACTCATTGTCGTAATTGCCACTAAAGATTGCTTTATCAATAATCTTCCTAATCAGTTTCATCTCAGCATCCCGGATAGCTTAGAAGAACTTGATATTGCAACAGAAACTGTTAACTCTCTCTTTTCCCGCACTTTTGTGTTTTTAATGAATTACTAATTGTGGTGATATGTTTTAGAATTGGATGGAGGTTGTGCAATATCTTTGTTTCCAATTGTGGTTATAATATAATTCCTGATTTGTAGGTAATAGTAATACTAATAGCTGATGTAGATATGTGAAACCTTTCTCTTTCCATTTAAAATTGTTTAGTGGAATTTTGTTGATAGTAAAATCAGGATTATGCCATATACGTGAGTTGATGTGTGGTGTCAGCTCATGTTTTGTCAATGTATTAATTTGCCACGATGCAGTGAGAGTTGTTTTAATCATTACGTTCTTAAAAAGATTGTTCTGTTTGATTTTTTTTTTTTTTTTTTTGAGGGATGGGAGATCAGATATGGTTATTTCTTTGCATTCTGTTTTTTCTAACTCTAGCCATGGGTTTTGGGGGCTGTCACCTTTGATCCATTTGCAAGTATTGTAGATGGGATGCTAAGTAATAGTATTGAAAATTTGGTGCTGCTAGACCGCCTTGAGCTTTATTTTTTTTGTGTGTTTGTAAACTAATTTTAGGATTCTTTTTTTCCAGTAGAATTTGTTGATTATTTGATTTAATGATGTAAACCATTTCTCAGTTGGTTGTACCGGAGTCATGGTGAATAGATAAAGGAGTTTAGAATACACATTTTAACTTGCAATATGACCTATAATGGAAAGCGGTAGGTTCATCCATCGAGTTAAATCATCTTCTATTGTTTTCAACAGTGGATTGAAAAGCCAGAGAGGTTCTGGGATATTTTTATTCCTAAGTATGTAATGTTATTAATTTGGAACGGTGTGTCTTGTATGCTCCTGTCATGTGGTTTAATATTCAGTGATAAAATTGTTGATTTAGTCCAGTTTATGGAGTAATCTGATATTATATTGAATATTCATTGAGTTTAATTATTTCGGTTTAACTTCATTTGGATGGTCCCTTTAACACATTCTGTTGACTATAAGTAACGTTGCACCTACATGTCTACTAACTCTCATTAGAGTGTTAGTAGAGTATTAGTAGACTGGTAGGGTTAGGGTTAGAATAAGTTGACATGTAGTTGCATAGTTACTTATAGTCAGTAGACTGTCTCTTGGAGGACCATCACAATAAAGAGTTATCAGATATTAAGCAGACAGTACACTAATACTCTAATGAGAGTTGAAATGTAGTTGCAAAGTTACTTATAGTCACCAGAATGTTAAAAAGGGACCATCAAAATAAAGTGTTACCATTATTTCTGTAAGTGATGTTTTAGGATCTTGTACAAATAGTATGTCGTCTGTGCATAACGAAATTTTATGATTAGTATTGTTTGATAAAACTCAATTTGTTTTAGCATTCTGTCTTATTGCAGCACCAAGAGGTTCTATAACCCTAACCCTTATTTTTCTAAAGTCAATAAAAAAGTCGAATTGACTGACAAGCAGTGTCTGCTGCCTTCGTTTTGGTCGTGTCCCCACAAAAGGCGGAAAGTAATGGTGATAAGGTGCACCCTTGGCGAGTACCTCGCTGAAGTTGCAATGGTGATGATATTATGACATTCGTTATAACAGATTACAGATGCTAGTGGAGTATTATATAGTGCTTAATCCAGTGAATGAAGTAGTCTCCAAACCCAAATGTTTTACGTGTCATATAAAGAAAGTACCAACTAACTTTATCAAAAGCTTTTTTGCGTCTAGTGATATGATTATGGTCTTTTTTTGTTGTTGTTTTGATTACATAGGTTCATAATGTTGAATAATCGTCTGGTATTGTTTGATGACTGGCGTCCTTTGATGAAACCTGTTTGGTCTGGATGGATGAGAGATGAAATTACTGATTCAAGATGTGTAGCCAAAGCTTTACTAATCATTTTTAAGTCAGTATTTAGAAGAGATAATGGGCGATAACTAGTGCGTAATGTTGGGTCTTTGTTTGGTTTAAGCAGGACTGAAATTAGTGCTGTATTCATATAAGGTGGAATAGAAGAAATGTTTTTAATTTCTGTCATCATTCGCAAGAATAATGGTGATATAGTTGACCAAAAATGTTTGTAATATTCTGGTGGGTATCCATCTAAACCTTGGCCTTTATTGTTTGATAGAGATTCAAGAGCTTCTTTATATTCGGTTTCTGATATAGATTATTCTAATGAATCTCTTTGTGTTGTGGTTAGACTGGGTAAAAATAAATCATTAAGAAATAATTTAGTGTCATTACTTTTGGTTCTTTAGCATTACTGTATAGATGTTTATAAAAGGCACGAAAAGTATCATTTATGTCTTGTAAGTAGTGGAGTGTCTTTCCTTCTGGATTATTGATTACCGGGATAAGTGTCTTTTCTCTATTACGTTTGACTAGATTAGCAAGATATTTACCTGATTTGTCATTATGTTCAAAGTGTGTATGTCTTAGGCATTGTTTTTGGAATTCTATCCTTTTATTTATAATGTCTTCGTGTTCATCTTTTGTTTTATTTATTTCCTTAAGAATCTGTACATTGGGACTATGAGAGTAAATATTGTGTAATGTATGTATTTTATTTTCAAATTCTTTTTCTCGACTTTGTTCTTTTTGATATTTGTATGTAGAGTATGATATTATCTTTCCTCTTACAACTTTTGCTGTTTCCCAGAGAGTTGCAGTAGAGATGTCTGGTGTCTTGTTTGTTTCCATGAAGGATGCCCATTCCTTTTTAAAGTATTCATTAAACTCGTTGTCTTGAAGTCACGAAGTATTCATCCTCCATCCACATGAGTTTTTAGCATCATTCCTGTTATAAATAGTTATAGTAATTGGTGCATGGTCAGAGATAACGATAGGGTGTATTGTTGTATTTAAAATGTCAGGGATGAGGGAATAGCTTGTTAAGAAATAATCAATACTTGAATATGATTTATGAACTGCTGAAAAATAACTGTATTCTTGTATTCTGTATTGTTTGGGTTTGTAAGTCTCCAGCTATCGCCAAGACCAAGGTCAGTCATGTATTGTTTAATGGTTTCTGTAGATTGCCATGGTTTAAAATGTATTGGTGTATTCGATTTGTCTTGAGTTGTATCAATAATTGTATTAAAGTCTCCTCTGATTATGATGACTAAGTGGAAAGTTGGCTATTGAGGAGAAAAAATTATGGAAAAATTGGGGGTCATGTTTGGTCAGTAGAAATTAGCAATGGTCAGTATATATGTTATATATTATGGTATATTACAATATATTGTAATATTTTAAAACAAAATATTATTCTGTATCTTTTCAATATACCTTTAAATCAATCAAATATATTGATCATTCATATATGAAAATATTTTCTTTGCGTAAGGGTAGGATCCTGGTTTGGTGGTCCACTAGCTAGACCAGCACTATGCTAGTTCTAACCAGCATAAACCAGCCTGGACCAACATATAATTCATGCTGGTTTATTCTGGGATTTTCAGAGTGAACATCAATTTGTGATAGATCTGGAAGATTATTATTGAAGTTATCTTCAAAGGTTGAAATAACATTTCTACCAGTTTGGTAACACTGTGCAAGCTGATTGACCTTGGCTAATCACAGAATACAAGAGACAAGGTAGCGTGATCTGACACGCCATCACTCTGCGGTAGAGCTATGTTATTAACATTAACTATGACAAAACTAAATCTAGTCTATGATGAAGATGATGAGTGAGTCCTGTCGCATTCTGTCTGAACCCAGAGTTGATGATGTCAGTACAGTAAATGTTAACCATCATGTATCATTGTCTATGTGAATGTTGAAATCAACAACAATCAAAGATTTATAAACAGTAACTACTACAGGAAATGCTTTGGCAATAGTTTTGGCTGCTTTGAGGAAAGTTGTCAATACAGAGGAGCACAATGTCATGTATTTGATTGACATAGCACTCATCACACACTCACAACTTACCAGGGATATTGGAGCGTCTATGTCTTCAGCAATTTTAGCCCAAAGACAGATCTGGTTATCTGAGACATTTTTGCCTGAGACTATTAGGAAGGTAATGACTAATATGCCAGTAGTTCCAGGTCAGGTATTTCACACTAATTCAGTGTTTCCCCTAGGATTTGTTTTTTCAGGGGGAGTGGTAGACCCCGAAACTACGTGTTACGGATACGTGTGTTGTCATAGACGTGGTGCGCAGTAGGCGGTTGTTTGTATCGGTTCAATTCTAAAGTAAGCTATAATGACAAGAGAGCACATAACTTTGGTTAATAATAAAAAAAAACATTTATTATCACAACTCACTGTGTGATCACTGGCCTGGATTATTAGGAAAATTAAATAGAAAAAACTATAAACACACACAAAACTAAACATAACGTAAAGTCCAGGCCTGGTCCTCTCTCGTCCTTCACTGTGGTCACGCCTCCTTTTATGCTTCCATAGCTCCTCCGTGAGAGATACGAAGCTGGTGTGGCGCACAAGTGACACTCATTATCAATCACGTCACACGCCATTATCAATCACCCGCCCTGCTTGCCACAGAGACCATCATGATAAACAGCTCAAATGCTCATAACTCTGCAGCTCCCTGGGATCTTTCAAGTTGACAAAGGCTGGGCAAATGCTGACATATTCTTCAAATACCTTTATAAACAAACAAACATCTTCAGCATATTATAACATCACATCTGAATGGCCGACCATTACAAACTTTAACAGAAACTAAGAAGGTGTTTAGAATACTTTGTGCATTACATTTGGTGAGAATCTGCCATGGCAGTGCTATAAAAAGCAAATGTAATTTTTTTCTAACAACTCTGGAACCATAATAGGCTGTTTGTTTGATTTCCAGAAATTCCACCATTTCAGGACACCACTGACCAAAAATCATCAAAAGAATTTTGATTAATTTAATCGTTGTAGAGACATAGGCCAAATTATCTGTAGTCATGGCACATGATGACTTATTGACCTTTATCTTGTGAACATAATGTGCAAACTTCACTAGACATTCTTAGGTCCAGTTCACACAGAACGTGTTTTTTTACGGTTTAAAACGCGAGACACAGGTCAGTGTAATCTTTTTAAAAGTTGAACTTCTTTTAACTTGAGCGCCGCATATTTAGAATGCCTTGTCAATTGTGAGACACTGCAAAAGAGCTCAACGTCCATCTATAGCAGCTCTGATCTTTGAAGTGTCATGTGCAATAGCAAATTTTCCATTAGCATTGAATGTGCTGCATTAATGCGAGTCCAACTAAATGTTACATGCTATGTGTGCAAAACTCACAGCTCTTCTTAAGGTAAAAAAAATTCTCATGCATTCATAACTTTTGAAAAAAAAAAATTTAAAAGAGAAGAAAAAAGTAATAAATCAGTAAAATTCATAGCTATTTAAATGCATCAGCGAAGGCAAGTCACATTAGGTTGATTGTACTTTAGCAGTATAACAGAGCTTAAGAGATCGTTTCGTTCGTTCGTTTAAAAGAGATCTGACAATTAGCACTTTTCTGTGAGAGTATTCAAAGGAACATGAGGCAATTAACAACGGTTAGTCAAAGTCAATGCCTGAATTGCAGAGGCAAATTATCAAACTGATTTCACATGACAGCTGTTCAGAAACCACTTTCAAATTTTGAATGAGATGTTTAACCTGGTCTATGGTGCACTAAAGCTGAACTCACGAGCAGTGGAAAGCAGTAGTAGTCTGTTGTCATCTTCCATTCTGCCACCTTTATCCAAAAACCTGGTAGATCTGGTAGATGTTTGAAAAAGGTTGTATTGCTTTCTTTCACAATTTTTATTGTTGCAGATGAAATGTAAAAGAGGATCTTGAAAGCATAAAAAAAGTTAAACAGCTTTTAACTTGACATGTTTTTTTTTTTGGTAGTAAAAAAACACCCTCAGCATTTAATGTGAGAGAAAATGAAATATAAAATAAAATATGACAGAAGTAAAACTTGCATGACTTGAACTGGGTATGATCAGTAAAGAAGAAATACAGTAAAACAGAGGGGCTGCGGGGCCAAAGCTGAGGGGCCTCCAGGACAGGTTTGGAAAGCACTGGTAATATGTAGCACTGGTCGCGAAAACCAAAAATAGTCTGTACAATAATTTATGTAATGGCAGAAATGGGCTAAATTTGATTAATATAACTTTACAATATTTATTTCAGATAAACCATTTATCTTCTCTCTGGCACTCTGCTATTTACACTCAAGGCCATACTTTTTTATTTTTTGAGGATTCACTTTTTTTTTTTTTTTACTATTAATTAAACGACCACAGTAAGATGATTCATTGGTGCTTGTATTAAAGGAATAAGGTTACGTTCAGACTAGTAGCAAAAATCTGATTTTTAGCATATCTAGATTTTATCCAGATGGGCTTTTGAAAGTCTGGACAGCAAAAAACTACTCGGTTACTGTCGTAACCTCAGTTCTCTGAGAGAGGGAACGAGTATTACGTAGCTATACGCAGTGGGGAAACTCCTTTTCCTCGATTTACTGAAGCCTATATGTAAAATGCATTTGCAGCTGCATAGCTAGCACACTGACCGTCTGGCACACTCATAAGGCTGTGCTTCAGCAACTGCACATCCAATGGCGCAGGCGACTCTGACATGCGACCAATGAGCTAGCCCAACGTCAGAGCCCGCCGAGGGGCCGAGGCCCAGCCTATATAGACCCCCGAATTCGCCATTATAGCAGGTTGATACGACTAAAGCTACAACTTCACCAGTTACTATAGTGCGGCCAGCTACGCAATACTCATTCCCTCTCTCAGGGAACTGATGTTACGATAGTAACCGAATAGTTCCCTTTCGAACGCTCACTTCGTATTGCGTAGCTATACGCAGTGGGGACGCCATGCAAAACGCTGCACCCCAAGTAACTAGTTGCACTGCAACTCAGGACCCCTGAGCTAATAGAACAAGCCAGAACCCAATAATTATACGAATATAATTATATACAGGTCCGTCTAAAAAAATTAGCATATTGTGATAAAGTTCATTATTTTCCATAATGTAATCATAAAAATGTAACTTTCATATATTTTAGATTCATTGCATACCAACTGAAATATTTCAGGTGTTTTATTGTTTTAATACTGATGATTTTGGCATACAGCTCATGAAAACCCAAAATTCCTGTCTCAAAAAATTAGCATATTTCATCTGACCAATAAAAGAAGTGTTTTAATACAAAAAAAGAGTCAACCTTCAAATAATTATGTTTAGTTATGCACTCAATACTTACTCAATGACTGCTTCAGTGTGGCGTGGCATGGAGGCAATCAGCCTGTGGCACTGCTGAGGTGTTATGGAGGCCCAGGATGCTTCGAGAGCAGCATTAAGCTCATCCAGAGTGTTGGGTCTTGTGTCTCTCAACTTTCTCTTCACAATATCCCACAGATTCTCTATGGGGTTCAGGTCAGGAGAGTTGGCAGGCCAATTGAGCGCAGTAATACCATGGTCAGTAAACCATTTACCAGTGGTTTTGGCACTGTGAGCAGGTGCCAGGTCGTGCTGAAAAATGAAATCATCTCCATAAAGCTTTTCAGCAGGTGGAAGCATGAAGTGCTCCAAAATCTCCTGATAGCTAGCTGCATTGACCCTGCCCTTGATAAAACACAGTGGACCAACACCAGCAGCTGACATGGCACCCCAGACCATCACTGACTGTGGGTACTTGACACTGGACTTCAGGCATTTTGGCATTTCCTTCTCCCCAGTCTTCCTCCAGACTCTGGCACCTTGATTTCCGAATGACATGCAACCACTGAGCAACAGTCCAGTGCTGCTTCTCTGTAGCCCAGGTCAGGCGCTTCTGCTGCTGTTTCTGGTTCAAAAGTGGCTTGACCTGGGGAATGCGGCACCTGTAGCCCATTTCCTGCACACGCCTGTGCACGGTGGCTCTGGATGTTTCTACTCCAGACTCAGTCCACTGCTTCCGCAGGTCCCCCAAGGTCTGGAATCGGTCCTTCTCCACAATCTTCCTCAGGGTCCAGTCACCTCTTCTCGTTGTGCAGCGTTTTTTGCCACACTTTTTCCTTCCCACAGACTTCCCACTGAGGTGCCTTGATACAGCACTCTGGGAACAGCCTATTTGTTCAGAAATTTCTTTCTGTGTCTTACCCTCTTGCTTGAGGGTGTCAATGATGGCCTTCTTGACAGCAGTCAGGTCGGCAGTCTTACCCATGATTGCGGTTTTGAGTAACGAAACAAGCTGGGAGTTTTTAAAAGCCTCAGGAATCCTTTGCAGGTGTTTAGAGTTAATTAGTTGATTCAGATGATAAGGTTAATAGCTTGTTTAGAGAACCTTTTCATGATATGCTAATTGTTTGAGACAGGAATTTGGGGTTTTCATGAGCTGTATGCCAAAATCATCAGTATTAAAACAATAAAACACCTGAAATACTTCAGTTGGTGTGCAATGAATCTAAAATATATGAACGTTTAATTTTTATGATTACATTATGGAAAATAATGAAATTTATCACAATATGCAAATTTTTTGAGAAGGACCTGTATATATAACAGACCAGACACCGTCGGGCCTGAATAATATATAAAAGTCAGTAACAACTAACAGAATATACTAACAAAACCAGACACCGTCGGGATTATTAGTATAACTTTATAGCCGGCCGAAGCGGGTTTTATATAAATATGTATGTGATTATGCACAGTAATTTTGTAGACAAGACCTGACACCGTCAGGTCCCATTCATACCAAAAGCACCTTCGCCTGCAGAGAAGGTACCTCCATATTATAGAACTTCTTAAATGTGGAAGGCGAGGACCAGCCGGCCGCATCACAGATATCTTGAATGGGAAAACCAGATGACCAAGCCCACGACGAGGCCATGCCTCTGGTCGAATGGGCCTTGACACCTATTGGGCAAACCTGACCCACTGAGGTATAGGCCATAGAAATGGCATCCACTATCCATCTAGACAGTCATTGCTTAGTGACTGGATCACCCTTAGATCAGCCACCAAAGCAGACAAATAGCTGTTCTGACTGTCTAAAAGATACAGAACGCTCCAGATAGATTCTCAGTGCCCTGACAGGGCAGAGAAGATTAACCTCCCCATCCTGGGGCAGAAGGGGGAAGGGCTAATAGCATAATAACCTGTGCTCTAAATGGCATTGAGAGCACCTTGGGTACGTAACCATGCCTGGGTTTGAGAATGACTCTGGAGTCATACGCTCCAAACTCCAAACATGCAGGACTCACAGAGAGAGCCTGCAGATCTCCCACTCGCTTGATAGATGCCAATGCCAACAGGAGAGCAGTCTTTAGCGAAAGTGGTTTTAGATCAACCGACTGGAGTGGCTCAAAAGGCGGTCCCCTCAGGGCCCTAAGGACCGTGGAGAGGTCCCAAGACGGCACCGAAGGGGGGCTGGAAGGGTTAATCCTCCTAGTGCCTTTCAGAAACCTTACTCCTAGGTCATTTCTTCCCAGAGATTGGCCAGCCACCAAAGTATGATGCGCTGGTGAACTTTGAGCGTGGGCGGGGTTGCGGCCCGCGTCCAGTAGCTCCTGCAGGAAGGAGAGTACCACAGATACCTCACATGACTCTGGGTCAACTCGGTTTTTTGAGCACCAGCTGGAAAAACCCGACCACTTCAAAGCATAAAGGCGCCTAATAGACGTGGCCCTTGCTTCAGAGATAGTGCTTAAGATCCTGTCAGGAAGGTCCCCGGGTATCTGTTTAGGGGGCACACATGGAGGGCCGATATATCGGGTCGGGATGCCATATCGTTCCGTTGGCCTGTGTGAGGAGATCCTTCCTCATTGGAACAGGCCAGGGGATCGTGTCTGACAACTGAACCAGCTCCGGAAGCCATGGTCTGGATTTCCAGAGAGAAGCCACCAGAAGGACTGGGCATCCGCTCTCCTTGACCCGTTCGATGACCTGTGGGATCATCGAGATGGGGGTAAAAGCATAAAGTGGGCGGCTGAGCCAGGGATGAGCCAGTGCGTCCCTGTTCTTCGAGAAGAATACCCTGCAGTGGGTGTTGGCTCTCGAGGCAAAAAGGTCGACATCGGCCTCGCCGAACATCTCCCATATTAGACTGACCGTCTGAGGGTTCAGGGACCACTAGTTTAGGGGAGTGTTGCCTGCGAGAGCATATCCACGTCCAGATTTTGGACGCCCGGGATGTGCGCTGCTCTCAGAGAGCTCAGACTGGCCTGTGCCCACCGGAGGAGGTCCCTCGCCATAGCATATAGGTTGCCTGACCTGATGCCACCCTGGCGATTTATATAGGCCACCACTGACATGTTGTCCGTACGGACGAGGACGTGGTGACCCCTGAGGTTTGACAGAAAAGCTTTCAGGGCCAAACCAACTGCTTTCATTTCCAGACAGTTGATATGTAAGCTCTGCTCCGTGCTCGACCAGAGGCCGGAGGCAGGCTTGCTCTCGTGCAGCGCCCCCCAACCCAGGTTGGACGCGTCTGTAAAAACCACCTTCCTTCTGGAAACTACCCCCATGGTCACCCCATTGTGGCACCAGTCCTGAGCCTGCCAGGGAATCAGTGCTCTTAGACACCCGTGATTCACCATAATGCGCAGGCTGCTTGACTGCCATGCATGGGTTGGCACACGGCATTTCAGTCAGTGCTGCAGCGGGCGCATGCGCAGTAATCCCAAGTGGAGTACTAATAATGCAGCTGCCATTAGACCAAGCAGTTTCTGAAATTTCTTCAGAGGCGCGCCCTGAACGCGGCTGCCAGTGTCTGTACAGAGAGAGCGCGCGCTCTTGAGTGAGCCGCGCTTTCATTGTCACCGAGTCTAAAACCGTGCCCAGAAAGACAAAAGTCTGGCTGGGGGTCAGTTCGCTCTTGGAAACATTGATTATGAGGCCCAGACATTTTAGGTGGCCGAGTGAACTATCCCTGTGAACTATCAGTTTGTCTCTCGACTGTGCCAGCACCAGCCAGTCGTTGAGATAATTCAGCACGCGCACTCCCTGACTTTTCAGTGGGGAGAGCGCTGCATCCATACTTTTCGTGAATGTGCGGGGTGCCAGGGACAGGCCGAACGGCAGGACGGTGTATTGATATGCCCTTCCCTCGAAGGCGAATCTCAAGAATGACCTGTGATGAGGGTCGATCTGAATATGAAAATATGCATCTTTCAGATCCATTGTAACAAACCAATCGCCCGGATGAACTTGCGTGAGAATTTGTTTGAGTGTTGAGTTTGGCCTGGTAGACCTGCAACACAGCCATCGTGTGCAGGGCCGATGCAGCCTGACCGGAGGCGGAATACGCGCGTCCTGCAAGGGCTGAGGTGTTTCGGCAGGGTTTGTTAGGATGAGCGGCTCTAGCTCGCCAGCTAATCGCAGTGCTCGGGCAAAGATGAGCGGCCACGGCCTCTTCGAGGGGCGGCAAAGACTCATAACCCTTTTCCGTTGCGCCATCCACGGAGGAGAGCGTCGCGGAAACTGCAGATCCCACACGTGCTGAGTACGGAGCACGCCAGGCCTTGGTGAGCTCTTTGTGGACCTCGGGGAAAAATGGCGCTGGTTTGTGACGAGGGGCCTGCTGGCACCCTGACAGGAACCATCCATCCAGCCGACTACGAGGCGGTTCCTCGGGCGTGGCCCACTCTAGCTCGAGGTCCACGACGGCCTTCGTCAGGATCCAAAGCATTTCGTCGGAGTTCGTCCTGGTCGCTGAACCACTGGCCACAGACTGAGAAGCGGTGACGAGGTCGAGAGAGCCCGGCCACTCGTCCTCAGAAGCCGCGATGGACAGGCTGTCATAGTGCTCTTGAGACCCGCCGAAGGAGACAAGGCCTGCCACGTGGGAGGGGGGGCGCTGGTCTCCTATGAACAGGACCGGTGATGGCGTCCGAGTAGGAGAAAGTGAAGTACGCGGGGACGAGGCCGGCGTGCGTTCACCAACTTCCATACTCTCCGGTTGCCGTTGGCTGCAATGCTTCTTCTTCCTCGGAATAGAAAGCGTGGTTGAAGCGGCATCGCCGTCTTGGGAGAGAGCTAGCCGATTGCGCAGCACGGAGATAGGCATGCTTTCGCAGGCCGCCGAAAGCAGAGAGTGCATTCTCCGCGTGGTCGATCTCCAGGCAGGAAATGCAGCTCGAGTGCTGGTCTGCCTCGTGCAGACGGCCTCCGCACGTGGCGCAGGATGAATGAGGCATCTGAAATAAAACGCAAGTTTTGAATAAAGGATATAGGCTGTCGCCGGATAGCCACAGGTGAGACGGCGTCAGGAGACAATGGTGTGCAGGCGAAGTCTGCTGAAGAGAAGCACGCTCAGGCTGAAAGGCTTGTTCGACTGCGAATAAACAGTGGAAAGCTCAGGGACATGTGTACTGTCGCTGAAGGAGTAAAAATCTGCTATAATGGCGAATTCGGGGGTCTATATAGGCTGGGCCACGCCCCCTCAGCGGGCTCTGAAGTTGGGCTAGCTCATTGGTCGTATGTCAGAGTCGCCCGCGCCATTGGATGTGCAGTTGCTGCAGCACAGCCTATGAGCGTGCCAGACGCTCAGTGTGCTAGCTGTGCAGCTGCAAATGCGTTTTACATATAGCTTCAGTAAATCGAGGAAAAGGAGTTTCCCCACTGCGTATAGCTACGCAATACGAAGTGACAGTTCGAAAGGGAACAATAACAAACCAAAAAACACATGAAATCTGTTTTTTCTCAAATCTGATTTAACCCACATTTGGAGGTGGTTTGAAATGCGATTCCAATATTTTTTTTTTAGATTTTTAGCAGTCAAATTGTTTTTTTGGAACTGTATTGAAATGGAATCAACACTGAATGGACAGCTGAACAATGACACTATTTACTTTTAGAGCTGCTGTACAGCCAAAATTAACTGTTTGCATCCGAATAATTTTTCAGTTATCGCTGTAAAGCTGCTTTGAAACAATCTGTATTGTATAAAGCGCATTATAAATGAGGGTGACTTGACTTGACTTTTTAACTCTTTAAGGGATAGTTCACCCAAAAATGTAAATTCTATCAACATTTGCTCACCCACAAGGTTTTCCAAACTTCTATTTCTTTTTTCTGCTGAACACAAAATATATTTTGAAGAATGTTTGTAACCAAGCAGTTGTGGGGGACCATTGGCATTTTTGGGTGAACTATCCCTTTAAGGCGACACACAACAGCAACTTTAAAACCGATGATTGAAATGCAGGAGATATTCATACCAGTGTCCTGCATTGATGAGTTTTTCTTGTGCAACGTGGTATTCCTGCACCGCTACTCGACTCATCTGATTTGAAAGCCTCGTCACATATGTGGGTAACACCTACGTCGTTACCAAAGCAACCCATACAGATAGGTTGGTTATGTCTGGACACACAAATCTTATTTGATCACTTGCAATTATTAGTGTGGACAGTCTGCCTGAAAATATCTGATTTGAGGAAAAATCCAATTTTGGAAGTGGAAGATGCTAAGTATTTATTCTGCAGTGCTTTATTAAAAGGTCACTAATTGCTGTAGAAAGAGGCATCAAATGCATGTCCGACATCATCTACATTTAAAAAATAAAAATCCTATTTCCAGTGAAATTTCTAAAATCCTTGAATGAGGATCAATTTACTTGAGAAGTAATACTGAATTAAATTTTAGGACTTGTTTTTAGAGAATTTATGAAAATATAATTGTATGATAAAGATACACATGTAGAAAACAAACCTGCTGTCATGACCGAGGGAGACACCTTAGACTTCTCAGAGGTCTTCTCAGTTTCCGTGTGTGTGTGCATGGTTTAATCTCTTTATTCACACCAGCCTCACATGAAAGGTTGAATCTGCCATTGATTTACATCCACCGATAAGTAGGCTCCCTTTTGAGGGAACTCGTGCTGCGTCCCATATGAGTCTTTGGGGAACTCCTTCAGCTCCCCAAAGTCTCCCCAAAGAGTATGAAGTGGGTTGTAAAAAGAACCGGTACTTCCGTACCAAGTTGGTACTGAAATTTTGAAAATGTAACACTACCAGCATTTCTGTAGTACCGATAGTACCGAGTACATTTGGTACCCACTATAGGCTGCTTCTTTCAGTCGCTTCAAGCACAGGGCTCCAGACTAACTTTTTATACTAGGAGCACTGTAGCCGATATACAGGTCCTTCTCCAAAAATTAGCATAGTGTCATAAAGTTTATTATTTTCCATAATGTAATGATAAAAATTAAACTTTCATATATTTTAGATTCATTGCACACCAACTGAACTATTTCATGTCTTTTATTGTTTTAATACTGATGATTTTGGCATACAGCTCATGAAAACCCAAAATTCCTATCTAAAAAAAATTAGCATATTTCATTCGACCAATAAAATAAGTGTTTTTAATACAAAAAAAGTCAACCTTCAAATAATTATGTTCAGTTATGCACTCAATAATTCGTTGGGAATCCTTTTGCAGAAATGACTGCTTCAATGCGGCCAGGCATCAGCCTGTGGCACTGCTGAGGTGTTATGGAGGCCCAGGATGCTTCGATAGCGGCCTTAAGGTCATCCAGAGTGTTGGGTCTTGTGTCTCTCAACTTTCTCTTCACAATATCCCACAGATTCTCTATGGGGTTCAGGTCAGGAGAGGTGGCAGGCCAATTGAGCACAGTAATACCATGGTCAGTAAACCATTTTCCAGTGGTTTTGGCACTGTGAGCAGGTGCCAGGTCGTGCTGAAAAATGAAATCTTCATCTCCATAAAGCTTTTCAGCAGGTGGAAGCATTAAGTGCTCCAAAATGTCCTGATAGCTAGCTGCATTGACCCTGTCCTTGATAAAACACAGTGGACCAACACCAGCAGCTGACATGGCACCCCAGACCATCACTGACTGTGGGTACTTGACACTGGACTTCAGGCATTTTGGCATTTCCTTCTCCCCAGTCTTCCTCCAGACTCTGGCACCTTGATTTCCGAATGACATGTAAAATTTGCTTTCATCCGAAATAAGTACTTTGGACCACTGAGCAACAGTCCAGTGCTGCTTCTCTGTAGCCCAGGTCAGGCGCTTCTGCCGCTGTTTCTGGTTCAAAAGTGGCTTGACCTGGGGAATGCGGCACCTGTAGCCCACTTCCCGCACACGCCTGTGCACGGTGGCTCTGGATGTTTCTACTCCAGACTCAGTCCACTGCTTCCGCAGGTCCCCCAAGGTTTGGAATCGGTCCCACAACCTTCCCACTGAGGTGCCTTGATACAGCACTCTGGGAATTTGTTCATAAATCTCTTTCTGTGTCTTACCCTCTTGCTTGAGGGTGTCAATGATGGCCTTCTGGACAGCAGTCAGGTCGGCAGTCTTACCCATGATTGCGTTTTTGAGTAATGAAACAGGCTGGGAGTTTTTAAAAGCCTCAGGAATCTTTTGCAGGTGTTTAGAGTTAATTAGTTGATTCAGATGATTAGGTTAATAGCTCCTTTAGAGAATCTTTTCATGATATGCTAATTTTTTGAGATAGGAATTTTGGGTTTTCATGAGCTGTATGCCAAAATCATCAGTATTAAAACAATAAAAGACCTGAACTATTTCAGTTGGTGTGCAATGAATCTAAAATATATGAAAGTTTAATTTTTATGATTACATTATGGAAAATAATGAACTTTATCACAATATGCTAATTTTTTGAGAAGGACCTGTACTCTACAGTATACCGTGATATATACTAGTGCCTGTGAATATTAAACCGCAAAAAAGACTATTTATATAAATGAATCCTGATCTGCATGACTCCGTGTGAATGAATGCCGCAAACGTGCGGTTTAATTTACCACACACACACACACACTGTGCATGTGATACACACACTGTGTGCACGTGACACTCGCAGTGTTTTCAGCCTCTGCTGTCTCACTATATGAGGACATGAATGCATGAACTTCATCTCCAGATCTGCTCTGAGAGTGAGAGTGGCCCCAGATTGTCATGTGTGAGCTCTAAGACTATGTGCCATATTACTAGAGATAAGAGCAGCACCATCCCAGAAGGGATGAATACCATCTCTTTTCAACAGGTCAGGTCTGCCCCCAAAACTTTTCCAATTTTCTATGAATTTTATATTATTTTACAGACACCACTGTCTGATCCTTGGCCTTAGCCCTGCACTCCTTCAGCGCTGCCATTGTCGGCCATTATTCAGGCTCTGTGTTCCTGTATCTCTCCTATAATTTCCTGACTATTTTGGTTTGTTTATTAAAGACATTTTTTTTTTAAGTATATGATTTTTGGGCATTGGATTACCACACAACGTGACACCCAGCAAAACTTTTTTTTAGTATTTAATTAATTCACATTCCCCCTACATGATTTAATAGATTTTACATTTTAGAGAATTACATTATTCAAAAGCAAAGAAATCATGTTCAGAAGAGAATTTTGTACACAACATAATTTTGTTGTGCAGATCACAAATAATAAATTGGACAATCTGTGTTTTCCACCCCCCCCCCCCCCCCCCCCATGTAGTATTAGAGCTGTAACGGATTGACTCAGACAGATAGAATATAAAGAAGAAAGGGTTTATTGCAGTGAAATAGTGAAATTAATGTAAATAGATGGGAGATGTCAATGGAGATAAACACTGAAGAGAATGGCTTGGAACTTTACTGTAACATGGGCGATGCAGAGAAGTTGCGGGGGTCGTGACTTCAGAGCAGGATGAGGAGCACACACCTTGCGAGAACCCATGAAGAGGAGGCAGGTAGGTAGAACACAGGGAATCACACACGGGCGAGGAGTAGTGAGACTTGGAATGCAGGAATGTTGAATATGCAGAGAATATCATTTCTGGAACGAGGAGTACGGGTAATCAGTCTTTACTTAAATACGAGACTAGACAATTATGAGACTCGAGGTGTGTGATTAAGTATGTGCATGGTGAAGAACTTGATAGGTATCAGGTGTGCGTGTATGTGAAAAGACTTATGATTGGATGATTGCAGCTTGCTGTTGGTGGATTTTATCCGAGTGACCGGTTGTCCTGCCCTTGCGCCTATAAACATGTCATCAGAAGATAAATTATGTCACTGCAAGAAGAAGGGGAAGTTATTTTGACTAAAGATTACTAGGTAGAACAGGTAAAACAATAATGATGTGCAAAAATAAATAATTTATAATACATTTTAAAAATAATTGTCAATTTTATTTCTTGTTGACTAAATAATAAGTGATAAGTATTTATATTAATATATTTATATTTATATTAAGATTGCAGAAAGTATTTTCAATGTACTAAATAAATCAATGTGAAACACTAACAAGCCTTTTCTATTTACTCAAAAACACAGACTCAAATCTGGAATATACTGGAATCTGCTCGATATCCTTTAGCTGACATAACTAAAAACATAAGTAAAAAAAAAAAGTATATTTAAAATTAAAATGTAGCCTATTAATTATGTGTAACAACTTGACTCTGCAAAAGCTATTTTGCCAGTGTAGTATGACCCTGAAATCACTGAATCTGTGAACTATGATGAACTATATTGAACTAATGACCATAGTTGGCTATTGATGCTTTTGTGAAATGCACCCTTGAGTAGCAAAACCAACAATACTGATAGTATAGGAAAGTTCTACAGTATAATACATATAAGACAAATCAAAATAAAAGTTGCCACCATAGTAGATTGGCCTCTTTTTCTAAATGTTAACCAGTTTTGTAATCTTACCTTAATGACCCAGATAAACCATGATGACAGCAATTTTAGAAATGTTTTATGTACTTGCTCATTAATTATGAAAAATTAAACAAGAAATCTGTAAGTGTACATTTTGGGTGTGTTCTATTGTTTCCCTTGCTATCTTCCCTTGTTTTAAAAGCCATTAGTTAAAGTTTTCTAAGACCTGGGTTATGTTTAAAAATGCACCACACTAGCAGCTTTTGTGAAATTATGCTGAACTAAAGATTTATAAAATATTCATGCAGACTGAACTTAATGTCACAGGACTGAAAGTGATTTTAAATATTAAAAAGCAGCTGATTTCCCTGGCCTCAAGCCTGACAGAGCTGAATCACAGATTTACGAGAATTAAAGTTGGTCTACTATGACAGCTTCGCTAAGAAAATGTGACACATCCAACCTTACAAAAGCTGTCAAGGCAGTATTCTGTATGTCTTGGAAATAGTTTCAAATGTCATGTGTATGGGGCTGTATAAAAACAACAGTAGGCACTGAATTCATGTTGAAATGGCATGCTCAATTACTTCGTTGAACCCCCCCACCCCACCCCCCCAATCACCCCCCCCCCCCCCAAATCCCACCCCAAAAAAAGAATCCATCAGGTTTTATAGGATGAAGGCAGACACAACAAATAAGATCATTGTGACTAACATGTCACCTTCTATCAATATGATTGGTTCAATTGGTAAAGCAAGCCCCCACCTTTTTACCCTCTGTTACTGGCATAAGCAAAATTATATCGAATCATCAAAAAAAAAAGGAAAGGGTTAAGAGTTCACTTGATTACTCAATATATCATCACATAATACAGACAGTATATTTTTGATTTTGTCATGATCAGCAGAAGAACAGAACATTTTAGTACATAGAGTTATTAGTTTGATATACAGTTTACTATTAAGTAAGCCAGACTAAGACTAAGACCAGCATCAGGCGCACAAATGGGCGCAAATGCATTTGCTATTTAAACAATGTGGCACAGGAGGTGAAAGTGATAACTGCATCTAGTTGAAACTAGGAAAAAAAACACTTGCAAAAGAATACAGGAGCATAACACAGTGTCTGTAGTACTGGTTATGCCAAAAATGTGGCCATGATGAAGGCTTGGCTGTTTAATTCAGTTTACACTAGTAACTAACGTTTTCAACGTTAAGTCTTTATTAAAATCCATGTAGGCTATGTGTTTGGGAGTTGAACAATGCTATTTATTCCTTGACAGAAAATAATCATCTGCTGTTTTTTTAAGTTAAAATACGTTATTTTAACCCAGTTAATTGTTTATTGACTACTATTACTATACCATGGTTTATCTACCCCAAAAGTATAAACATTGAGCCTCCCAGTCACCATCAAAACACAGTACAGTCTGCTCAGATCTGTCAGTCTCTTTCCAGCTCAACCTATAGTGAGAGTTTAGGGTGTGGCTACTGTAAAAGGAGGAGCCAGAAAGTGTTTAACCAGTGTGGGACCATGACAGACGTGTTACATGGGAAAAGACATTCAGCTTCGGTTACAGAAGTGCAAGCCTACATTTGTTGCACTTAGGGCTTCAAAGTTTAAACAGGTCATGAACTTGTCAAAGCTACTGGGGAATTGTGAAGCAACGGATATAATGGATGCTTCAGTACCATACAACATCCTCATTCACCCATTTAGAAAGACAAATGTACCCGTTTATAATGTTTACTTGGATGTGTCCAGTGTAGACAGCCTCAAACAGGCACGACATGTCAAAAATGCTCCTGGTGTAGATATGTTGGATGGGTTTATTATAAGCAACGCACTTTTATTTGCTCTAGACAGTGTTTCATCGTGACACTGTAAGGACTGGGCGAGGGTGAATCTGGATAATTAAAATGCTTCCTTGCTAAAGTCCCAAAGCCTTCAGACCCAGAAAGCCTGAATGTAACACACACAAAACACCACACGCATCCCCCACAAGGGAAGCCCGCTCCGGACAGAGCGCGGGGTCCAGTTACGAGACATTTTTATGACTGACTGGAATGTCCCACAGAAGGGGGTTCTAAAAGAGAAAGAAACTTCTCTTTTAAAAAGACATTTAACCAGATATATTCAATGTGTTTTTATGTGTGTCCATTTGCCCATGTCACATTGGAATGACTATGATTTTATCGTAGCTTAAAGTGAATTATAAATACCTTCATTATGCATTTTAAAAATAACTGTCTATTCCCATAACTTGTACACATAGTTCTGGACACCTCCAGAATGCTTTCGGTGTGATCAATCAGAATACGTACAGTAATATCCAGTAAAATATAGTTTACTATGTTTTCCATCTTTGGAGTGAAAAGAGACCAAAACTAACATCACTGGTGTTCTTAGATAACAGCGTTTACGACCTAAAGGAATGTTCACAGAACTGTGGCTCTCTCCCTCTCTGAATTCTTGCTGAGAAAGAGAAATGAAACCTTTCCAATCCTATATGTTATATATATATATAACCATGTGAAAAATGTATTACCATGCATCTAATGTTCCAATCTTATGATGTGGCCTTTTATCTGGTTTGTTTCATGTAAACGCTAATACTTACTATTCCAGACTGTTCACACTATGATCAACCAGAATCAGATGTGTGACGTATTTGGTTTCTAAAACCTGGTACTTTGAAGATCAGAGTGACTGTATACACAATATGTCAGTAACAAATTAATAGTACAAAACATATTAATAGTAAACGCATCTTTCATCGTTTCTTCAACGAATTGACAAACCCATCCCCCCATAACAAAGATCCTCGGGTCTTTCTAAACTCCCTCTTGCATAACTGCAACTCTCTACATTTCCTCTCTCTCTCTGTCTCAATGCATTTCTCGTTCATTGATGCCTTATCGTGTTTTGTTGTTTATTATGTTTGTAAATACATATATCCAATGTAACCATAGTAAATACATAAGTAGTTCTGCCTTATTAAATTCATTATATTCATTTGATTGATGTACTGCCTCTTTGCTCATTTTCCAAGTCCCTTAAGTGTCAAAGATCTTATAGCTACAAGCTTACAAATTAAAGATACTTTAAAGAGTATGTGTTTATAGGGCCGGAAACCCAATTCTTGTGGCCACAGAATTGCTTTTCCTGAAATCCTATAAAGTAGGATGATATTGTGGATCCCCACAAATATTATTCTGACAATTGAGCTAATTAATTTTGCCTGTTTTGTAAGACGTGGTCCGTGTAATTAATTGCTATCAACTTGTGATTAATTGCAAGGATACACATGCATGCATGCAGGTAAAATGACATCTTCCCTTATCGGGAGATTTATTAACATGTAAGACTGATCTAATCCAAACTTGTATGAATAATTATTAATGACCAATTATTAATTATGATATGCAAATTCCCCCACGGATTAGATCCGCCCGTGAGTCTTTACAACACGTTGGACGTTTTATTGAAATTAGCTTACTTTGACCTGTTGAGACATGCCTCTCATGAGTGTAAGGGGGTGTTTACTAGGTTGTTTGAAAATATGCTTTTATTAAAATAAACTTTTATTAAGTCAAGTCACCTTTATTTATATAGCGCTTTTTACAATACAGATTGTTTCAAAGCAGCTTTTCAATGATTGCAGGAAATTAATGAATCAAAGATTGTTTTGGCTGTACACCAGCTCTAGAAGAAAGTTCTTGTCCAGAGTAAGTTCAGCGTCGATTCATTTCCATTGTAAAAAATCATTACTTATTTATTTAGTTTATAGGCTGTTTACACGACCGTTTTCAAATGAAAACAGAAAACTTTTTATGCATTTTGGCCGTTCATTTACACAACATAATATAGCGGTTTTAGTCGTTTTTGCAGATCTGTGTGAATGCGGATCATTTTTGATAACATTGTCATCTGTACATAAAAAAAAGGTTTCAGTTTTTAGTACAGTTGTCATGTAAACATAGCCTGAATTAATTTATCTACACAGCCGCTCTGGATAAAACAATAATGTTTTCGTCCAGCTCAGTTCAGTTCTCATACTGTTGTCTTAGGCCTGGTTCACACGGCACGATTTTAAAATTGTCGGCCGATTTTCCAAACCCGAGAGACCCCACACACGGCGATAAAAAAAATCACGGGTCTAACAGTTTTGGTCGTACAGTGTGTGGTGCGCAGCCACACGGCAAAATCAACACATCACACACGAACCGATTTGACTTCCGAGCATTCCCAGGTCAGACGGAAAATCTCGCAAAATCCCTCGAGATCTAACGTGACTTCAGAGTAAACAATCATGGCGGACGAAGAGGATGCAGTGGCGATAGTTTGTAGTTTGTTTTTAACCGGAAAAAAAAAAAACGTTATCAAAAGAAAAGGCGATGTTGGTCCTCCATCTCTGACGTCCACCGGACTTTCTGTTGCGCCTTTTCAGGTGCCTTTTCTGGTGCGCCGGCTGTTTTGATTTTGTTTCCCGGTGCCTCCTCTGTGCCTCGTCACCTCGCTTTCTGATTGGCTACACGCCACAGTCCACAGGCTGCGTGCTTGTTTGTCCCCGGGGGACACCACACACGAGGAGAAATCGGGCCAAAAAAATCCAACATGTTGGATATCCCCGATTTGAGATTGGAGCGGTCCCGACGTCCTTCCGAGCAGACGAGAGCAGTCTTAACACACCACACACGACAGGAATATCTGATCAGATTATTTTACGGTAATCGGAGCATCCTAAGATTGTCGGAAGGGGTAAATCGGGGCTAAAATCGGCCCAATTATCCTGCCGTGTGAACCAGGCTTTACCCCCCAATTTAAATTTGTGCTTATTACCAGGGGCGTTTCCAGCATTGAAGGACATCCGGGGCTTAGCCCAGATCATTTTGTGTAAATACAGGGATCACTGGAAGCGGTTTTTAGGGGCCAAGCACCGAAGGTGCGGAGGCACCTATTGTATCTGTTCCGGTTCTTATTAGGGGCCAAGCACCACTAAGTGGCAAAAAGACTGAGCGGCAGCATTTGTTTTCAGCTTGAATGCCGTGAAAAACACACAAAACACATCTAAAACGGGAAAGAGCTTTGTGATTGACTGTACAACTAGATTTGACCAGAAATCTGAGGTACTGTATATTTTTATAGACTGCAAAAAGCTACAGAACAGACTATATTCTGCATAATTGGATGTTTTTAAATAAACACTGACAAAAAAACTATACAAGTTTTAGGGCTGGACGATATGATGATATACAGTATAACATTAATGTAAGTGATCACTCGGATTTAGACCTATCTATATCTATATGCATTCCCTCTATACATGGATGACTTTAGTATACGTTCATTGACACACCATGGCATCGAACTGTATATAATTCTAAATGTACATCTGTCAAAAACTTTTCATTAGGAGCATTGGGATAAACAATGTTTCACTTCTATCTTTCTCCAAAGTAAAATGACTGATTAATTGTTACCAGTTTCCATGTCTGATCCTGGCACAGCTGCTGCTGCTGGCTCCTCCCCAGTCTGCAGCTCATCTTTGCTACCCTCTACCAAACCATTTAATCAAATCAAAGTGTATATTTACTACAAACTACAAACACAAAACAAGTCACACATACATTTTATGTTAATGCTTATTGGTTATCCTTAGAGAAAACAACACCTGATAAACAAGGAAAGTATTCAGTGCAGTGGGATAAAACTAATGTTTCTGGCTACCCTTACGAAAAAGAAGTATACTTCAAGTTCATTTTATGAAGAAGTATTATTCGTTTAAATGTATTATAAGTGTAAGAGTAGTAAACTTTAAGTACACAACTAGGTTTCTCATTTGTAATGCATCTGTACTACAAGTGAACTTATAAGTATACTAGTAGTAGTTTACTATTTTAATACAATTAGTATTTTTTTAGTTTATGAAAGTACACACTGAAGTGTCAGTAAACTACTAGTTTATACTACAAGTTTTCTTAAAGTGAACATAAACTTATACTTGTTATAGTTCAGTATTTATGTATTATTTTTGCACTTGCAGTATACTATTATGTTCAAATGTAGATTTTTTTTTTTTATTAAAAAATACCTTTAACTGTATTTTAATTTTAAAGACATTTCATTAGCTTCATGCATTCTTTTTTATCAACACTTGAATGTTGGTAAGTTTCATAAAGAAAGGCAACATTAGAATTGGAATTTAAAGGATTAAATAAAATGATGCAGACAAAATTAAAATGAGGCACACTGCTTATGACTTGCGTGACGCGGGACAACAAAGCTTCACATTCTTCACAGCTTCACAAAATGCAGGACAGGTGGTCCCCCTTTGATAATATTAAGCGGATTTTTGATTTACGTTTAATGTTTGATGATGATCACGTTATTTTATATTTGAGAGAGTGAGCAATCTTCTATCACTTGTTTCAGCTTCTTCTCCTGTGTTTTTATCCGGAAGAGATTCTGTACTAGAAAATGCCAGTAGTCCTAAGTGCTAACGTTATAATGTTAGCCGATGGTTATAACTAGCTAGTTAAACAAATAGGCCTACAGTGAAAGCCAGCCAGATGATGATCTATCTTCAGACTTTAAGGATAAAAAAACTGAATTCTTACCCACTGACTTCTTTCCGAAAAATCCCCAAAGTCTCGTTTGTTTCATTTTTCTTTAATTTTTTCTTTCCCGCTCGCTGACTGTCTCAGTTGTTAACTCGCGCTCCTGCGGTTGACTGTGCTAGCTCCTCCTCTACCTGCTGCTGCTGCATATTTAACAGAGAGGAAGAAACGGAGTAGCCCATAGGCTACCGACAGCAAAGAAATGTATTCTATAGGCTAGATTATTTTTAAGATCTATTTTTTACAGGCTGTATGCATGCAAAGCCAAAGCGCAATGAAATGAAGCAACTTATGATTTCGGGGGATTTTACATTGGCTATTGTTTGTCCAGTTTCATATTTGCTCAGTGACAGTCATCATTACATTCGGGGCTTGACTCAAAACATTCGGGGCTGAAGCCCCGGGAAAATCGGCTGGCGACGCCCCTGCTTATTACAGCTGCCTTGCAACTCACCTGTGACCAACTGGTTAATTGATGACACCTGAAGGGAGTCCTTTTAAATCCAGAACACACTCTCTATCTCTCTAGTCTTGCATCCAACACTGTGAGATGCAGTGTAGTTATCTTTACAGCCCCCTTTTCCTTTTATAATTTAATAAACTTTAGTTTTTGATTGGCATATGTTGGTCTTCATGTTGCTTCCCTAGAGCCAGGGCTGTAACATAATGGGATCTTGCCCAATTTTGTCCAAGCAAACAAAAAGCCATCAAACGTTAGCTTTTTCTTTTGATACTTTGGGACTGTATTTTTTTCATTCCCTTTTATTGAGATCTTTTGGTGAGTATGGACTATATATATATATATATATATATATATATATATATATATATATATATATATATATATATATATATAATTTAAATAATTGCATGAGTTTCCCCGGTTAGGTAGGATGAGAGTTCCAGCTGAGTTGAATATTCAATCCTTCCATCGGTTCACTCTTTTGTTATTTTTCCTTTTTTATTTTCAAGGTTATTTTGGGATAGACTTGTTCTCTGTCGGGGGTAAGCATTTCAAAAGTGTGTGAATTGGTTAATATGGCCTACAGTTGCTGAGTTTTTGCTTTTAAAGTCGCCTTGTGCCTGATACAACTCAGAAGATAGATAGGAGTTAGAAAATGCTAGGCAGGTATCCGGGTGTCTCTCATATGTTTTTAATTAGGGGCCAAGCCCCGAAGGGGATAGCCCCTATTGTAATTGTAAATATTATTATTTTTATTATTATTCCCAATGGAGTCAATGGCAGCCCTATGAACCATAAGTTTTAAAAATATGAAAATTGGCATATTTGTATTGATGGTAATGAATAGTAATTGGACCAAATTTTGAGTCTCTAGGACCAACTCTATAGTGCCACCACCAGTTCAAAAATTCAACAGTGAAATGGTTATAACTTTTGAACCCTTTGATCTAGAAAAATCAATCTTAGTACACCTGAATCCATTCATATGGTGATTGCAATCAATATTGTACATTAAGACTCCGCCCATTACAGTAGTGGCCATTTTGAAAAGTACAGTACTCAGTTTGCTACTCCTCCTTCAAAATGTGTCCAATTTTGTGCAAACGATATTTTGACTGAGCCGCACAGACATGACTGAACAGATTTTTTTTTATTTATCTTTGTTCAAAAGTTATGATATCGCAAAGTTAACAAATCGACCCAAAATTGGTTCAGAGGCTGTATCTCGGCCAAAGTTTGATCAATCGAAACGAAAATTGGTACGCTTCATCGGAAGCATGGTCTGAGTGGCCATGCCAAAGTTGGGAACAGCTCCACCTATGGGTCATGAGATATGAAAAATGGCTATTTTGACCAATAACATTTGAACAGTTTGTCAGAATGTGGTATCAATGGATTCCTTGTGTCATGTCGAATCCGTGGATACCGATTTTGCCAGGATTGGATGTACCACGTGTCTGCCATTTTGAATTTTGTAATAATTTGCAATATTCAGCACAAAATTTGGAAGTGATGATTGAATACATGTCCTGAAGGGACATGAAAAGTTTGAACACAGCGCCTCCTAGTGTTCCAGAGATATTCATCTGCAGAGTTGACCTAGCCTGTGTTTGTTACCTTATGCTAGTTAGCTTAGCATAATAATTGGTTAGCATGCTAACCAGATGCCATCCTTTCTAATGTGGGTCTTCAGCTATCAAGTTAACCATAAGCTACATTAGCATAGCATGATGCTAATCTGGTTAACATGTCATGGAACTTTTTTGTGAACTCATTCTCACACGGAAACCTCTCCTCAGCAGGCTCGTGAACCTGCATGAGTGATTAGCTCAACGTGTTACTCCACGGATCCCGATGCTTAGCGTTGTGAGTTCGCCACTCAGTGTGACGTGCCCAGACCGCATGAGGTACTTTGGCAGGAAAATATGCAGAAGTTGCATCTGTTCCAGGCAATTGTGCCTAAGAATGATCTCATCTGAAGCTGTCACATACAACAAGCAGTTATTTTACATACAAATGAATTCCGGTCATGGGTTTAAATCCTGTGTAGCACATGCCCAGACCGCAAGATGTACTGTGGCCTTAAGTGGTGGAAAAGGTGCTTCTGTTCCAGTAATGGTGTCTATATATGTGAATGAAATCAATAAATACAACATGCAGCAAATTTATATACAATTTTTTTAATTTGGAGTTCATTTTCTATTCATTTTTCATGTTCTGTTTTTTTTTCTTCACATTTTTTATTTGGAGCCAATTGCTGCATTTCTACCTTTAACAACTCAAGTCTCCATAAAATTAGAAGAAACCACTGTGTATGACTACCATGCTGTGTAAAAAAGGTTATAGCTTTGAAGATTTTCTAATAATTCAATATTATTATTATTATTATTTTTAAGTTTATTTATAGAGATACAGATAACATAGATGAACTTTGACAGCAATCTGATGCATGTATCATAATGTGTCTAGCTATAGCTAATTTACAACATTTGTCCCTAGAAGGGCTTTTTTTTTAATTAAAAATGTAGTACAATAGGAACAAATAAAGTATTAAGTATTAAAAATAATAATAATAATACAAGATAATAATAATAATAAAAATAGTATACAGGAAGGGCAAAGTCAGAAAGACTAGATATGAGAACAACACTGTTCTTGAATTAACCACAATTTGGTTTGTTTTTTGAAGATGTCTAATGTCGGGATACATTTTAGATGATCTGGCAGAGAATTCTATAATTTTGCCCCTTTCACTGAATGTATATGTAGCAACTGTTTAACAATGGGAATTTTTCCAAGTTGAATAAGTTTCCGAATTAAATTCAAATATGTCAAACATGGCCAAAAGGTGCTTGCAAATAACTGATTGCAGTTCTTGTTATACTTGGGCTAAGCAACCACGCTCACTTTTAGGGACTGTAAGGGGAATACTTAAGTTAGGTGAGTTAAACATTTGAGGCACTTCTGTGTTTATTTGTCCATGATCCTAACTTTAGTGTGTTAGTAGCTTTTGTGTGAAGTTCCTTGTGGAGTTTAGTGTAGACTAATGGCCAGTATTTGCCTTTAGATATTTGTAGGGATGCACCGATTGGGAAATTCTGGGCCGATACCGATGTTTAACATAACAACTTGGCCGATACCCGATGCCGGTGTTTTTTCTTTTTGTTATTTATTCCTTCTTTTGTGCCACGGAAACATACAAGTCTTTCGGCTCTTGATCAAACTATCCTAGAATGAGAACAAATTCAATCAGACCAATTTATGAAACAAAAACAACCTTTAATGTCACTTTCTAGTTGACATTATAACCCTATTTATGACCCCTATTTAAGTTCTTTTCTGAAAAATAACATTCAAAAACCTTTGACTGCTAGCTAATCAATGAAAAGATTGTTTCAGTACATTGCCCAGCAAAACTTATTTGAGTGGTTTTAGCCTGATAAACAAAAACTTACTCAATGAGATTATTTTAATGGCCCAATAAAAAATAGTTTTCTGATAAAAAAAAATAAAAAATACATCGAGTGTAAATGCAAAAACAAGTGAAATAAATAAATTGTTATTAAAATAAATAAATTATGTTTATAAATACAAACATAAATAGGGCTATCTTTCACCTTGTGTATTTCTCATACAGAATAAAACATTACAGTGTTTCAGAACTCACTGGATCATGGGGCATCTTATAAAACAAAAACAGTACCTCCACTTCTGATCATTAATGACATAAGTCACCTGCTGTATCTCTGGCCCACTTCTTAATAAGATGCATGTTTTTCTTTACAAACATAAGCATCTCTGCCTTGTCACAGCAAAGCCTATTTCTCTTTTCATCCTAGACATGAGAGACAGAGCTGAATAACCGCTCACTCTCGGTGCTGGTGCATGGTGCACTAAGGTATTTGCGTGCCATTTGTGCGAGTTCTGGAAAACGCAATTATTTCTCCAATAGCAGAGTGCGCTCTCACCTCTGGGAATAGTGGTCTCTGCAAGGAAAAAACCCAGTTGTTGGGATACAGAGGTACTTGTCCTCCCTGGTCCATTTTCCTCCAGAATCTCCTCAAACACATCATGCAGGGAGGGCCCTGCTCTGTCGGATCGTTGCCTCTTGCACTCTGTGTGACGCTCTCCATCGCGCGTCCCATCCTCTGCACCGGCAGCATGCAACAGGTGTGCCTCAGGAATTTCTCGAGCGCGTTGTTTAACATCCTCATCAAAGTAACGATCCTTGTATCTGGGATCCAAATAGGTGGCAATGCAGAACATGGGATCGTACTGGATTTGATCGAAGCGTTTATTTACAGCCTCTAATAATGAGGTCTTTGTTGTTTTAACGCCGTGGTCTGTGTCAGCCTGCTTACTCAGAAGACGTCTCAGGGCTGTCACAGAGGGGATGACATCTGCAGATGATGCTTCTGATGAGCTAACTTCTCTCGTTAATTGTTCAAATCGGGAGAGGAGTGTTATAAAGTTTTCAATTAATTGCCACTGGTGTGCACTGAGAGAGGCCGTTAGGTCGTAATCTGCAGCATATGTAGCAAGTGCGCGCTTTTGTTCTAGCAAGCTCTCCATCATATAAAATGTACTATTCCAGCGAGTGGAAACATCTTGCTGTAGCCTTTTTGGTTTCATTCCCAACTGGATCTGCACAGCCTGGAGACGTGAATAGGCGAGGGGTGAGTGTTTAAAGTGGCCGACGATTTTTCGGCAAATAGCCACAACATCCGTGAGGCTGTGCTGGCTAAAAACATCGTCATGAATTGCCAGTTGCAGTGTGTGCGCCATGCAGCCAAAACTAGCCAGACCACTGTCCATCATAGCTTTCGTCATATTCCTAGCATTATCTCTCACGACAGCATGCACTCTGGTTTTGTCGATTTTCCACGTCTGGAACATTTTCTCAAATGCCTCCGAGATGGCAGATGCTGAGTGGGTATCACGACAGCATGCACTCTGGTTTTGTCGATTTTCCACGTCTGGAACATTTTCTCAAATGCCTCCGAGATGGCAGATGCTGAGTGGGTATCACGACAGCATGCACTCTGGTTTTGTCGATTTTCCACGTCTGGAACATTTTCTCAAATGCCTCCGAGATGGCAGATGCTGAGTGGGTACCTGCAAACTCCTGGGCGTGCAACACTGCCTTCACCAGGTTGAAGTCCTTATCAATCCACTGTGCCGTGAGGCTAAGCATGCTCACAGGGCTTACATCTGAACTCCATATATCTGTGGTGAAACTGATTGCAGCGATGTCGCAAGCCAGTAGCTCATGAATGTGCGTGGCCACAATGTTGTGGATTTCGGGGAGACAGACCTCGGCAAAGTGACGCCGGCTCGGCAGCGTGTAGCGTGGCTCCATAAACTTCATCAGACTCCGAAAACCCACGTCCTCCACTACAGAGAAAGGCTGGTCATCTAAAGCGATGAACTCCATCACCTTGTTTGTTATTTGTTTCGCTTTGGCACTGTCTGGAGGCAGCTTTTTGGCTTTCTCAAACGCTGTGTCAATTGAAGTCTGAGTCTTACCGTGGGTTTGCGCTTTCTTGGCGGCTTCAATTTTCCGTTTTTGGTCCGCTTGCAGGTAATCGCCGTACACCGCCTCATGCCTGCTTCTCAAATGTCCAATGAGATTTGTTGTGTTAAATGACTTTCTAACAGACCCCCCTCTTGAAATTTCAATGGAACACGTATTGCAAACTGGAAAACGCTGATCTTTCTCTGAAACTGTAAATATTGCCACACGACCGCCATCTTCTTTGTTTAATCTAAGTTACTGAGGATGGAGAGGGCGCGGGTGCCCTCTTCCGTCTCGGTATCCTCCCCACCCAAATAAAAAGAGGGGAAAAAAGTTTCTCCTGAGCACAGCGTTCATGACACATAATAATCATCGGCGAATGTCATTTTTATTTCCCGATGGCAGTTAACGAGGCAAATATCGCCCGTTACCGATGTTCAGCCGATGCATCGGTGCATCCCTAGATATTTGTGATTACTGACAAGTTGCATTAGAAAGTGTTTGTGTAAGTTATCTTGTGTTTTGTTGTCTGTTGGGTTTCCCGTTTTACTTTTGTGTTTAAAGCTTTTGTTTGAGAGGGCATTTTTGCTGCTTATTGTCATTTTTATAGCTGTGTGCTATAGTGCATAGGTCTTCAACCCTGCTCCTGGAGCCCCACTGTCCTGCAGAGTTTTACTCCAACCCTAATCAAACACACCTGAACCAGCTAATCAAGCTCTTCAGGATCGCTTGAAATCACAGACTGAAGCAGGTTTGATATCCCTGATATCTCTGCAGGGCAGTGGTCCTCCAGGAGCAGGGTTGAAGACCTCTGATATAGTGGACCTGTTGTGTTGGCTGCTCTTTGTGTAGGAGGTAGTGCCATCACCTTACTGTTGTTAGTGTTGAGTTTAGTAATGGCTTCTTTTAGAGGACTTCCTAAAGGAACCTTCAGAAGAATTACTTGAGTTTTTCGCAATGGATCAGTTCTTGCAGTTGGCCTATCTTTATGATATTCCCATCACAAGTAGTGGGAAGCGACTGAAGGATAGAATGAAGGAAATCGTAATCGAAGCGTTTTGATTTACAATGGTGTTTTGAAAGTTAGACGGTTTTCCCCACAATCCATGACTGCTCTTTTGTTTGAAGCTGCAATCGAGCTTAGACTCAAACAGCTAGCTTTACAGGAGACGAATCACACATAAATCTGGGAATTAAAAGCTATCTCTGTAACTCCTTGAGGTGATGTTTCTCCATTTGATGTTGGTAGCCATATTAGGTTAGTGCCTCCTTTTTCTGAGAGATGTTGAGAGATTTTTTCTAATTTTGAGCATAGTGAGCAAAGTGGCCTAGAACTGTGTGGACTTTGCTTTTACAAAGTGTCTTGGTGGGTAAAGGAAGCTTATTCCACTCCGCTCAAAGCCTTGAGAAGAGTGCTAATTATGAGGTTAAAGCAGCTATATTGAAGGCTTATAAGCTCTTGAAGCTTACCGCCAGTGCTTCGAAGTTGTATCAAACTTGATCATGACACTTATGTTGAATTTGCAAAACAGAAGGAGAATCTGTTTGATTGGTGGTGTACATCTCAGAAGGTGGAAAGGAAGATCTTAGACAACTCATTTTGCTTGAGGAATTGAATAACTGTCTGCCTACGGTTGTCTGTTTATTTGAATGAGCAGAAGGCAGTGACTTTAGAGCTGCAATCTTGGCAGATGAGTTTGTTTTAATCTATAAGGGAAAGGTGACAAACAGGCTGAGTTTCATGGCCAGAGTAAGCACAATAGGTCTCTGTAAAGTCTGTGCCCCTTGAATCATCACCTGCCAAGATGACTAACGATGCTTCGATTTCAGAAAGGATTTGTTTTTATTGTAAGAGACCAGGCCCTCTTATCGCAGATTGTCCTGTTCTAAGTAAGAAACAGAAATCTGCAAAAACTGTAGGGTTTGTAAGCTATGTGCCAAGTCGTCCTCTGCGATCCTCAGTTGCTAATGTTCAATGCAAGAAAGGTAAGTTAGCTGGCTCATCATTTTTGATTGCAAGCTATCAAGATCTGGGGAGATACATTTTCAATATGTAATTTTTATGTGATGTCTTCTCCTTTAGTGAAAAGTGAGCTCAAGGTTCAGAAGTAATTGTCAAAAAGGTTTTGTTGGAGGATATTTGTCTATGCCTTCACAAAACATTAATCTCCAATCAGATTTAGTTTCTGGGGATATTGTTGTTGCACTTTGTTCCCAGATTCCTATAGATTATATGTCCTTTATTCTAGGGAATGATTTAGCTGGTTGTAAAGTGCTAGCTGTTCCTGAAGTTACCTCTACTGTCCACAAGTCAGATGGTCCAGATATGCTTGAATTTGCATTTCCAGAAACTTTTCCTGTCTTTGCAACTGTTCGTGCCATGTCGGCAAAAAGGCTTGGGGATAAACCTTCCAAAAATCAATCTGTGATTTCCACTTTGATACTTTCATGGCCCAAGGTGACAACAACTTGACTGGGTTTTGAAAGATGTTACCATTTTGTGAGCAGTTAATAGTTGAGTAGAAACAAGACCCCACTCTTTCACCTATGTTTGAAGATGTAGTGTCAGATGAAGCATTACAAAATGTAGCTTTTTGATGAGAAAGTTGACGGATCTAAAAATGTCAAGTGAGGATGACTGGAGTAGTGGGTTTCAAATGGTGGTTCCAGAAGTTTATATTGATATATACTGATATATTGTATCTTGCCCAGGATAATTCTCTCTGTCCACTTGGGTATCAGGAAAACTTGAGATTGTGTGTTAAGGCTTTTTTTTCTGGCCTGTTGTGAGGTCAGACGTGGCTCAGTATTGCAGGTCATGTTTGTCAGGTTGTAGGCAAACCTAACGAGTCTAACCTTAAACCTTGGTTTAAGTCCCGCTGAATCTGTGTTTGGCCATACTGTGAGGGGGCCCTTGAAATTGGTAAAGGACAAATGGTTAGATATTGAGCATTCTATTCTTATTAACCTCTTGGACTGTGTGTCTAACTTTCGTTTCAGGCTTAGTAGGTCCTGTGACCTGGCCAAAGAAAATCTGAAAGCAGGTCAGGCTCAATATAGGCGTCCATATTACCATTTATCGGAAAGTTAACTATTCGGTAAGTGTAACTATTTAGTTAAGACTCCAGATCGTAAAAGGAAATCCTGAATGTGCCATGTTAATTTACTTTAGCCTTACTTGGACCATAATCAAACAGCATCTACAGAGGTCAAGGCCTTGGCTGTGCTGAATGATCCATCTACTGAGACTGTAGGAAGTGTTGCTGTCTCTGAGATTGCTCACAGTAGATTGCCAGATTCTAAAATCCTGGCTGATTTGGACTCATTTGTCTTGTCTAAATCTTTCTGAGTGCTCCAATGTTATTCAGTTAATTTGTGAGCATTTGGCCCTTTTCTCTGATCCATCTTGTACCAATGTGCTAGAGCATGCCACTTATGTGGGTCAAGCTACTCCTATTAAGCAAAAACCATTCAGGGTGAATCCTGTTAAACGTCAGCTCTTGCGCAAAGAGATAGAGTATATGTTAGGACATGGCATAGGTGAACTTATACATCTAGTTGAGAAGCATGATGGTTCGCTTCGGTTTTGTACAGATTTTCTCAAGGTAAATGCCATCACCAAGCCTTACTCCTATTCTCTCTCAAGGCTAGATGACTGCATTGATCAAGTTGGTTTTGCATCCTCTGTTATGAAGTTATATCTTTTGAAAGGCTACTGGCAGGTTCCACTTAGCCAGCGAGCCTGTGAGATCTCCGCTTTTGTGATGCAGGGCAACTTCTGCCATTTATAAGGTTATGGTATTTGTAATGCGAAATGCACCTGCCACTTTCCAGTGTCTAGTGAAAAGGTGTTGGAAGGAGTTGTAGTATGTGAGGCTCACCTTGATGATTTGGTTATTTATAGTTCTACCTGGTCTCAACTTGGCCCAGCTTGGGGATGTGTTTAATTGGTTAATGGCTGCAAATTTGACCTTGAACCTGTCTAAATGTGAGTTTGGACTGGCCACAGTAGTTGGGTTATGGTCATGTGTCTCCAGTAGGAGTAAAAGTAGAGGCCATAGTTAATTTTGATGAACCATCATCTCAAAGAGAGTTAAAATGCTTCTTATGGTAGGTTATTATAGGAGTTTTCTTTCAAGAATTACCACTGTTGAATCATCTCGAAGAGAGTTAAAATGCTTCCTAGGTATGGCAAGGTATTATAAGAGTTTTTACAAGAATTGCCACGGTTACCTTTAACTAACCTGCTTAGTCAAAGGTTCATTTTGTTTGGACCGAGTCATGTCAGGTGCCCTTTGACAATCTGAAGGTGTTGAGTAGTTCTCCTATTCTGGCTACTCCTGATTTTGACAGGTAATTCAAGTTAAATGTGGATGCTAGTGATTTTGGGGTTGGTGCTGTTCTTCTCCAGGATGATTCACTAGGAATTGAATGTCCTGTTTGCTATTTTTCAAAGACATTTGAATAGCAGTGTTGCCATCTCTACAGTCCCCTTTTCCTTTTATAATTTAATAAACTTTACATTTGATTAGCAGAGGTTGTAACAATCAGCAAAAAAAAAAAAACTATCACTTTTTTGTGTGTGTTTCTTATTGTGGTATTGTAATTTCAGGGAAGAAAATAATACGGACATAATTGAAATGCGGGACACGTCTTTCAGGACATGGGACAAAGCTCCCAATTTCAGTGTGGTCACACTATAGGTCATTGGGTTAATACAGGTGGCAGCTACACTGTAAATACAAATTTCTACCTACAAATTATTTTTTTCTTGTGTAACATAAAACAAGGGAATGCTGTTATAACTTAAATAAGTTACATTGACCCAACATTCAATTTCCATTAAAGCTCAGGATGGACACGTGCACCTGGTCCTTGCTGAATGGTGAAGTTTAATTCGATGAGCAATTGTGATTTGGGGGTTTTACACATTAAATTGCATCAAAGTGAAAATTGCAATTGACAGCGCTATTCCATTGTGTTTATATCTATACCATTGTGGTTACAATGGTAAACCACAATGGTAACCACAAAATTAAATAACATTCTCCTCTGAATGTCCAACTGAACATTAGACGTTAACATAAAATACCAACGTCTTCCCCTTTACTGTAAACCCATAAACTAACACTTAATCCCTAAATTTACTCTCCTAATGCAATCCCTGGCAAAGCATGCTGGGAACAACAGATTTACTGCCGAGGGCTGCAATGCGCAAAAGCATTGTGAGCTAAGTTGATCGTAGAGACCATTGGTTACAAAGGCTGTACGATCTACTTAGGTTTACGATGCTAATACAAATATATTTAAAAAAAAAAATCAAATTTAAGTTGATTGTAGAGATCACTAGTGGCAATTGTCTCCACGATCAAATTGGGCTCACAATGCTTTTGGGAAATGCAGCCCTAGTCAGTTTTATTTTGCTCTTGAGTTGAGCAAAAGGTTTCCACAAATGTGCGCTGCAATTTATCACTGAACACAACAAAATAAACATATTATTGAATGCACTGCGAGCTTACAAAACCTGCATAAATATTCACACATTCTTTGATAGCTATGATTTACTGCACAAATTAAATGCACAGCCATTTGCATTAGTACTCTGCATGATTAAAAAAATATATAAATACAATATATATAGTCATATTGCACAATACAAGAGTGATATTGCTTTTATTCCAACAGTTTGATGGCACAGCGGTGTAAATAACAAAAAAACAACAACAGCGTGTTCCCTCTTGTCTGTGGAACTACTTCCTTCCGCCACACCCCCTGCCACACACAATACTCCGTCTGTTACTATTTCTTTCTTAAAAGTCAAGTCATCTTCATTTATATAGCGCTTTTAACAATGTACATTGTTTCAAAGCAGCTTTACAGAGATAAACATATAAATTAAGGTAACAGAGATTGTTTTGGCTTTATAGCGGTTCTTGAATAATGTCATTTTCCACCTAAAGTTAGTTTTGATTGATTCACTTCCGTTGAACTGATCATTCATTCATTCAGGCCCTTAGCGTCAAGACAATGATTGGTATGGCGCTTCAGTCTTCTACTGTCTAGGAAGTCTTTGTACTGCTGGCAAGATCTTTTGACACCAGATCTTATGGAGGCGTGCCACATTGCTCGGTCACCAGCAAGCGTTTCCCAGTTTTCGCTTGGAAGGCCGAACGACTGAAGGTCACGCTTTAGGACATCCTTGTAGCGGAGCTTTGGTCGGCCGACTGGGCGAGGGGCATCAGCATTTTCGCCATACAAAATTGCTTTTGGTAACCGGTTTTCTTCCATGCGGTAAGTGTGGCCAGCCCAGCATAAGCGACGGGTGCGCAATATAGTGTAGAGGTCTGTGCTCTTGGTAGTGGAAAGGATAACCGAATTTGGAACACGATCCTTCCAAGTTATGCCTATAATTGAGCGCAGACAGCGAAAGTGAAAGGTGTTCAGACGATGTTCATGTCTGCGGTAGGTGCACCAAGTTTCACTGCCGTACAGGAGAATGCTGAGAATACAGGCCTCGTGAACTTGGACTTTTAGTGGAGAGACAGTGAATTGTTCTTCCATACTCTCTCGCTAAGCCTGCCGAAGGTTGTTGATGCTTTCCCAATTCGGATGTCCAATTCGCAGTCTAGACTGTTGGAGGTGTCGACTGTGGAACCCAGATAAGTGAACTTTGTGACGTTTGTCAGTACGCTGTTTTTGATAGTGATTGCGGGTGGGAGCATAGCAGGTTGGGCAAAGACCACTGTTTTTCCCAGGCTGATCTTCAATCCAAACTCCTCACAAGCAACAGCAAAGGAGGAGCACATAGCCTGCAGCTCGGTCTCAGAATTGGCAAGGAAGGCGGAATCATCTGCATATAGGAGTTCCCGGATATGGACGCGGTTGATCTTTGTTTTTGCACAAAGTCTTGCCAGGTTGAAGAGATTGCCAGAGCTGCATGTGTGAAGTAACACTCCAGATGGGACAGGGAAAGCTCGGCGCAAGACAGCGGAGAAGAATATACCAAAGAGAGTTGGAGCCAGTACGCAACCTTGCTTTACACCACAGAAAATTGGAAATTCCTTAGAACGAGAGCCCTCGAACTGTATTGTTGCCTTCATAAGAACATGAATTATTGTATGATTTTCAAGAGTTTGGGTGGACAGCCCAGTTGACGGAGGATGGTAAAGAGGCCAAACCTGCTGACATAGTCAAAGGCCTTTGTCAGATCGACAAAGACTGCATACAGGGGCCGACCTTGCTCAATGCATTTCTCTTGGATTTGGCGAACTGAGAAAATCATGTATATTGTCGAACAGGACGGAAGCAGCATTGACTCTCCGGGAGTATCCTATTTGCAATAATCTGTACGCGTGGGAGGATGAGGCGGGCTAAGACCTTGCCAGGCTGGGAGAGAAGAGCTATGCCGCGGTAGATTTGCAGTTTTACAGTTGCAGCTTTTGTTCTTATACAGAGTAACTATGTTAGCGTTACGTAATTCGTCTGGGATGGTGCCTTCATTCCAGCAAGTTGAAAAGAGGTGATGGAGTTCCACGGTAAGTGTGTTGCCACCACTTAAGAAGATTTCAGGTGGTAGCCCATCCACACCAGGGGCTTTGTTGTTTTTTAGAAGGCTGATGGTTTTTATAACCTCATTGAGAGTGATGTTGTTTTCAAGCTCGAGCATGATTGGGAGTTGTGAAACTATACAGCAGATACTATAGCAGCTTCAACTATAGTGTTCCACCCAGCAATTTAGCTGATCGTCAAGGTTTGTGAATATTTCACCTGTTGAAGATCGTAGAGGGGAGGACTTCTTCACAGGAGGACCTAGAGCTTGCTTTAGCCCCTGGTACATACCACCAATATTACCAGTGGCGGAGCAATGTTCTACATGCCTGCAGATGCTTTCCCAGTAGAGGTGTTTTGCCTCCCGTGTTAGGCGCTGCACCTCTGAGCGGGTCTGTTTCCAATGAGCAATGGTATGAGGGGAGGAGTCTTGTTTGACAGCCAGTCGTGCCGCACGCTTATCCGCAAGAGATGGAAGGAGAGTGTCTGCATGACACCTAAACCAGTCGGGCTGTTTTCGGGTGTGTCTGCCGAAGCTGGAGAATGCACAATCCGTAACTATGTTACGAAAGCGCAGCCAGGCCGATGTAGCATCCTGGGTGGGGGCGGACAGAGCGAAATTGGCTTGCAGCGAAGCCTGAAATTGTTGGCAGTTTTCCTTTGACTTAGTTGCAAGGATGTCGAACGTTGGAGATGGCTTTGGACGAGACCGGTGGATTCTCTTGGGTTTGAGTTTAACCTTGCAGCGCACAAGTGAATGATCTGTGTCACAGTCAGCAGAGTGCATAGACCTGACATGAGTGAGGTCCTGAAGGTGGGTTTTTTGGATGATCACATGTTCAAGTTGATGCCAGCGTTTAGAGCGTGGGTGTTGATGATGGAATGCACAGCTTATGTGAAGCGCAAAGCTCAAGGAGGCGCTGTCCATTGTCGTTCATTGAGTCCACACCATGTGGACCCAGCACGTCTGGCCAGGCGTTGGTGTTACTGCCCACACGAGCATTGAAATCGCCAAGGATGACTATGCGGTGGCCACGACTAATGTTGGAAAGAGTTTCACTCAGCAGGAGATAGAAAGTATCTTTCTGATCGTCTGGCGAAGTTAGGGTCAGGCGTAGGTAGAAAGTAATGTCACTGGACCCGCAGTGGTGTGCAGTCGCAGTGACGACAGCCTGGGAGAGATGGAGATGGGAGTTTCAGTGAAACAGAGCAGCTTGTTGCAGATGCCAAAACCCACTCCATGCTTTGATCTTTCATTGTCGGGATAGCCAGTCCAGTAAAACCTGAAGTTAGCTTCACGTTCAGAGCCACTTCCGGTGAGCCACGTCTCGCTAAATACTGCGATGTCCACCCTGAGTCGTAGAAGTTCCCTGTCTATAACAGCAGACTTCCGGGGATGGACTCTGTCAAGACAAGAAGTCACCCCAAGAGAACGGACATTCCAACATGCCAAACGCAGTTGGGAGGCAGTAGCAGGATGACGACCGGGACGCGCCTGCCTAGAATGTGAGCCCTGCCGAGCAACGACAGCACCCCTGTTTGCAGGGAGCTCCCGAGTTGCCAGTCGCTGAGTTTTTTTCAGACAATTCCATCGTAGTTGCTTGAAACGTCAAACGCCGAGGCAAACAGTTAGTGGATGAGTGCATGCCCAGAACAAAGCATCCACCTCTGGACCCAGCACTGCAAGCACCAGCGGAGCACAAATGTGCGACAGTTGGAGCAGTGATGGGTTGCCCCGCAGTACCCGCTAACTGGGTGTTGATCCCTGACCGTTGATCATGAGACGGTTCTTCCGCTCAGTTATCTGCCATGGGAGACCGGTAGCTTAAACCTTCGGCTGCGCTCGCACCATGACTGCCAACTCCTGCTGCCAAGATGGCATATTGCTATTTAACCCATAAGTGGGGTCTGGATTGGTGAGAGCCAGGGCATGTCCACACGCCGGTGGGCCATGAACTCAACACCTCTGGGGTTCCAGACTACTCCGAGATCCCTCATGCACATAGCCTGGGACCGCAAGGTACCCAGTTTGCCATGGTGCACCGCGTGGAGGTGGCATGAGAGTCTTGGCCAACGAGCCGCTCTAACCATCAGTGAGTTGGACTTACATAGCTGCCTCCCCTTCACTCTCAGGAGTTTAGATGGCGGTAGCTGCTGGAAGCGAGAGACAAAGCACCTAAGAGCCAAGCAGCTAAGCACTCTATGCAACTGCGCTGCGACACTATGAGCTCGAAGGCCCTGATTGAAAACACACCACACCACATGCTTTCCCGTTGAACTGATCATTTGTTATTAAATTAGGGGTAGCTAAGACGACACCGTTCTCTCTAAACAGACTTTAATCGCGAACCTGTGAAAAACGTTGATGGCATTCACATGCACATTAAAAATTGATTCTATAGTTATGTGCATTTGAATATATGTGCACAGGTTTGTAATTCCCTACAAACCATGCCTAAACAAACTACTTCTCTTGCCTATAAATTTGATACAGAATTTTATTTTATTTGATCACTTCGGGTTAGGTACGTGAACCGAATTCCCCCACAACGCTTTATCTGTAGAGTGGTAAAGGGATCCTCCATAGGGAGAGGCTAATTGGCACTTCAGCACTGCATTGTCATCGGGTCCAGGCGAAGGTCCTAGTCAGATCTGGATACGGCCTGGATCCGGCAGGCTGCGGGAAAACCTTGGGATAAACAAAGACACTAAAATTAGCGTAGATGCCATTCTTCTTGTGATGTAACGAGTACATCAGGATTAAAGGGCCTGGGTGTGCTGTACAGTACACACAGTACCACGGCGTTGGACTATTTTCTTTAATCTTCTTTAAGCGCAACGGAGCAACTGTGTCTAAAGTGCTTGAAAAGAGAGGTAACGTTTCTGCTGCAATATCAAGTTCTTATAAGCTATCCGGGATGCTGAGATGATGAAACTGATTAGGAAGATTATTGATAAAGCAATCTTTAGTGGCATAAATTATAGGTCTAACTTAACCGAGTCGGCTTTGCAGCCTTGGCTAAATGTAATTTACATGAGACTAGATAATGATCTGAGATGTCATCGCTCTGCTGCAGAATTTCAACGGCATCAACGTTCAATGTTCATTTGTAGTAAATCTGTTTTTTATTTGTTGAACATCAATTTAATTTTTTACCTTAGATGGGTTTGGACGTTTTTTGGATTTCCAAATTCGGGAACAGACACAGTCTCTATATGATGATATCTAGGTGAAAGAGGCTCTGTGTGATGGGATTTATCTGACCTTGGTGACGCGAGGCCGCTAGCAGATGGTTGGTTTAGCCAGTCTGTCTGCTTTCTGACCTGAGCCCCAGATTGTCATGTTTTATCTCTAAGACTATGAGCTAAATTACTAGAGAGAAGAGCAGCAAAATCCCAGGAGGGATGAATACCATCTCTTTTCAACCGGTCAGGCTTGCCCCAAAAACATTTCCAATTGTCTATGAATTCTACATTATTATGCGGACACCACACAGACAACCAGCGATTGAGTGAACACAATCTACTAACTATCTCATCACTCCTGTGAACAGGAAGGGGGCCAGAGCAAATTACAGTGCCCGACATCATACTTGCGAATTCACACACCTCTTTAATATCAATTTTGGTGATCTCCAACTGGCGGAGTCGAACATCATTAGTGCCGACGTGAATAATTATCTTAGAGAATTTACGATTAGCATTAGCCAGCACTTTTAAATTTGCTTTGATGTCAGGCGCTCTGGCTCCCGGCAAATATGTGACTATGGTGGCTGGTGTCCCTATTTTCACGTTCCGTGTCTCAAAGGCGTGGGTTCATAAAAAAATAAAAAAATAAATAACTGAGCGCACGGGTGGCTAGCGAGCGTGTTGTGCTAACAATAATGGAAGCTAGCGATGTAAGGTTAATCTGAGATGTTGGGTAAGCTTTATTTAATAGTATAAACAACTAGAAATGATAGTATATGATGGTTCAAAACAGAAAGAAATACGAAGCTAATACGAGGCTTAGACGGAGCTTACAGCCTCGAAGCAAACAAACACACAGCAGGCTTTGTCAAATGTCACTTTTGAACAGTGGTTCTCCAAATAAAATGCAGTCTAAATGACTTGCCTAAATATTGTTGATTATTTTTTTGTGTTTATTATAATTAGGCCTTTTTTATAAATATACTTTTTTTTTAAAGAAACTGATACTTTCATTCAGCAAGGATTCAATAAATTGATTTGACAATAATTGTAAAAAACTGATTTTACAATATTTTAAGCATATCATTGATTTACAGTGCTTTCATAGCCTGTTGCGATGTTGATGTTTCTTTAAAATTCTTTCTGACATACTCAGTTGCCCAAAGGTTAAAGAGACTTGCTACAAAATCCTATTTAGAATATATCCATGACGGAATTTTTACAGTAGAGTTTTCAGTTTGTTCTTCCTTTCCTGAAACATAGATTTGCCATCTAACGGTGCAGTAATGTAACTTTTCCGGAAGTCGAAATCACAATCACTGAGACCCTTTCTTAATGCCAAATAAGGCATATAATGTATATAAAATAAAATATGAATTGACCAATAACTTAAATTAACAATAATAGCCAATATAAAAGTATAAGATGTTTGTGTAATAGGAAATTAACCCTAGCAACAAAAGTACAAAATCAGCGTACTAGATAGTACAGAATTTAAATCAGAACAAATCAGAATACAGTTACATTTAGTAAAAAATGGGAATACTATCAGGATTACAATGGTTTAATTTAAAACAAAATAAATTTGTATATTGACATACTAACGCTGTATTAAGCGCTGCTTGATTATAGTTACTGGTTCTTTTGCCAGACAAGGCTCACCTGCTGGTGCATGTGCAATAACCCCTGTCTACAATCATTCTCGTCAGACTCAGGTTGAGAAAAGTTATTAATTAAGTTATTAATTACAATGCTTCCCTCGGGGAAAACCTTTTTCATGTCTGTAATTTTCACAGTTATTGTGTTTTCAAAAAGGAAAAAGGAAACAACATAGTTGTATAGCGCAAACCATGCCTTCCAGCTATGAAGACGATTTCTTTATCAGAGGACTCAACATCCGACTTAATCTTTTGCAGGTACGACTAGCACGAAAATAATGTTAGCTAAAATGTAGTGTTTGTTAGTGATTTAAAATTCCAAAGTTTGTTTGATTGCAGTGGTATGTAAGTTTCTAGTGGAAAATGAGCTGGAAAATTTAGAAATTATAGAGTACCCGCAAAGGGGAACTCCCATCGCTAACGTGCAGGGTCAGTCAGTGAAAGTAAGAAAGATCCCGGCCTTGATCAATATGTATTTTAAAATAGGCTAATATGTAGATGGTGAAGATGGTCTTTTTTAAAATTGTGTATAAACTAGAAGCATTTTTCTTTGTATGTTAAAGAATAAAAAATAAAAAAAGACATTTCATTGGTCAACACGTGATGTGTCAAGTCAAGATGAACCACATTTCATTGGTTCAGACTCATGCCATCGCAAATTTGCTATGAATATTCACTCAAAGTTGGAATTCTGCCCTTTAAAACCGTACTAAACTTGTGCTGAGGAGAAGCACAGTCGCCGTGAAGTGAGCAGAGAAAAACTGCATTTTACATGGACAAAGGAAAGCTACTCCTCTCAGAATTCGTAGATACTTATAAATATAAATAAAGATACTTGTTGATGTTTAATTGCTATTTGGTGCGTTGGGGTCACTAGACAAGGGCTTAATGAACTCAACCCAAACCTATGTGTTCGCATCTCATAAAAATTTAGTTTTGTTTCATGTCCCTAATATAAAACAGATTAAAGCTGTCCTGGTCAATTATGATGAAGAATGCTGTGTGTTACTGACCTGAATAGAGGGATGACACAAACGATGCCATCTCTCAAAAAGAGCCATATGTAAGCATGTCTGGAGATTGCCAAACTCCTAATAATGACCCATTTGTGATGTGGGAAGAAATTATGTGATCGGATCAGGTTAGCCACAATTCAGAGCGAGATGTGTGGTGCAATTCTAGCTCTGTCCACACAAATCACCAAATCTACAGTGAAGACAATGGTGCGATCATCTCGCTCTGTGCTACTTTCAATGAACTGCACATCTTGACAAATCCGGATAAAAAATTGATGGTGACATTTTTTTGTTGTTGGAGAAACAATCCTCATTCTGCAGGACAGTGTTCCCAAATGAAAGGCAAAATGAACGTTTGTTCAAGAAACTAATGGACCAGTTTTGAGCTATTTTGAAAATGTGCCTAGAATTACTTGAATCAAATCGGTCTGGAAAAATAGACCAAAATCGCATAGCACTTTAAACACTGTGCAACAGATGAAAAAGAGAACTGTGGTAGAGATGCAAAGGAGAATACAATTCATATAGGCCTGAAAGTGACTTTACATGAAATTACTTTATGGGAAACAAGTAGTGGCAAGGAAAACTAAAGGAACTATAGTAGAAACAAGGTAAAACATTGGTAAACAAGGAAACCACCGCAGTATCGGCCGATAAATGCACATTTTTAATGTTATCAATCCGATGAGAAAATGAGGCAGATATATTAACGCGGTAAATAATGTATATCCTCCAGCTGAGACACTTCAGATTCACATTGTTTGCCATGATGGTTTTCAATTGCTTGATATGATTGAAATCACTTCGAAAAGGAAGATAGTTAAGTGCAATGTGCAGCACAAATCTGGAATATTGGCTTCATAAAATTATAATGAGAACTCAACTGTAAAAGAATGTTATGAATTCTTTGTGTGCCCGTGTTTCAGCGCATTGTGGCAAGAAGAGCAAGAGTTACACCATTACTAGCACACATTTACACATATTTACACATTTATTCACTATGCAGACACTCCAAAGTAACTTACAAATGAGGAATTCAGCAAGTGGATGAAAGTCGTAATATTTAGAGGTCCAGCAATTGCAATTTTCTTGGCCGCTTTCCGATTTTTTCGTAAGCTTGACCTGCCGATACCGATTTTCTTTCTAAGAACTATAATTGATAGCATATACAAACAAAAATCTACTTTTCTTCAATGCAAAGATTTATTTTAATTAAAAAAACACACCAGTAAACAGTCTTTACTAAAATAAGAACAAATAAACAAATACATGTAAAAAAGCACAAATAAATCCAATAGAGAGCTTTGAAATAAACCAGGCTTAAAAAAATTAGTTGAAAATGAAAATTCTGTCATCATTTACTAACCCTCAAGTTGTTTCAAACCTGTATCAATCAGTGTTTTTTCCTCTTCTGAACACAAAAGAAAATATTTTGAAGAATTTTGAACCAAAAAAAAACCAAACAGTTGATGTACCCCATTGACTTCCATAGTATTTTTGCCTACTATGGAAGTAGGAAAAAAGTCCATGCTAGAATAGAGGGATGACACAAACGATTCTATCTCTCAAAAAGAGCCATATGAAAGCATGTCTGGAGTTTGGCAAACTCCTAATAATGGCCCATTTGTGATGTGGAAAGAAATTATGTGATCGGATCAGGTTAGCCTGACAAACTAAGGCTAACTAAGACAAACTTGGCAAACTCCAGACATGCTGTCATATGGCTCTTTTTGAGAGATGGCATCATTTGTGTCATCCCTCTATTCTAGCATGGAATTTTTTCCTACTTCCATATGTAAGTAGGAAAAAATTCCATGCTGTCAAACTAACATGCTTAATCTCTCACAATATAATCACCTACTCCTTACATAAGTGTTTAATCAAAACATCAAAAAGATTGTGTGTTGTATTTGACTGCAAAGATAAAGTGAAAAAAAAGTATCATACTGTCCATGTTAAAGTAAATCAATGCTGCACATGTCTGGCCCTTTCACAATGTTTTACCCAAAAGAAATTTAATTTATAATCATGATAGATAAATCGTACTGCTATGCAGTGCCGTATTGCTGTCTGTTGTAATCACATTTACTGTGTTAAAGAGAGAAACCTGACAATATGTCAGCATTAGCACTATAATTAAAAGAAAGCCTGGAAAGGAATTAGATTAGAATTTCAATGTCTTAACTTCACTCCAGGGATGACAGTTTGCATTCATCACCAGTCAGGGCTTTAATCTAGAATTGTATGTAACTGTTTTTTAACCCGATTTTGTTTTTTGGTCTGTCTTGCTTAGTTGCATTTAGTATAACTTTACAGTCAGAGATCACAGATCTGGTTTTGCCCATTAATATATATATATATAGGCTATACCTACACCTACTTCTGGCATTAAACGCTGGATGGTACAGGCTGATAGGTCTTTAACTTATTGGTAGCAATCATGTCATTATCTATAGCACAGCTGATTGGTTGCTGTTGCATCAGCGGTCAATGAGCTTGTTGCTCAAACATTCAAATACTTGCTATTGTTTGCTGTTAACATTCTGCAGCACACTTTCAGAACACATCAACGTCTAAGATAAGTAAAAAGTAATCTTTTATCTTTTTAAGATAAAAAAAAGTGCATCCATCCATGATTAAAATAATCCATATGGCTCCAGGGGGTTAATAAAGGCCTTCTGAAGTGAAGCGATGTATTTGTGTAAGAAAAAAATCCATATTTAAAACTTTAGCAACTAAAATAACTAGCTTCAGCAGACGGCCATACGCATCGATTTAAGGCGAAAGAGCCTTGTCCTGACGTGTTGACGAATGCAGAAGCGCAGAGGATAGAGCAAAACAAAACGGAATTAGAAGTCTAAAACGAGAATTTTTAAAGAGAAATGTTGAAGCAGCTTGAGTTTGTTGCCCAGCCCTATTTGTTTGAACTTCGAGACGCGTCAAAGCTTACGCTACTCCTACATCCTACGTCATACATCGCGTCTATGGTTACTCTTTTGGCGTAAGTCGACTTGCGTAGGTCGTCTGCCACAAGCTAGTTATTTTAGTTGATAAAGTTTTAAATATGTATATTTTTCTTCCATAAATGCATTGCTTCGCTTCAGAAGGCCTTTATTAACCCCCCAGAGCTGTGTGGATTACTTTTATCATCGATGGGTGCACTTTTTTGGGGACTTCAAAATATCCTTCTACATTCACTGCCATTATAAAGCTTGAAAGAGCCAGGACACTTTTTAATATAACTCCTATTGTATTCGTCTGAAAGAAAGTCCTATACACCTAGGAAGGCTTGAGGGTGAGTAAATCATGGGGTAATTTTCATTTTTGGATGAACTAACTCTTTAACTGCCAAAGATCTAAGACGAAATCCTCCATCCTTCTTGGGAACTATGAAGTACCGCCTGTAAAACCCGGAATCTCTCTTAGGAGAGATTGAGAGAGTCTGAGCCTGCTCTGGGCTGAATATAGTGGATGGTACTCCCACGAATCAAGGGGGAATAGAATCTCACTGAATTCTGTACCCTGTCTCTATAGTCGTCAGGACCCATTGATCCTTAGATCCGTCTTCTCCTGGGCTGGCTTCGGGTGAGAGTGCCCGAACCCCCATTCTCTGTGAGGTGGGGCTTGAGAGGCGACACTTACTTTTGACTGTTTATGGTGCGAGGAACAAGGCCAGGAGGGGAAAGCGGGGGATCCAAAATGAAAGCTCTATCTTTTTCTTTTATTCCCATAAGGTTCAGCCATAAGTGCCTCTCCATAGCCACCAAAGCTACCATGCATTGCTAAATAGACGTGCTCAAACCATGGGACAAAAGAGCCCTGCAGAAAATGGCTTGTTCCAGGACCTTGACACCCTACTGTGGAGGTCCGGAAAGAACTCCCTGACGTGGAGGCTGTAATTTGCTGGGCAAGAAGCGTTCGTCTAGCCTACTTTTTATCTGTATTTGATGTGGGCGGAGCTTACACTGGATGTTTGTCCAAACTATTTGAAAAGCTTACTTTAAATGTCATTTTATTCCCTCCATAGTTATTATATAGTAAACATGTTTTGTTATTTTACTATTATTCCCTTTTTTTTATAACACAATTTCCATAAATATCTTTGAATTAAAACCGTACAATTCAATGTTTTGTTGTAGAGTATATTTGCGTGTGGGATGGGTGGGACATGTTCCCACCAATTTTTGAAAGCCATTTAAAAAAAATAAAAAGTATAGCACATTGAAAAGCATATCCAATTCCTCATTCTTCATAATTTAATTGAACATGTAACACAATTTTTTTTGGCTGCATTTTATGTGGCTGCCATGACTCATTTTCATTCATATAGTTTACACTCATTCACTTTACACACAAAATATTACATTATAGTTTTAGTTGTTTATCCAAAATATTTTGCTGTCACCTGGCTCTTCTGTTATCCAGCAAGAACAAGTAATGACTGTCTAATCAACACTTTTCTACTAATCATTTGAATTTGTTACCTGTTTTGTCTTATGCCTTTCTGAATATGGTATTCGGGTTTGGGTACATCCTCGTTGTGTATTTTGATAAGAGAAAGGGGCCAGACCTGTACCCTGAGGTACGCTAGTGGTTTGTCAGTATTTGGTGATTCACCATGTCACTTTGAGATCTATTGGGATGAAGGCACATTTTTTGGAGGCAGCTCTCACCAGCCCCAGGGTTTCAGCTACTGACGTAAGAGAGTACAGCTTAAATCAAGTCCTAGTATAAGTTTACTAGACGACGATGTACTATTAATATTTTTTTTTCCTGTGTGTTTTTCGCATACAGAAGACAATATTGTAAAAGAGATCCCTTTTCACATGGATCTGCGAAACCGACTAAAACTGCTATATTATGCATGCCAGGCCAGCAGTTGGAGATGTCACTTTGTGAAGAAACACTACACGCCTATAGACTGAACACGTAATATGCATACGCGTGACATCACTGTTTTCACAAATTTACATTTTTGTAGTTAACATGGAGACGTTAACGGTATCATTTTCAAAAACGTGCACTTTGAAACTCGTTTTCAAAGTTTCTTTTTTTCAGTCCTCCAAAATACTGTTGTCATGTAAATGAACGGCCAAAATGCATAAAAGGTTTTCCGATTTAGTTGAAAGTGGTGTTGTATAAACGCCCCCTTAGCTACTGTACCTGTAAGCTTTTTTTTTAATTGAAAAAAGTTGTGAACATTAGCCGAATGTAAGACAGTCCTGTAAGTATGCATAAACTTTTTTTACACATAGACATAATTTTAAATGAGAGTTGCACATGATATCAGGGTGATTGTATCAGAGCTGTGAGCCAGTAGAGATATTGCTCAGGGACGCTCATGCAGGTTGGCACGTTTGCCTTTAATTGGGTGCAGATGAGGTTTTATAATGTCTGCCTTTGGCTTTCTCCTTGTCTTCCAAATTCCCACCCCCATATCACCCTTATGCTGTCACTCTCTCCCTGTCACACTTCACATCATGGCTTCAGGAAAATAGACCATATGGACAATGGCTCAGTTGTTGCATCTTTAACCATGCATCCAATATGATAGACCTCTGCAGGGAGCTGGAGTTTTGAGCATAATCTGAGACCTCCCTAATATGACTCATCTACTCATGTGGAATCTGCAAACAGATGCCTATGAAAGCAGTAGACTAGCTCACTGGGTTGTGATCAGAGCTACTGAATGATCATATATCAAGTTATCACTGAATGATTTGCAAAATATTTACACATATTCAATTCAATTCAATTCATATGTAAATGGTATTACAATAATGTGCATCAAAAATTTAAGCTAGACATATTTTGTTTGTGAAATATACTGTACATGTGAAGAAATGAATAAAGAAGAGTGATATTACTTGTTCACTGTGACAAAAATATTGTACAAAAACAGTCAAATGACTGGCAGCTGTCAAACAAAAACTAAAAACTAAAAATGTAAAGTAAAATTTTCTAATTCATAAATACTGCAAAAACTATTGTACAGAAATTTTCATTAAAAGTTTTACAGACCAACAAGGTTATTTTACAGATTCTAAGATTATTATGATCCAACGCCTTCAATCAAGTGACGGGATAAAAATTTCTACAGAAACGCTGTTTTTATGGATTTTTTTTCTCTCTAGATTATTATTATCCTACACCTTCATAAAGTGACAGCAAAAAAACTTTCTGCAGAGAAACAATGCTCAAGATTGTAAATTAACAGTTTTATTTTGAAAGACAAAATAAAAATCTGTAAATAAAAAAATCTGTAAATTTAATGGCTCGGTTTTTGAAGAATTACAGTACGAATCTTAATTGAAATATAACATATAACATTTAAACTATACTAACACTAAAACCATTTCATCAACAATATTTTCAACGTTTCACTATTAGCTACTGATTCGAAAACTGTATTATTATCCAGATGTAAATTTACATTATCAAACAATTCTTCACAAACAATTCTTCAGAGCCCTAGGAGGAATTAAAAAACTAAAAATGGAATTTCTCCATGTGACTATCTTGTCAGTTAGGGTTACTATCATGATGATGATGTAATAATTTCACCTTTAAAACAGGTAGAGAAAGGGACAAAATTCTGCTGTTTGTGTTTTTAGCTTTTATTTACTATAGCAGTTTGTATATATATTTTTCCCATCTGGGCTCCTTATAGTTCTGATCTTTTCATTGTCTTTTAATTCAGAATCCTAAATATACAAGTGTATTAATATGTAAAATCAAAACAATAAAACAAAAGGTCCATGATTCTGTATCAGAAGTGACAGTTACAGCAGATAAAGAACGATCCTCCTCCAAATTGCCAGTCATCAGCTGGATCCTTGGTGTGTCTGGGAGTAAAAAAAGAAAAAAGACACTAAGATTGACTTAATCCTTATAAAGGATTTTTTTTTTTTAAGTCTTAAAGTCTTTAGTCTTTAACCATTTCTATTTGTCTTTTAACAGCATTTGACATTGACACATTCTGGCTATGTGAACACAGAGTACTGTCAGATTAAGATTGTTAAATGTTGTTAGATCCTTCTGAAATGACAGGAAAGCCAAAAATGTTGGTGCTAGTGTCTTTACCAGATTGTCTGAAGCATCTTGGGCCAGTTGCATAAATCGATTTGAGACTAATCTTACAAGTTAGTCATCTACATTTGTCCTTTAAGACTGGTATTTAAGACTGGTCAGTTCATAAAATTAAAAAAAATAAAGGGTGATTACCGCTTTGTATAATTTTCTGTTACAATCTATGTCGCCATGGAAGCTAAGAAACTGTCAACTGCTCTACATTCATAAAAGTGATCTGAATTTGTCTTGTGCTATGGCAAATTTTAATATTTAATTTCTCTAATTCCTCTCTGAAAAGGAACTGCTAGAGAAACTGACATATCTACCTTGAATAAGGTGCAGGCAGATTATTTTAACATTGCTGGATTTCCAAGTGTAGTAGGAGCCATTGATGATTCATTAGGATTCAAGCGCCATGAGCCATTGTTTGTTAATAGGAAAGGCTTCCACAGTATTAACATGCAGGCAATTTGTGATGCCAAACTCAGAGTGCTTCACTGTGTTGCTTGCTGGCCAGGATCAACCCATGACTCAAGAATATTGATGAATTCCCAAATTCATGATGCGTTTGAGAGAGAATTGTAGGGTGTGCTCTTGGGTAACTCTGGTTATCCACTAAAACCCTATAGCTTCTCACACCCTTCTTGAACCCAGTCAGTGTGCCTCAAACTCTGTACATCACAGCCCATGCCAAAACAAGAAATGCTAGTGAAAGGTGTTGTCTATAAGGAGAGCTCAAAATGAAACTATAGAGAGTGCTTGTGAAACTACTTTATATTATGTACTTGTGTTGTTTTGCATAAAAACACAACATAAGGTAATAAATAACATTTTAGTTGTAATTTAAACTCCTAGTTGCATATTCCCCAATGATTTTAAATTCTAGGAGTAAAATATCACTTCGCTTTTAATAGAGATCTTGCACTCCCAGAGGTGGAGGATAACCAACCAATGCTTGAACCTACTTTGGAGATTACTGAGGTAGGAGATGAAGATGGATCTGGGCATTATTTTTGACAAATGATTGTAGAAAACATTTTCTCTAATCTTCAAATCTACATTAATTTTCACTTCAAATCTATCTAAAGATTCTGTATGTGAATATTACAACAAGTCAACAGATAAATCTCAGAAATTAAACAATTATTTAGATCAGCTGATCTAAATAATTGTTTAATTTCTGAGATTTATCAGTAATATTTATCTTGGATTATGGTCGATGAGATTCTGTAGCTCCAACTTTTGCTTCGTTTTCTCTAATTCCAATTTTTGTATTTCCAATTTTACCTTTCTTTGTTGTAAAAATGAATCTGTAAAAATGCTGTTGCCACTACATACTCTTGTAGTCTTCAGCCTTGTAGTGAGCCTTGTAGCCTTGTAGGCTTTTTTTTCTTTTTTCAGAATGGTACAAAACTTGCAGATTTTTGCGGTACATGATGTGATTGCGCGCGGACACAAACACACACACAAAATATAGGACATGATTTGAAAATGCTTAATGGTCTTAAAAACAGTCACACTCATGGTCATAGGAAATGAATCAGAAATACAAACATACAGATTACAAATCAATCACAATGCAGGATTGAGGGGGTTAAACTCTTTAACATCAAGAGTGAAAAATAGACACTGCTCACACTTACACACTCACTTGTGCACACACACTCAGAGTGAGATCAAAGCTGAACTATTATAGATGTGCCAAAAGACTCAATTAATTGTATTTTGAAATCAAGAATTTGAAATCAAATCAGAGCTGGGTTATGTTTTTATTTGTGTACCATTGTCATTGAATTGTGATGTTAGATGGGTCACGAAATACTTACTCTGATTTTAGGGAAAGTTATGGCTCGGTTTAGGGCAAGGGATAGAGTTAGGATGTTGCTCCAGGATCAACACAATATTTTGATCCAGGAATGTGTCTTACAGTACCTGGCAAAATCACGACATACTGTGTGTGTGTGTGTGTGTGTGTGTGTGTGTGTGTGTGTGTGTGTGTGTGTGTGTGGCCTGGTAAACCCTACGTTATGGGGACAAAATGTCCCCACAAGGATGGCAATATCCGAAATCCTTGTTCGTGTGGGGACATTTTTTGGTCCCCATGAGGAAATCAGCTTATAAATCATACTAAGTGATGTTGTTTGAAAATGTAAAAATGCAGAATGTTTCCTGTGATGGGTAGGTTTAGGGATAGGGTTAGTATAAGGGAATAGAATATACAGTCTGTACAGTATAAAAATCTTTATGTCTATGGAAAGTCCCCATAAAACATGAAAACACAACGTGTGTGTGTGTGTGTGTGTGTGTGTGTGTGTGTGTGTGTGTGTGTGTGTGTGTGTGTGTGTGTGTGTGTGTGTGTGTGTATATGGATTGACATCATGGGGACATTAAAGTTACATTTACTTGACCCACAATGACCCTTTTGCATTTTAACAAATCCTTGACCTTTTATTTATAACCACTCTTATGCCTAAATGCCAACTGTGCACACAGCTGTGGCATTTTCTGTATCTGGCCCTTTTCTGTATTGCAGTGTCACACTTGTTAACCCCACTGTCTACAGTAACACTCATCTACAAACATTGCTATAATTGCATACAAGTTGCAATATTTTTCTGCAGCCTTTTATTTAACATTATAGATTCTCCAAGCTGTTGACTGCTGTGGTTAAGCCGTTACACCATTCATGATATGGGAAAATGTCAGACATCCCACCCTGCAAAAACTCATTTCTTGGAGATGCAACTCATCAATCTTGTTGTTAAGTTTAATATACTGTATAAGCAAAGACAGGATTCTAAATTGTCCATATTTGAATGTGTATATTTTCCACACATTGTATGCTGGGATTCCAGTACTTTCAGACCCTTTTCTCAGATGTACTGCTTTTTCTAGTTTCAAATGTCCATGTACATAACAACTGTGCGTTCTCATCAGTTAACATAATAAGTTAACCTTTACTTTATGATGGCTGTATGCCATGAGTGTGTTTGTGAAAGTTAATGGGTGGTTTTTGGGGAGTTGGAGCTTGTAAGGATGTATGATTTTCTCAACTCTGTTCGCAATTTGGATAAACTGATTATGTGTGTGGCTAGAGGCAAAACATGCCTGAAAGTTTCAACCTGGAGAGCAGTGCAGCGTTGTACTCCCAGAAACAATACTGTATACATATAATAATGTAATTTGTCAATGCCATAACACTTAAAAATAACAGTTAAGTTGTTAATTTAAAGATATTGTTTGTAATTTACCATAAAAATTTGATTTTTTAACAGCGTTATTAGACCAAGCAGGCTCAGTGGAAAAACAGACCTGTGTTTACACTGCCTCTTGCCAGCTTTGAAACATCCAGTGAGTTGCATAGCACACAAAACTAGTACGCTTTTTTATGTTGGTTGTTGTATGTGGCAGTTGCAAAATGAAATGTCCAGTGAGTGGCACTAAAAGGTTTGTATTTGAAAATAACATAGTACCTAAGTCCTACCCTAAACTTAACCTATAATGTTAAAAAAAGCAAATGTGAGATCACATTTGCTGAAGCAAACATGCTGCTTCTACCATTTTAACTGCTTACAAGTCTTTGATCGGTTTTATCGTGACTCATTTTTCACAGGACTTGTTTCAGAGCGAACAAGTGAAAAATCAACCTTATTAATTATTCAACCCCCAGTGCATGAAGGGAACACCAGTATCAGAAAGGTTGAGTAGTTTTACTTAATTTTATAACGTAAATATTTACGTTTTGATTTATACAATCTTGAATTGAGTACTAATATAGAGTTTACTTTTTATTATTATTATTATTATTATTATTATTATTATTCTTGCCTGAACTAACTTTTTCATGTAGATTTGTCATTTGTTTTATTTAACAAATATTTGTCATCTGTAGTATTTACCTCACCAAATAATCATTTTTATCAGTGCAGGTGAGCTACTGAGCAAGTTTTCTATATGAATTGTTCTACAAAATGACAATTCTACAAAATGTCCTAATGAATTAGTTATAAATCATCCTCTATGAGTAAACTGTTTTGGAGTTCATACTGTAGTATTGTTCAAGGAATTACGCAAAACGTTGGCAAAACATTTTGGCAACTCAAAATGACTGACAGACTACAACACGTTGTAGCCTACTAATGTCCACTAGAGGGAACCACAGGATAAGAAATTAAAAAAAAATTCTATCAGGTTCCATCAGTTTGAATCCAAATGTCAAAGAACTTCATACAGATGGACAAAAAGACATTCTGAGATTCAGAGATGAAGGTCGTAATACTGATTTTGTGCATTAGAGGGAAACACGATGAAATCAAATTGTTATATCAGATTCCTTCAGCTTAATTTGACCAGTAAATGTAAATGTCACAATCACCAACCAGAGTGCCCTTAATATCCACCAGAGGGCACTTCCCTATTGTTCATTGTCATTCTAACATGGACTACATTTCCCAGAACTCACAGCCTGGGACTCATCATCCCCTAATTGCTGTCAGCTGTGTATTAACCTTTTTTACTCTGCCTATATAAGACCGGTTTATTCAACAATTCATTGTTAATGCAGGGGCCACACCACAAGGTATTCGAGCCGATTTCTCCCCTTCCGACAATCCTAAGTGAAGTCCAGATTATTTTATTAGATTTTCCTGTGGTGTGATAAGAGTGACCGAACCTGCTCGGGAGAACATCAGAGCCGCCCAGATCGCGAATTGTAAATGATCAGAAGTATAATACTCTGTTTATTGTCAGGTGGAACAAAACGATACCCAATAAGAAAGCGAGCTGACAGAAGACGGAAGCATAACAACCACAGTCATTGCGCAGCACAGAGTGAAATGTATATGGACATCAGATATGGAGGATCAGCTTGTCAATTTGTGGAAACAGCACGTGTTTATACAACATGTCCTGTAAAACATACCACAATACAGTTTACCATTTCATAGCAATTTCTTCCTGCCTATCGTCCGCCATGTTTATTCTGAAGTCTCGAGAGCTTCTGTGAGATATCCTGTGTTCACAGCCGGGACTCTGGTTTAAAATCTGTTCATGTGTAGTGTTGTCTTCTTCAATTTGTGGCACACCACACACTATATGAGCAAAACTGTTAAATGTTATTTGGATTCTGACTTTTGGATGGTCAATCTCAGAACAGTTTGTGACAGTACAGAGCCAGTTCATTTGTAGTGCACTGACAATAAAGTTATTTATAATTAATTTACATAATGAAGCTATATATATATATATTGATGCTTATAGATAATTAAATGTTAATATAACTTTTATTGTCAGGATTCAAATTTAGTTTTTACTTTCGCCTGTGAATTTCAGTTTTCTTGGATGTCACTGTTTCCGTGTGTTTTGAGTGAATTGACCCATGACACTTATATATCCTAATAATATTAAAAACATATATCAAGTTACAAGACGTGTAATTATATTGCTGTCAAATTTGTGACAATTTGTTCTGTGTAGTATTTTTGCAGCATTATTATATTATAATTTGTACAAATAAATTATATCCATTGATCAATCATCCATTCTTCAAACCAATGTATCCTTGGTAGTGTCGTGTGTTGCTGCCACTTGAGGCTATATTATTCTAAATATGCTACTGTGTTCCTGATAAATAAATAAGCGTCTCCAGTTTTACTATTTTAATTGACAAGCATTTTGAATCTGTCAGCACTCATTTTCCACATTTAATGCCATATGGACTTAGTGTGAGGATGAGAGAAGGGCTAATCCATTGAGTGGATGAAAGCTCTGGGCTTGGCAGGCCATGAAAAGAATTGAAGGGATTGACAGTGTCTGTGTATCTGGAGAGACTCGTCTTTGAAATGCCTGAACACAAGACAAGACCCCCCTCAAGGCAGGATTTAATGACATCTGAATCTGTTGTCACCTACGCTTGAAAACTCTATCTGTCACTATGCTGTGGGGGCAAACACTTTTAGCTTATCAAAATACACCACAAATACCAGTGAGTCATTGCTAGTACACCAGCGAATGAAGTCTTTTGAAAGTTATTTGCTCAACAGTGGCACCTCAGAACAGACCACTGATGTTTAAGACCCTTATTCTGTTCAAAGATGCCTTATTGTGATGATCTCACTCATTTTGGAGGTCAACATGGTCTGAAGTTGCATGAAAGGTCAAAGTTCAATTGCCGTCCAGGTCATTCTGCCATGAAATCAAATGAAATACATATGAAATAAAAAAGCTGACCTTTTAGGACCTTTTTTTTGCACTGTGACATTATTTTTATTACATGACTTTCCACTTTTATTTTTAAATATTTTCCACACCCACTGATCTTGATTGTCCACAGGCCAAAACTAAATTAGACAGATGGCATTAAGGAAAAGGAAGTTTGTCAGTTTCACTTTAGATGTGTCATCTTAGAGTATTCATGAACTATGGATTATATAAACAGTGACATTCAGGGGTTTTGCCTATCCAAACTCTGCGATCACATGAAAACGGTCTAAATAAGAGTAAACAATAAATGTGAAAAATATTAACATAATTGATTAATATTCAAGGTTATATCCTATCCTATATCCTATATCACCACTGCGTAAATTAGACTAAAAAAATACAAAAGTACTACATGCTTAACTGCAAGCACATAATTCAAAATAATGTAATGTTTTCGTGACATTTATCCTGATATTTTCTCTTCATAAACTGCACCTAGAGGAAGAGACAGAGAGACATGTATCTACCTCTTTTCTTTTTGCCTTGTGTCTTGCCTGAGCTGACTGTGCTCAGCTGATGGCACAGGGGGCCTGACGCAGAAAATTTGTGTCAGAGATGTCTCTGTAGCTCAGACTCCATTTGCCCAGCCTATCGCTTCCCATCAGCTCTTCCTCAATTGATGGCTGTCAACAGTGTGCTGAGCCTGCACTTCCCTTGCCCTGCAAATGGAGCCAAGGTTAGCACTCCTCACATCATCATAGCTGACCGACCACCATCGCCACTGGGCTTAGAGTGTGTGTCTTTCAAGAGGGCAAGGCAGACGGGTGAGAGAGATTTGTTTGTAAATATGAGAGATAGCAGGGAATAGCTATGTCCACATAAAACATGAGCCTGTGTGACATTTAAAGTGCCCATATTATGCTATCCTATAATTTTATCTTGGAGTCTACTAAAATAAATGCACATGATTTAAAGTAAAAAAAAAACACCCAATTTTTTTTTTCTCATACCGTCATACACTGCTGCAGCACCTCGTTTCACCCACTACCTGAAAAAACTATTTTAGTTCCTGTCTCTTTAAAGTCTGCCTTTCTGAAAATCCCAGTCTGCTCTTATTGGTCAGCTGGCCCAGTCTGTTGTGATTGGTCAACTGCTTAGAGAGGTCAACATATATGCTTCTGTCCGACCCAAATCACTGGTTTGGAAGTATTTTGGATTCGCACATTTTTAAGACCACAAACAAATGAAAGAATTTTTTTCGCTGCATACCCACAAACTTATCACCTTTACGTTCTAACATTAAAATAGGTTATTCACAAGATTTATGCAAACCCCCGAGGTGTTTTTTACAGTAATGGAAAGAGTATTAAAAATGTTTACTTAAGTAAAAGTATTACTAATTAAAAGACTCAAGTAAGTGTAAATAAGTAGTTTGCTGAAAAACTACTCAAGTTACTACGTTACAAAGTAGTTTAGTATATTTTTCTATTTTTATCCAAAATGAGGTGATTGTTAGCAATATGGAGTGTTAAACACTCTCATGTAATTTCATTTTCATTCATTCTGGAGGCCAGAGGGCGGCCTTATAGGAAATCCCTTATATGGACATCCTTGAATGGCATGCATCTTAGACACTTACATTGTTCTTGCTCTGTCCATGCAATAACTGCGTCCTTGTATGAGCCTAGTTTTCTATTTACTTTAACTGCTCGGTGCTGTAGTAAAATCAATGGTATGACCCATTTCAATTTAAAATCAGAATATGAGCCTAGCTCCCTAACATTCACTAAAATATTGAAATGTTAGCGATACTGATTCAAAACACGAGCGCCAGTGATTGAATTTCAAAGTGTAGTTTCAACACCCCGCCCCCCAGCAGAACTGGGAGTTTTGATTGGTTTTGCACCCGAGTCAGACCTATCTGTTATTGGCTATTTGGTGAAAATAAATGTTGCGGAGTTGAATACTTTATTTTTATTCAACTCAATTAAATGTACCATAAATTAATTAAACTCAAGTACTGTAACGAAAGTATTTGTAACTAGTTACTTTTAAACCTCTGTTTTTTTTTATTGTGTGTGTTTATATACTGTATGTATCTCTGAAGAGACAGTGCTGCACAGCTAACAGATGTCGCTGAGCCAGGCAGTCGTCCCCACATATCTTAAATCCACCACCATAATTCCAGTACCAAAGAAGTCACCTGTGTCATGCCTAAATGACTATCATCCCATAGCACTGACCCCAATCATGATGAAGTGCTTTGAGAGGTTAGTCATGTATCACATCAAGTCCAGTCTCCTAACACACTGGATCCATTCTTGTTTGCATACCGTCCAAACAGTTCTACGAACGATGCAATATCCTCCACACTCCACCTGGCTCTTATCCACCAATAACAGAAAGACTCTTATAAGAATACTGTTCATCGACTTCAGCTTAGCATTCAACACAATAATCCCTCAGCATCTTATCAACAAAATAAACTTGCTGGGCCTTAACACATCCCTCTGCAATTGGATCCTAGACTTTTTAACTAGAAGACCTCAGTCAGTCCGTGTCTGCTGCAACACCTCGAGAACTACCACACTGAGCACCTCAAGGCTGTGTGTTCAGTCTGCTGCTCTTCACTCTGATGACCCACGTCTGCACTGCCAAGTTCAGCTCCGTGTCTGCTGCAACACCTCGAGAACTACCACACTGAGCACCTCAAGGCTGTGTGTTCAGTCTGCTGCTCTTCACTCTGATGACCCACGTCTGCACTGCCAAGTTCAGCTCCAACCACATCATCAAGATGCTAATGACACAACTATGGTAGGCCTCATCAGCAACATCTATGAAACACACTTACAAAGAGGAAGTGGCACAGCTGGCTGAATGGTTTGGTGCACACAACCTGTCCCTCTGTGTGGTGAAGACAAAGGTGGCTGTGATGGACTTCAGGAGAAACTCTGTTGACCACCCCCCACTGACTATCGACAGCTTGACTGTGGAGAGTCAGCAGCACTAAATTCCTGAGAGTGCACAACACAGAGGATCTCACCTGAACCACCAACACCACATCACTTTCCAAGAAGGCCCAACAGCTCCTCCACTTTCTCCGCCAGCTGAAAAGAGTAGGTCCTCTCTCCACCCATCCTCACCACATTCGACAGATGTACCATTGAGAGTGTGCTGACCAGCTGCATCACTGTCTGGTATGGAACTGTTGCGCCTGCAGACCGCAAGACCCTACAGCGGACAGTAAACACGGCTGCAAAGATCATCAGTGCCCCTCTTCCCTCCATCCTGGATATTTTCCTTCAACAATGCTCCAGCAAAGCCACCAGTATCGTGAAGGACCCCACCCATCCCTACCACAGTCTCTTCCAGCTCCTGTTGTCAGGAAGACGGTACCAGAGCATCAGAGCCCGCTCCACCAGACTGATCAACAGATTTTTTCCCCCTGGCTGTGAGAGCCCTCAACTCCAATCCTCTCACCCCCCATGAAACCCCCATCCAAACCCCTACCTCCTGTAACATCTCACACATCTTGCCTCTGCGCAATGCCACCAGGCCGCTGAGATCACGCTCGTCGTCTGCTGCCACCCCAGCTCTGCTGCTGTCCGAGCCCACAGCCAGGACACACCTTTGAGCTGCCCACAGGAAAGCGACGCAGCATGCTCGTCAGGTGACTGCCAAGAACCCCAAGAAGGAGTGGAAGCATCCTTGAGATGGGCGACCCAGAGATGGCTCTTTTCCAGGAGATGGTGAACGCACTGCACCTTTCCCCGGAGGAGGGACGGGTGGAGAATCCTTGGTTTCCATTTGTTTTTCAAAGAAAGAGCAGAGAGACTCTGCACTAGAGGTCTACACGGAGCACCCAAGGACCCGAGAACTGACCCGGGTCCCGTCGTAGCACATTACGGGTCTTTTTCGGATTTTTGGACCCATGTAGACCTCTACACTCCCTTAGTCACACAGCCTGCAGTCCGGACGTGATGGAGGTGAGCCCCTCGCCTCCATGTTCGGCCGCAGTTATCACAAAATTATAGTCAAAAACGATTGCTATTATGGTGCTACGTAATGTGCTACGACAGATGTTGAAACAGAAGTGCATTCTGACATGCATTTGCCAACAGGATTGGTTTGCAGAGATTATGCCTCGGCACAGACCGTTTCTTTGGTTTGCCTTTGAGGGTCAGGCATATCAGAACAAGGTTCTCCCCTTCAGGCTGTCCATGTCTCCTCGCATCTTTCATGAAAGTCGCAGAGACCGGCCTTTACCGCGTATTCTCAATTATCTCGATGACTGGCTGATTTTAGCTCACTCTCAAGATCTATTGTGCGCACATGGTGCCCAAACACTTCAGCCGATTGGGACTTCAGGTCAACTGGGAAAAGAGCAAGCTCTCACCAGTGTCTTTTCACAGATGCATCCAAGATAGGCTGGGGCGCCGAATGAAACGGGTGCACACCTCAGGCTCCAAGGCTGGACCTCATCTCCGCTGGCATATCAGTTGCCTCGAGTTTCAGCTGTTGATCCAAGGCAAGCACTGGGCGCCAGGGTGACATGCCGCATGTCGTAACTTGCCCACCATCTCCTTCTCTGAAGTGACTAAATTCACTGCAGTCCACTCACATCCCAGGCTGGCTCAATTGTGAAGTGGATGTGCTGTCATGGCAAGTTACACTCCAAGGAAAGGCGAGACACCACCCCCAGGCGGTCCAGTTGATCTGGAGTTGATTTGGCGAAGCACAGGTAGATCTGTTCACTTCCCAGGAATCCTCCCATTGCCCCTGTGGTATTCCCTGACGAGGCCGCTCTTGGCACAAATGCACTGGCACACAGCTGGTCCCCCGGGGTCTGTGTAAATATGCGTTTCTAGGTATCAGGTGGTGAACTTGCAAGCTGCCTGCCTTGAGACTGGGCAACATATAATACCTTCGTAAGATTTCACAATCTTTGGGTTGAGGCAGTTTCGTCCTGTGTTTTGTCAGGTACAACCAGGTAAACTGCAAGTAGTGCAGGTAAACTTGCAAACAGGTAAACACAGATCCTTTCTCCTCCCCTGAGGCGATAATGTGCGCTTTTTGTCCACGTGAGTTCCCGAGTCCGGGGAACCCTGGATGTACCTTACTTTTCAGCACCATGCACAGTCGAAATCAGCGGAGGAATTGATGCATGATAATGCCCTTTCAGTCAGCCTTATACTGGAATTAGGTACCCATATGTAGTAATTCCCTGATGGTAATCCCATTTGATATTTTGTCCTGTCAAGCCACTTTTATTTATATAGTGCTTTTTACAAAACACATTGTTTAAAAGCAGCTGTACAGTGATAATAGGAAGTACAGCAGATCTTGAAGAAAATGGTGTCAGTGTCCAGCTTAAGTAAGTTAAGTGGTGGTTTGTTTTTAGTTGTAAAAAAGGTATTAATTTAGTTTATATATATATATCAAACAGTGATGTCACCATCCAGCTCAGTTCAGTTCTCATATAATGGTGTCAATGCAGGCAGATTAATAATATTGTTAAATATTAAATGTTCCCAACTAAGCAAGCCAAAGGCTACAAATGTGACAGTGGCAAGGAACCAAAACTCCATCAGGTGACATATGAAGTTGATATGAAGTTGACTTGATGGAGTTTTTCGGTTCCTTGCCACTGTTGCCTTTGGCTTGTTCAGTTGGGGATATTCAAAATAATTAACCAAGCATTAATACCATTGATCAGCCCTACCAAACGTGGATGTTTTTTCACTAAGAAACAAACATTGTTATGTTATTTGATTGATATTGTGAAGCTGCTTTGATGCAATTTATATTGTGAAAAGCGCTATATAAATACACTTGACTTGACTGACTTGACATAAAAGAGAACAAAATATTGGGAGAAACCAGGCTCAGTCGAGGGGACAGTTCTCCTCTGGCCAACAAACGAAAAGTGTGTGATTATGATTCAGGCAGCATTACAGGTCAGAAGTCAGATTGGATCAGAACATTCTGAAAATGTATCCAGTTCCATCTGGTTGGAAGTCGAAGTCATCACGCCGGTATGTAGACGAGTTTGTTGAGGGTCAGTGCCGATGGCTGCCGTGTCGATGAGGCCTTCACAGGGCTAATGAGGCTGGCACTTCAGGGAGGCGTCATTGATGGGTCCGATGTTTAATAGGGAGCCAATGCCGTGTTGACAGAACCAGGCTAATATGGTCATGCTTCCTGGTTCTGGTAAGAAATCTAGCTGCTGCATTTTGGACCAGTTGTAGTTTGTTTATTAAGCGTGCAGGGCAACCACCCACAATAGTATTACAATAATAGCCTTGATGTCATGAACGCATTAACTAATTGTTCTGCATTTTTCATTGAGAGCATATGACGTAATTTAGATATATTTTTAAGATGAAAAATTCCGGTTTTACAGATGCTAGACATGTGCCTTTCAAATGAAAGATTGCTATCAAAGAGCACACCCAGGTTCTTAACCGTCGACAAAGACTTTACAGAGCAGCCATCAAGTGTTAGACAGTATTCTAGATTATTACGCGAGGACATTTTTTGTTCAATAATTAGAATCTCTGTTTTTTCAGAATTAAGTAGTAGGAAGTTGCTAGTCATCCAGTTTTTTTTTATATCAGCCTATGCATTCCGTTAATTTTGTGAATTGGAAAGTTTCGTCAGGGTGTGAAGAAATATAGAGCTGCGTATCATCAGCATAACAGTGAAAACTAATGCCATGCTTCCTAATGATATCTCCCAAGGGTAGCATGTACATAGTGAACAGCAATGGTCTAGTACTGAGCCTTGTGGTACACCATACTGAACTTGTGATCGATAAGACATCTCTTCATTTACTGCTACAAACTGATAACGGTCAGATAAGTATGACTTATGACATGTACCTGGTAGCTTAATGAAATTGAAATCGCTTAAATCTTGTATTAGTCGTACTATTAACAATAATAGATACTACATTTATTTCAGACTAAAAGTCTGAAGTTAATTGATTTTTATTTCAATGTTTCACTTTATGGTTTTCTGCAGTGAACATCATTTTTGTCTGAGGTCATTCAGACTTCTGTGTATTTTGGAGTGAAAACGTTTATTTGAATTTAAGTTGTTTGATTTATATTAATGAAAAATTGTCAGGGCTGTCACTAATGGCTTGAATGGTGGGACAAATTCATGGGGCCTCAACCAAACCCTTTTGGCATAAAACATTTTCAAGTATCCCTTAAGATTTTAATTTAATATTTCAATAATTTAACAACATATTTGCATGTTCACAGTTCTATGGTTAATAGTCACATGACATGCAGGTTAAATATTGCATATTTTTTAGTAAGTGTTTTGTTTGTATTGTTAAATTATTTATTAACAGTATAGGATTGCACGATTTGGTCAAAAAATATATATTTTGTTCATGTTGGTATGTATTGCGATTGGAACTGCAATATGATAAACATTTCCTCTCATAAGAAAACCGTCTTGTATTGTTGCTGTTGAAACATCCCCGGTCTAGGATCAGTTCTTGCAGAATTTTTTTCTCTTTTTATGTATATTTTTATATATACAACACCGCTTTCACCACTGTACAAAAAGGAAGCAAATAGGCTTCAGGGTTGGACCAAGGACAAAATAACAAACAAAAAGTACAGTAATGGCTGAACAATCAACCCAGAAAAAACCCAAGAAAACAAACCAAAAGGAATATGTTTCACAAATAAATGCACCCTGATGCCAATGGAAAAGTTGCTTTTTAAGGTGTTCACACTTGAGTTCAGTCGTTACAAATAAGACCTCTTTAATTGAACAAACTGAACAGAGTAAAAATGAATAAACAAAATAGTCTTTGTATTGACCTTCTAACTTGACATTTAAAGTTGTAATTATCAGTTGGGTGCAAATAAAGATGAGTGCAGGATCTAATCGCAAGCAGTTTAGATTTTATTTAATAAAAAACTCAGACTACAGAAAACAACAACGGAACAGCTAGCGTAAACATGGCGATAATGAACAATGAACTGAACAAAATACAGAGCTTAAATACACTGACCAATTTAATAAATAAAATGAAAAGCAGGTGTACAAAATAATCAAACAATGAAAAACCATAGCAACGAACTGAAAACTACAACACAGAACTAAAACACATGAAAAAACCCCACCAAAAACAGAAAAAACCAATACACATGCACTTTATTATTATTAATAAAAAAATGTATTTAAATTTTATTTTAAACTACAAGTTACAGTACTAATATGTCTTAAATTCTTCACTTTCAAATATTAAACCCTCAAGCTTTTTTTGACTGAAAACTGCAGAGAAAACTTTAGTCAGACTGTTTAGTGACAACGGGTTTATAAACGCTTCTCGTTACAAAACTGATGCATATGCTGAAAACTTATGTTCACTAAAATGTTGGAAATTAGGAGAAAGTGAAAATAAAGTGATCCTGACGCACATTATGAGCGGCATGCAGGGATGGAGGTTGTTTGGAGCAGCGTTTACTGTGAACTTGATCATGAGCTGCTCGCATCTTAATGAACACAGTGTCTTGCTTCACTCTGAAACATGCAGTGCATTAGCATTTTGTGATTTGACAAGCCATTTCACGATTTCAATTTTATTTTGATTAATTTTACAGCCCTATTTATTTATTTTAAATGTGTATAATTTAATCCTTAGCTTTTCATCATCTCATGAACCCCTGCCGTTCCATCAATAACCCTTATGGGTTCTTGAACCGCACTCTCCGGTCCTCTGGCCAGAACTTGCTTACAGTCCCTAGGACTCGTTTTAAGACCCTGTGGGGACAGGTCATTTCAGTCTGTTGCTCCCAAACTGTGGAACGCACTACCCCTGTCCATACGTCTGGCAGACACTGTTGTCTCTTTTAAAAAGGCTGTGAAAACATGTTTATTTAGGAAGGCTTTTGGTTGATGGGTTTTTCACTAGTATCACTTTAATTTTACATATGTACATTCATTTTATATTGTTTGTTTTAATTATCCTTTTGTACAGCACTTTGTGATTTTATCTGTGAAAAGCGCTTTATAAATAAACTTTACTTACTAACTTACTTGAACCCCTAGAAACCCTGGCTTAAAGGGATAGTTTAAATGAAAATGGTTCTTCTTCCCTCTGCTGAACACAAAATAAAATTTGAAGAATGCTAGGAACCCAACAACATTGGTCATTTATCAAAATATCTTCTTTTATGTTCCACTAAAGACAGAAAGTCCTACAGGGTTGGAAGGGTGAGTAAATATGAAAATTTTGATTTTTGGGTGAACCATATTTTGAGATCCAAAAACTGACAAACTTCAGTCATATCTGAAGCTTACATGCTGAGACACTGGTATGACCTCCGGCATCTTCATGACCCAACAAAGGACAAGTACTTTGGAACGTGGATCGATGGGTCACATGTAAAGGGAAATTTTAGATTGACAGATACTAAAACTCAATGTCATTGCCATTCAAATCGCTGGTGATGGCATTTATGAGATGGGTGTCAGAGATTGTTTTGATCTGTCAGCAATGTAGATTTCTTTCAGATACTTGTCCTCAGGAGAATCTTTAACTCCTGTACTACTGAATGGCATACTGATGCATCGTGGTCCAAACACAGTTATTTTGCATGTTAACTGCAAACATGGACATGAATACTTTTTACTAGCCTTTAACATTTCATGTTTTCTGAATCTGAATCACATTTTGTAAAATAATACTAAACATGCCTGGCGAGTTTGCAAATGATACATGTGTGCCGTGGGTGGATGTACAGGAAAGTGTTGCTTGTTAGTGTGATATACTCTCCAGTACTACAGAGGTGAGTCAGTACTCGAAACATCACACTTTAAAATCTGCGTTCTATTTGGACAAATGTTTTCTTTTTTCCACATGAATCTGTGCAGCCACAGTACTAGCATGTTTCAGATCCTTTGTTTCATAACATCACTTTCAAATGAATAACAGGATCAAATCCAAGATGTAGGTTGTCCTTGCTTAATATAGCCTTGCATTGGCAGGATGGTTATTGACAGGAGAAAACAAGATTTCCTTGCATTTGCTACATATCCAACAGGCTAAACCATAAACAAGTTTTTGGATTTTTTGTTGTTGTTGTTGTTGGTGGAAACAACAAAAAAAACACCTTAATCTTACATTTGATTAAGCTCCATGTATAATGCTGAAAAGATCACAAGCTGCAGATAGAGTTGACAATGACAAGACAAAGTGGATGGTGCGGGTTGTTGCTAGAGTTTTCTGGGTGATTGTTCTGTCACTATAATGTAATGTGAATACTTCACTATGGTTGATTTAAAAAAAAAAATACTCTGAGCTTCTTGATATTCAATTTCATTCTCAATCCAAAGGTCTCCGATACTACTGCAAGTATATTTTGCATGTATACACCTCTCTAGACTGGACACAACCACCAAAGAGACTGCTGATAGCAAGATCTATAATGAACATATAGTGATACATTTTGGAATGTTCTCACCACTGATCTTTGTTACAGAATTGCTCATCAAATTGTACCTTTTTATTAGAAGCTGCCAGAAATGTCCCTGCCGCCATATTAGTATTCACAACCAATAGAAATTGATCAACAACTGATACCTTGACCGAAAATAATCCGGTCTGCTGTGCATCAGTCGGTTTTCAGCATATAATGTGCAATTGTTACTGTGGACATCTGTAACTTTTATCATCAATACACGCAGAATAAGCAATATGTAGAAAACAACAGAGATAATTGACCTAACACAAAATATATGTAACATGTAGTCGCTTTTGGTTTAGTCTTCTCTGTGTTCTGTTTCTGTTTTGTTCATGAGTTCCTAGTTTAACTTATTCCCAGTTGGATTTATTAAAGACTATTTCAGTTTATTACTCCTTCATTGTGCGTTTCCCTTCTCTACCTCACATGACAATATATATAGATTTTGTAATTTTGCTGGAAATATTAAACATGAGCACTATATACTGGTATTATTAGCAGAAATTGATTTAAATTCTGTACACAACATACTACAATACGAGCATAACACTATATTGCATTGAAATTTAAAGTTGTGAAGGTCATCTTGCTCTGTGTGACTGTATACGGTAAATGCTTATACAGTACAATGCATAAGAGTACTGCCCACAAGACTTTACCTCTGGTGACTTAATTTTTTTAAGATTTACTTTTGGCATAGTGAAGTATAGAGTAAAGTAAGATTCTAGGGGCCTGATCAGACGGGGGTAGTGTGAGATGCAAACTCGAGATTTTTAATCACTCTAGATCCTCCCCCGTCATGTAGATAAATCTGACCTTTTATTATGATGCATAACATCAAATTGTAGTGAACTGGACTTCAGGAGTCAGGAGAATCCATTTGCAGCATTTATTAGAATAGTCAACACAGGCAAGTTCAAACAGTGGCAAACAGAACAGAGAAGGCAAGGCAGAGACAAACCAGGTAACCAGGCAAAGGGTCGAGGCAGGCAGAGGGAATCAGAGTCCAGTAAACAGTCCGGGGTCAGGGCAGGCAGAGAAGGGTCAGCAACGATAAACAATCCAAGATCAAAACACAGGAAACAAACTCAGGGAAATAACGCTCAGAAATGATAGCCAGGAAGGTCAAGACTTCGCCCTGGTGTGGTGCGTGGAAGTGGTTTATAGTGTGTGTGAATGAGATGCAGGTGTGTGTAATCAGCGCCGTGCAGGTGTATGGTGTTTGGTGTAATCAGTCCAGGGATGTGCATGATGGGAAATGTAGTCCGTGATAACCCAGGGAGTGAGTGGCTAATCGTGACAGAGCCCCCCCCCCCCCTTTATGAGCGGCTTCCAGACGCAAAAAAACAACAAAAAAAAAACACAAAAGTTCAGGAGGGTGGTGAAGCGGAGGTGGTCTTGGGGGAGGGATGGAGGGCCAGGTCCGTGCAGGGGAACAGGACCAGGGCATGCAATGGTCCCATCATGGAGCATGAGCGGACCTGGGTCGTGGGCGGAGCCGGCTGTGCAGGCGACCAGGGTGGAGCAGGTGGTTCAGGGGTCCAGGGTGGACCAGGCAGTTCAGGTGGCCATGGCGGCGCGGCCACCATGGTCCCATAGCGGGACCTACTGCCCCTCCCCAAAATTTTCTTGGGGCCAGCTACGGGTACATGGGCTGGAGCAGGCAGTGCCGGCGGCTCAGGAACAGACAGCGGCTCAGGCAGTGCAAGCGGCTCAGGAACAGACAGCGGCTCAGGAACAGCAACAGAAACAAACTCTGTGACGGCCGCCATCTTGTCCGTAGACACTGGCTCGGAGGCGGCCATCTTGTCCGTAGACACTGGCTCGGAGGCGGCCATCTTGTCCGTAGACACTGGCTCGGCAGAAGTGACGTGAACAGTCTCTGGATTGACCGGAGGCTCAGGAAGGGCCTCCAGGCATTGCAGGATGCAGGAAGTCCTCTTCCTCCTCCGTCTCCGAGAGGGCTCTGGGTTGGACGGCGCCAGAGGTGAGGGCCCTGGGTTGGACGGGAACAGCGGCGAAGGAAACTCTGGGCTGGACGGGACCAGCGGCGAAGGAAACTCTGGGCTGGACGGGACCAGCGGCGAAGGAAACTCTGGGCTGGACGGGACCAGCGGGGAAGAGGGCTCCTGCTCTGGCTCGGCAGGTGTGACGCGAAGCTCTGGCTGGAAACTCTGGGCTGACGTGAAGCCCTGGTTTGACGTGGCTGACGCGAAGCGTCTCTGGCTGCGCAGACGTGACGCGAAGCGTCTCTGGCTGCGCAGACGTGACGCGAAGCGTCTCTGGCTGCGCAGACGTGACGCGAAGCGTCTCTGGCTGCGCAGACGTGACGCGAAGCGTCTCTGGCTGCGCAGGCGTGACGCGAAGCGTCTCTGGCTGCGCAGACGTGACGCGAAGCGTCTCTGGCTGCGCAGACGTGACGCGAAGCGTCTCTGGCTGCGCAGACGTGACGCGAAGCGTCTCTGGCTGCGCAGACGTGACGCGAAGCGTCTCTGGCTGCGCAGACGTGACGCGAAGCGTCTCTGGCTGCGCAGACGTGACGCGAAGCGTCTCTGGCTGCGCAGACGTGACGCGAAGCGTCTCTGGCTGCGCAGACGTGACGCGAAGCGTCTCTGGCTGAGCAGACGTGACGCGAAGCGTCTCTGGCTGAGCAGACGTGACGCGAAGCGTCTCTGGCTGAGCAGACGTGACGCGAAGCGTCTCTGGCTGGACGGTCTCTGGCTGGACGGGCACGGGAGCGATGGTTCTCTTGGTAGCACGAACTGACATCAGCGGGGGGTCAGCCACGCTGGAAACAAGTCCTGGATGGCCATAGACCGATCCGATGGCTGGGTTGACGGTTGCCGCGGCGTGGGGAAACTCAGGCTCTGCAAGTGCCGAACCGCCCAAGGAAAGGGCCAGATCAACAAACCCTTGCAGGGTCCAGCCAGTATGATCCTCCGGCATCACTTGGGCGATATGCCAATCCAGCCCGTTACAAAACAGGTACACGAGCTGGGCGTCATTTAGCGCTCCCAGATGACAACACGCCAAAAAGTCCCTCACATACCTCTCCAAGGGCTGGCCATCTTGAGCCAGAGATGATAGGAATTTCCCTAAGGCCTGGTTGCTAACAACTGCTGGATCCATTGGTGGCGAAGTCTTCTGTTGTGAAGCGGCGGAGTCAGGAGAATCCATTTGCAGCATTTATTAGAATTGCCAACACAGGCAAGGTCAAACAGTGGCAAACAGAACAGAGAAGGCAAGGCAGAGACAAACCAGGTAACCAGGCAAAGGGTCGAGGCAGGCAGAGGGAATCAGAGTCCAGTAAACAGTCCGGGGTCAGGGCAGGCAGAGAAGGGTCAGCAACGATAAACAATCCAAGATCAAAACACAGGAAACAAACTCAGGGAAGTCACGCTCAGAAATGATAGCCAGGAAGGTCAAGACTTCGTCCTGTTGTGGTGCGTGGAAGTGGTTTATAGTGTGTGTGTGAATGAGATGCAGGTGTGTGTAATCAGCGCCGTGCAGGTGTATGGTTTTTGGTGTAATCAGTCCAGGGATGTGCATGATGGGAAATGTAGTCCGTGATAACCCAGGGAGTGAGTGGCTAATCGTGACAGAAGTTGCTGTATCGCTTCTTCAGGCTCAGATTTGAATGTAGGATTTGAGTGTTATGAAGTTTATGATCAAATTTACATAAAGCAGAATTCAATTCACATTTATTTGTATAGTGCTTTTCACAATCCATATCGCTTCAAATCAGCTTTCTCTCAGAATCTCAATTTTACTGGGATAGTTTACAAAAAAAAATATGGCATCATGTTCTCAGCCTTACTCATCATTCCAAACCCATAACCCCCCACCCCCCCTCTCTCTTTTTCCTCCTGTGGAACACAAGAAAATATTATGTTTGGAAGTATGGTTTAAGCAATCCTATCGCTTCAGTTCCAAGAGAGTTTCTGTAGCTCAAATGACCTTGGTTAACAACAGCAATATCATAGGTGTGATTCAATACACATGCATTTAAAATACTGGTAAATAAAATGAATAATGTAGCGCTCATTTTCATTTTAATTTTTATATAATAAGCCATTACAGAGAAGGCGCTCCCTGGAGCGAGTTTAGGTTAAATGTATTCCTGATCCTGAAGGTCATACTTGTTGTAGAGCATGTCTGACTGCTGCAAACCTTCAGTAGCTGTCTCATGGCTATGTCAAACAGCATCCTATGAGCCAACAATCTGCTTCTTGATCTCCAACATCAGCACAGCTGTTGCCATGATTGCACACACAGACTTTGTACAGTTGCATTAAGTGTATCTATGTTAGCGTCCTATTTCTGGCTGAACGGATGGGTTCAAATAAATCATCCTGAATAGGAGAAATCAATAAGCAATCTGGGAGATGATTAATTTGGTAGCAGGAAATGAATTTCCCATCTGTTTAGATCCAAGTCAGAGTAACACCAGATTTTGGAAGTTTGGTTCCCTATCGGTCAGTCACTACAACGTAGGTCATGACTGACCAATAGGAATCTCGCTAGAGAGGCCAATCTACTTCGAGTGAAACTAAAACAAGCCAATGCACATTGGCGTGCAATCATTTGCATCAGCTGCGCGGCCTCGCAGCGCGGGTATTTAACGAGCAGCTGAGTGATTGCACACTAGCTTTTTGCTTCGGAGCCAAACACTTCATGTTTAATCTGCAGAGAAGTGTGACTCTACGAGCCTCTTCGATTGGATCTCTCCTTATCCGGTGCGGGCGTTACAGCACGGCAGCGCGAGCAGTCCTTTATGTCCTCTCTCTTCTGTTTTTGTCTTTTTTGTTTTTCTTTTGAGCAAAATTCAAAAGGCTGTTTTAACAGCTGGTAAGGTGCGCAGTTGAGCGCTTAAAGGGTGTTTTTACAGCCGGTAAGACCTGCCAGCGAGAGAGAGAGACAGCGCACAACGGGTGAACATTCCCGTCTGTGTTCGCAGTGACTGTTCCCCTGCGTGTTTCAGCACCAGTGAGAGTAGTCCCTAAAAGAGCTTACACAGATAGAGAGCGTCTTTTTAAAGATGACTTTCTATCTGTGTGTTTCTGGATGTGGTCGTTATCTGGGCTCACAGGATGGTCACAAACGCTGCCTTGTGTGTCTGGGCATTGAACACGCTGAGGCAGCGTTTGTGGATGAGTCATGTACCCATTGTGGGAAGATGACCATCGCCGAGCTACGGTCGAGACTCTTGTTCCTGCAAAGGGGCGGAGTCCCCGTGCCTGCACCTCGTTCCAACCCCCCTTTGCGGGTTGCTACGGGCAGTGACACGGGTGACCTGAGGATCACAGTGAGCGCGCTTCCTTCGGGGAACCAACCCCCCAGGAACCCTCACCCCTCTTTTGCTCCGCAGCCAGTTGAGTCCCTATTGGTAAGAACTGGACCATCCTCGAGGTGTGTACCGGTTGTCTCCTTTGGGGCTCCCAGTGAAGACCAGATGTCGATCGCTGCATCGGAGGGTGGGTCAGACCTCTCTGCGGACGACGACTCGGCATCGCTGCCTCCTTCGGGTGTGCCAGCGGTGCCTGAGACGGACCCAGAGATGATGGCCATGCTTTCCCGGGCCGCCAACGGGGTTGGGCTCGTGTGGAATCCTCCACCGTGTCCCGAACCCTCGAGGTTGGACGATTGGTATCTCGGGGTGGCGCGCGCTGATTCTCAGCTACCCACCCCAGTGCCCTTCTTCCCGGAAGTGCATGAGGAGCTCACGGGGACGTGGACGGCACCTTTCACTGCCAGAAACCGTTCCGGTGGCTCCTGCTCCCTCACCACCCTTGATGGCAGGGCAGCTAAGGGATACACGCGTACCCCGCCAGTGGAACGGGCTGTTGCTATGCAACTGTGCTCTAACTCCACTTGGCGTGGAGAACCGTGTCTTCCTTCACGGGCCTGTAAGTACTCGTCGGACTTAACCGGCAAGGCTTACAAGGCCTGTGGGGAAGCTGCCTCTGCCATGCACGCTATGGCGTTGTTGCAGGTTCATCAGGCTAAAGCACTGAAGGACCTGCACGAGGGTGGCCACAACCCACAAGTTCTCCAGGAACTTCGCAACGCGACGGACCTCGCGCTTCGTGCGACGAAGGTCACCGCGCGGTCGGTGGGTCGTGCGATGTCCACACTAGTGGTCCAGGAACGCCATCTCTGGCTGTGTCTGGCCGACATGTGGGAGACCGACAAGCTCAGGTTCCTTAACTCCCCCGTGTCCCAGACCGGCCTCTTCGGCGACGCGGTCGAGAACTTTGCCCAGCAGTTCTCGGCTGTACAAAAGCAGACTGAGGCCATTAAGCACATCCTGCCGCGGCAGTCAGCTGCTGCCTCCACCCCACCGCCCGCGGCTCCTCAGTCTGCTCGTCGCCGGGGGAGTCCTCCTGTGTCTGCCCCTGCTCCCGCGCCGCAGTAGCAGCCACCATCTAAACGGCGCCGTGGAGCCAGTCGCAGGCAGGGCGCCCCGCCCGTCCAGGCCCCTGCCAAGAGGGGCGGCAAAGCCAAGGGTAAGCGGCCCTAGGACGGGCGACCCGGAGATGGAAGGGACTGCTCTCCAGGAGACGATGACCGCATCGAAAATATTTTGTTTCGTTCTGTTTGTGTTCCGCCGCTGGCCTTAAAACCAGCGGTAACCGAATTTTCAATAAAAGAGCAGTTTCTACCATCTCTGGGTCCGAAGGGGACCCGGAGAGCAGCGGGGGGACAGAATCCTCACCGCTCTCATCCGCCTCCTCTGTCGCCAGTGAGCAGCAGTGTGCAGTTCGAGAACGCCACCGAGCGTGCACCACCTCCTGCCCCGTGGAACCAGGTAAGTGCTGCACAGCACACACAGACCCCGCTACGGGCCGCCTCCCAGAGAGAGCCTCCCGAGCCGCGTCCCTGTGTTCCACCTCGCTGCCCCACTCCGGGTACGCCTACGGTCCCTTTGGTCCCGCTTGCACGGTCTCTGAGAGCCTGGTTAGCGCTCCCCAGTCCGTCTCACTGGCTCATTCGGACCATCAGGCTCGGCTATGCGATTCAGTTCGCCCGGCGTCCCTCCAAGTTTCGGGCCATCCACTCCACTACAGTGAGAGCAGCCGATGCCCATGTCTTGCGTGCGGAGATCGCAGTCCTACTGGCGAAGGATGCGATAGAGCCGGTCCCTCCAGCCGATATGAGGTCAGGGCACTACAGTCCCTACTTCATTGTACCCAAGAAAGGTGGTGGGTTACGACCGATCTTGGATCTGCGAGTTTTGAATCGGAGGCTCCACAAGCTACCGTTCAAAATGCTCACGCAGAGACGCATTTTCGAATGCATCCGTCCCCGAGATTGGTTTGCAGCGATCGACCTGAAGGACGCGTACTTTCATGTCTCGATTCTTCCTCGACACAGGCCGTTCCTGCGCTTTGCGTTCGAGGGTCGAGCATATCAGTACAAAGTCTTACCCTTCGGGCTGTGCCTGTCCCCCCGTGTCTTCACGAAAGTCACGGAGGGGGCCCTTGATCCCATGAGAGAACAGGGCAATCGCATCCTCAACTATCTCGACGACTGGCTCATACTAGCACACTCTTGAGATCAGCTATGCGAACACAGGGACCTCGTCCTCAGGCACCTCAGCCAGTTGGGTCTTCAGGTCAACTGGGAAAAGAGCAAACTCTCGGTATGGAGTTGGATTCGGTCGCTCAGACAGCGCGCCTCACAGAGCAGCGCGCTCAGTCGGTGCTGAACTGCTTGAACACGTTCAAAGGCAGGACGGCGGTCCCACTGAAATTTTTTCAGAGGCTCCTGGGGCATATGGCAGCGGCAGCAGCGGTAACCCCGCTCGGCTTGCTTCATATGAGACCGCTTCAGCACTGGCTTCACGGCCGAGTCCCGAGATGGACGTGGCATCACGGCACTCACCGGGTGGCAATCACACCGGCCTGCCGCCAGACCTTCAGCCCGTGGTCAGACCTCTCGTTCCTTCGGGCAGGAGTCCCCTTGGAACAGGTCTCCAGGCATGCTGTGGTATTCACAGATGCCTCTGCCACCGGCTGGGGTGCCACGTACAACGGGCATGCAGTGCCAGGGGTGTGGACGGCTACCCAACTGCATTGGCAAATCAACTGCCTCGAGTTGCTAGCAGTACATCTCGCTCTGAGCCGCTTGAAAAGGCCGCTACAGGGCAGGGACGTACTGGTCCGCACGGACAACACTGCGACCGTTGCGTACATCAACCGACAAGGTGGTCTACGCTCCGGTCGCATGTCGCAACTCGCCCGCCATCTCCTCCTCTGGAGTCAGAAGCATCTGAGGTCGCTTCGAGCCATGTATGTCCCCGGTGTGCTCAACCGTGTGGCCGACAAGCTATCACGAGCCGTGCTTCCGGGAGAATGGCGACTCCACCCCCAGGTGGTTCAGCTGATCTGGAGAGTGTTAGGGGAGGCTCAGGTAGACCTGTTTGCCTCCTCAGAGACCTCCCACTGCCAGTCGGCACGAACGCACTGGCACACAGCTGGCCCCGGGGCCTCCGCAAATATGCATTTCCCCCAGTGAGCCTACTTGCACAGACACTGTGCAAAGTCAGGGAGGACGAGGACCTGGCCCATTCCTCTGAGGAAGGATCTTCTGACTCAGAGACAGGGCACCCTATGGCACCCGCGCCCAGACCTCTGGAAACTCCATGTCTGGTCCCTGGACGGGACGTGGAGGTTCTAGGTGACTTACCCCCAGAGGTAGTTAACACCATCACTTCAGCACGGGCGCCGTCCACGAGACGTGTTAACGCCCTGAAGTGGAACCTGTTCGTCGAGTGGTGTTCTTCTCGCCGAGAAGATCCCCCAAGATGTTCGATAGGGTCTGTGCTTTCCTTCTTGCAGCAGGGCTTGGAGCGTAGACTGTCTCCCTCCACCCTCAAAGTACATGCTGCCGCTATTTCAGCTTATCACGACCACAGAGATGGCAAAACAGTTGGAAAGCACGACCTGGTCGTCAGGTTTCTTAGGGGGACGAGACGATTAAATCCTCCTCCCCCCCCCCCCCTCCATACCCTCTTGGGATCTTTCCCTGGTGCTTCGAGCACTTCAGGATGTTCCCTTTGAGCCTCTGCAGTCAGTAGACTTAAAGCTTCTTTCCATGAAGACTTTGCTGCTGGTTGCACTGGCCTCTGTCAAGAGGGTAGGAGACCTGCACGCATTTTCGGTCGACGAATCGTGCCTAGAGTTCGGGCCGGGTGACAGCCACATGGTACTAAGACCCCGGCCTGGCTATGTGCCCAAGGTTCCTACCACGCCCTTCAAAGATCAGGTAGTGAACCTGCAAGCGCTGCCTTTGGAGGAGGCAGACCCAGCCCTGGCTTTGCTCTGTCCCGTTCGCGCTCTGCGTATGTACGTGGACAGAACTCAAAGCATCAGGACCTCAGACCAGCTCTTTGTCTGTTACGGAGGCCAGCAGAAGGGAAAGGCTGTCTCCAAGCAGAGGATGGCCCACTGGATAGTTGATGCCATCGCCTTGGCTTACCAAGCACAAGGCGTGCCCTGCCCGCTCAGGTTGCATGCACACTTCACGAGAGGCGTTGCATCCTCCTGGGCGCTGGCACGTGGCTCCTCGCTAACAGATATCTGTAGAGCTGCGGGCTGGGCGAAACCTAACACGTTCGCTAGATATTATAGCCTACGTGTAGAGCCGGTCTCCTCCCGTGTTCTCACCCTAGACGGGTAGAAGCACTGAGAGGCCTGGCTCTGTCGGCTTGCTGCACCCTACTGTGCACCCTTATTGCTCCAGAGTAACAACCTGTCGAGTCCTCCAAAACCCCTCGGCCCGGACTTGGCGGAGCGTCCGGCGCCAGGCCCTTATCCGCTGAATCCTTGAGAACCGGATCTGGGCTGGGTTCCATATGTGTGACCCTACGGGGATCCCATATGTGTATATTTCCACGGCTGCTCCTATCGGAAGCCTGTGTCTTTCCCTTTGGCTAAGTCACCCATTATTTCATATGCAGTACAGCCTTCGGGCTAGTCCATATGTATTTCCACATAACTCTTTGAAGAAGTGGCTTCCGCAGCGTTCCTTCCTAAACAGAAAGGGCACGCTTTCCCAGTGTTATCCAATATCTCACTGTATGGGTTATCACGGAACAACAGTGTCAATCTCACTCTGTGTAAGCCTCCTCCTATCGTCCTTCCAGGCAAGAAGGTGTAGAGGCTTGCACGGGGGCGCTGGATGGGGTGCAGCAGCTGTGGCGCTTTGGTAGGGATTCCTATTGGTCAGTCATGACCTACGTTGTAGTGACTGACCGATAGGGAACGTCTCGGTTACATATGGTAACCCTCGTTCCCTGAGGGAGGGAACGGAGACGTAGGTCCTGTCGCCACATCTTCTGCCGCACGCCGGGGCGGGCAGCTTTTTCAGGCTTGGCTCCTCAGCAAAAAACTACTGTGCAATCACTCAGCTGCTCGTTAAATACCCGCGCTGCGAGGCCGCGCAGCTGATGCAAATGATTGCACGCCAATGTGCATTGGCTTGTTTTAGTTTCACTCGAAGTAGATTGGCCTCTCTAGCGAGATTCCTATTGGTCAGTCATGACTTACGCTCCGTTCCCTCCCTCAGGGAACGAGGGTTACCAAATGTAACCAAGACGTTTGATGGTGTGATTAAAGTTTTCTGATGGACACTCATAGATCTCTCTCTCTCTTTCTCTCTGTGTCACTCATTTGTTTAAGAGGTTAAATAGAAAAGGCTCTGTTTGCATATTGTCACAGTGCAGCTCACTGACATCCCAGCACAATGCTGTCGTTTCTCAGTTAGCCTGACCTATTGTCCCCAATAAATGCTCGTTCACACCAAGAATGGTAACTCGTAAAACTTCAAATAATAGCCGAGTCCCAAATAGATGCCTGTCTCTTTTACACGCCTGGTGTGGCGACAGGTTTGGACAAATAAAGGCCGGTCTCAAATAGAGTTTTTTAGTTTCGGGTTGAATTTAATCTTCTAAAACTCGTCAGGTCGTCTGTTTAAGCCAGTTCTATGGTGCAGATTGCGCAATGCGCATCTGGGCGGGAGCTGTTAGTGCAAGATAGGCAGGCAGAGTTAGCGGAGGCCGGAGAGGGAGAAGTGGAGGAGAGCGACGAGGAGCAGGAATTCGCCAATGAACTTGTAGTTGAGGATCGCGGTGATGATGATAGTGATGAATAGGGTCATTTTGTATCACATGATTGCAGTTGTTTTACAGGGTAGCCTTCATTCTTTCTTGTTGATGTGTTTCGGGCAACAAGTTCATAGGCTCGATGAATACCCGTAATGCTCCGTGTCGCGTCTATGACAACTCGAGGTTTTATGATTTCTCAATTCATTCAGTTAACGGACGGTCTGAGGTAAAGTGTTCAGACTGCAGACTTAGCAACGATTGTATTTAATTGTACAGTACAATCATAACATAGTACAGACATTATCTTAATTTCACAATGTCCTTTTAACTTAACAATATTCCTGGCCATAAACTGAGAAAGTGCGCGTCCGGTGTGCGATACTCGAGTTGTTGTCCTAGACCTGACGCTGCGCTTGTCATCCGGTGTTATAAATAAACATAATATAATCTGGTAACCTCTTACTGTCATGCTTTCCTTCTATCAGCCTATGCTATTTGGATCGTTATCTCTAGGCCTACACTCAATGACCAACATCTCAACACTAAATTAAAGGCCTGTCTCAAATAGGCTACAAGCCGGTGCAGTTCGGCGATTTGGGAAAATAAAACCCCGGGCTATTATTTTAAGTTTAACGGTATACAGATAACTATAACCGTATTAGCCTCAACACCAACACACAATTACATTCTGTTTATGTATGTAATTAGCCTCAAAACTGTTCTCTGAGAGATGTGATGTAAGACATTTAATTCAGAGATTCCCGCAACTCTAGTTTACACGAGAACAAAAACATTTTTATCGTTAATAAATAGTTTAGACACTCGACAAGAATGAAACTTTCTAATGCTGACACACATGAAATTTCAATACACATGAATTACAAAATATTTGCAAACGCTTTCCTGAAAGTGTAATCTATGCACTCTTCAGATCATCAAATACTATAAAATGTGAAGTGTCTGTATAATATGTATTCCTGTATTAGTGTGTAAGGGATTGGCTAATTGCGTCAATAAGAGACAATAAACTACTCTTCTTTTTTTATTATAACAAATATGTAATCAAAAATGCCAGGTAGAAATCATTGACAATGTTTCATGTGTTATCTGAGATCACTCCTAGCAGTGAAGCATTGACATTTCAGAACAGTTCTGTCAGGTCCATTAAGTCAAGAACACACAGACAAGTTAATTTAAGAAATTTTTATTGAATTGATTGCAAACAAGTTGATGTTCCTGAATTGAAATTTGGCGGTATGGCTCTGTTCAGGGAGTCCTCTGACCTTTCATGAGCACCATGAAATAGCAGAGAGTCAGAGGACAGCAGCAGCAGCATTATGGAACGCTCACACAGTTTAGGTGTTATGAATGATCCACTGGAGGCGAGCTGGTGAGGACCCAAACGCAACCTTTAATACCAATAATAAATCAACACAAAACAAGGGCAGGGCAGGGCAAGGCCTGAAACAAGAACAAGGGCCGGAACATACAAGACTACAAAACATTCACATGTAACATTCAATCCAAGACAAATAGAGAATTCAGAATTAGTCAATTACAGGCCGATCTCAAATCTGCCTTTTCTGTCACAGATATTAGAAAAAGCAGTATCCTCACAACTGTGTTCCTTTCTTGGAAGAAATGATATCTGCGAGGATTATCAGTCAGGATTTAGACCGCACCATAGTACTGAGACAGCTCTCATTAGAGTTACAAATGATTTACTTTTATCGTCCGATCGTGGTTGTAGCTCTCTATTAGTGTTACTTGATCTTAGTGCTGCATTTGACACAATTGACCACAGCATTCTTTTAAATAGACTAGAAAACTATGTTGGCATTAGTGGAATTGCACTAGCATGGTTTAAATCATATTTATCTGACCGTTATCAGTTTGTAGCAGTAAATGAAGAGATGTCTTATCGATCACAAGTTCAGTATGGCGTACCACAAGGCTCAGTACTAGGACCGCTGCTGTTCACTCTGTACATGCTACCATTAGGAGATATCATTAGGAAACATGGAATTAGCTTTCACTGTTATGCCGATGATACTCAGCTGTATATTTCTTCAAAACCTAACGAAACTTACCAATTCACAAAATTAACGGAATGAATAGCTGATATAAAAAATTGGATGACTAGTAATTTCCTACTACTAAACTCTGAAAAACCAGATTCTAATTATTGGTCAAAAAACTTCCACACGTAACAACCTAGAATACTGTCTAACACTTGATGGCTGCTCTATTAAGTCTTCGTCGTCGGTTAGGAACCTGGGTGTGCTCCTTGATAGCAATCTTTCATTTGAAAGTCACGTGTCTAGTATCTGTAAAACCGCATTTTTCCATCTTAAAAATATATCTAAATTACGACATATGCTCTCATTAACAAATGCGGAAAAATGAGTTCATGCTTTCATGACATCAAGACTAGATTATTGTAATGCTCTACTGGGTGGTTGCCCTGCACGCTTAATAAATAAACTACAGCTGGTCCAAAACGCTGCAGCTCGAGTTCTTACTAGAACCAGGAAATATGACCATATTAGCCCGGTTCTGTCAACACTGCATTGGCTGCCTATTAAACATCGTATACATTTTTAAATATTGTTGATTACTTACAAAGAACTAAATGGTTTAGCTCCTCAGTACTTGAGCGAGCTCTTAACGCATTATAGTCCTTCACGTCTATTGCGATCTCAAAATTCGGGCCAGTTGATAATACCTAGAATATCAAAATCGAATGCTGGCGGTAGATCCTTTTCCTATTTAGCACCAAAACTTTGGAACAGTCTTCCTACCATTGTCCGGGAAGCAGACACACTCTGTCAGTTCAAAGCTAGACTAAAAACACATCTCTTTGACCTAGCATACACATAATATATTATAGACTTCTATAATTCAATGTTAGGCTGCATAGATTAGGTCAGCCGGAACTGGGAACACTTCCCTTAAATCCTGATGTACTCGTTACATCATAAGAAGAATGGCATCTACACTAATTTTAGTGTCTTTGTTTATCCCGAGGTTTTCCCGCAGCCTACCGGATCCAGGCCGTATCCAGATCTGACTAGGAGCTTTGCCTGGACCCGATGACAACGCAGTGCTGAAGTGCCAACTAGCCTCTCCCTATGGAGGATCCCTTTCCCACTCTACAGATAAAACGTTGTGATTCCGGTTTGCGTACCCACCCCGAAGAGATAAAATTAAACAAACTTCTGTATCAAATTACAGTTACTGTAAATCCGGCCTCTAGTTCATAAATGCCAGAGGAGAACTGGTCCCCGACTGAGCCTGGGTTCTCCCAAGGTTTTTTTTTTCTCTCCATTAAGTCACCTGATGGAGTTTTAGGACACCAGTAGGTCACTTGATGGAGTTTTTTCGGTTCCTTGCCACTGTTGCCTTTGGCTTGCTCAGTTGGGGATATTCAAATTAACCAAGCATTAATACCATTGATCAGCCCTACCAAACGTTGATGTTTTTTTCACTAAGAAACACACATTGTTATGTTATTTGATTGATACTGTGAAGCTGCTTTGATGCAATTTATATTGTGAAAAGCGCTATATAAACACTTGACTAAATGCCACTTGACACAGGGCAAACATGAGGGCTTAAATACACTGACTAATTACAAGACAAGGGCCACCTGTGAACAATGATCAGACAATAAACAAATGACAAGACACATGGCAGGATCACATGACGAACAGGGAATCACATGACAGACAAGAACAAGACACAAAACTCACACCGTGACATAGCCCCCCCTCTATGGGCGGCTCCCGACGCCCATCAAAACAAAAAAAAACACAAGTTCAGGAGGGTGGTGAAGCGGAGGCGATCTGGGGGGAGGGATGGAGGGCCAGGTCTGTGCAGGGGAATGGGACCAGAGCATTGCAATGGTGGACCTGGGTCGTGAAGCATGGGCGACCAGGGCGGAGCTGGAACTGCAGGCAGCCAGGGCGGAGCAGGATGCGCAGGCGGCAACGACCCCTCTGGTGGCCACGGCGGTGACCTACTGCCCCCCCCCAAAAAAATTTCTTGGGGGTAGCTACAGGGTCATAGGCTGGAGCAGGCGCCGGCTCGGGAACAGGCCGCGTCTCAGGAACAGACCGCGTCTCAGGAACAGACACCGGCTCAGCGATGGTCATCTTGCCCGGAGACTCTGGATCAGCAGACGTGAGGTGAACAGACTCTGGATCGGCAGACGTGACATGAACAGTTTCTGGCTGGGCAGACGTGACAGGCAGCGCCAGCAGGGCAAGACGCTTGGGTGGCGCCGGCAGGGTAAGACGTCTGTATGGCACCGGCAGGGCGAGGCGCTTGGGTGGCGCCGGCAAGGAAAGACGCTGGATTGGCGCCAGCAGGGCCTGGCGCTTGGGTGGCGCCGGCAGGGAAAGACGCTGGATTGGCGCAGGAAGGGCGAGGCACTTGGGTGGCGCCGGCAAGGAAAGACGCTGGGGCGGCACCTGTAGGCCGAGGAGTCCAGAAACGGTCTCTCAGTTGACCGTAGGCTTAGGCCTGACCCTCGGACCCTGTGGGATGCTGGAAGTCTTTCTCCTCTTCCACCGTTGTTGACGGCGAAGTACAGACTCTGGACTGGACGGAACCAGCGGTGAGGGCTCTAGGCTGGACGGGACCAGCGGTGAGGGCTCTAGGCTGGACGGGACCAGCGGTGAGGGCTCTAGGCTGGACGGGACCAGCGGTGAGGGCTCTGAGCTGGACGGGACCAGCGGTGAGGGCTCTGAGCTGGACGGGACCAGCGGTGAGGGCTCTGAGCTGGACGGGACCAGCGGTGAGGGCTCTGAGCTGGACGGGACCAGCGGGCGAGGGATCAGCGGGCATGACGGTCGTGATAACATCCACAAATGCCCCAGTAAATGTCGAGCCGCTTATCCGAAGGGCAAGGTCAATATATTGGATTAAGGTCCATATCAGGCATGAGGTAATCAAGAATGTCCGTAAGCCCATAAGGGAAAATGTCCTTTAATGTCCTCACTGGAGGCGAGCTGGTGAGGACCCAAACGCAACCTTTAATACCAATAATAAATCAACACAAAGCAAAGGCAGGGCAAGGCCTGAAACAAGAACAAGGGCCGGAACATAGAAGACTATAAAACATTCACATGTAACATTCAATCCAAGACAAAGACACAGGGCAAACATGAGGGCTTAAATACACTAATTACAAAACAAGGACCACCTGTGAACAATGATCAGACAATTATCAAATGACAAGACACATGGCAGGATCACATGACGAACAGGGAATCACATGACAGACAAGAAAAAGGAACAAGACACAAAACTCACACCGTGACATTAGGACTGTGAGAGCTAAAAATCCCCCGTGAACAGAGCAGGCAACATGACATAAGCAAATGCCACGTTAAGCATAAGGAGGAGCTGGGGAGGTGGCGGGCAGCAGAAGCGAGCAGCAAGCAAGTATGAGCAAAGTTGAATGAGCTTTAAATAGGGCGCCTTGTTTGAGCTTTGGCCATTGAGCAGCGAGGGGAGTTACTCAGCTAATGCAGCTCAGCTGAAGCAGATCAGCTGGAGCAGAACAGCTGACGGGACGGTGTTGTTAGCAAATAGCATTAGCAACGTATTGACTACCTGGTCTGCCAGAACTAACGCTGACGCTCAATTTTTGGCATAACAAAGCATTCTGAACAGCTGGTTTGAATCAAAAGATTTTAAATGGTTTCAAAGCTTCACAAAGCAGTGTTTCGAAAGAGCCCATGTGTCTAGTGTGTATGTGTCAAGTGCCTGAGTGAAAATGAATATACCTGTACTTTGAAAGACTTTGCATTTGGCGGTAAACATAGACTACAGTAGTAGTTGCATCAAAAGTGAACCTTACTTTGGGCTTAGCAGAAGTTGTTTGGTCACATGAATTAGTAAACTGCTGAAACATGACTTTTTTATTTTCCTTTGTGCCACCTTCATGTGACTCTCTTCACAAATTTAGTTTTTACCTTAATAAAGCTTGGTACCACCATTAGAGTCTTCCAAGGGTTTGTCTTTACAGTGCAAAAAAATCTTGCTGGCTTTTCGATTCTTTTACTTCTAGTTATTTTATGTTTATGAGATTGGAAAGCTGAAATAAACCTATAACAACTATGACCTTAAAACCAATAGGCGGCATCTAATGTTAATGTTCACTCCTCAATAACGCTCATGTGAAGCACAGAAGAGACGAAACTCACTGCTGATTCCAACAGATCTTGACACGAACATATTACTTGACGTAGCTAATATTCTGATAAGCATTAAACATATGACATAGTACATTTCTAATTCTAAGTAAACAATTTTTTGTCTATACTCTTTGATATAATATGCTTTTTTTTTCACTGCCTAAAATGCATTGTCTTATCCACAAAATCTACATGCCTTAAATATGGCCAGAATAAGGCTGTTCTTTTTGTTGTTGTTTTTTTTTTACCTTTTTGAACACGCTTTGCATTGGATGTCTAAAGCCAAGCTAATGACTCTTTTTATTGGACTGCAATCTGCAAATTCTTGTTGTCTTCTTGTAGACTTGTCGCCAACAGAATAAAACCAAAGACTTGAGTTTTTAGCTCACCTCAAAACACTATTAAGGTCTTTATGGATTTTGTTGTGCTGTTCCAGCATCAAAGTAGAGATAATTTATTAAAACCGAAGCTATTCCTGGTCATTGGTGATACTAGAAGGTTTCTAGGTCAATGATGACCTCATCCACAGTGTCACATGAACATGATAACATTAATGTGAGCTGGTAAAATGACAGGTAATTAGATTATTAGCACTGCCCTTTTCTGTCTCAATTACCCCTTACATAACACTGAATTACACCATAAACTCACTGAAATTTTCACAAGTATGCTGTATATGGAGACATCATGAGACAAGGCACCAAATTATGTAGGTCACACGTCACTGGAAGTGTCAGATGACCCTTGACACTATAGGAACTGTTCAAGAGCCTTGTTGAATCAATAAAATTATGTACATTAGAGAGGGGTTGTCAGCTGACCAATCTGAAGGATTTCTTAGATATTGTGTAACTTCTTACTGTCACCACAAGGCAGACATGACATGTAATGTTTTTTTTTAATTATTATTAACAAAAGTATATACAAGAGTATCTAACACAATTACTGAATTAATACTATAAATTGAAATGGCAATAAAGTGCATTAGATGGATAAATACTAGTAATCAAGTTGGATTTTGCCATTGCAGATTTTTATTATCTTATGGAAAGATAAACAGATTATTTCAAAGAAACCAATAAGGTGAAGAACCTTATTCCTCATCAGCAATATAAAAGAAAGATTATTTGTTATTAAGTGGGTTGATCAGCTATACAATCTCTTAAGCAAATTTGGAAAGTAATACACTGACAATATAAACAGTTTTCAGGGACCTTGGAATTACATTTGCATACTCAAGTGCTGAACCTTGAATGTGCTGGAGGGGGAAAGGAGACGGTATCCATGTCAAAGTGCTAAGGAATTCTGCGAGCACAGAGAAGGTCCTCATTGAGTGGAAATTACAGATGAAGGTATTTTGGAAGTCAGACTGACTAGTGGTGCAAAAGGTTCCTTAACAATCTTGAACAACCAGATGGAGGAAACTTAAACTTGTTGCTTATTGTGTCTGTTAGAATTTCTACACAGGCTAGAGACTCAAAATTTGGTTGTTGTCTCATTGATGGAACTGTTATCTCTTCCTGTCAAGGAGGGAATTGCAATACGCCAATTTTCCTATCCACCAACGTGATTGTCTGTTGCTGTCGGAGGTAACTACCGTATGAGCCACCCAAGAGTATCAAAACACAGGCTTAACAAAGACACACAGACACACACATAGTATAATTTCTTACCTATATAAAGACAACAAAGCCTAATGATTTTAATTGACGTTTAAATGGTAGGTTACAATCCAATTTAAAATTTACCTTTTCAACCACAGGGTCATCTGTTCAGTTGTGAATGTGCTTAGAGCATTTATGCAAATATATTATTGTTTCCTTTTCTAAATAATGAAGCATTTGCCCTTTTAAGGCAGTAAGATATGTCATCTTACTGCTGTAAAATGACAAATGCTTTATATGCTTCATGACAACTCTACAATAGTGGTGCTTGCTAATTAAGTAGCGGGGTTGCATTGACCACAAGGTTATGAGTCTGTTTGTGAGAAACAGAGAGGGATCACTAATGATTTATAAGACTAAAAAAATGTCCCCACAAGATCAAAGATTTTGTATATCGCCATCTTCCCCATAACTTAGGGTTTATCTTAGAAAAATAAAACACACACGCACAGAGGTTGTTCTTGTTCTTCTGCTTAGTTACTTTCGTATTGACATGCCTTAAAATGAAAAGGGGTGGAGTTAGAGGAAGAGGTTGATGAAGAATGAAACAGAATCAATTTGAAGAGGTAAATTTGATTAACAGAAGAAAAATGATTCTGTCTAGTGGCACCCATTGTGAAGGGACACATATGCAGGAATACACCAAGATATTTCAAATAACACACAAAGGCAATTGCAAAATGTATATTTAGATACAACAATATTAACAATAATAAAATGAAAGAGATTCCTGTCATAATAACAGTTGTCATGGTAACATTCCAGGTGAAGATAAAGCATTTTTTATTGCTCCCTTCACCAAGTGTGTTCCAAATGGAGAATCCCATTTTCCCTGGTCCCTCTAAAATTCCGACTCCTTAGTGAGGGCACACAAATCACTTCCGATTTAAAGTTGCATCTTAGAAGTAGTTGTGCATTTATTAAAAATTCATCCAAATTAGCCAACCCCTTTAAAATGCCTCATTCAATCAGAAACAAGTATTCAAAATTGGTTGTATCTAATAAAATGTTCAGCAAGCCAGCTATTTGTTACAAAGTAATTTACTACTAATTAATCATGTTAGGTTGCATAATTAATCCATTCATCATACACTACATGTGTTTACACAGTGGTTTGTTGTAGAGATACAGTGCAAAGCTGAATCTCTCCGTTTAGAGGTTAACATTTTCCACAGAGCCGGTGGACACTGCCACCACACAATAAAATGGACAGTGCAGATTGCCTCTTGGTCATGATATTATCAGCAAAACACAAACAGGCTGCTGGCTTTGAAGTGTGAACTTGGCATCAATGAGAAATCGATGTGCTATCCATTTCAATTTAAATGGACTATTGTGGCTGAAAATTTCAGGATGGAAATGTTGTTTGCTCTGGAGATGGTGCACTGCTAATGTGGAGCAAACAGTCAATACAGTCGACTCGCCAACTGGTACCATTTTGGAATGACAGCGTTCATTGCCCTGAGGAACGGTCTGTGAGCCGTTGTCATTGTGCCCTTGCCTCAAACTAAAAATCCAAACTCCATGGGGACTTTAATAGCCTTCTAAGACCCAGGATTTTTTTTTTTTTTTTGTAGTTTTTCATGTCATTACATTGTTTAGACTCGCAGGGGTCTCCAAACTCAGTCCTGGAGGGCCAATGTCCTGCAGAGTTTAGCTCCAACTTGCCTCAACACATCTGCCTGAAGTTTCTAGCATGTCTATTAAGACCTTGATTAGCAGTTTCAGGTGTGATTAATTGTGGTTGGAGCTGAACTCTGCAGGACATTGGCCCTCCAGGAGAAGGATTGGACACCCCTGGTTTAGAGTTAAGAAACAAAAGGGGAAAAAAAGATATGCTATGTCATCTGTACTAGAGGACACCAGGACTCAGTTGTTTAAAAAATAAAATGACACGAAATTACATGTATATGCAAAAACTGTGGTTATACTATCAAATTATATATGCAAACGCCCTGCTAGAAGGACAAAGGACCATAAAGTTTAACTGCTACATAAAGTTAATTCTATTAACTGATCCAAATATTTATAAATAAATATAATGAGTTATACTTAATTATTAATATTTCCCTTGAGCTAATTTGATACAGTAAACACATACAGGGGATTTGAACCCATTCCCCCCTCTCTCTCCACTTTCCTGTTAACTCTCTCCTCATATCTAAGCCCAAAATGATAATTTGAAAGTCATAAAATTACATAATCCCCCAAACATTAAGCACATCATGAAAATAAATGAAATGCAGTAAATGAAAATTTTGGATTTTACACTTTTTATAGTGTTACGATCGGTTTCAGGTCTAGGGGCAGGAAAGGAAGGTAACAAAAGTTGCGGTGAGAGAGTGAGTGAGAACTCCCATCAGGTCCCAGAACAAGCACAAATTACAAGGACACCAGTTTTCACAAGATTTTTTGGTGAAAAATTATCCAAAAAAATGTTGATCAAGTACATTAACAGCCAGTGTTCAAAACTATCTGCTTGCCTTAGCTTGATTCAAAATGATAAGCTTGTAATAATGTTTTTAATTCCAGTGGTACTGGTGGATTTTCCACAGGAAATTCGAGCATATCTTTGCGTCATTACGTCACAACTGTACACAATAAAGAAGGTGTCTCGGCTAGTAGGCTATATTGCGCGTGAGGATATTGGAGGGGGAGATTTATAGCCTTTTCTCACAGCACTTGATATAATTAAACTCATCAATTTGATGCCGGATCCAGAAAGGTTCAAACGACAATCACCAGTGACTGGGAGATTCACCCGTTGTAAAATACAAAAGACTTTGGACTTCAGAGTGGCTACAGAAAAAAAAGAGACTGCAACCGGGCCCATGCGAAAACAAAGATAAATATCTGAAGGGCATTAAATGTAGTCACGCAATGCTGATGTTGTTAACATTAAAAATTTGAGAAAGTATGATTTGCACGGTTTGATGTGATATGATAAGCGATCGTTAGATTTAATCAGCGCAATGCTAAAGATGCTTTTTTCCCCTTACTTGGGTGTTACTTACTTGTTCAGATAACATTTTCCAGTGAAAATTCTTATGTTGGTCATACTTCCAAAAATGTAGAATCTGTGATTCCGAATGACAGCATCCACACCGGCGCGGTGACTGACAGCCGCACGTTCTCCTCAAAACATCGGATTCATCCGCGCTGTGACGTGCCGATGCACAACCACGTAAAGTTGATAATTTCATGAATAACTGCAATTGTAGATTTTTAACAGAGATGGCGACAAAGAGGAAAAACTACAGACTGCAGCTTTAATCAGTGGGATATAAAGAAAGGACTTCAGGAGGGGAAACAGCCAATATAACAAACAAAAGAAATTCTTACTAAAGGTTTTTAGAAATAACTTGCATAGCTTCAAAAGTAGAAGAAATCAAAACACAAACACTTCCCTTACTTCCTCTCTATATAACACAGGAGAAAACTAATTCTCAAATAAAGTGGGATCCACCTACAAATTATCCCAATAAGGAATCAACCAAACAGTGTATTGTCTTAAAAGAAAAACACACTCCAGTTAGATGATGTTAACTATAAAAACAAGGTTACCACAAAGTCACATAGAAGTTAGCACACAGCATACATTCTTTTAACGTTCACTTAACCACTATAACTGACACCACAAACACAATGAAACCAACAGGTGCTGGGACTGGAAGACGACAGTCTCTCAGAGGAAAGCCTCTATCTCTCTCCTGGTTTGGAACTCTCTGGGTTCTTACATACACTGCTCCACTCACAGCTTAACAATCAGGAACACAAATCAGATGGCACTCCCAAACCTGTGAAGGGGATAGTGGGAGGAGCAACAAGAAAAGAGAGAGAATACACAGAGACAAGTACTAGCAGATCTATTACAGTTGTGTGTTACTGAAGGGGAACAAAAACAAAGAACTGAAAGACCCATAACACATTCAGTACTTGAGACTTCAGTAAACATTTTCTAGAAAATACTTCTATTTCTAGAAGTAGTTTCTACTTCTAACTTTTTTTCAACAAAATACTAATGTGACCCTTTGTTTTTCATTTAGCCTAATCCGCTCTTTTTACCCACACAGTAATTTACTAGGAAATATATTACTATATTTTAAACTGATATTTACACAAACTTTGCTTGATAGCATAACCGTTTATTTATTCAGCATGTTTGAGGATAGAGTTTAAGCACAACGTAATACAGAATGATATTGTGAAATACATCCTTTCTGAGGGAGATTTCAGTGGCCTGTTACACAGATGGAAGGTTGTCTCACTGCTGAGTCAGGCTTAGAGATCGGCTCTCTGGGTATTATCTGGGCTTTCCTCACACACATAAATTTGGCATGAGCGGACAGACATTAATGCCTCCAAAATCGGCTCTGGCCACTCTTCGCTGGTCAGATGGGCAGGAGGGAGAATGAGATGAAGAAAACTGATGTGTCAGCTTCAGAACTTCACACTCCACACATCAAACACATTTCCACTGCAGTACTGTTACATACATACATTAATACTGAAGCATGCTCAAAACTCATGCTTATTTTTTTCTGAAGGGCGTCAGTGACAGTTCTGCCACTTCTTCCTAAGACTGCAATTCATTATGGTCTAGTGGTCTTTTTTAGGAATATTATGTCATGCATCAGTTCTGTTGCATATGAAAATTAATGAATTTAAACTATCAGCATTGGACACCGCAAAACTAAACTCCCCGCTGAAAAATCCAGCATTGCTGGTCATCAGAATACAGTATATTTTTGTAACACTTTACAATAAGGTTCATTAGTTAAAATGAACTAAGAATAAACAATAATCTTCAGCATTTATTAATCTAAATTTATATTAATTTCAACACGTTATTATAATCGAAGGTTTTATTTGTTAACATTAGTTAATGTACTGTGAACTAACATGAACAAACAATGAACAGCTGTATTTATATTAATTAACATTAACAAAGATTAATAAATACTGTAACAAATGTATTGCTCATTGTTAGTTAATACATTAACTAATGTTAACTAATGAACCTTATTATAAAGTGTTACAGTTCCTACACCAGCTCAGTTTTGCTTGAGAACAGCATAACCAGCAAGACCAGCACTAAACCTGCTCTATACCAGCTCTAACCAGCATAAACCAGCCTGGACAAGCAAGGAATTTATGCAGGTTTATGCTGGATTTTTCAGCAGGGCTGCACATTTTCTTTGAACTTGGAAGTGCATTTTGTGAATCGAGTGTGTTCTCTTTAGTCCTACACATGGGCGGGACTGCGTGCTTGTTATTTTGTTTGAATTGTTAATAAAAGTGACTGCTACGATTAGATCCCGCCTCAACTACTCTTCCTTCCCACAGCCAACTGTGACTTTGTTATTGGGAAATGTGGCAGAGAACAGGATTGAGTTGTGGCGCTAGTAGTCATCTGGTTATAGGCCAGGAGCCATGTTTGTATAAACCTTGGTTTGTCTTTCACTTCATGAATTTTTGTCAGTTTCTCAACAACCATAACAATAATCACAACAATCCTGGAATATGATAAAATATGCTAAGACCTCTTATGGTCTGAGAGAGTCTGTATTTACTTTTTATTTTTTTCGCTTTTAGGGCAAATCTATTTTTGGATCACACATATGTGTTTCCCAAAGCATAGTACAGTCTCTCATGCATGATGGGTAATAATCCAGGGGCAAAAATATAGACCTTGACATCTCACTCGGATTCAGAGACCTCAGTAGTGATCTCCATGTTTTGAACAAAGGAAATTGCAAATGTATTCCAAAGGTTTAATTGAGACTTTTCAATTAATTATGCTTTGTATGTTTTTATGAATTTGATGTATTTGAGTATTTGGTTATAGTCTTATTTAACAGCTGGCATTTGCTTTTTGTATATCACACAAAAGGCTTGATCTTTTATTTAAACTTGCCAGCCGTGAAGCATTATGATTATGATTATGTGATTATGATTCACTTGTTGGTGCCTTTTATAATACATATACTAAACCACAGTGCTAATATGGGTGACATGAATTCATATTCCATTTGTGACACAAATTTTTTTCTTTGCCGATGTTTTTCATGCTGTCTTTTCGGTGTTAAATAAAGTAGTATTACATGTGGCCAAAGAAATTAAGCAGCTTTCTTCATCCCTTCTGTCTCCTTATCCGTAATTACCCCATGTACATTATCTGAACCAACCTGAAAAACAGGATTTTTTGCTAAAGTAACAACATACAGTATATGATTTCATTATTGTAAAAATTGTAATGGCAACATCTTGACCATTAACTATTCATATAAACTAGAGCTGGCATTTGACTGAAGGAACTTTGTTTCCCCTTGAAATACGGGGGTCAAATGAGAGTCCATAACTGAAAAACCTTGGCAAAAATATACAATGATACACAACACACTACATACCATTTCATATAATCACTATTCATTCTTCTACAGAGAGCAGTCACATTCTATGATATACACTGACCTCATTCTGTAGTACGGTCATTATATTATGTTGGAAATATGTTTAAATATTATTCTGTGTCAGTGTGTAGATCCTGGGGTCAAACAGACATATTTAGGAATGCGATTGTGAAAAGTTCTTATCTCATAGATGCTTGAGAGAGTGCTGAAGAGAAACATTAAAGTTCATTTGCAGAGATTCATCTCATGCGCAGTTCCACTCAAGACATCTGTGGTAGCTTTGAGATATACCTCCAGCTACATGACAGCCATCGCAGCATTTGCACCCAGTTTTCAAATCTTCACTATGATTCAAGTGTGTCTCAGACAGAACTGCCCTCAAAGCATTGGATTTATTTGTGGTTGAAGTCTAACCTTATCAGACATACACACTGCATTTAAAGGTACACAGTAAAATCCTTTCGGTTCCATTGGAGAATAAATAAGCAGATGTTATTTTAAATCAGTAACAAAAATCCCACTCTCTGTCTCCAATAACTGAAAAAGCTAAAGCCTCTGTACTAAAATTAAAATGCAAGAATATAGTTCTGTACTGAAATAAATAATTATTTTTTAGTAATTACATTTTTGTCAGCTATTTCTTACTACTATTTTAATATTTATTGCCAGACCCATTTCATGAGAAAACTGAACTATTTTACCAATTGTAAAAAAAAAAAACATATAAAAAATAATATATATATATATATTTATTAATAATAATAATAATCCAGGATTAGACAAAATCATGATTTTAATGTTTATAATACCTTCATGTCTCATAATTTTGTAGATTAGAGTTGGGCGATAATATAGTTTACATTTTGCAACAATACAAGCTATCAAGCAGTTGAGATTTGCTATAGTATATACTATCAGAGGTCTCCAACCCTGCTTCTGGGTTGCAACGGAAGGCTGCATCCTAGTGAGGATGTGTCTTTAAGCTACAGTCCTCCTCAGTATTAACGTTACAAACGTTACAGTCACGTGTAGTCTGTTTTTGTTTCGTTTTCACTGTTCCGTTCCTGTTTTGCCTGTCTTCCTAGTTAGTTTCCCTGGCTATTAATTAGTTTCCACACAGCTGTTTCTAGGGCCCTATAAAAATTCTGTTTTATTTTTTTCCAAATTCTGTTTTAATTTCTGTGGATTATGTTTTGTTGTTGTTGTTTTGTTAAAACAATTTTGGATTCTGGATGGTTTAATTATTTAATTAAATTTTAATAATCAAAAAGCATGGCTGAGTAATTTAATTCATAAAAACAAAACATTTTATATTTAAAACAATCCTTTCTATGAAATGTTTTGTGTTGTGTTTTTCAATTTTTCATCAAATGAAGACATAAAATATTAATTAATTTATCTTTCAATCATATTAAATCAAAATTGTTTCAATCAAAGTGCTGCAAAACAGAATTTTACTGTTAAAATTAAAACAGAAGAAAAATTGTGATTATTCCTTAAACATTTTTAATAATAAGTTCATTATTATTACATTGAGACGTAGCTAAATTCTACTGTACAACAGTAATATATTTCTGTCACAATTTCTTCAAGTTAAAGCAAACTTTTATTTTGACGAGTTGCCATGAAGACCTGGCTGCATTTGAAAACTTAGACGGCTGACTTGTTGCCTCGCTGCCTTATAGGCAAGGACTCTGCAGCACAAAAGTACCTCATGAAACTGATTTCAGACAGACTTCTGAGGCAGCATAACGGTTTAATGATCTACAGCAAAATAGAGTGAGCTCTGGTGAAAACTAAACAAATATTTAACTACTACAGTAGTCATTTCCTGTTAGAAATTACATCAGAAGTGAAAAAAAGTTGTCAAAAACGTACATCTTCAAAAATTGTTCTCCGTTCTCGTTCTCCGAAGGCAGCTAGTTTTTGGATGCAGCCTCTGTGTGTTCATGATATGATGATAGTTGTTCTCAAATGAAATGGTAAAATACTCATGAAATGACTCTCAGAGCGGCTCTGGAGATGAAGTTCATGCATTCATGTCCTCATATAGTGAGACAGCAGAGGTTGAAAACACTACGAGCGTCACGCGTGCTTCAGTGTGTGTTTGGTAAATGAAAGTCAAGTCAATTTACATTTATTTATATAGCGCTTGCTTTACAGAGATAACAGAAAAATAATGCAAAAAAGTTTGTTTCAAGAAGAAAATAGCATCACAGTCCAGCTTAAGTAAGTTCAGTGATGTTTCATTTTTGTTTTAAAAAAAGTTATTAATTTAGTTCATTTATATATATATAGCCGCTCTAGAGTAAACCGTGATGTCATCGTCCAGCTCAGTTCAGTCCTTGTATAATAGTGTCAATGCAGACAGATCAATATTATTGTTGAATATTAAATTAAATGTTAAATTTAATGTCCCCAACTAAGCAAGCAAAAAGCCAATGGCAACAAAGGTAAAAAGGGCGACAGTGGCAAGGAACCAAAACTCCATCAGTGGCAGAATGAAGAAAAAAACCTTGGGAGAAAGCAGGCTCAGTCGGGGGACAGTTCTCCTCTGGCCAATGAACGAACAGTGTATGATTATGATTCAGGCAGTATTACAGGTCAGAAGTCAGATTGGTTTGAAACAATCAGAATAATATCCAGTTCCATCTGGTTGATGATCGGAGTCACACCGGTATGGAGACGGGTTTGTTGACACGATCTCTGCTGACACTTCAGGTGATGCGTTGTGGTCGTGTCTAGGCACAGGTCCACCATCTGATGGACAGCCTAATAATCATTTAACTGATTTGAATAATAGGACTGTATACTTTTCTATGTGTATGCTAAGCTAAAGAGATGTGTTTTTAGTCTAAATTTAAACTGACAGAATGTATCTGCTTCCCGGACAATGTTAGGAAGACTGTTCCAGAGTTTAGGTGCTAAATCGTGTGTCTGCTCCATTCATTCACAGAGACACGCAGAACATGCAGGATTCATGTTTAAATAGGCTTTTTGGGAATTAATATTCACAGACACTAGTCTATATTGTGATTTTATTTAATTATACTGACCTGCTATTTATGTATTCATCAAAATGTTAAAAAATTCCGTGACATTCTGCGTCATACAGTAAATTCTGTTTTTATGACTGGAGTCCACGATTCCGTTCGCGTAATTTGCATTTCTGTTCTCCCTGATTACGTTTTTTGTGTTTTTAAGCCTTGAGTTCTCTCTGTTCAGTGTCCGGTATCATAGATATGTTTAATGTGGTTGTTAAGCTTTTCTCCAGCGAGTTTTATTTTGTGGATTAAATAAAGACTGTTTATGTTGGTTTGTTTCTTTGTTCTCTACAAACCACCGTGACAGCAGTGAGGTGAATATGTCTATGTAACTATGATTGTAAATAGGTGTCATTTGTGTTTTAACAGCGTTTAGCTCACAAAGTTCGAATATGTGAATATATTGCTAACCTCACTGAACTCCCTTTAGTTAAGCACTGACCGCATTTCTTTATATTTGAGTCCAAGTTCAAACACTATGAAACGCTCCATTGTTAATGTACGGAGTGCTGAAACACTGCCAGTGGGACATTAAACAGGAAGTGTTTGTCCAAGCTCACAACAAGTTTTGCAAAGAAACACAAATATCTTTGCGAGGAACTCAATCGTTTTGCGAGGGAATGCGAAGTTTCTCGGGGGAACACAAAAGTTTTGCAAGGGAACGCAACCTTGATGGAAAATTTTTCTCCCATCCAAAATTTTTCCCACCAGCATGTCCCTTTAGGAACATATGTAGTTACCTTAAGCTGACTGTTTTTTTTCATAGATATAATTTATTGCAGTGTTAGTCAATATTTTTTGTAAATATTGGCAAAAATTCTTAGACATCACTGCTTTGGCTCTCGGGGCCCAAGATTCTCATCTTTGATGTCTATTTTGAGTGTTTAGGATTTTTTTCTTTTACAAAAGTACGGCTGCCCCGATGGAAACTTATAACTGTTCCAAAAAAGTATTGTCCGGACCTCTGCTGGGAAATAAATATAGTGAGTGGACCTCTTGTAACTTTAATTGAATACCCATGGTTTAATGTTTTTTTTCAAATTTTCATTATTAATTTTAATTGAATAAAAATGTTATATTAATTTTCGTTAATATAAATATAATACTATATATTAATATTTCATATATTTTTAATAGCCCAGGCATACATACAGGCCTATAGAATAACATATGAGATTTTCTGCGGCATTTATTGCCATAACAAATGTGTATCAAAAACACAGTTAAAGCAGCCAGGGAAAAGCTAATGTTATAAAGTCAAGGGTCAAGAGTCCAACTAAAGCAAACACTGACCTCCATCATGATTGACATCAAATTTCTGTTAAAGTTTTTTGCACTTTATTTAAATTAGCATATTTTACTTTAATTTGATGGTTTTTGTTTGGCAGCTGTAGCTGCCAGTCATTTGAACCTTTTTTACAATTTGTTTTACAATGGAGGTATTTGATCGTAATATTTCAGTAAATACCTGTGATATAACAGTGTTTTTTTGTTTTTTTGTTTATTTGAATTAGAATATTTTACTTTAATTTTACGTTTTTTGTTTGGCAGCCGTAGCTGCCAATCATTTCACAATTTGTATATGATTTATTTTACATTGAAGTCATAGGATCATGATAATTCAGGAAATATCTTTAAAATAACATTGTTTTTCAGTTTATTTAATTTAGGATATTTTACTTTAACGTTACAGGTTTTTTTTGGGCTGCCAGTCATTCGACCATTTTATCATTTAACTGTTTTGTTACTGTTTCATTACAGATTATATAATTCTAATTTTAATTTTAATATTGTAATTTTACATACATTTGTATGTAATTTAAGAAAACAGAAAAAATATTGTATGAAAAATACAGTACATTTTCTGTATAAAAAATGTGAATTTCTGCAATTTGTCAATAATGCCACAATACCTAAAATAACATCTGAATTTTTAATTTACAGATATTATTTGTAATTTTACAGAATTTTGAGTACAATTTAAAATGAAAGAAAATGAACATCAAAAAATCACAGTTATTTTCTGTAAAATTAGGATTTTTTTTTTTTTTACAGTGTTGTAGGCCTCCAGTGATTTTGCTGTCAATTGTGTTTTTTTTTGTTTTTTGTTTTTTAACAGTCAGAGCTGTGGCACATTGGAAATATAAGAGCTGTTGGTAACACTTTATTTTACAGTGTCCTTGTTACAAATTACATGTTGTTACTGTAGACCTTATGCGTCATTGAATCTTGTCTTTGAACTTTCGTTTTTGCATTAGCCCTGTATATTTCTATGGCATCGAGTTGTAGAGTTAACTAAAGTTATCATGAGCATTGTAATGTTTGAAGAAGATGTCATAAAAAAATCTCGGTAGGGATTTTAAAACGAGCAGTTCATTTTATAAATCCGTAAAACCTTCATGCTGTGAAAATACTAACCGGAAGACAGAACACAATGAGCGCAGTACTGAGAAGCGGGGCTACATACGATCTATAGTAATAATGATAAATGATGCATAATTACATGCTACTAACCCTAAACCAATCCCTAATCGTAACCCAATAGTAAGTATATGTACTTAGCACACTCCCGACCACTTGACGGCGACAACCACTTTGCCGTACAAGGACGCCGTACGGAACTCGGTGTCTAGCGCATAGACCGTAAAAAAAGACAGAGAACCGAGCGAAAAGACTACAACCAAATGTAAACAGACACTTTACAGGCAGTTCAGACCGACAGTCACATGCTACATGGGAACCGGTCACTGCAAAGGCCAACCACAGCGGACCATGAACAGGTGTTAAATGAAATCTAGACAGCTAAACAAATGCTGCTGAGACCTAGGATGACATCTCTCCATCATGCTGCTGTGTAGATGGAATAGGATGATTGAATCATCTGTGCTCCCTGGGGCAGCTGAATCATGCGGGTTACCCAGACGGGTCACTCTATCGCCCCACTGCTGTTTACAATGAGAAAATGGGATTGAAAGGCCACTGACAACAGCAGTAAACAACAGATAATAGTGTTTTTAATCCTTTACATGCGTTTACAGACAACATTATAGTCCATTTTTATAGTGACATATTTTCTCAGTTACCTGGGTGTTTCGAATTTCTAGTCCTGCATCTGTGTATCTATAGCACTAGGGATGTGCCCGAAGCAGAATATCTTATCTGTTAAGACACAGATAATAATTCCAAAATGATTAGTGAATTCATATGAATAATAGAAAAATGATTTGTAAGATGCCGTCAATCATTCTGCTTGCTTGGTAACTTGAGCCAGTACAAATAACTCACAATTTCAACGAAATATTGAGTGTGTAAAGTGAATCTGTGCAAACTCTATAAATGTAAATGAGCACAGAGCAATCGCATAGCCTTTCACACTGATTTCCTTTAAGGGCTGCCCTGAAAAGGTTGCTAGACGCATAGAGCTATATAAGCAGAAGCCTCATTTTTTAATATGTATGTATTATTTAGGACATAGCCTCTGTGTTAGTTCTCAACCATTTTGCTGGTTACTCACACAGCACATCTGTATGCGGCAGTGGTTTTACTGTACTGCGTCATCAGAGAATAAACCAGCCGGCCGATCACCAAACGAGTCTGGCGCAGGTGTATTTCATGTTTTACATGTATGAATGAAATTATGAAGAATGGAGGATTGGAGATGTGTGTTGTTCATGGGTATCGCTAGCTGTTTTTTTAATGGCTTACAAATAGTGATGGGGACAAAGCAGCAATTTAGCAAAACATGGTGAAGATATAATACTATACCTCAAAAAATAAACAGTTTAGTGTTTTGCCAATTTTGCCATTACAGTGACATCTAATGTCATCTGTTTGTTTAACCCCTTGATCTAATGCAATTTTTTATAATCAAAATAGAGGTACTGATAATGCTGTGCTAACTATGATGAATTGTGTCATCATTTGCAAAACCCTAATGCATTTGTCAGAATTCTATTTTTAGATTTTACATCAGCATTTCACACAATGAGGGCTCGGTTTTTATTTTTTTATTTTTTTGGTCTTCAAATTTTTTTAAATTATATATAAACTCATTGAATCCTTCTGATGTTACATCAGCCAGCCTATATTTGGCCCATTTAAAATACTTCTGGCCCAAGGGTCCCCACAAGGCAACTTACTATATATTCTCAAAGACTCTCTCTGATAGAGAATTCTATTTTTAGATTTTACATCAGCATTTCACACAATGAGGTCCGATATTTTGTTAGAATGGTTGATATGGATGTCAATCAGCACCTGGTATTCTGGATTAAAGATTTTTTTATTTTACTGCTATGAACACAGAGGGTATAATGGTCAGCTGTCAGATTAATGCGTTGGTTGTAAAGGGAAGTTTCCTATGACCTATATTATTCTCTCTGAATATTAAGATTTTATGATTCATAATTATATATTTTAAAAATAATGATTATTTTATTTATTAAAAATAAACAAAACCAAGGAATTAGTAATTAATAATATTAGGCAAGGGGTTACAGTTGTGCCTGTAATGATAAACAGTCATCCTGTTGAGATTGTTGACCCACGTACGTTTGAACGACTGACGAATTGAGATCCCTGCCAAAGCGCCACTATTGCTGCATGGGCTGTCTAATCCTCCCGCACCTGGGGCGGAAGATAGGACAGGGCCTCACACAGAGAAGGCCAATCACTACTGTTCCTTCTGACCCATACAGTGAGACATTCGGACCTAAGGAAAGGGGCGCTACGGAGGCCACATCCTGCCTGTAGGGAGGTAACATGTGGGAATTACACATATGGACTGGCCGACAGGGCAGTGCTAAATAAAGAAGGTCTTTGTGGTAGATTCAGCCTAGTTAGGGTGAAGTCAATACCGGGAGAGATGGCAGAGCGGGCTCTACCCAGGGAAAGACACAGGTTCTGCCCAGGGAAAGACACAGGTTCTGCCCAGGGAAAGACATGGGCTCGCCGGCAGGGGATATATATACACATATGGGTTTGCCCCGAAGGGAATCATATATGGGCACCTAGCCCAGCACAGGGGCTGACCAACTGGAAATACTCACGAGTGCTAGTCCTAGCGTCGGACGTCACCGCTACGTCTGACTCCTGAGGGTGCTGGAGGAACTCCCACCAGGGTTAGTCAGTAGTTGGGGAAATCACCTAGGGAGCAGGTGACCGTTTTTGACTGTAGGACAGGATAATCCATGTTCAGCAATGAGGTGAACAGATAGCCCCTGAACTTGGGGGGACGGGGCGCAAACTGAATCTCATAACCGAGTCTGATGGCCCGAATGAGCCAGCAAGACGGTCTTGGAAGCGCTAGCCAGGCCTCCAGAGACCATATAAGCAGTCAGATGGACCACCCAAACCACACGAATGGTCGCTGAACAACGTGCTGTTTTGACAAGCCTGCAGCGTGCACAATGCTCTTTTAGATGAACTTCAATGAATGCAGAGGAAAGCTCTTTTAGTAGCGACCAGCACTGAAGCGCCGTCACACCAACACTTGCTTGATGAGCTTCCTCCAACTCATAGCACACTCGTTCATGATTGCAGAAAAAAAACAAATGCTAGGCTCCTAAGTGAAAGACTGAAGTGTGAAAGCACTGCACTTCCATTCATACCAGCTTTGCAGGGTGGAGCACGCAATGCAAATCTTGCACACCAATGTCCATTGGCTCATTTAGTTCACACTCGAAGGTGATTGGGCTCTCAGACGAGATCCCAACTCATCAGGCTGTTCACATGAGCATGTTTAAACTAAAGGATTTATAGGGCAGTCTGAAATCTGCCACAATGGCTCTCAATTAGAGCTCAATTAATATACATTTTAATAAACATTGGAATTTGAATATCCTGCTCACTTTTTGACTTAAAATAGTCTAGAAAATCCGAACAAATATTTGTTGCAAAATGCTGAACACATTTACAATTTATTATAAATTCAATGCATATAGAGGTCAAAGATGAATATTTTGGTGGGGCTCTGCCCCACCTGCCCTAACTGATGAGCAGCGGCTATTATATTGTATTGTATTTACAGATATTGGCTTTACTGCACATCCCTTTAGTCATATGCCTTCTTTTTCCTGCTCCTTGTCCTCTTATAGCCCTATATAGGCCCAATACTCCCCTTCCGACAATCCTAGGTTATGTCCAGATTATCTTGATGGTTCTACAGATTATCATGTTGTTTAATATTTACAGTCAGAAACCCTGTTGTCTGGGGGGAACCCCGAGGACAAAATGCGCACACACTCTGTAGATTGTCACGTGGAAACAAACAATACCAAATCAGAAAGCAGGCTGATGAAAGACCGAAGCCTAACACGACTTCATCCAAACCTTTTTCTTTCTTTTTTTACGTGAAGTTTTGGTGGAAATCAGTCCAAAGATTATTATCACCATTTCTTCTTGCCCCATTTTCCACCATGTTTGTTTACTCGTCACGTTTGACCGCGAGAGATTTCTATGTTCACAGTCGGGAATCTGTTAGCATGTGGTCTGCTGTCTTGGTCACATTCACAAAATCCAGTCACACTATTGTTACGATCCCGGTGTTTGTGTCTTTTGGTTTGGATGGACTTTTATGTTGAATGAAGTGTATTTTCAGTTTTTGTGCTCCCTTTCTGCGTTTGGTGTTTCTCTGTTATTTTCTATAGTTATCATCATTAGTTACCTGTTATTAATTATCTCTGATTTCTCGGTGTATTTAAGCTTGTGCTTTTCAGTCGTGTTTTGTTAGCCGTTATCTGATTGTATTTGTGCACTGGGTTGAGGGTTCCTGGATGTTCCCATTTTTTCCCTCCTTGTTCCCTGGATTATGCTCCTGTTTTCTCGTGTGGACTATTTGCATGGTTTTCTGGTTTGGATTATCTGGTTTTTGCCTTTTGTTATTAAAGTTGTGATTGCATACTCTTACAACTATAGGATCAAAACTGGGTTTCACTTTATTTTGATGGTCCCTTTAATACATTCTGTTGACCATAACAAGTAATGTTACACCTACATGTCTACTAACTCTCATTAGAGTGTTAGTAGTGTATTAGTAGACTGGTAGGGTTAGGGTTAGAATAAGTTGACTTATTGGCTTGACTCACGCAGAGAAAAATCGCGAAGCAAAGAGGACACTGACACCGACAGACTAGACAGAGACTAGACAGAGAAGGTTACTTTTGATATGGAACAAATTCTCCACTCTCAGATTCTGTCTATTTTATTCCGAAATTCTAACAATAAATTCCGTTTTGGTGCTTTTAAATGTGACAGATCGCTGTAGCGCCTCAGTTCAAATGGCATGTGAACCAATCATCTCTCTTCACTAGCCTAGTAAATAAACACGAATGATCAATAGGTGTGTAACGTGTGTTGAAAGATACAGTAGGCTACAACTTGTAATTTATACTGTAATATCGACCAATCAGTGTTTTTCAATCATGGAAAGTGGTCAATAAAATAGCTGGAGTAGACTACAATGTCACATAATGTTACATTTACCTCAGGAGAGCCCTTTAATGACCATAGCACGTAAGTTAGCTAGAAAAAATAATATTTTATAATATATTTAGTATTAGTAAAAATGAATATTTTGCTAAATATGTGCATTACATTTGCATTACATATTACATTTTTTTCTTTTTTTTCTTATATCATTAAAATATTATAAAGTTGTTGTAATAAAAACCGCATTAGGCCTATATTTTATTTGAGTTGTTATTTTTAACCTTTAATGATACCAGCTGACTGGACTCCAGTTTGTTTACAGCATGAGGTGCTATTTTCTTTCTTGAGAAAAATTAACATCTACTGTAGCATATTATGTATAATATGTATCCAAATTGAATCAAGATCGGAATAAAACCACAAGAATGAAATTGAAATTGTACAATTTGTATCAAGCAATAATAAGAGCAGTAGCCTATACCAATTATTGTACTATGCACTAAACTTAATAAAATAATGTATAGTTAGGCTACCAAATGTTTTGATAACCACAATACGTCTTTTTTTTTTACATTACCCTGGTATTATTAAAGGTTATTTTATACTTCAAAAACGTGCATTTTTTTGTCACGCTTGCAGTGCGAGGAGGTGTAGGTGTGAAGCTTTTCTGTAACAAGAAGACAATAAAAGAGCAGAAGAAAAGAAAAAACATGACAGGAAGGAGATTTAACAAAGAAAAATTACTACAAAGAAAACTTTCCACCAAAAAAGACTCATGGCATGTCTCAAACAGTTCCCTTGCTCCCTAATTTGTGAATCAGCATATCGTGTACATGAATTCAGGTGCTGGTAAAGACCCTGACTCACTACACATTGGGACACGGCAACGTTTTTGTTGAGACAACAAATATATTCAGTACCTGTCTAGCAATGTGTTTATGCTAAATGAAATTAAATGATGGTTTGCTTTTTTCAAACATCTATCACATGTCATTTTGTGTATTCAGTTGGCTCATGTGATTTTTGTTTTGTGCTTCAGAACTTCTGTAAAAGGAACATAGTGAGCATCGATGCTTCCTGGTTTACAAAGTACATTGTGGGACTTTTTAGGGGGTGGAGAATTTTGTGATTGAGACAGCCTGTAAATTGGCAGATCACTTAAATCACTTAATGAGTGAGTCACAGAATCATTTATTCAACCGTTTCGTTCAAAGCAGCTGACTCATTCAGTAATGAAACACCGCTGTGTATTGTTCAGAAACGCACAACAATTCTGCTATATGCACACTATTTTTATTTCGGATTTTTTTTTTTGTTTTTTTTGTTTAGATTATGTTTTTATGTAGAAATCTGTATGTAAATGTGTATGAGTGTGTAAGCTTTCTTTTCTACCTTTTTACTGCTAGTCCTTATTACCGCTATGCTTTATCTGATGGACTTTTTGTTTACTGTCATGTCAAAACTGTATTATGAACTTTAGTAAAGGTATGTATATCATTCATCTGAATATTAGAAGTTTACTACCCAAGATTGACCTTTTAAGAGCCTGGCTTACCTATAATAAACCTAATGTAATCACACTTTCTGAGACCTGGCTCAATAGTACGATATCAGATGATGATATAAAACTTGACAATTATGTTTTATATAGAGCTGATCGTGACTCTAGAGGAGGAGTTGTGGCCACATATATTTCCTCAACTCTAGTTTCAGAACTTGTTACACCAAAGGAGAATCCCTTGCATTTTGAATCTCTCTTTGTTAAAATAATTTTTCATAAAAATAAACAAATAATAATAGGTAATATTTATAGACCCCCCCCCCAAAGCCCCGGTTGAATCCACTAAATGTATTATATCAACAATTAACTCCCTTGATAATCACACTGAAATGATAATTCTGGGTGATTTTAATAATAACTGGTTAGCTGGCTCATGTAGGCAAGATCATAATTTATTTAGTAGTTCAAATTTAACACAACTTATAACAGAACCCACCAGATCAGATTTCAAATCATCATCCTTGTTAGACTGGATCCTAGTTTCACATCCAGCTAAGTTCATCTGGAGTATCGTCTGACTCATTTAGTGATCATTCTATGATCTACTGTGTCTGGAAAATAAACATACCTCGACTTCTTCCAAAATTAACTAGGGTCATTATTTCAGTTAATCCCATTTGTTGAAGATGCATGGAACTATTTTTATTCAGAAGTTATCAAAATTATTGATAAACATGCACCTTGGAAAATAATTAAAGTTAAGGGAAGACATCTACCTTGGATAAATGGTGATTTAATAAATCTCTTCAAAGATAGAGATAGAGCTTGGAGAAAATACCGCTCAACAAAAGATTCTACAGAATGGGATACTAATAAGAGGTTGAGGAATATAAACAAAAACGCGAAATGCAAAAGCAAATTATTTTAAGGACTGCCTAGCAACAGATTATAACAATCCCAAAGTATTCTGGGAAAGAATTCATAATTTATCCAATTTTTCATCTAAAAAACAATCTAATTTCATACGAATAATTAATGAAATTATTAAAGATTCTTTTGAAATTGCTGACGCATTTAATCAATACTTTACCAAAGGTAGTCCTATATCCTCTGATTTTTCTGATCTCAATTCTAATTTTAATACTCCTAATCATATTTGTGAAAACTCCTCATTTAGATCCATCAGTCCTATAGAAATTCAGCAAGTTATGGACAGTTTAGACTCAGATAGCAGTGCAGGTCCAGATGGGTTGGAAATCAAGTTCCTGAAAATGGCCTCATTATTTATCATCACAATTTATCATTGACAACATGTACTACCCCATTATCTTGGAAACATACTAGAGTTACTCCATTGTAGAAAAACGGTGATCAGCATGACATTAATAATTATAGACCAATTTCAATAATTAATAGCATGGTGAAAATATTTGAAAAAAATATTTTTCTTTCATTATCAAAATATTTTAATGATTCCAATATTATATCACCTTTTCAATCCGGCTTCTGACCAAATTTCTCTACAACAAGTGCTCTTCTAAAAATTACTAACGATATTACATATTCTTTTGATTCTAATAATTTAACTGGTGCCTTATTTATTGATTCAAAGCTTTTGATTTAGTAGACCACTAACTTCTTCTAGATAAACTGTATGATATTGGCCTTTCAAGATCTTCTTTACTTTGGTTTAATACATACTTACACTATAGACAACAATGCGTTTTGTATCAGGGAAGTTGTTCGGATTTTAAAACTATTGATAGAGGAGTACCTCAGGACTCATCTCTCGGACCGCTATTGTTTTCTATTTTTATAAATAATCTTCCACAAGTTTGTTCTAATTGTCAAATTCAGTTATATGCGGATGATACTGTTATTTACTTTTCTAGTTCGGATATTGCTTATATTCAGCGATCAATTCAGTCTGACTTTGACGTAGTTCAAAATTGGTTTACTTATAACAAACTTTTGTTAAATAAAAATAGGTCTTATGTTGTTTAATACAAAACAAATTTCACTACAAACCGACTACTTATTTAAAATGTTACAGATGGAACTCCAGTGTTAAAAGTTGATGAGTTTAAATATTTAGGTCTCCTGCTTGATTCTCAATTGTCATTTAGATCACATATTGACTTAGTTATTAAGAAAATATCATATCGACTTAGAATACTTTATTTCTCTATTAACGGCTTTACTAGTCAGGTTAGAAAAATAATTATTACTCAGTTAATACTTCCAATCCTTGACTATGCCGATATAATTTACCAAAACACCTCCGTTACAAATGTTCATCCTCTTAATGTTGTTTATAATAATCTTTGTAGATTTGTACTGAGGTGTCCATATAAAAACGCACCATTGCCAAATGTTTGAACTACTAAATTGGCTATCTTTAAAGTCAAGAAGGCATTATCACTGGTTTCAGTATATTTTTAAATGTTATTACTTAAATTATCCTTTGTATCTAAAGCAATATCTAATTCCATTTCGCTCTTCACATAATTTAAGGCACACCGATCAATTCTATTTTTACGTTCCTAAAATTAATAAAGAAGTAGGTCGTCGGGCATTCAAATTTAAAGCTCCTTCAGATTGGAATAATTTACCAAGTGTACTTAGATCCATTACATCGTTTAATTTCTTTAGGCCATTACTACATGATCATTTGCAGAATATATGCTCTTGCTTTTGAATACACCCATCTTCAATTATCATGTGAACTTCATTATTTTCTATGGTACTGAACCTGCATGCTATGTTATGTATGATAATTGTATACGTAATGTATCAATGTACTTAGAGGGCTTGAATGTGAGGAGATAGTTATGGAGAGCTAAATATTGGTATGAATGTAAAGTATTATGTGTTATATAATGTAACCCGTTGTCTGTATTCATGTTTGTTCCTAGGACCCCCTCGAAAACGAGATGGTACATCTCAAGGGGCTATTCTTCAAATAAATTTCAATAGAGCAAAAAACTTTGTTTGAAATTGTGTCTAAAATGTTTAACACTTAATACTAACATTTTTATTGTAATTGATTTAATTTATATCAATTTAATATCACAATGAAACCATGCTCATATTTGAGAAAACAGCTCTCTTGATCTTGCTTAATTATTGCTTAATTGCTTAAATATCATATGTTATTATATATATATATATATATATATATATATATATATATATATATATATATATATATATATATATATAAAACACATCTAATACAAGTACTCTTTTGGAATCATATCTTGTATTTTGTTGCCATTTATATTACATTTTTGACACAATCCTTTGTTGCATTCTGACCCACAACCAGCAGTTTTGGTCATTACTGGTCTTAAAATGAAATACAGAGTCCTCTTAGTCCGAGACTTAGACAAGTCCAAGACCTTCAAAAAAATGGTCTTGAGTACCACAACACTAGTTAGTTCACATTACCATAATGTATGAAATCAAAAATGTTAACAAATTAAGCTGTTAATGTTAAAATATGGTTTAGTATATGCACATTAACAAAGATTAACTAATGATGTATACATGTCTGGTGTCACAATCCTCAGTCACCAGTCCAGTCACCTCAGCACGATCTCCATTCACCAATCCAGTCACCTCAGCACACTACATTACCCAGAATCCCTCTTGGCTCACACCTGCTCACACTCCACAATCACCATACCGTCTCGGTTACGTATGGTAACCCTCGTTCCCTGAGGGAGGGAACGGAGACGTAGGTCATGACTGACCAATAGGAATCTCGCTAGAGAGGCCAATCTACTTCGAGTGAAACTAAAACAGGCCAATGCACATTGGCGTGCAATGATTTGCATCAGCTGCGCGACCTCGTTAGCGCGGGTATTTAACAAGCAGCTGAGCGATTGCACAGTTAGTTTTTTGCTGAGGAGCCAAGCCTGAGAAGCTGGCCGCCCCGGCGGGCGGCAGCAGATGTGGCGACGGGACCTACGTCTCCGTTCCCTCCCTCAGGGAACGAGGGTTACCATACGTAACCGAGACGTTCCCTATCGGTCAGTCACTACGACGTAGGTCATGACTGACCAATAGGAATCCCTACCAAAGCGCCACAGCTGCTGCACCCCATCCAGCGCCCCCGTGCAAGCCTCTACACCTTCTTGCCTGGAAGGACGATAGGAGGAGGCCTACACAGAGAGTTTGACACTGTTGTTCCGTGATAACCCACACAGTGACATATTGGATAACACTGGGAAAGCGTGCCTTTCCTGTTTAGGAAGGAACGCTGCGGAAGCCACTTCTTCAAAGAGTTACGTGGAAATACATATGGACTAACCCGAAGGCTGAACTGCATATGAAATAAGGGGTGACTTAGCCCAAGGGAAAGACACGGGCTTCCGATAGGAGCATCCGTGGAATATATACACATATGGGATCCCCGTAGGGTCACACATATGGAACCCAGCCCAGATCCGGTTCTCAAGGATTCAACGGATAAGGGCCTGGCGCCGGACGCTCCGCCAAGTCCGGGCCGAGGGGTTTTGGAGGACTCGACAGGTTTTTCACTCTGGAGCAATAAGGGTGCACAGTAGGGTGCAGCAAGCCGACAGAGCCAGACCTCTCAGTGCTTCTACCCGTTTAGGGTGAGAACACGGGAGGAGACCGGCTCTACACGTAGGCTATAGTATCTAGCGAACGTGTTAGGTGTCGCCCAGCCCGCAGCTCTACAGATATCTGTCAGCGAGGAGCCACGTGCCAGCGCCCAGGAGGATGCAACGCCTCTCGTAGAGTGTGCATGCAACCTAAGCGGGCAGGGCACGCCCTGTGCTTGGTAAGCCAAGGCGATGGCATCCACTATCCAGTGGGCCAACCTCTGCTTGGAGACAGCCTTTCCCTTCTGCTGGCCTCCGTAACAGACAAAGAGCTGATCTGAGGTCCTGAAGCTTCGAGTTCTGTCCACGTACATACGCAGAGCGCGAACGGGACAGAGCAAAGCCAGGGCTGGGTCTGCCTCCTCCAAGGGCAGCGCTTGCAGGTTCACTACCTGGTCTTTGAAGGGAGTGGTAGGAACCTTGGGCACATAGCCAGGCCGGGGTCTTAGTACCACGTGGCCGTCACCCGGCCCGAACTCTAGGCACGATTCGTCGACCGAAAATGCATGCAGGTCTCCTACCCTCTTGACAGTGGCCAATGCAACCAGCAGCAAAGTCTTCATGGAAAGAAGCTTTAAGTCTACTGATTGCAGAGGCTCAAAGGGAACATCCTGAAGTGCTCGAAGCACCAGGGAAAGATCCCAAGAGGGTATGGAGGGGGGTCGAGGAGGATTTAATCGTCTCGCCCCCCCTAAGAAACCTGACGACCAGGTCGTGCTTTCCAACTGTTTTGCCATCTATGTGGTCATGATAAGCAGAAATAGCGGCAGCATGTACTTTGAGGGTGGAAGGGGACAGTCTACGCTCCAACCCCTGCTGCAAGAAGGAAAGCACAGACCCTATCGAACATCTTCGGGGGTCTTCTCGGCGAGAAGAACACCACTCGACGAACAGGTTCCACTTCAGGGCGTAAACACGTCTCGTGGACGGCGCCCGTGCTGAAGTGATGGTGTTAAGTACCTCTGGGGGTAAGTCACCTAGAACCTCCGCGTCCCGAGGGACCAGACATGGAGTTTCCAGAGGTCTGGGCGCGGGTGCCATAGGGTGCCCCGTCTCTGAGTCAGGAGGTCCTTCCTCAGAGGAATGGGCCAAGGAGGGACTGTCGCGAGGAGCATGAGTTCCGGGAACCAAGTCCGGGTGGGCCAATAGGGAGCCACCAGAAGGACCTGCTCCTCGTCCTCCCTGACTTTGCACAGTGTCTGTGCAAGTAGGCTCACTGGGGGAAACGCATATTTGCGGAGGCCCCGGGGCCAGCTGTGTGCCAGTGCGTCCGTGCCGAGTGTTCCCTCGGTCAGGGAGTAAAACAGCTGGCAGTGGGAGGTCTCTGAGGAGGCAAACAGGTCTACCTGAGCCTCTCCGAACTCTCTCCAGATCAGCTGAACCACCTGGGGGTGGAGTCGCCACTCTCCCGGAAGCACAGCTCGTGATAGCTCGTCGGCCACACGGTTGAGCATGCCGGGGACATACATGGCTCGAAGCGACCTCAGATGCTTCTGACTCCAGAGGAGGAGATGGCGGGCGAGTTGCGACATGCGACGGGAGCGTAGACCACCTTGTCGGTTGATGTACGCAACGGTCGCAGTGTTGTCCGTGCGGACCAGTACGTCCCTGCCCCGTAGCGGCCTTTTCAAGCGGCTCAGAGCGAGATGTACTGCTAGCAACTCGAGGCAATTGATGTGCCAATGCAGTTGGGGAGCCGTCCACACCCCTGACACTGCATGCCCGTTGTACGTGGCACCCCAGCCGGTGGCAGAGGCATCTGTGAATACCACAGCATGCCTGGAGACCTGTTCCAAGGGGACTCCTGCCCGAAGGAACGAAAGGTCTGACCACGGGCTGAAGGTCTGACGGCAGGCCGGTGTGATTGCCACCCGGTGAGTGCCGTGATGCCACGCCCATCTCGGGACTCGGCCGTGAAGCCAGTGCTGAAGCGGTCTCATATGGAGCAGGCCGAGCGGGGTTACCGCTGCTGCCGCTGCCATATGCCCCAGGAGCCTCTGAAAAAATTTCAGTGGGACCGCCGTCCTGCCTTTGAACGTGTTCAAGCAGTTCAGCACCGACTGAGCACGCTGCTCTGTGAGGCGCGCTGTCTGAGCGACCGAATCCAACTCCATACCGAGAAAAGAGATCCTCTGCACAGGGGAGAGTTTGCTCTTTTCCCAGTTGACCTGAAGACCCAACTGGCTGAGGTGCCTGAGCACGAGGTCCCTGTGTTCGCATAGCTGATCTCGAGAGTGTGCTAGTATGAGCCAGTCGTCGAGATAGTTGAGGATGCGAACGCCCTGTTCTCTCATGGGAACAAGGGCCCCCTCCGTGACTTTCGTGAAGACACGGGGGGACAGGGACAGCCCGAAGGGTAGGACTTTGTACTGATATGCTCGACCCTCGAACGCAAAGCGCAGGAACGGCCTGTGTCGAGGAAGAATCGAGACATGAAAGTACGCGTCTTTCAGGTCGATCGCTGCAAACCAATCTTGGGGACGGATGCATTCGAAAATGCGTTTCTGCGTGAGCATTTTGAACGGTAGCTTGTGGAGGCTCCGATTCAAAACTCGCAGATCCAAGATCGGTCGTAACCCACCACCTTTCTTGGGTACAATGAAGTAGGGACTGTAGTGCCCTGACCTCATATCGGCTGGAGGGACCGGCTCTATCGCGTCCTTCGCCAGTAGGACTGCGATCTCCGCACGCAAGACATGGGCATCGGCTGCTCTCACTGTAGTGGAGTGGATGGCCCGAAACTTGGGGGGACGCCGGGCGAACTGAATCGCATAGCCGAGCCTGATGGTCCGAATGAGCCAGCGAGACGGACTGGGGAGCGCTAACCAGGCTCTCAGAGACCGTGCAAGCGGGACCAAAGGGACCGCAGGCGTACCCGGAGTGGGGCAGCGAGGTGGAACACAGGGACGCGGCTCGGGGGGCTCTCTCTGGGAGGCGGCCCGTAGCGGGGTCTGTGCGTGCTGTGCAGCACTTACCTGGTTCCACAGGGCAGGAGGTGCAGGAGGCGGCTCGGTGGCGTTCTCGAACTGCACACTGCTGCTCACTGGCGAAAGAGGAGGCGGATGAGAGTGGTGAGGATTCTGACCCCCCACTGCTCTCCGGGTCCCCTTCGGACCCAGAGATGGTAGAAACTGCTCTTTTATTGAAAATGTGGGTACCGCTGGTTTTAAGGCCAGCGGCGGAACAAAAGGAAACAAAAGATTCTCCACCCGGCCCTCCTCCGGGGGAAGGAGCGATGCGGTCATCGTCTCCTGAAGAGCAGTTCCCTCCATCTCCGGGTCGCCCGTCCTAGGGCCGCTTACTCTTGGCTTTGCCGCCCTTCTTGGCGGGGGCCCGGACGGGCGGGGCGCCCTGCCTGCGACTGGCTCCACGGCGCCGCTTAGGTGGAGGCTGCTGCTGCGGCGCGGGAGCAGGGGCAGACGCAGGAGGACGCCCTCGGCGACGAGCAGACTGAGGAGCCGCAGGCGGTGGAGTGGAGGCAGCAGCTGACCGCCGCGGCAGGATGTGACTGATCGCCTCAGTCTGCTTCTGTACAGCCGAGAACTGCTGGGCAAAGTTCTCGACCGCGTCGCCGAAGAGGCCGGTCTGGGACACGGGGGAATTAAGGAACCTGATCTTGTCGGTTTCCCTCATGTCGGCCAGACACAGCCAGAGATGGCGTTCCTGGACCACCAAAGTGGACATCGCACGACCCACAGACCGCGCGGTAACCTTCGTCGCACGAAGCGCGAGGTCCGTCGCGGTACGAAGTTCTTGGAGAACTTGTGGGTCATGACCACCCTCGTGCAGGTCCTTCAGTGCCTTAGCCTGATGAACCTGCAACAACGCCATAGCGTGTATGGCAGAGGCAGCTTCGCCGCAGGCCTTGTAAGCCTTGTCGGTTAAGTCCGACGAGTACCTACAGGCGCGCGAAGGAAGACACGGTTCTCCACGCCAAGTGGAGTTAGGGCACAGTTGCATAGCAACGGCCCGTTCCACTGGCGGGATACGCGTGTATCCCTTAGCTGCCCCGCCATCAAGGGTGGTGAGGGAGGAGGAGCCACCGGGACGGTTTCTGGCAGTGAAAGGTGCCGTCCACGTCCCCGTGAGCTCCTCATGCACCTCCGGGAAGAAAGGCACTGGAGTGGGTTGCTGAGAACCAGCGCGCGCCACCCCGAGATACCAATCATCCAGCCTCGAGGGCTCGGGACACGGTGGAGGGTTCCACACGAGCCCGATCCTGTTGGCGGCCCGGGAAAGCATGGCCATCATCTCCGGGTCCGACTCGGGCACCGCTGGCACACCCGAAGGAGGCAGCGGCTCCGAGCCGTCGTCCGCGGAGCGGTCTGACCCACCCTCCGATGCAGCGATCGACATCTGGTCGTCGCGGGAAGCGCCGAACGAAACGACCGGTACGCATCTCGAGGATGGTCCGGCGCGTTCCGTTGGCAGCTGAACTGGTTGCAGAGCATGAGAGGAGTGGGGGTTCCTAGGGGGTTGGTTCCCCGAAGGAAGCGCGCTCACTGTAATCCTCAAGTCACCCATGTCACTGCCGGAAGCAACCCGCGAAGGGGGGTTGGACCGAGGTGCAGGCACGGGGACTCCGCCCCTTTGCAGGAACGAGAGTCTCGACCTCAGCTCTGAGATGGTCATCTTCCCACAATGGGTACATGACTCATCCACGAACGCTGCCTGTGCGTGTTCGAGGCCCAGACACACAAGGCAGCGATCGTGACCATCCCGCGATCCCAGGTAACGACCGCATCCAGAAACACACAGATAGAACGTCATCTTGAAAAAGACGCGAACTATCTGTGTTTGCTCTTTTAGGAACTACTCTCACTGGTGCTGAAGCACGCAGGGGAGCAGCCTCAGCGATCACAGGGGATGTGCACCCGACTGTGCGCTGGGAGATCTTACCAGCCGTTAAAACAGCTTTTTGTTTTGCTCTTTAGAGAGGCTGCTCACGCTGCCGTGCTGTCGCGCCCAGCACCAGAAGAAAGAGAGAGAGTTCAAAGAAAGGCCTGTAGAGTTCTTCCACTGTAGTAGAGGCATCGAAGTGCTTGGCTCCGAAGCAAAAAGCTAACTGTGCAATCGCTCAGCTGCTTGTTAAATACCCGCGCTAACGAGGTCGCGCAGCTGATGCAAATCATTGCACGCCAATGTGCATTGGCCTGTTTTAGTTTCACTCGAAGTAGATTGGCCTCTCTAGCGAGATTCCTATTGGTCAGTCATGACCTACGTCGTAGTGACTGACCGATAGGGAACTGCACCTTTCTCATCAGTCAGTTCACCATTTGTCTGGCCTCGTTGTTCAACACTGAACACTTACCTGACTACTCACCTGTGCAATCCTGTCTCAAACTGTCAACTCTTCAGTCTTCATGCATCTTCTGTGATCATATCGTCTTCAAGTCTTCTGGTTTTTTCTCTCATTCATTCATCATCACCACCTGCAACAGATAAGAACTGTCACTTTCCTAGTATCACCATATTGATCTGCAATCCAGTTTATCTCCTGCTCAAGTCCCATGTCACTCAAACTCAGTGTGGAATTTACCTGTGTTTGCATTCTTCTGTTCCATGACATCTGGTTAATAACAAATGCATTCATTTCTATACAATACAACAAATACAACCTTATTGTAAAGTTTTTTCATTTTCAAGGGATTTTAAAATGGTAACTGTTGAAATGGTTAAAGTTACAGTTTACTCTTTGCTTTACCTGAAGAAAACTGGGTTGAAACTCTTAAAACATGTGTGTTTGATTGAATGCATACAATCAATAGGAAATGACAGAAAGTAAACCATTTGTTATGCCTGTTTACATTCCACCGAATCTGTTGTGTTAACAAGCACAAGTGTGTGTTTAGAGACTCGTTTGATAGCATGCGATTGTTTCTCAAACCGGAGAGAAGAATGTGGTAAATGAAGCGGCTCTCTCAGCTTCCCGCTCGCAGTCGGAGCCTGCTGGGATATTGGGTTTGTGCACAGATCTATCCATTTCCTGTTGGGAAAGCTGAGGGCACTTACCTGCCTTTGAAATATTGTGGCTGTGCAGCCCTGTGTTGAGTGGCCAGTGTGAGATCTGTGTCTAATCCACGTGTAGATTGAAGAGTGACCGAGCCGTACGAAGCCAGGTAGTGTACAGCAGGGGGGAGGATAGAGCGCTGTCTGTTTCTTATGCTTGTTACTGTTCCTCATATCATAAGTATGCCTACCTGTTTGGGCTTCTGTTGCAATAGCCAGTTAGAGTTTCTGGCCTTAGTCAAAGAAATATTTGTGTAGTAAATGAACACTTAATTTATGCAAAACGTACTCCTAATTCACTGAAATAAAACAAATGTTTAAAATATTTGAAAGAATGTGCTATATCCATTAATTTACAAAAGTAGAAAATTACACAAAGATCTATTTCTTCGGTTAATCATCTGAGCAGGCAAGCTAATCCAACAACACATTTAAAAAAAAAAATCTTTATTATTATTTTCCTCTGTGGTACACATAAATCCTGTTCCGATCTTTCTTGTGTACTCATAATTTTGTTTACATAAACTTGTATAAGCTGTTTGGTTATATTCAACTGATAAATTGACATAGCTACAGTAAAATAGAACAATAAAAATCTTCTGTTAATTTCAGCTTTAAGACTGAAAAGAATATATGTAAATAATAACAGATTTTATTTAAAAGTTGTCAATTACTTCATATACCATATAACTAGATCAATTAGAATGTATACAGAGTTCTATTTCATACATTATATTTACTAGCTTTTAACTCTAAAACAATGAACAGTAAATGCTCTTACTGTCAGAACACATTGTGTTCAAGTTACTTATGCATTTCTCGTTATAAGACGCTTCTTGAATAAAATTTTGAAGTGATTTGGTTCAGCCCTGTTATCTCTTTTTAGATTTCTATACTAATCTATTGTATTAGAAATGTCTTAGTATGCATTACCTGACTCCCTTTTTCAAACACACTATAATAGGCTAAGATAATATTGGCAACTATGTAGTTGGCAGATAAAAAAAAAAAATTGATTGATTCAATGTAAGTGACTGGTTACACAGAAAAAGTGCACGATTTCACTAAAAAAGGTTAGTGAGGCATTAAATGGGTACTTGTTTGTTTTACTATAAGCATCCATTGAGACTATCTGCATTCAAATAGTGTGTAGAAAGCAGTTTTGTATAAGAACAGTCAGAGTTATTTTCTATAGCAATTGAAACAGGAAGACACAAAAAAATCATGGCAACCAAAAGAAAACAACGTGTGATCACTGTTTGACAGGTGAGGTTGAAACAGAGATGCACTTTCTCCTACAATGTGAAGCGTTCAAAGACACAAGGAACCTTTACTTTAACAAATTTAACTATATAATCCCAAATTTCAAAGACCTGAATGAAATTTCTAAATTAAACGTTCTCCTGGGAGAAGGAGACAGAACTTATCTTGCTGCCAAATAGTACAAACATGCCACAACCTGAGGGGCAGTGAGTGACTGAGACACACACACACACACACACACACACACAAATATATCAAAACATTGTGTTAAATGTTTATATATATATATATATATTTTTTATTTTTATTATATATATATATATATATATTTTATATGCTTTGGCAACATTGTTTCAAAAACGTTCATGCCAATAAAGCCCCTTTGAATTGAAATTAAATTGTTCTTTTCTATAAGAATCTCTCTCTCCCTCTTTCTCTCTCTCTCTCTCTTTCTTTCTCTCTCTCTCTTTCTCTCTCTCTCTCTCTTTCTTTCCTCTTTTTTTCTCTCTCTCCTCTTTTTTCTCTTTCTCTCTCTCTCTCTCTTTCTCTCTCTCTCTCTCTCTCTCTCTTTATTTCCTCTTTTTTCTCTCTCTTTCTTTCCTCTTTTTCTCTCTCTCTCTTTTTCTATCTCTCTTTTTCTATCTCTCTCTTTCTCTCTCTCTTTCTCTCTCTCTCTCTCTCTCTCTCTCTCTTTCTTATTCCCCAACTCATTCCCAAACTCTCAGGGCTGTTTCCTGCTCCCTTGCTGCACATACGCTGTCACGGGCTTGGCCTCTTCTGTGAGGCAGTCTCTCTGAGACTTTGTGTCACTCAAGACTGATGTTTCTGTTGTGCTTTGGCCCCTCAGGGCCATGTGACCACCTTGGCAATCCTTGTTGGTGCCTTGTTGGTGTCCGTGCTGGTTATGTCTAAGCAACATGGAGCAAAAAAAAAAAAAACTACTTCTAGAATGGAATCCTGCAACACGAGTGACAATGATCACGTAAATGATGGATGGCTTTCAGATTTTTCTGTCACTGCTAAAAAGATTTCGTCAATGTCGGAAATGTTTTCGGTTAATGCGACCTCTGGTCGCTGTACACCTACTTCCTGTCACCACCCTGGTGGTGCTCTGAAAGGAGGGTGGGATCTCATGCTTTCAAAGCTAGCTTGCTATTGCTAGCGTTAGCCTTTCCGAAATTGCCTATCCTACCTTTAAGTGAATTGGTCCATCTGAGGAATGAGGAATGAACTTTGTCCAGTGCAGAATTATCCCCATTTACTAAGCTTTGTCTAAGCTTTGGCCTCAAAATCGCTCAATCTCAGAACAAATAAAACCGAAACATCAAAATTTGCTACTGTATATGGGAACCCTCATTGCAGAGAAGTAGGGTGCATGAAAAAGATTTAGTGCCCCAAAAAATTACATTTTGGCATCAATTTAAATGGGAAATGTGACACAAATCTTAGATTGGTGTATAAAACAAATGGTTCATAATCTTTTGCTAATCCTTTATAAATGACAAAACAATCATCAATATTCTGAAATGGTATAATACTCTCCAAAAAGGATTTTTCTTGAGAATATATTTGTCTTTTAAACAGCTTAGATATAAATCAGCCTAGCCTTAATCTACAGACTGTTCTTTTTTATTTTTTGTTAAGTAAAATCTTTGCCTTTATGGTGATAGGACAGTGAAAAAAAGAACATGAGTGACTCACACTTGGGTTGTCCAAAGCACTGTTTTGCTATATAATCTATTATCTAAGACAATTTTCCACAACCTCATGAGGTCATCGTGGCCATTTGAGTGTCTCAAAAAATGTTTTTCCTTGAAGAGAACACGTCATGTTCAGCCTGTGTCATGAACTGATTTTCGTGAAGACTCCCTTCCGATATTAGTGGCTTTAATTAACTGCACACGTCCAGTGCTTAAACTAGAAAATAGTTCTCCAGGAGGAACATCATGTTAAACGAGCAGCTGGTGTGCAAGAATAAATCCATTAATATTGCCCAATTCAAGCAATCAAAGTACCGAACTACCCACTGACTAACACTGAATAAAGAATTATTTCAGAAGTGCAGGTACTGAGTAATAGTGAGTACCTTCCCACTGCAAACACTGACTGGCATCTGGCATGACAAACTCCTTTTTTTACATGCAGCAGTGAATGGTTTGAGGTGTAGAGTAATGATCTCAATGCATGTGTGTGCATATCCGTTCATGGCATCATGGTGCAGGACTCAAAACCAGTTACAAGTGAGGGTCAGGGTTCCTGAATCACTGATCTGCAGAGTTTAGCTCTAACCCTAATAACAGACACCTGAGCAAGCTAATCAATGTCTTCAGAGTTTAATAATAATAATAAATGTGAACATTTTTCTAGGCCTGAATTTTTATTCAGTATGTGGGCAAAAAAGTTTTCTTTAGTTATTGAAAGATTAGATAGAATAGCATGAACAGATGAATCGTTCACAATGAGACTGTGAACATGTATTGTGGAAATAAATTAAATAAATTTCAATTTCATGTTGTCATTACGTTAAATTGCTAATTTGCAATTTGCAAACCAGTGAATTGCTGTTTTGACCAAACTAAAACAACTGAACTTGAACTAAAACAAACTGTCCAAATTATCCAATTTGCTAAAATTAATTCCCAATACTTGAGAAAGTGACATTTTTTGGATACCAATAAATTGTTATATAAAAACACCACTACTAACTGGAAATACAAATGCTGTAATTCTGGAAATCCAGTTTTGAATTTTCTGTATGAACTTGTATGTGACTTATGAAATCTTATGTTATGATATTATCTACATTATAAACACAAAACCTATCCAAAATGGTCATTGGTCATAGTGTATTTTTTTTCTATGTAAGGCAAAAAGGAACAGTCTTTTAAATATTTTTATTTATTTAATTACTACTTAGTGGCAGGCCAGGCTGATAATGCTGGATTGCAACAAGCTCCAGTCAATCAATAGTTTGTGTAGTAAGCATTACTTACAGTGCTGCGCCACATGCTGTAAAGTCCTTCTCACCATAATGAGTGTCATTCATATCAGGCCAGCGAGGGGACAGAACTGCCAAGTGCAGACAGTAATTCTCTCCAGTCACAGGAGCATATAATGTGAGCGGGCCGGCGTTAATTCAAACCTCCTCTTGTCAGAGCTGTCAAGCTGAACCCGCAGCTGAGGAGGACCAGCCACCGCAGGAGGTGTCAAGCGCTGTAGGTTTCGGGTGAAGGATGAGGTGGACGTGTGTTGCTTATGAGGAGGTGGAAACGCTCCATCTGTTTTCACTCAGAGCTGCCCTGAGAAGGCTTTAGCACTCAGCGTTTCTCCCGTGTTTCTGCTGTGTCCTTCCTCTACACTTGTGATTCGGTCCTTTGCATTTGTTGGTTGTCATCTACTAACCACCAGTCTTTCGGTCCTGACTCTACGGTTTGTCTTTGAATTTCTCCATATGCGCTTGCTGTGTCTCCAGAGTCTGTGCTACATCTCAATTTCCTGTGACATCGGTACGACATCAATCGTTAGTCACTTCAAAAAAAAAAACACTATGAAATCAATTAATGGGATGTTTAATCATTCTAGAGTAATATTGAAGTGGAAAAATGAATTAAGCAGACTGACAGCTTGACCTCAAATTGCATGTGAATAATTGAAGGTTCAAATCGTTTTAATTTTGTTAAAGCATTGTTCAAAAGTGAGTAATTTCTGCACCCCTAGTAGCACCACATGGGATTTCAAAAGTAATGAAACAAATGCTCCTTCATTGTTGGGATTATCTCATGAGTATTTTTTTGTAATTGGCGTAAAACGTGGTTCACATTTGTTTAACACGGTTGACTCGTTTACTTATTTTGAAATTATTTTATTCTATATTCTTTCTTCTGGTGTCAAAGTGTTTCAAAGAATTACGTAATGATGAATAAGACTTTAAAACCTTAAATGAATAACATTTCTGTAATCATTTAACCTTTACTTATCATGTAATATTTATTTAGTTTGCATTGGGACGCAAAATACGTTTTCTCAAAATGCTGTGACTCAAAAAAAAAATCAAGTCACCTTTATTTATATAGTGCTTTATATAATACAGATTATTTCAAAGCAGCTTTAGAGTGATAAACAGGAAAATAATGATTCAATGATCCAAATGGAATTCAATTCTGCTGTAAAGCAGCTCTAAAAAGACAATAGTGAACAGTCATTATTCAGTTGAAATCAGTTTAGTGTAGATTCAGTTTGGTTCAGATGCATTAGCCACTATAGTAAATACCTGGAAAAATAAGAGAATGCAGTAAATGGTAAAAAATTTGCGCTACAAACCAGTGTGTTTATAATTACGATAATAAATTAAAATAACATGATTACCAATAACAGTTTGTAATATCAAGCAGGATAATGGACAGGTCTCATCCATCACCATAAAATAGCCTACACCAAAAATGCAATCAGTTTTATTTGTGCGCTGTAATCCAAATCTTCAGAATCCATATGATTGATTTTTGTGATGGACAGACCCAAATTCAAGCCTTTATTTAGTAATCTTCATCTAGCTCAGTCAAATGCCACATTCGTTACAAATTCAAAAATGTGCTTTTGTTAGTGAGAAGATTTTCAATAATTAGCAACTTAAATTGTGTAATTCACAAAAAAAATGTATACCACAAAAACAGGACTGTGATTGTAACACATTGTCAGTTGGTCTACTTTATACTGCTTTTTCACATTTTAGCAATGAATTAAGGCGAACTATGTATGGTAAGGTCGAGACAATTAGCAGCTAAGAAATATATATTTTTATATATATTGATATAATTACTGGGTATTGCAGTACATTATTTTAGTAGTATAATTATTGTAGTACAAAAGGTTAATTTCTGCTCTGCGAATCTGAAGAGAGGTCAAATGATGGATTTTACTCATTAAAGCTGCTTGCTTTGCAGTGTAGTGGGAAAGTAGAGTAACTTTCATTAATTATATATATTTATGATTTATTAAGCACTCAAGTGTTCATCATATCTTGTCCCTTGTGGTGTCCAAATAAAAAATGTTTCACTCAAATTCTAGTGTGACCACGGCTTTGCGCAGCAAACTGGTAGTTTTGCTCATACACGCACCATTGTCAGAAGTTGACATGCCCAGAGCCAAAGTAATTACACACTTTTCACATTGCACTCCTCACTTGTAAGTATGCTTTTAGCAGTACTATTCATGTAATCTTCAAGCAGTGAATTGCTCAACTCAATCATAATCCAGAATGAACTGGTTTTCAGAAGCATTTTGAAACTATTAATGGACACATTGGCTGTTTGACATGGGTAATGTTATCATAAAGTTTTGTGCCGGATATGTTGGAGGCAGTTGTGGCTGAGCTTGCATGGCAATGTTAAATTGTCCTTGAGTTGTGAGGTCTGGTTGCGTGTGAAAGGGTGTCTGGCACAGGTGCTGGCTCCAGCTCTAAGAAAATCACCTGTCTCCAGAGAAACACCAAACTAATGAGCATGTTGAAGGCTGGTGGCAAAAACGTCCACATAATCCAGCTAACAGGATCCAAAGCCAATACTGCCTGCCTAGGGTTGCATGTGAATAGATAGCTGGCACACTTAACACACAATAACAAAAACTAAATGCTTTTCAGCTTGATTTGGTTATTATTTAGCCAATACAAATGTATAGATAGATAGATAGATGGATAGATATTGTTTATATACAGTAACATATGATGATTTTATTTCGTGCATGTGTCCTTCATGAGTGAACTTTGAGTCTGTAACTCCAGAGGGTTTGTTGAGCAGTGCTGGCAGGTTTTAGTTACAGGGGTCAGACACAGGATTCGGTCAGTAAAGCAGCAGGTATCAAGGTGACTCGACTCTCATTTCACTTCCAAACAAGAGTTCAGACTCACACATACTCTCACTACCAGTTCTGCCCTTAACTTTACATGGATGGAGGGGGACGATGTGATATAGCCAAGTTGGACACGCTCCTGGATAGGCGATGTCTCTAATAATACTAAGGAAAAAATCAAAAATCAAGTGTCATCCAAATTTTTTTAATGGTATTGTATAAGGGATAAGGGTTAGGGTTCATCATGATAGCAACCGTTTACTTGTCATTTCTTCATTACATTGCAATCAATATCATTACTGTATTCTGAGACCCCTTGGCTGACATCACGACAAGTTTACACATCCTTTGACGTTCATATAAGCTGATTTAATTCTAAAACATTCAGTACATCACTCGATGGACATTATAACATATATAATTATGCTCGCTGTAATTTCTGGTGCTTTATTAAATTTTGAGGGTCCCAACTCTAAATTGTTAAATAGAAGCTCATGTCAAGTCACCTTTAGTTATGTAAAGTAACAGAATTACTGTATGATGCAAAGTTTATCAAATAAGAAACGGATTCAAATTCTGCTATAAAGCAGCTGTAGCAAGGTAATAATTCAGTTCGAAAACCGTGTAAAGTTCATTCATTATGAAACATTTCAATTCAGCTACAGTCAAAAGCTGCTCTACAGAAAACAATAGTGTCTACATTTAACTCAGTTCAAGTTTTGTTCTCATCCAATTTCAGTTTTTGTTCATTCAGTTTATTTGTTCTCTGATCAGTGCAGGCAAATCAATAATAAAACTGGTGCTTGAAGACACTGGTTGCGGATGTGAAATGTCATGGGGCGTATTTCAGTCAGAAGTGAGCGTGAACCCTATGACCTACAGAGCACTTGAGGTGGGAACTGTCTTGTGTGTGATTTGTTGGCATGCCAGATTTGAGTTCAGGCATAGCCGTTTGAAGGAGATGCGAGTGTGGCGCGTTAGAGATGTTAGATTCATTCTGTAACTCACTCAAAATAAAATTATCCTTTGCTGTCACAGCACTGGAAATGCATCACATAAACCTGATCTGAAGCTGAGATCTTAAAAATATCCATACAATAGTATATTGTAAATGATAAAAATCACTTGTATAAATGTCATTGTACATATCTTTCTATTATGTTCTAATATTTTAGAGAAGAGGGGCTCAATATCTGTATAGCTTAATGGTAAAATATAAAATTGGCAACTATATTTATAATATAAATATAATGTAATTGATTTTACATTTTTATTAAAAATAGATTTTAACTGTAATGTAGGCTATTTTATTTTTATTTATTGTACCTAAAACTCATTGCTTTCATTCTTGAACAATTCCTGCACATCGCAACTTATGGAAGAGACCAAACTTCATATTTAGAGATCCATATACAGTAGGACAGTTCTGCAAATTCACTGAAATAGAAAAAATAAAAGAGACAAAGCATTTCAGCTATAATGTATGTACTGTTATTAAATGTTTGGTCAGTCAGTTTTCTGTTGCAAGCTCTCTGACAAACATTACAGTTACAGCCAATGTGGCAAAAACCTCAAAGCTTGTTATAGTCAACACGGTCCAGGTGGAAAAAACAACCCAAAGCTAAGGGCGCTGCTATAGTCATTGAGGCACAGTTCCTGCTATTATTCTGTTCTCCCCATTATTTTAAATTCAAAGCTTGAAAACTTAAAAAGACTTGGTTTCTTTTCTGTGCATGGTCCAAACAAGGAAGAAACCATTCCTTACCATATAGAAATTATATTTACATATATAAAATATATATTCATATAAAAGTGTAAACATACATGAAACCTATTTGGAATCGGAACTATTGAACATATATACAGTATCTAGTTTATACAAAATATGTATTTGTACTATTGTATAATATACAAATTACACATACAGTCACACTATGACATACACACAATCACACTGACCAAGAACTGGAACCAGGGATCTTCTTGTTATGAGGCAGCAGTCCTGCCCACTGAGCCACTATATGTGGGATATATACAGAACATTTCATGTGTCCGTTATCCAAACTGCATGTGGGTTGGTGATGTTGGTATGTCGGAAACACATTGTAACAGTTATGTTCTGTTTGTGGACTCTTATGTTGCGTTTCCTTTAGTTCCCATGTTTCTTTCCTTGCTTTCTGATTATGGCCTCTATGGCTACTCATTTTTTATTTGATTATGTTCACCTGTTTTTCGTCGAGTTACCTTTGTTTGACTTTGTATTTATACTCCCTGTGTTTCAATTACTGCTGGTTTGCGTTATGTGTGGTTTATGGTAGATGTCGTTTATTAAAGATTTTTGGAAAACTCCTTTCGTCGTCATCATTGTGTGTGTTGGCAACAACCGCATTACACACATATGGGGAAATGATTGAAATCCCTAATATGTACTTGTGTTTTCATACATTAATCCATCATTGTATAATATTTAAAAAGTCTGTGTAAATTGTTTATGTATATGTACATATATAAGCTTATATTAGCATATATTTTATGTACATCCAAACAGGCCATGAAAATGTTGATATGTATGTCAATTTTAGAGATAGACATGCATGTTAAAAATTATTAAGAAAAATGTATGTATGCAAACAGATATAATAATTAAATAAAAAATAATACAATATAATTAAAAAAAATGGACACATAAGACTGATTTTGTGGTCCAGGGTCACATATACAACACAAAAGACTGTCAGGATCTCTCCATTATCCAGCCTCATACTATCTACATCATCAGCAAACACAGTCTGCATTTCCTGTTTACCATCCGTATCTAATAAAGTTTATATCATTCATTCTATCTCTGTCTGGAGTCTCTGTTCCATAACAATTATTCAAATAGGTACATAATGTACCGTAGTAAGCTTATGGGCCAGATTTACTGACCGCTTGCGTCAGCACAAACCCTCTTTTGGTGTTAAACCGCTGTCAGGATTTACTTAAGACACGCAGTGAAAAATTTGCCATGAAAAGTCGTGGACAGGTGTAACTGGTTGTTGGTCATGTGTAGTTAGACACGGGACACATGGCAGTTTCACTGGATCTTTTATTCATCTCTGACATAAAACACAAATAAGCAGCCTCTGAATAAACGTTCTCTATAAAATAAATATGTACACATCACCATGTGCTCTCATTTCCACATATTTAGCAGGAGACAAAATATAACTCAAAAAGGGTAAAATGACAAAAGTAATCACACAAGCGCTCATTTTGATCAGGCAGCTATATCAGTTGTATGTAAATGAACAATTTTGTGTGAATTCTACTTAATGATACATATATTTAACCGTATAATTTTTATACCTGTTACACAGGGTTATTTTTAAGGCTGACCTTATTTTATATGCATTTGTAGGAGTTTCACTTTCAGACGCAAAAAAGGAGAGTATTTAATTAGTATTTAATTTTTTTTACTAAGGGATGCGCTTTACCACCCAAAAAAATCATGTCTTAAATGCTAATTTGCGCTGCTTTTGATAAGATTGCGTTGATCATTATGGAAATGATCCGGCTGCATCTGTATTCTTTAATTTGCATCTTGTCAGTAGATCACGCGCAGAACTCCCATCTGCACTTTTTTGGAATTGCATTTTCATGCTAATTTGCCCTGTTTAGTAAATCTGGCCCTCTACATTTTATACATACACACTGCTCTGACTTTCAAAAAACCACTTCTGTCTCTAGGCGGATTCACACTCTTCTCCCTGCTCTGCTCCCGCTCCACACCACTCGTGTCCTGAGGTCTGTCGTGAAGACTAACACAGTCAAACAAACCCCGAAACCCCTAGTGCTGTTATTCCAAATATCATCACTGTTGGAACAGATTAGAGCGCTGGAACTGACTACTGATCAAAATCCAAATATTACTGAAGAGAATTTAAAAATAAATCAGTAAACTTTTGCAAGAGACTGTATTGTCTATAATAATAACAAACATGTTTGTCTTCTTTTATCTCCTATCTTTTTCACATCCTTTCAACTTATTCAATGAACCTGCTCAATTGAATTTGATTTTGCTTTCATAAAAAAAAAGCAACACAACTCTAAAAAATTGAAATATTCATAAGTTAAATGTCACATAGCACAGCTGTTTCCTTGCCAAGGCTCTGTGTAATATTTTAGTGCGTCGTTGTATTTCCTGTGGTGTGATCGGCTGTCAGAGGCAAATGTCACACTGATTCATAGAAGGGAGACACAGTGACCAGGAAGAAGCATCAGGCTTCAGCATCAACATGACAATGAGCTCTGAGCAAGTTCATTAAGCTGCCACGATACCAACTTCCTCTCTCTCTCTCTCTCTCTCTCTCTCTCTCTCTCTCTGTCTCTCTCCTCACCTTCACCTGCGTTTATGTTTCAGCCTGTCAGTGTCCAAGTATAGCCACTTCACTCCTTTAATGACGAGCAAATTAATGCAGCCTGTTCTGGCCCTCTGCCATCACACACTCAAAAGGACAATCTCATCTAATTCATCTCTTACCACTCAAGAGCAGATACGCGTCTACACAAATGAACTGACTAGACTAACAGTAGAAGACAAAATGTACATATACAATTACAGTCAAACAAAAAACTTCTTACAACAATGATTTCCGATACAACTAATTACCTTAACTGTTTAAATTCATCTTTATTCATCTCTTATTTTAAATGTAATTTTTCATTTTTTGGGCAGTCAGCTAGTGTACAGTACATGTTTTATTGGCCTATTTTTTTCCTCCATGTGGCACAGAGACGTTTGTCAAGTCCTCCTCTTTGTTCAGCTCATACCCACTTTTTCAGTTTAACTGCTCCTACACTTGATTTGTCCTCTTCCCAGAGACCTCTTGTTCTCTCTCTCTCTCTCTCTCTCTCTCTCTCTCTCTCTCTCTCTCTCTCTCTCTCTCTCTCTCTCTCTCTCACACACACACACACACACTACTGTCCATTGCGATGAGGTTCTGCTGCATTAATTATTTTTAACCCATTAAACAGCAAATATTAATCACGTTATCTAAGCTCTAATAATTACAATAATTAACAAAACCTTTTAGCTGTAAACAATACTGTTAGGATGGAGAGCAATAAGCAAATATATCTTGCACAGTTGCAGCTGCCTAAATCTAAGGCACAATGTAATTTTAATATTTATACAACAGATTGCAATAAATTAAACCTATATAATCTTTCATTCTTTGGTTGATGCATTGAAAAGTAGGATTTTTTTTTACCTGTGTTGATACTGTAGATTACTCATCAATCTCAAAATCTTGGTGTAATGAGATTTTATGCATGCACGCTTATGTAATCATGTTTTTTAAAGAAAAGTTTGATTCCATTACTGCTTTGATGCATTATTGATTCATTCAATCATAAGTGTTGGATCACATCATGGTTGTGGAGACTGATTTAACCAGTCAGTCCAGTGGCCAAGTCATGACACCATATTGGATTTGAATGAAAGAATAATTATTAAGGCATAAACGCACTTGTTATTTCATATTGCGCTATGATACAGGCATATGGTTCCAATAAAAAAATTATATCTGAAACCAACATGGGAACTGCCTTTGTGACTGTTCAGTACAATTTCTATATATTAATATGCAGAGGTGAGACCAAGTCATTGTTTTGCAAGTCACAAGTAAGTCTCGAGTCTTTGCATTCAAGTCCCAAGTCAAGTCCTGAGTCAAGTCAGACAAGTCCAAGTCAAGTTGCAAGTCCTCGATTTTAAGCTTCAAGTCTTAAACAAGTCATTAGTGCTTTTTGCACAAATTACTGTCTCAGTGTCAATTACTATAGTAAATTAAATGTATACTAATTTACATCAGGAAGGCTTTTAAAATAATGATATAAAATAATAATATATAATATTGTCAAATTTATTGTGGCAATGCAGATTTAAAAATAAAAAATAAAAGTAACTGTTCATTGGGAAAATTAGTCGTGATTTGCTACACATTATGTTTCAAATATTGAGTCCCTGGTTAAATTATTTTGTTAACGCGACAGTAATTGTACTAGAACATTCCTATTTCCATGGCGACGTATCAAGCGCAAGTGACACTTTTTGGGGCTACGTGCCTGTCTTTTACAAAACGTAATGTAAATCCATCCATTTCTCCCGAAAGACATGAAAGTGAGTGGCTGGTGAACAGGGAGAAGACTTTATAGTTACCTATAGGCTAAAATGTGCGTTTGTTGTGGGGGGAAAATAACATGTCTCAAAATTACATTTGAAAGGTTTATTATTTCCGCTTACTTAGATATCAGTGAGTTTTTTTTTTTCTCAAATTATAAATGGTTCGCTAGTACTTGTGTATTTAAATGCCTGAAAAAGAAAAAAAGAAAACATTATTTGGTTGAAAACTGTCTGAACGTATGATAATAAATGACTGCATGTAAATGACTGCAGAACTCCTACCACACACAATCTTATTGGTGGAGGGAAGACAGAGTGATTAAGCCAATCAATATATGGGGATTATTAAGAGGCCATGATGGACAGGGGCCAATGGCCAAATTGGACCAGGATGCCGGGTTAAACCCCTACTCTTTTTTCCGAAGGACATCCTGGAATTTTTAATAACCACATAGATGACGGAGTATTTTAAGTCTATTTTGCTGCTATGTGAAAAAAATCCAGCAAAACACGCCGGCACGTTTGGCGACCCCAGAGGGTTACAGTTTTTTTTTTTATTCGCTTTGGTACAATTAACTGACACGCGCTGCTGAACACACTCTATCACGTGCTCTGGCTCAGTGCCAAACGTGCGAAAGCAGCGCTAATCAGCGCTGTGATCATGCGTCAATGATACAGTGCTATATATACTACAGTCAGTGATTATTACAACTCTGATCTGTGGTTTTAGAAGGTAGGTCAAGTCTTTCCAAGTCACAGGGCTCAAGTCGCGAGTCATTGTTGTCAAAGTCTAAGTCGAGTCACAAGTCATCTTTGAATATGTTGAGTCGCAAGTCATCAAATTTGGGACTGGAGTCCAAGTCATGCGACTCGAGTCCACAACCTTGTTAATATGTAGTATAATACATTTTGTATTTAATATAAAATGTAAATATTGGTAGGATTAATTAGGGTTTCATATGAATTATGACTGAAATCCACCCTGCCCGTTGATTTAATATTAAGGCATCACCATGCTTGGAACTGGTGCCTGCACAGAGAACATTTAGTATTTTTAATACTACACTCAAAATATGGTTTATAAAAAAATCTAGTATGTGATCACTGATCTGTACTTTTATATGGAATATAATAAGTGATATTTTTTTACTGTAGTGTACTGTTCTACTTTTTATATGACAGCATTCTGTCTGAATAAGCTTTAAAGCTTTGAAATAGCTTACTCTGGCACACAACTGTCTTGTGCCTGGTCCCTGTTTAATAATAATAATAATAATAATAATAATAAAAATAATAATAAAATGGCATCCATTTCAGTTGTACCCGATCAAGAGAACTCGCGCTACGTCGAAACGCTGTGGGAATGACTCTTTGTGATTGCGTTGTGAAGTATGAAATCAGTCCAATGGCATGACAGAACGTCATAGGCGGGTGACGTCATCGACGTCAAGGAAACTTATAAAGCATTCCCAAACAAAACAGTGTCAGCTTCTGTGCCTTCAGCAAGCGCTCTCTGTGAAATCGTTTTTGTCCCTGGTGTTTTTGTCTGTTTTAAGCCCTTCACACTGGATTAGTATTATCTGGGGACCTCGTGTGATTTAGAAATTGACATTTGAATTTCGTGTGGCGCATTCACATGGGATAAGCGAAGCCAGTGATTTTACTCGGATTTACTGACTTTACTGATGTCAATAGGCTATTGCTTGGAAATGTCTGGTCGTTATAGGTCTAGCTGTATGATATATCATAAACAAAAGAATGTTCCTTACCGCATGCTGCTATACATGTCATCCATCTCCATCAAATCATTCTTTTTGTTTTTGCTCTTCTGATGATTTTCAGCCTCATCTTTCTGCAAATTGTATAGTTGTATGGTGTATAGCGATATTACCCAGCGCCCAAAATACTATCAAAACACTCCAACGCAGCCTCCATTCTTCGCGAAAGATGAATAAAAGAGCGCACAGGAAACAAAAACCTTGAAAAAATTATATACGACCCCGCCAAATCACAGAGATGCCGATTCGCACGGGACTAATATTTTCACAGAACCTCGATATTCGGCAAAATATTGTAGATCATTTGCTGGGGAATTTTTACTTTACAAATTACAGACATGGCTGATTCGCGCAGGATTAAGATCACAGACATCCCCCGCAATTATTACAAATGACTAGAGGTCACCAGGTAATACTTAATAGGGCGAACAGGACTTTAGTGTTCTGTTAGGCAGGAGTTTTCACTTTTACAAAAAAGCATTCAGAAAGTGTGTTCATCCCTGCCCATGTTTCATTCTGGGTGGGGATACACATATACTCTTTTGGGTGGTGTGTCTTTGGGGAGACATCCTCTAGTTACCCATTTCCTTTGTGGCAACTTGAGGCTTAGACCTACAGTCCGGCCGAGGGTGCTGACCTGGGACCTGGCAATAGTATTGGAAGGCCTTTCTTTGGCTCCTTTCGAGCCTATTGAGGATGTTTCTAAGAATAGAACAGAGAGTCAGGACCTCGGTTTAACGTCTCATCCGAAGGACGGTGCTCTTTGACAGTATAGTGTCCCTGTCACTATACTGGGGCATTAGGACCCACACAGACCACAGGGTGGGCACCCCCTGCTGGCTCACTTGCTTATGAGTCGGCCTACCAGCATTCACCTTCGTAGCATGAGATTTCATATGTGCTTCATGATGCAATTAAGCATAGGCATTCCCACAACGTTTTGATGCACCGTCTCGTACCCTCTTCAGGGAAGGTTACATATGTAACAGACATTTTTCTGAACTAAATCTCAGCGATCATCTAGATAAATCTCATCTATTTAATAATTAAAAAAAAAACAGTATAATTTTCAGTAAAATAACTTTTGCTGCAAACTCTTTGCCTTTTGATTCTGTTGAACTGTTACCCAGTATTAATTGTGTGCATTTTAAGATGCTGTAGCAGCACCTTTGCTGGTTAACACCTATTACAAATTGAATCATGTAAAAATAGCTCAAAAATTAGGTTTTGGTCTGTTATGTAGATGTGCCTCAAGCGATGACACCAATTAAGCACACACTTTAGAAAAGCTTATGATTATCTCACATTAAACAAGATAAAACCAAAGCCAGCTGAATTGTAGTCAAGGGCTGTAACCACAATATAGACATTGGGGCGTTGGGCTGCTCGGTGGTCTTGCACCGCTCGTCAGTATCAAAGAGTTTGAAATGGTCAATTTAAATCAAAGAATGTGGGGTTGATTTTGAATAGAAGCTAAATGTTAATCTAGTTGATTATTTCCAGTATGATGATGCATCAGGCAGGACGAGTGGCATGATTGCTAATTAGAATTTCTGTATTATGTTTATGTGCGGCAGTAATCTGTGAGAGTCATTTGTGCAGGGGCTGCGTTTACATATCCCAAAGTATAGTAGTTGCCATACCCTGGGTACATTCAGGGTACATTTACATGACAATGATATCCTTACATCCTTATAATATGACGTCACTGTTTTCACAGATTCGCGTTTTGTAGTTTATATGGAGATAAGTATTCAAAAACACGTTTTCAAAAGTTGCATTTTCAGGCCACCAAAACGCTGTTGTCATGTAAATCAACAGACATTAGTAATGGAAAAGTTATAGCATATGTTTTGTTAGTTTTTAGAAGTAAATAAAACCGTATGTAAATGCTGTAATAAATATTGCTCATTGTTAGTTCATATTAGTAAATGCATTAACTTATGTTAAAAAATAAAACATTATTTTAAAGTGTTAGCAAGAAATGTTATTGTATGCAGTGCTACTTTATCCGAGCAGAAATCTATAAGAATTGTATGTAACAACCTGTTTTTAACCTGTATAAAATAACTGATTGAATACAATTGTTGTTTTCAATCTTACAAACAAAATTTGCAATGCAAAATGCAGAAAGATTTAACCCTTTAATGCTGATAACGATGGTATAAGCTTGGCATATTACTTTGCGCACAAAAAACTTTTAATACACACCTACTTGACCTACTTGAAGAAAAGGAAATCACACTTTTTTTGGTAACTTATTTAGTCTCATCCAGAGTTTTGTTTTTTGTTAATTTGTTTGTTTATTTCTCTCTTTTTTTCTTTCTTTCTTTCTCTTTTTTTCTTTCTTTCTTTCTTTCTTTCTCTTTTTTTCTTTCTTTCTTTCTTTCTTTCTTTCTTTCTAAAGCGAATTAAACAATCATTAACTATACACTTGGGCTAATGGCTGTGTCAAATCCACCAAATTTCAAAAACTTCCTCAGCTAAATTTTTTAATTTTGTTAATATTTTATTCTGAAGAAAGACTAACATAAATAGTTATGAAAACCAAAATTAAAAATTTCATGGATGTATATTATTTACAGTTATCCACTATTACTTCTCTAGTAATCCACTATTACAGGGAGGTAAAAATGGCAGCATCATTAGTAGTAAAATCTGTTGACTTTAGCAATCTTTGTCGCATTATATGCCAAAGGTGACCGTTGAAAATGGGAAAAACCTCAATTGTCAACTATTAAAGATATCTTAATATCCTTAGATTCTGGGTCTTAGCTAACTTTTTTCAAGGCAACCAAGGTTACATACTGTAGGAAACCAAGGCATCGCTCATTGCAATCTCTTTTCTTGTCTTTTTTAACACTACTGACTTATTTTGTAACTTATAAGCAAGCGAGTGGCAACTGATTTGTGTGTTTTGGTAAAATTCAGCAAAGTTTGAATCGCTTGTTTTGGTGTACTTTCTCACGACACGTCCCATAACGAACACGGATAGGCAGAGCTTCACTGCTTTCTGGGAGCAAAACTTATCGATTGTGACCCTGTTCTCTGAAAAAGCGGGAACGAGATGTTGTGCTGAGTTAGCGCTATGGGAAGACATCTTTGTTTGACAGGTTGTGAAGTACGTGTGGCAAAAACGCCAAGAACTTGGCTTTAAATAACCTCTGATGATGACGTCATTGGAATGCACGCTCATGAGAGTTTATAAATGGAATTGAAACAGGTGCACTTTTAGGTCACTTTGTCTGAAGAGACGTCCTAAACATCTCCCCAGTGCGGCAATGCAGTGCAGTATCTCGTTCACGCTTTTTCAGGGAACAAAGTTACAGTCAAGTAACCCAACATGTAATCCCTTTCAAAAGCTACTCTCAATGCTACGCTAAGTTAGTGCTATGTGAAGGAGAATAACACCGCCGCACTGGAAGAGTATGGACCTCTCAAGGTTGTGTACTGTGTGTGCACAAACACGAGAAAGGCCTCAGACATGAGGTTGGGATGTCGACTCAAGGGCATTTGAGACTGGAATAACATGGACATCCAAACTATAAAATCTGATAAATGTGTGTGGAGAAGACCAGCCTACTGCATCACATACTTGTTACAAGGGGCGCCTCTTGCTAAAGCCCTGGAGGATGCAACCTCCCTGGTGGAATGAGCTCCACTCCTAGAGGTGAAGCTTGACTGCGCACCTCATAGGCTAGAGCAAAAGCATCCCACACCCAGTATGACATTGGCCGCCACCAAGCAAACATCCCCACCCCATAGCAACTGACAAGCTGCTCTGACTTAAACCACTGGCTAGTGAGGTCAGAAGGACAGAAGGACGGCCGAGGACAGAAGGCTTCAATAATGACCTGATGCACGGTCGAGAATGATGCAGAATAGCTTTGACCAGTCCAGGGGCAGAGTCTAAGCAGGATGGCGAAATTGACAGAGCCTGCAATCCCCAATTCTCTTTAGCAAAGTAATGGCCGCGAGAAAAAAAAGTCTTTAGAGTCAGAAGCTTGTCAGGTGGTTCAATAAGGGGTCTCAACTAGCCCTTCAGGATTATAGCCAAGTCCCACGAAGGGATCTTTGCTCTAATGGGAGGCCTCAGCTGTGGCGTCCAGACCCTGGGGGGCTGGGTTATTCAGAGAGAAGTAGAGGGGACATTGCATTGTTTCCTGTAAAACAAAGAGTTTCACCTCTGCTTCATAAAATCTTTCCCAAATCTGTTTGACTACCTTGGGGTGGCGTTTCCATTCCCCATGTATCGCAGCCTGACAGAAACTCTGCTCCCACATTCAAATGACCAGGGGTGTAAATAGCCCCGAGGTACAAGAACTTATCTTTAGTCCAAAGCAGAACCTGCTGCTCCAACCTGTTCAGTCGGCGCGAACGCAGTCCGCCTTAGCGGTTTATGTTGGCAAGTACTTTAGTGTTGTCCACCTGCACTAGGACATGATAGCCCCCTGTTGGAGGAAGTACTGCAGGGTCAGAAATGCAGCCATCAATTCACTGCAATTGATGTGCCAATGGAGATAACAGCCTCTCCAGACCCCTTGGGCTCGACGGACATCTAAGACGGCTCTGGATGCCCTGTAGTTGCTACGTAGCCAGAGCTGCATCCACACATTTTCTATATGTGCGGAGTGACAAGGCTAGGCCGAATGGTAGAACCCGATATTGGTAATCTTTATCCCTGAAAGCAAACCTCTGGAATTTCCTGTGTTGTGGCAGAATTTCTACATGAAATATGCGTCCTTGAGGTCGATTGTGACTAACTAATCTTTGTGTTGAATTTGAGACACAATCATTTTGACTGTCAGCATTTTGAACTTGAATGTTCTGAGAGAACGGTTCAGCCTGCGAAGATCTATAATTGGACGCAATGTCTTGTGACGCAACACTTTAATGGGGGAATATTAAATATCCCATGTTTTGGGGAACGGCAGTAAGCAACTAAATTTTTTAACATTTAACTGGAAATCACTGCCCTCGAAACACCAAAGGTAGCGGGGATGGAACAGCAGTGTTGTGAGGGTGTCGGGAAGGAGCTACTTAATATATTTTTACATGACCCTTCCCGGGGGGCTTTTTTTCAGCAGGTCAGCCTGGTACGCCTGCCATAGTCTGCAGAGCAGCACCAGAATGACCAGCTGACCGTAACGCCTTCCCTACCAGCATGAATGTTGTTCTGCATGGCTTGGTGGGGAGTTTTAACTTTTTAAGTAAAGATGAGCTCCCAAGAGAGATAGCCCAGAAGTATCTCTTCCAACTGGGGCATCATCATATAATTAGTGTCCTTGCACCCACGATAGATGAATAAGTCGACGTCAAGGGTACAAAGACACGTGAAGAATAAGGTTTCTCCCCATGAATGAGTTAACGCATCATGAAGGTCCTTGAAGAAGGGGAGAGACTGTAGCTGAGGCCCCTCCCCCTGGCCACCGGATATAAATCTGCTTCGAGTGCTTGCTCTTTCTTCTGTGGCCAGATTAGCTGTAATCTGGCCACTGCACGAGTGACCACCTTGAGTAACTCCTCATGCGCTTTATCAGCACGGGAGGGGTGCTAGGAGGCGGGGTCCTCAAAGTCCATCTAGATGGCTATTTTGCCATTTAGTTCCTCAGAATTAAATGTAGCCACAGAAAAGCCAGACAAGATATTAATACAAGCATCTAATTTCTTAAATCAGATGAGTATTTAATCATTTCTAATAATTAAATGCAGCCAAATATCAACCAGACAAGTAAACAATGGTCTGGTCAGTTTCAACAAAGAATCATAAAATCATAGTTTGCAACGATTAATCGCAATTAATCGCATCCAAAATAAAAGTTTGTGTTTACATATTACATGTGTGTGTAGTGTGTATAATTATTTTGTATATTTGAATACACACATATTCATGTATATTTATGTTCATGTTATATTTAAGAAAAATGTGTTATTAATATCTGAAATATTTATATTTATACATTTATTTATTTATTTCCTTTATTTTTCCAGGAAGGTCCCATTGAGATTAAAAGAAATCCCCTTAACACTTTATATAAAGTGTCCTTGTTACATATGTTACATGTACTTAACATAGTAATAACTACATTATGCATAATTACATGCAACTAACCCTCAACCAAATCCTAATCCATCCCTAACCCTATAGTAAGTACATGTAGTTGCTTAATATTACTCAGTACTTAAATATGTAACTACACTGTAACAATGACACCTTAAAATAAAGTGTAACCGAAATCTCTTCCTCCAGGGAGTCCACACTACAAATCACACACAAACACACAACACATATAAAACATTCCATAAAGTCAAAGCACAACATTCATCATAAATCAAGTAAAACAAGAACATGATTCATTCGTTGTATACTGCAGTAAATTTTTAAATACATTCAAAGAAGGAATTGTTTCTAAAGGGACAGTAGCTTGAAATTCATTCCACAGCCATGGAGCATAGTAAGAGAAAGATGATTTTCCATGCTCTGAATGTACCCTAGGTACTACTAATTTAATCCCATTAGATGATCTAGTGCTATAGTTCTTTCTACATAAACATAGAAGACAGGTAATGTAATTTGGAAGCATACCCATCAATGTCTTTACAATAATACTAACATATGTGATTTCCTTCTTTGATATAAAGAGGACCAACCCAAATAGTTGTACATCAAACAATGATGAGTACGTGAACAAGAATTTGTTAGAAAACGCAGTGCAGCATGATAAACACCATCCAGCCTTTTCAATAGATATGTAGAAGCATGCATGTAAACATCACCATAGTCTAAAATAGGTAAAACAGTACTCTGTATTATTCTCTTTCTAGCTATAAAGGAGAAACATTTTTTTTTTCCCGAAAAAGAAAACCCAGTCTTGGTTTAAGCCTTTTCACCAAGTAATTAATGTGAACATCAAAGGCTAACTTCTCGTCGAGCCATATTCCTAAATATTTATTAGTTGGTACTCTTTCTCTATGTAAGTCCTCAATAGTCAGAATAGGCATAGTAGTAGACATAGAACGGCTGCGTGAAAAAAGTATATACTTCATTTTATTTACATTTAAAACTAATTTCAGTTTTAACAAAGTAAGCTGAAAAGTATAAAAAGAGTCCTTACGAATTTCAATAGCCTGAGACACAGAGGATGCAGTGAAGTAAATAACTGTATCATCAGCATAAAAATGTAGCTTTGCCGATTGTATTCACTGCCCCAATTCATTAATAAAAATGGAAAAAAGAAGTGGTGCCAGTAAAGAACCTTCCTGACTATTACCATGGATGAGGTGTAATTATCTAAAGCAACACATTGAGTTCTATCCGATACATAGTTTTTAAACCAACTCTCAGACGAATTACCGAGGCCTACACTTTTAAGCCTCTGTAACAGTAAGACATGATCCACTAAGTCAAACGCTTTTGTCAAATCAACAAATAAGGCCGCACAATGCTGTCTCTTATCGAGAGTAGTGATTAAATCATTAGTAACTAATGTAATAGCTGTTATCGTATTATGGCCCGCTCTAAATCCTGACTGAAATGCGTTTAAAATATTATGACTATATTCTTTCATTTGATCATTTATAATAGATTCAAAAATTTTGCTAAAACCGGAATTTCAATTTAGAAATAGGCCGATAATTATCCAATCGGATGGCGGAATTACATTAGTGGATAGACTCAGATTTAAAATCGATGCAATAGGTTCGGCAATAATATCTGCAGACATTTTTTAAAAAGTTGGTTACATTTTGTCAGACCCGCCTGATTTCTTACAGTCTAAATCTAATAGTAGTTTCTGAACTTGGGATGGCAATACAGGGGCAAAGGAAAATAAATCTGATTTACTATTAGTCAAGTCATCAGTTCTCTGTTCATCAATGACCAACAAATTGTCTGTTATCGAACTAGCTGAAATAAAATGACTATTAAACCTATTAACAATATCAGCCTTGTCTGTAATTAATCTTTGGTTCAGTTTTAAAGCTTTTGGAAGATTAGTAGATGTATTTGATCCTATAAGAGATTTCGTTAATTTCCAAAATTTAGAAGGATAATTCATGTTATCATTAATCAGGTTTAAATAATACTAACTCTTCGAACTTTTTATTAATTTTGTACACTTATTTCGTAATAATCTATATTGAGACCAGTCCTCCTCACCATTTGTTTTCTTTGCTTTAGACCAGACCACATTTCTTTGCTTAATAAGAATCAGAGACGGATTCATTGAACCAAGGATTATTTCTTCCTCTCACCTGAAATCTACGTAAAGGAGCATGTTTATCACAAATTTCTAGAAAGATAGATTTGAAATAATCCCAAGCATCAACCACATCAGGTATAATTGAAACCAGCTGTTGTTGGCATCCTTCTGTCTTCGAGAGACAATGGTTTAGAATCTGCACCCAGGTCAGTCTGTGGTTTGGTTGCAGACTCTGCTATGACTGTAGAGTCCGATACGGGAGCGACAGCACCGCTGGCAATTGCTACAGGTGTAAGCAGTGGTGATGTCAATGGGAACAGGCTGAACGCTTTGCTGCCGGCGAGTCCTCTTCTCCTCCCACTGCATTGCTCTTTTTCTTCGGCTAAAAGGACACCAGTCTTAACGGTGGATCACCAATTTTCGCGGTCCGATGTCACTGCTTCCAAATCAGCCGCACAGATGATGCACGTTTTCAAGTCTCGCTTGCAGGCATCCTTATAGCGCAGGGTTGGCCGTCCAGATGGTCGTGTTCCTGTGGCAAGCTCCCCGTACAGAGCGTCCTTTGGGATACGACCGTCATCCATCCTGCACAAGTGACCAAGCCAGCGAAGTCGCCTCTGTGTAAGGATGGTGAACATAATTGGCATACCTGCCTGGGCCAGGATGGCTATGTTTGTGATACGATCCTGCCAGGTGATGCTCAGGAGTCGTCTGAGGCAGCGCATATGGAAGGCATTCAGTCTTTGCTCTTGGCGAGAATATAGAGTCCAAGCTTAACTGCCATAGAGTAGGGTGCTCAAGACGCATGCTTGGTACACCATCAGTTTTGTTTTGAGTGTCAATAGAGTGTTATCCCAAGCCCTCTTTGCTGTAAATCACTATTATACACATCATGCAAAAAAGCCTGTACATTAAAGTTTTTAAATTGATGTTTAAATATAAATCTGGGTAAAATTTCTCACACAGGATATTGCACAATGATCGTTAATATCATTGCAGAGAAAACATGGGGTATATTAGATAAAATAGCATCAATCAATGATGATTTATTCCATTTAGGTGAGTTACCGAGTAATGGTACATTTAATGTAATTTTACTGTAAAATACCATTAAATTTACAGTTTTTGAAAGTAAAAAAAAGAACAACTCATTGTATAATTTACAGTGAAAAAACGTAAATTGACATTCCCACAATTCCCTGTGTGACACTTCACATTTGATTTATTTTTGTTGAAATAACTATGTTTCTTCGTAGTTTTCTTACTTTTTTTCTAATCAGTTATGTACATTAGGCTTTTATGTTACATTTAATGTTGTTAAATTTATGTTTATTGCATTTTTAAAATTTCATGTGTTACCATGATGGTGATTAATGTTTGTGTGAATCAGACTTTGCAGCTTCTAAATATATTAGTATATACTTTCATGTGGAAGAGCTGCTTGAAATGAGCTTTGATTGATCATATGACTCTCATCTCTGTTGCACTTTTTGATTGTCAGTGTATTACAATGGTACAAAACAGATATTAATACTTCAATAGATTTAACAGTAATTAATTAACAGTATATTAGATAATGAATTACGGTTTATTACTGTAAATTTTAAGTTAAGTCTGTAAAACCTAATATGTTGCTACCATATTTTATATGGTAAATTTCTGGCAACCACAGCTGCCGGTATTTTACCGTAAATTGAACAGATTTTTTTACAGTGTAGGGTTGCCACCCATTCCTTATAATACAGGTTCGTCCTGTATTTGAAGATGAAATGATCCATCAGTATGATCAGACACAACCAACACCAAGGTAGATGCATACTGCTCTGATAAATATATGCATTCACCTCTTTTGTCCAGAACAGCATCGAGCAGTTTAACTTCCGTCTGTCCAGGATTGAACCACAAACTGAACGACAAAGAGGTTGTATTTCTATGGCACAATGATGCCTGATTCTTATTGTTTATGGGTAACACTATTTTGATGGTCCCTTTTGAACTTTCTGTTGACTATAATTAACTTTGCAACAACATGTCAACTAACTCGAGTATTAGTAGACTGTCTGCTGAATATCTGCTAACACTTTCTTGTGATGCTCCTGCAACAGAAATTCTACTGACTATAAGTATCTTAGAAAGTACGTCAACTTATTCTACCCCTGACTCCACCAGTCTACTAATACTCTTCTATCACTCAAATGAGAGTTAGTTGACATGTAGGTGTAACGTTTAGGCAACAGAATGTTACATGTGTTAGGGAACATCAAAATAAAGTGAAACCTTTTTATTATGTTACATAAAATATAATTAGGTTGACAGCATATACTGAGTCTTCAACCTCTTTATCAGCAAAGCATTTCTGCAGTACATTTGGGTGTAGAGGACAAAAAACATTCAGTCCAGATTCCCTTTCTGAGTGGGTGAGTGGGTAGAAGAGAGTACTTCAAATATTTAACTACTCTCCCTGTCACTCAGGTGAGCCAGTCTGAGAACACCGGAACTTTATCTCCAAATTACATAACAGTATTAATTAATGAACTGTTATGTTTATGCTGCCAGAAGGTCGTTGCCTATGTAGACAGCGAGGAGGCTCACTAAGGTTTGGAAGTAGGGGTGGGCGATATGACCAAATTCTTATTTCATGATATGAAACATTTTATGATTTAGTTATTTTGTTAGTCTGGCTATCACCAAACCAAGCTCAATCTTTTTAGATTAAACAGTAGTCTGGGGAGTCTGCTCTGTATTTTCTACTGCACAAAAGGCTTGATCAACAGGCATAGTTCAAATGACTCTGTACGCAATTGGATAGTCCTTCAACCAATCAGACCAATGATCCGGGTGACGTACTTTGCAGAGCGACACGAAAACTCAACAGGGTGTCAACAAATGTGTTGGTTTGTAGTATTGATCAGCGGCAGATCGGGCTGGGTTTACCCAGTCTATTATTTTGTGGTATTTTATAGCATTGTTATTAAAAAAAAAGACAACAAAAAGAAGCAAATTACAAACAATAGGACAAATAACATATAACACAAATATTAATTAAATATGAAGTTTTTTAGGTACAATAGGTTTATTTAGCATGTAGTTAGAATAAGTACAGAAATTTAATAATCAAATGTAAAAATAAAATATTGCATAGTCTTCACTGTATGTATTAAATGTAAATGTATTCTTTATTAAAGCTAAAAAAGTGATTCAGTCAAGTGCAGCAAGTTATTTTCTCTTTTGTTTGATTCACATTAACGACACAGAGCAGCAGGCAGGTTTATTAGGCTGCTGTCACTTTAATGCCAAATGCACAAATCCATTAGGCCTATACTGAGACACATTCGGTTTCTGAATGCTCTGATCCAATCTGACTTCTGACCTGTAATGCTGTCTGAATCATAAACATACACTGTTCGTTCGTTGGCCAGAGGAGGACTGGCCCCGACTTAGCCTGGTTTCTCCCAAGGTTAGGTAGCTTCGCGTCTGCTGCCATGTTAAATCCATAGAAATAAACAAACTGCTTCGGTGTGTCACATAGATGTCGTCATCGTCTTGCTGCTCCCTCCCCGTTCTGTGATTGGTTCCCTAAATGAGGCGGAAATCTGGACCATGGTATCCATACTGCCTTATAAAATCGCGCTGCGGGAAGGCAGCATGGGGAAACCCAGACTAGTGATTGCCTTCTGAGAGAGGCAGCTTTCTGTCACGTCTTGTTTTGGTTTTGTCTCATGTCAGTCATGTTTCATGTCATGTTAGTCATGTGATCCTGGCACGTGTTCCCTTGTCTAATGTGTCATGTTGTCATTGTTTCATTGTTCACAGGTGTCCCTTGTAGACATTAGTCCTTTTGTATTTAAGCCCTCATGTTTGCCATGTGTCAAGTATTGTTTCCTGTTACCACTGTTGGTAAGCGTCATATCCTCGTTTATGTTTTGAGTTCATGCCATGTCATGACTTTGTTTTATGTTTGATCACGTTTTGTAGCCTAAATAAACTGCACTTGGGTTCACTACAAACTTGCCTTCAGTGGACTACTTTACACTTTCTGTGTCTGCACCTGATATATTGCACTTAATTATTTTTAACATTAAGCAAGTCCTGCTCTTTATATTCTCGTTCATGTATTTCATCACTCTGAAGTGTCAATAGTGCTATATATTTATCTACCCCAATATACATGTTATAGCAAAATCTCTAACGATAGACATTTTATACCATGGTAACGATAGATATCGTCATACCGCCAAGCCTATAGTATATAGTGTCCTATAGTATAGAAGCTTTACGACAATGATTTGGGTCCAAATGAATCCGGCCTGCAGTGAGTCAAAGCAGCTACGCTACAGTCGTTTCACATCAAATGGCCAATGAGTTGCGCTCTGCACACAGGTGCAATCATGCGCTAAGGGCCAGAACCCTCTCTGCATTTCCATATTGATTAGTCTTTGATAACATGGCAAAGTGTGAGTCATTTCAGGAGACTGTTTCACCACAGGCGTCCACCAGCTTCCATTTACACCTGTCTGAAGATACATGTCCACTACAAGCCATTCATTCACACTTTGAAAGAATTATAAACAAGCTATAAGAAGAAAGTCAGCAACGAAATTGCATATCAGCACAAAGTGTTTGGTGGTCTGCTGTTCTGATATTGACTTTTTGTACCCCTTCAGGTTTCATAGCTGAAATTGCTGTACTGCTTCATAATAGACCGAGCCACCGTGTTGTAAGCAGGTCAGGCAATTATTATTGCAGCAGGTACAGGGCTTTGCAATGGATTTCACATTAGGAGCTGAAGATGACAGTGCCATTTTAGAGTAAAGCAGTGCATGAGGGATAAACTGAAAACACTGAACAAGGAATGGTTCAGCCAAATATAAATTTCAGTAATTTTTCACCCTCTCACAAAAGGCCAAACATAACATTAAGCATTAGAGGCACTAACTCTAAATGCTTGTGTCTTGTTTGGATTTTTTATCTTGTGACGTGGCCTTTCGCTAACAATCTGAGGTGTCTGTGAAGCCGTGAGTAATATCTTGATCTTGAGTTTGTGTTTTGTTGAAAAGTTCACTAATGCCCTCTTGCTGTGCATACATTATGTCTGCTTTTTCTGACCGGCCCCATTTTTAGAACCTATTTTTCACAATCCTTGGCCTCATCCATATGCAAAACATTTAGGATTCGGTACAAAGCTGCACTCTGGCGCTTACCATGATTTACTTTGCAATGTAACAAGAATTAGCATGACAAGCAAGGCATATCCTGTCCAATTACACCATTATGCTGCATTCAATAACCAATAAATTAATAATTCAAGACAAGCACATTATATGCAAAATGACTTGGGGCGACATATGGCTGCCTGTTTATGTAACATGTAACCTGTAAGCTCACCACACTGTTTCTGCTTCAGACGCTTCACATAAAGGCAGCAGACCAAACTAATCCACTGCTTATCTAGTGTGCATATGAGTGTGTGTGAGATTTCAAACCCTTTAAAATCAACACTCTCTTCTTGTACAGTCATGTGTGATATCGCTTTCTCCCTCCATCTTTCCCGCAGCTTTTCTTTCAATGCAGTGCCACAAAATTCATCAGGCCAACCGTATATAACAAAATCCATGCCGTAAATGTGTGATTGTGACAGTGCTTGACATAAATCGGCGGTGGCAGGTTTTGAATGTGAAAGATATTTATGTGATGGGAGGCGGGTGCAGTGATGAGTCAGTGTCCGCACGCACAAACACCTCTGTAATTGCTCATAAATTGCAGCGTTTCATGCTGATAGGTGGCCATGACTTTGAGTTTCATCTTTCTATCAACATGAAATATTGGCACGCAGTGAAGAGCTTGCAGCTAATGTCATGTGAGAGTTAAATGGCTTTGTTGCTCTTTGGAGATGGGGCTTTGCTCGTGTTTCAGAGGTTGTTTCTCTGTGGTGAGAGTGCCTTCACAAAGCATTTAGCCATTGATTAGTTTGTTGATTCATTATGGCATGCTTCGACAGAATATTTCCATGCTGTCTTTGTAACGAGTTTGTGGCTGCAATGAAGCGCACAGCAATAGGGAATTTAAAGACCAATCTTTAACTACAAATACTCAGGAATATGCAGGGTAAACGTAGGAGAAAAAACAAACCCCTAAATACCTAACAAAGACCTGAATAGACTGAAGGCTTATGTAGAAAAGGGAGGATAATCAACAGAACAGGGAACAGGTGTTTAACTGGAACTAAGGGTATATGTTTACACGACAACCATGTGCTGAAAACTGAAACGTTATCAAAACGATCCCCGTTAAAACGGATCTGTGAAACCGACTAATAATGCTGTATTATGCATGCCAGACAAGTAGTCAAGTAATATCACTGCGAAGAAAAACTACACTCAAGCCGAACGCACATTTCTATAATCACAAATTACGTTATCCAAGATGGCAGCCAAGACAATCCATTGTTTGTGAGTTAGTATGTGAGATCTGAGTTTTTAGATATCTTATGTCATTTGGGCCTTAATGAGTGGAACTTTCCAAGAAAAACAACTCTCCTTCAGCTTGGATCTTTGGATGGTACATTTGTTATTAGATGCCATTGGATTGTCACAGAACTCTGGAAGTTTGGTATGTTTGAGGCCTAGACCTACCTGGAATCCATCTGCTGCTGTACAGCTCCTAAGAAGAACATAACGCTTTGGAGATCTTCTACGTGGGGACTCGCTCCTGCTGCTGGTTTTTGGATTGTAAGGCCTAGTAGCACACTGACTGTCAAAACTGTGGACCTTGGGTGAGGTGGAGCAACTGCGCTTCTCCTGGTCTACAGATCTGCCCACAGCCACTGTTTCAATCTGAGATTCTACACTGCTACCTCGTCTGTCCGCAATAAAACTGCAGATAAGTTGATATCATGTATTTTTTTTATAATTCTGATACTTATTCATTGTAACCCGGGTATAAATGTACCAACTGGACACAACGTGGAGAGTGACTCCTTGTCGTACTTGTTGCACGCCAGGCAACTCTCAATTTTTCAGATGAGAATTCTTGAGTCACATCATCAGACAGTCAGTCCATTTCATCAACTGAAGATTTACTACTCTGAACAAGTTAAAGAAGTCTTGTATCTTCATAATCTAATGCTGTTATTTGACCATTTTATTGTCAAAGAGGACTCTTTTTTACACTGTTAACAGTGCAGGTAACAGCAGTTCTGATAATTTATCTCCTGTTAAACTAAAACTGTGATGTATAGTGATGATTTTATTGTTGTTATCTGGAAATGTTCAGCCAAGTCGATCAGGCCTTGGTTTCATACATTTAAATGTTAGAAGTCTGGTCCCTAAAATGGATGTGATCAAGATCTGGGCAAATAAGACAAATGCTGATGTAATGGTTCTATCAGAAACTTGGCTTAAAGGTGCTCTAAGCGATGTCGGGTGACGTCACTTCTTGTTGACATTTAAAGTATTGTCAAACAAAACGGAGGCTAGCTAGACCGTCCCTCCTCCTCATCCGCGCACTAACCCCCCCAAACCCCACCCCCAAATCCTTCTTGTTTGTTATTGGCTGGAACAGTTTGTTATGTTTCGTGGTGCGGGTTAGCCCAGTTTGTTTTTGTTGCCGTTTGTGAAGCCTGGGGTGTCTGCAGAGACCGCATCTTTTAACAGTGTGTTCAGGGGACAGGCAGCCAGCGGATAGTGAGGAGATCTTTGCTGTATGTGACAAAAAATGATTTGGCCTAAAAAACGTGTGACATCGCTTAGAGCACCTTTAAGAAATCTGTAACTGATGACTTAATTCTTATTGATGGTTACAAAGTCTATAGAACTGATCGGTTGGGTAAAGGAGGTGGGGTTGCCATGTATGTCAAATCCAAGCTCTTTAGCTAAACAGTTTGAGGTCTTGGCCATCAAAGTAGGCGTATCAAAGGATTCTTACATCAATGTTGTTGGTTGCTATAGACCCCCGTCTGCCGCAAAGGTTGCTTTCGAATCTATATCAGATATTTTACATGAATTAAATGACTCTGAATTCATCCTTATGGGTGATCTAGATTGGGACTGGCTTTCAGGGATGTCAGATTGTTTTAAAGAACTGTGTGATTCATTAAATTTAGTGCAACTCATTAATGCTCCAACAATGCCAAATCCTAAAGCACAACATACTGTAAATCTACCTTGCTTGATTTAATTATAACAAACACATCTCACAAATACACCTCAACTGGCATATTTTGCAATGATGTTAGCGATCATTGTGCAATTGCTTGTGTCAGGAATACAAAAATTCCCAAGGTAAAACCCCGGTTCATTTTTAAAAGATATTTTAAAGGTTTTCAAGAGCAGGCCTTCCTGCATGATTTATATCATAGTGATCTTAACAGAGTAACTCTGATTCCGGATGTTGAATTGGCATGGGAATATTTTCATTCAATTTTCTGTCTATCTCTAATAAACAGTAAAAAGTTTAGGATCAGTGGTAGGGAAAATTCCTGGTTCTCAGACAGTCTCTCAGAGCTAATTCGTTTAAGAAATAAATCGTGGGCCCAAGCTAGATTTTCAAACTCCCCTGCTGATTGGACTGCGTTTAGAACCCTAAGGAACAAGTGCACCTTGATGATAAGAAATTCCAAATCAGAGTTTTATTTGAAGACAGTTACAGAGAATCTAAATAACCCCTCAAAATTCTAGAAAGTGATTAAATCTATGTCAGGTACACATGTTGCTTCAAGCCTCCCTGAACACATTCTGGATGGCTCAGATGAAATGAAGGATAAAGCTGATATGGTCAGTCAGTTAAACAAACACTTTATCTGTGCTGGGTCTGCATTTGACAGCTCAATTGTAAATGCACCTGTCCCATGTTCTGCAACCACTGCAACTGATAGAAATCTGGATTTGTTTGATTTTAAATTTATTTCAGTTGTGCAAGTTTGTAAAGCTCTAAAGGGCATTGACCACAAAAAATCTGCAGGTCCTGACAATCTGGATCCTTATCTCCTAAAGGTGGCGGCAGATGTTTTTGCTGAGTCTTTTACTGACATTTTTAATTTGAGTCTTATGTCCAATTCAATACCCCAAATCTGGAAAGCAGCCTATGTTCTCCCCTTATTTAAAGGCGGGGACCCCTCAGAGCTAAACAATTACCGTCCGATCTCAAAACTCTCAGTCCTGGCTAAGATCCTTGAATCCCAGGTAAATTTACAGGTAAAACAGTTCTTATTTGATAATAATATTTTAAACAATTTTCAATCTGGTTTTAGAACTGGCCACAGTACCATTACTGCTGCTATGGTGGTAATAGATGATCTTATTTGTGCCTTGGACAGAAAACAGCATTGCGCTGCTTTATTTGTAGATCTATCCAAGGCGTTTGATTCTGTAGATCATAAATTGTTGCTGAACAAACTTAGGGATGCTGGTTTCTGTCCTAATGCTGTTAAATGGTATAGATCGGACTCAGTGTGTCCATGCAGAGGGCCACAAATCTGAGTTTCTTGAGATATCAAAAGGGGTCCCCCAGGGGTCTATTTTGGGACCTATTCTGTTCTCTGTTTTTATAAATGATTTAGGTGAGGACGTTCAAGCAAAAGTACACTTCTATGCTGATGACACAGTCATTTATACACATACTCCTTCCATAATACAAGCATTATTTCAGTCATTTCAGTCATTACAAACTGCTCTGTTCAATTTAAAATTGATTTTAAATCCTCAGAAAACGAAGTTCATGGTCTTTTCAAAAGCTCGCCTACAGTTGCTTGATGATCTTAGCATTTTTACGTCTGATGGTAAATCCATTGAAAGGGTACCAACATACAAGTTCTTGGGTATATGGATAGACAACAAACTTTTATTTAATGTACATATTGCTAATCTAGTTAGGAAGCTCAAAGTGAAGATTGGCTTTTATTTAAGAAATAAATCTAGCTTTACTTTCAATGCCAAAAAAAAAAAAACCTTGTGGAAGCTACTTTTCTGTCTGTGATCGATTATGGTGACATATTATATAAGCACACAGCCTCCTCCATCTTACGGAGCCTTGATTCAGTGTATCATGCGTCTCTACGCTTTATTACAAATGCAAAGTCCCTCACTCACCATTGCATTCTTTATGATCTGGTGGGTTGGACAGCACTGACCACCCGCAGAAAACAACACTGGTATATTTTTATATATAAAGCCATGCTAGGTAAACTTCCAGCTTACCTATGTACCCTCCTCTGTCTCAATTCTGCTAGTTATCAGTTACGCTCCTCCAAGTGGTTGCTTTTTAATGTACCCAGGGTTTTGACAAATCTGGGAAAAACTGCATTTTCATACTATGCACCCTGGGCATGGAATCATTTGCAATAAGATCTTAAACTAGACATGTGTATATCAATTGATACATTTAAGAATGTCATAAAGAATGTGGTAAAGGTTGTGTTTGAATGATTTTTTTGCAAGATAGTATGTATGTATAGCATTTTTTTTTACTATGTTGTGTTTATGTATTGCTGCTACCTTGTATGTAGCATTTTAATATGTGTGTTTATGTATGGCTGCTACCTACCTCTCTCTTGTAAAATTGATTTTCATCTCAATGAGACTTCCTGGTAAAATAAAGGTAAAATAAAATAAAAAATCTATAAATTTTTTTGTCTGATTTTCATTCCAAGGATGTTGATCTTGATAATAATATATTATTACTTTTTCTTCTGGTTAAATTTCATCTTCACAAAGCCAGAAACATTCACGGTACTCCCAATTTTGGAATGTTCTCCTCTGATATAAGAAAACGTCAAAACCTTTGAACACAAAGGCTTTGAAAACATGCATCATCCTTGAGTCTAACCTTTAATTTTTCATGATGACAATGTTATATTGTGTTCTTTTGTGTAATTCTTATAACCACTTGGTCCGTATGCCCCCCCGCCCCCCTTATTTCCTACTGTTAATATCTGTATCCTTTCATTTGTAAAAAAAAGCCTACACGTGCATGACGTCACCGTTTTCATAGATTTGCGTTTTTGTAGTTTACACAGAGATATGGGTGTCGTTTTCAAAAACTTGCCCTTTTTGAAACCCGTTTTCAAAAGTTTGTGTTTTCAAGCCACCAAAACTCACACAAAAAGTTTTTCGTTGAAAATGGTGTCGTGAAAAGGCCCCAAAGGCTACGTTCACACTGTCAGTTCAAATCCGATTATTTGTATATCCAATTGGAATCTGATCTATGTGTGTGTATATATATATATATATATCAATCATCATATCGTCCAGCCTTAGAACTTGTATCGTTTTTTGTCATTGTTTATTTAAAAACATCCAATAGCCCAATGCAGAATATAGCCTACAATGATAAATATTTAATTGATGAGTTGTTAATACAATATATAACAATACAATATATAGGGTATGATTTTACACCTAAAGTCAGCATAATGACACAAAATGATAACTCCAAATCCACCTGTCCAGTCCAGTTCAGTTGTCCAGTTGTTTCTGTGAATTGCAGCAATCCATTTTCTCCTCTGGTCTGTTGTAGCTTTCGTCATTCTGTAAAAAATATTCCTCAGATTACTTGTCAAATCTAGTTGTACAGTCAATCGCAAAGCTCTTTCCCGCGTTATATGTGTTTTGTTGGTTTTTCGCGGCATTCACGCTGAAAACAAATGCTGCCGCTCAGTCTTTTTGCCACTCACTGCGTAACTGCAGGCACACCGGCCGACGGTGACGTCACGCGCATACCCTCAGTCTACACATTCAGTCACAGGCTAAAAAACATGTTCACACTCTAATCCAGAAGGGGGCGCGCGCGGCAATGCAATGCTGTTTGCTACCAGTAAAAAGCGCAGAAGAAGAGACGATTGATCGGTATGTTTACATCTCTCAAACAGTGCTTCAACTTCGAAAAGATATCAATAAAACAGCTTGAGAATAATGTCTAACGTAGCATTACATTAACCTCAGGCATTTAGTGTCGACAGCAGGTTAGTTCGCTACAGAAATTAACTCTAGAGAGAAGCATGTCGCATATATGCTTAACCTGATAGTAATGTCTTGATTATTTAATGCATGTTTAAATAAATTTGTCATGAAAACAAGTTATGACAGCCAATGTTAATGTAAATGATTATATTAAAAAAATAAAATGGAGTAAAATTAACTTTATAATTAGATTTAGAAGTTAATGCAGAACCTGCCTCATGTGCACATTGCATGCAATTTAAGTTAACTGTTACATGTTAAATTATAATAATTAACACTCAAATATATATATATATATATATATATATATATATATATATATATATATATATATACAAATAAATATCTATACATTAATAAATAGCTTTGTTGTTAATTGTAACCTTTAATATTAAAGTACTGTGTAATTAAGGGCTGTCTATAGTTTACACCATTAGCCAAGATAGATTTTTTTTTAATCCTTAAGACATTTTAAATTATAATTTAAAAACAGACACATTTGTTTAAAAAACAAAGTTTAATAAAAAAAAAATAAAAAGCAGCAATTTTGTGTTTTGTTTACCCCCCCCCCCCCCGTTTTTTTTAAACAACAGGACGTTTTCAATTCTATAATGTATACTATAATAATAAAAACATATATGATATATTTTACCTTTCAAGCAATGTTGAAGCAATATGACTAAACTTTTACAGCCATGTTAGGGCTATTTAGTTTAATCAGTCTTTTTATTATATAAATATAATTAAACAAACAATATTGTCTAGTTCTTATTCACAGTTATTAAATATTATTAAATGAAAGGGTTGTAAAAAGATTTTACCACCACCAAACAGGTGGCGATAGATTATGCAATAAGTATGTAAACAATTAAACAAAATAAGAAGAAGTAGTATGGTGACTTTTTCTTAGCTTCTGTTTCGATGGTGACTCGTCGATTTGTCGCTCTGTTGAGAATGTCTGGTGTGTTAACTATGATCATACTCTGAGTTGGATGAACTTATTCCCAGGTGAGTTTTTTGAACCAGCATACCTCGAGTAAGCAAGGTTTGGGTTAATCAACCAAGAGTTCAGTGTATGTTTAACTCTAAGATAATCTTGCTTTCTGGAATAACCCCCCATTTGATGTCTTGGTTACAAGATTACAATGTGTATCCGCTGCGCTGGACAACTGCGTGTTCGGAGGCAGCGGCAGAACCGTATGAGTGGCTTTATTCCTTGCTGTCATCTTCGCTGGTTTCAAAACTTGTCTCCGTTATATTGCCATTTTCTGCTCGTCCTGCACTGTGCAACTACACAACCTGGTTTCAGCATGTTTCCTATAACCAGTGGTGTACCACACATTTACGAGTCCCCCCCCCCCATCGCGCCAGTAGTGATGTCATGTATTCTAATTAGTTGTGCACCTGCTGCAACAAACTACTGATACAGACTCCTCCATTTACACAAAAGTAATTGATTTTTGCATGCTGTGAATCATCATTGTATTGATGCATTCTTTGTTAGTATTAATAGGCTTCCATTATAGACCAGGCCTCTGTGTAGTGAAGGCTACATAGCCTATAAAATTCCTGCAGGAATACATTTCTTAAACGTGCTGCTGCTCCGATATTGCAGCAATAGCAGGAGTTCCCTTCAAACAAATAATTCACGAGCATTTAATTTCCAGATGCTGAGTTGGTTATTCTGACCATTACATTAACTTTTATTGCCCTGACACTAAGTTACTGTTAAACAAAACGTAGACCTAGGTACAACAAATGCTTCTGAATTATTTGTTTGTTTTTATTGGTATAATATATCTCTATCATTGTACAGGCTGTATTTTAATTTTTTAATGCATTTTAATGATGCACAGAAATAAACTGAAATCAACAATTTATAATTTAGCCAAAAACCTAAACAGAAAACGAAAATAACATTTATGATCAACTGACCAATACCTTTTATTTAATAATCAACACTAAAAAACTGAAGTGTAAAAACATTTAAATTGCACATAAGGCAGTTTTTATATTGAATAAATATCGAATATCTTTTTAGGCCTAAAATGTTTCTACTCCAATACAAAAATAAACATTTTATCGATGGCTAACTGATAGATTTATTCAATCATAGCCTACATTAAATCATGAAGACATCACTAACAGGTTAAGTAAAAACATAATGAATTTGTACATTTTTAGCAAAATGCTCCTCTCTAAAAATATTTTTAGCTAACTTTATATCGAGCTATGGACATTGGATCTAGCTTTTCCGATTGTAACAGTAAGTGACTATTGAGGTCAATCCGGAGTTGAGATTTAGAAAATTCCTGAGACAGTATACATTTCGGTTGACCTACTGTATCTTTCAACATACCGAAAACGAGCCGGTTTATTTAAACATCACTATTTCGGTCAGTGATTTCAGCCCTCCAAAACCATTTCGGCCACACATTTTTGGTAGTCAAAATTTCTGTGCATCAATTGATATAGTCTTACAGTAAGTAAAATCCAGGTCTTCACAGTAAAAAATGTACAATGAAAAAACAAAGGAATAACTCAAAGTAAAATAACAGAAAAAGTACTGGCAGCTCATTACCCGGACATTATCCAGTAATTTTACAAACATTTCCATTAACCCTAAATCACAACGCAATGAACTGAACAATTCAAAATAGGATTTTGACCTGCTGGATGAAAAATATCCCAATATATTTAATTTTAAGGAGGGAGCAAAGTCATATCTTGAGAGCTGGGGTTGGGCTTATTGACTTAAAATTCTAGAAATATCCTTGAACAGCCTTTATATTATCACAGAATATAAATGGTCCTATCGCCCATCTCTAAACTGCTCAATGTGCAGAATTAAACACTAAGGTATTATAAACATTAACATCACTAGTTTCTGTAAAGCTGTTTTAAACAATGTGTATTGAGAGGTTCTGTGCAGGCCTGGTTCCAGAATCAAATCACTGAGGGTGCTCTAGTAAGTGCAGATATAGGCTAAAGCAACTGCTCCACTATAGCAGTGTACAGTGGGACATTTCACTTTTAACAATGATTAGAATAGAATTTCAAAAATATTTTGCTATTAATTTATTAGTCTATTTTAACGTCATATTTCTGTCCCGTGCAGAGTGAATCCAGCATTTATATGTAGATGTCACTTCCAAAACTTTGCAGCATGAAAAACAAAAGTTTTATTTATCCTCGAAAGCGAGCCAAGACCGCTTTACAAGGCCTCCTTTACAATCACTAAAACGCTGTCGCTTTGTCAGTTCATCGCAATCTCACAAAGCTCTGTTATAATCAATGAAGCTGCCCTTGACATAGCAACATGTTTTAAAAAAAAAAACACTCAGAACACCATAGCAACTGCATAGCTACACTTCTCTACACATACTTTACCCAAACAAAGCACTCTATAGTATAGGTCCCGTTCTTCATGTTTTTTTGAAGCTTTGATTGTGTTTACAGTGTGCAGTATAACATGTTCATGTTTCTCGTGTAAAAAAAAAAACAGTATTTTTCACACAATTTACTTATCTGTATACCGCTGTTTTCACTGTCCAAAAAATGGCCCGATGACTTTCTTGCTCTATGAAGTCCCTCTTTCAGAAACACGTAACGAGTTCTGATTGTGCCAGCGGTTCCATCCATCCATCCATCTTCTTCCGCTTATCCGGGGCCAGAGATGCCCAGACTTCCCTCTCCCTAGACACTTCCTCCAGCTCTTCCGGGGGGACACCGAGGCGTTCCCAGGCCAGACATAGTCTCTCCAGCGTGTCCTAGGTCTTCCCCGGGGTCTCCTCCCAGTGGGACGTGCCCGGAAAACACCTCCCCGGGAAGGCGTCCAAGAGGCATCCGGAACAGATGCCCGAGCCACCTCAGCTGGTTCCTCTCGATGTGGAGGAGCAGCGGCTCTACTCTGAGCTCCTCCCGAGTGACCGAGCTTCTCACCCTATCTCTAAGGGATCGCCCAACCACCCTGCTGAGAAAGCTCATTTCGGCCGCCTGTATCCGGGATCTTGTCCTTTCGGTCATGACCCAAAGCTCATGACCATAGGTGAGAGTAGGAACGTAGATTGACCGGTAAATCGAGAGCTTTGCCTTACGGCTCAGCTCCTTCTTCGCCACAACAGACCGGTACATCGACCGCATTACTGCAGATACTGCACCGATCCGTCTGTCAATCTCCCGTTCCATCCTTCCCTCACTCGTGAACAAAACCCCAAGATACTTAAACTCCTGAAGTGAGTAAGCCACCCTTTTCCGACTGAGGACCATGGCCTCGGATTTGGAGGTGCTGATTTTCATCCCAGCCGCTTTACACTCGGCTGCAAACCGTCCCAGTGCATGCTGAAGGTCCTGGTGTGAAGGGGCCAACACGACAACATCATCCGCAAAAAGCAGAGACGAAATCACGTGGTCCCCAAACCTGACACCTTCCGGCCCCTGGCTGCGCCTAAAAATCTGTCCATAAAAACTATGAACAGAACCGGCGACAAAGGGCAGCCCTGCTGGAGTCCAACATGCACCGGGAAGAAGTCTGACTTACTACCGGCAATGCGAACCAAGCTCCTGCTTCGGTCATACAGCCCTTAGCAAAGGAGCCCGGACCCCATACTCCCGGAGCACCCTCCACAGGCCGCCACGAGGGACACAGTCGAATGCCTTCTCCAAATCCACAAAGCACATGTGGACTGGTTGGGCAAACTCCCATGAACCCTCCAGCACCCTGTAGAGAGTATAGAGCTGGTCCAGTGTTCCATGGCCTGGACGAAAACCGCACTGTTCCTCCTGAATCCGAGGTTCCACTATCGGCTGTATTCTCCTCTCCAGTACCCTGGCATAGACTTTCCCAGGGAGGCTGAGAAGTGTGATCCCCCTGTAGTTGGAACACACCCTCCAGTCCCCCTTCTTAAAAAGAAGGACCACCACCCCGGTCTGCCATCCCAGAGGCACTGTCCCCGACCGCCACGCGATGCTGCAGAGGTGTGTCAGCCAAGACAGCCCCACAACATCCAGAGACTTGAGGTACTCAGGGCGGATCTCATCCACCCCCGGTGCCTTGCCACCGAGGAGTTTCTTGACTAACTCGGTGACCTCAGCTAGGGTGATGGACGAGTCCACCTCTGAGACCTCAGCCTCTGCTTCCTCAATAGAAGACGTGACGGCGGGATTAAAAGATCCTCGAAGTATTCCTTCCACCGTCCGACGACATCCCCAGTTGAGGTCAACAGTCGCCCACCTCCACTGTAAACAGCGTTGGTAGGGCATTGTGTCCCTCTCCTGAGGCGCCGGACAGTTTGCCAGAATCTCCTCGAGGCTAGGCGATAGTCCTTCTCCATGGCCTCACCGAACTCCTCCCAGGCCCGAGTTTTTGCCTCCACAACCACCCGGGCTGCAGTCCGCTTGGCCTGCCGGTACCTGTTAGCTGCCTCAGGAGTCCCACAAGCCAACCAGGCCCGATAGGACTCCTCCTTCAGCTTGACGGCATCCTTTACTTCCGGTGTCCACCACCGGGTTCGGGGATTGCCGCCTTGACAGGCACCAGAGACCTTACGGCCACAGCTTCGAGCAGCCGCTTCGACAATGGAGGTGGAGAACATGGTCCACTCAGACTCAATATCCAACCTCCATCGGGATCCGGTCGTGGCTCCGCCAGAGGTGGGAGTTGAAGATCTCTATGACAGGAGACTCGGCCAAACGTTCCCAGCAAACCCTTACAGTACGCTTGGGTCTGCCGAGTCTGTCCGGCCTCCTCCCCCGCCATCGGATCCAACTCACCACCAGGTGGTGATCAGTTGACAGCTTCGCCCCTCTCTTCACCCGAGTGTCCAAGACATACGGCCGCAGGTCAGATGAAACGACCACAAAGTCGATCATCGACCTGCGACCTAGGGTGTCCTGGTGCCACGTGCACTGGTGGACACCCTTATGCTTGAACATGGTGTTCGTTATGGACAAACTGTAACTAGCACAGAAGTCCAATAACTGAAGACCACTTGGGTTCAGGTCGGGGGGGGCGTTCCTCCCAATCACGCTCCTCCAGGTGTCACTGTCGCTGCCCACGTGAGCGTTGAAGTCCCCCAGTAGAACGACGGAGTCCCCAGTTGGAGCAATTTCCAGCACTCCTCCCAGAGACCCCAAGAAGGCCGGGTACTCTGCACTGCCGTCTGGCCAGTAGGCACACACGAAAGTGAGAGACCTATCCCCGACCCGTAGGCGCAGGGAAACGACCCTCTCGTTCACCGGGGTAAACTCCAACACATGGCGGCTGAGCTGGGGGGGCTATAAGCAAACCCACACTAGCCTTTCGACTGCCGCCCGATCCTCTCTGCACCGGCCCCTCACGGCTCTTCCTGCAGGTGGTGAGCCCATGGGAAGGCGGTCCCATGTCGCTCCTTTGGGCTGAGCCCGGCCGGACCCCAACACAGTATTTTTCACACAATTTACTTGACCTACCGATGACTTCTTTGTTCTATGAAGTTCCTCCTTCAGAAACACGTAACGAGTTCTGATTGTGCCAGCGGTACCTGTGTTGTGATTCGACAGCAGCTTAATGCACGTTGCCCGGAAAGGTCAAGCCTCTTACCATAAATTGGAGATGCATGCGCTGACTGTTATTGTAAAAATGTCAAACATATTACCTTATCAATTTGAGCCGGAATCAGACCCGGAGAACATAGATGAAGAGAATCGGTTAGAACCTGTTCAAACGGGACTTTTGCAGGATGTTTCACAGTGGTAAGCTGTTTATTTAGTAGTTGTCATACTTTTAATTGGTTAAATTGTAATGTTAAATGTTACAAACCGTTATAAAAGCTTGTGGTATATGGTTTTGTCCGTCTGTCGAATTAACAATGGTATTGTTGAATTTTTAAAATAAGTCCATTGTTTATTCCTAGCTTAGTTACACGTGTGCACGAGTTTTGATCAGTAATATATGTTTTATAGGTGTACATGTGGTAACTGTGACAAAATGCCAATGGAGTTTGAGAAAACATCTGCTGCAAAGAAATACAAAAAGTACTGTAACACCTCCTAATTAAATAAATTTTTGTTTTGTATAGTTCTTTTGAAATTGTTTTCATCCAAACAACTTTATATAAATACACTTTATTTTTACCATGAATATAGCCTTAAAAGCTGCCATGTTGTGTAAAAGAAATCGTTGCCATGTGTTACAATAATTTATTTATTAAAAGTTGAATGTTACGTGACTGCACATTAAATTATTACTGCCTCACAAAATGTGCTGCACATAGTTTTAATTGTGAATTATATTTTTCGGGAACCGAGTTAAACATAAATTGTAACCATTAATCTCTAAGCACAGCGTCCCTGGGAAGGCCAAACAAAGGTGAATTGACTCCGGCATTCAGCGTCTCGACGACATGGCGACAAACACACTCTACAAACAAAACCCTTCCTCTTCTCTGTGGGAGACCACACCCCCTTTTTTTGTGTATTCCTGTGGGCGGAGATTAGTCAAAAAACTGTTCTAGTTACGTCATTAAAAAAGGTGCAGTCCAAACCGGCCGTTCGCTGTAGGCTTTGAAAGGGGACTTCTGTTAAATAAAATATCTCGCTAGGCATTGAACTTTGAGCTTTATAATTTTACAGGTATTATTTATGCTCTAACAGCAACATTACACACTAACTAAAGATTGAAAAATGTAATCGCGAAAAACGGGACCTTTTAAAGAAACATCATCCTGGTTTCACAGACTTAGTTCAATTAGGACATTTTAGTGGCTTTTATATATGTGCTTTAGAAAACAACATTAATGGTGTGTATCTTGAGACAAAACAACAGGACATATTTTAAGATATGACAGCGCAAGTTGCTTTCAGTTAAAACCGCTTAAACATGCATTTTATTCTGGGACTAGTCTTAAGCCTTGTCTGTGAAACCAGGCAATCATGTTTGATATATGTCATTTATTTGTAAATTTTTTGGGGGGGGATTTTGTCTTTGTGAATTGTAAATTGTTGAATTTTCTCTCTCCCACAGTTGACGGATGCATAGACTGGTCAGTGGACTTGAAGACGTATCGTGTGTTGGCCGGAGAGCCTCTGAGGGTGAAATGCGCTCTGTTCTACAGCTACATACGCACCAACTATAGCGTGGCCCAGAATGCCAAGCTGCGGCTCATCTGGTACAGGAACAAGGGTGATTCTGAAGAGCCAATCATCTTCTCGGGTCACCGGCTGAGTAAAGAGGGTGATTCCATTTGGTTCCGCTCAGCAGAGATGGAGGACAATGGATTTTACACTTGTGTGCTCAGGTGGGTCATTAGCAATTCAAACCTCAAATCAAGTGTGCGCTGAAAAAAACAGAGCCCTAAAACTGCACTGAGTCATATCTGTTTACTTAGGCTTGGGCCTTACTAAAAGATTTTTTTAAATCTTAAGAATTTCCAAATGTGAGCGACTACAAACATTACGATAAGAAATCATAGATTTCCAGGAAAGCACAACACACACTAACAGATTCCATTCACAACAACAGAGTCCTGAAAATGGGAAATCTCGCTTTAAACGTGACCTTCAAGTAAACAAACATGGCGGACGCCCGGCAAGAAAAAATGGCGCGCCTTAGTGTATGGACTGCTTTTTACAGAAAACTCGCAGAGGAAAAAAATAAAAATGTTGATGAAGTCGTGGAGACTTAAAGAACATGGACTTTACATGTTACAGCGCGAGCTGTCGGTGAGTCTTCCGTCAGCTCGCTTTCTGATCTGGTATTGTTTCGTTTCACGTGATAATCTCCAGAGCGTGTGTGTGTTTGTCCTCGGGGTTCCCCCACACAACAGATGAATGTTGAATATTCATGTTAAATATTTACGATTCGAGATCGGGGTAGCTCCGACGTTCTTCCTAGCAGATTCAGTCACTCTTAACACACCTCACACCACAAGAAAATCTGATAAAATAATCTGTAGAACCATCAAGATAATCAGGACTTTACCTAGGATTGTCAGGTGGTGCGAAATTGGTCCAAAACCCAGGATTAGTATAAAAAAATCATGAAAATATATGTTTTTACCATATAAACCATAAAAGGAGTTGGAGTTATGTTATGATTATTTACTTACTTTCTTACTTACTGATGGTTTAGGTACAGCTATTAAAAACAACCTACCTTCGTATTCAGTTTAGAGCAATATTGAACAATTGAAATAACAGTAACGATAGAAATAAAAAATGAAATTAATAACATACAGTTTATTGAGATAAAAGAACCACCACCATTATCTGATCATCCATCAGTGTTGATGCCAGTGGTTTATTCACACATTCACAAAATGAATTTGAAAATATTCAAAGGGCAGTAAGTTGTTCAAGGTGAGGAGGCCATGTGATATGAATTACTTATCTGTAATTAACACTGTGCAAAATAGTAGGCAAACATGATGGCATTGTCATGGGCAATTTTTTCTCTCTAAATTTTACATACACCAGTTGGTATATGTCCAGTTGGACATTGCAGAATGTTAGAGTCCTGGGCCTGTTGATGGAAAAAAAAAAGCTTTACCAGGGTCGCTGACTAAAGGGAAGCTCAATGTATTGAATGGTGCAGTTGCATTATTTGTAATTTTTTAACTGTCAAAGAAAATGTTTAATCACGCATTTGCTTGTCTATATAAAGTAGCTTAAACCATATTCTGTAACTGTTTTATGATGTGTTTTAACTGTATTGTGAGAGTGGCATCATTGTTTGACAGCATTAGTATAAGGTTCAACTTCTTTAGGCATATTTTGAAACTGACGTCACTGCACAAACCCCCTGTCATGAAACATTTCCTCTCAGCTGTGGTCAGAAATGTACGAGGCAGCCACTGGCCCAATGATGGAATCCATTGGTGTGGGAGAAAGTATTCCCAGGGATGTCTTTTTCTTGTCCTTATGGGAAGTTTTTATTTCATTCTAGCTCTGGGGTTTATTCTGACACCAGTTTAAAATGATTATAAATTCAGACTGAGATTTTGCTTCCATCTTTAATTCAGGTGTTGTTTTATTATACTAAGTATTCCCATACATTTAAATTATTTGTTCATTATACAATGTCACGCCAACCGGGCCGGTCGGGGATCTGACGGACACAAAATCTGTTGTAGGGTTTTATACCTTAATACCATAAAGTTTGGGTGTGGCCTTCTTGTTCATAACATTTTCTTAAGGCTGGAATAAACAAAATGACTTTTGAAAGCTCAACAGATAAAAAAAAGCTAGGTGTCATACACTTACCGACTATGTAAATGGTTACAGAGAAAAAAAAATGAGCATCAACGTTGAAGTTACTTTAAAACTATGTACTCACATTACAAATAACAAACAAAAACACACCAAATGTTTTATTTTAAATAACATCTGTGTGATAACTTGGGTAACACTTTACGGTAAGGGTACATGAATTATCATGAATTCATGTAGAAATTCATGCATGAATTATGCATTCATTCATGCATTAATATCTCATGAATAATCAGGAACTAACACAAGTTCAAAGTTTTTCATTCATGACTTCATGGATGAACAAAACCTTTATTAAAACATTAACTAAGATGAGCACATCATCATGAAATATGATTTATTACGCATGGTCATTATGTTTTCTTCTAGGTCAGTGACCTAGTCACCACTTTAGTTGAGGGGCCACACACAAGTCATTGATAGATAATGCTTAGTTAATGATGACTACTGTATTGGACAGACCACAAAATAGACCAATCACAGCTCATAGCACACAAATTCTGTTGACATCCAAAGACAGTAGTCATCATTAACTAAGCATTATCTATCAATGACTTCATCATGTGTGTGGCCCCTCAACTAAAGTGGTGACTAGGTCCTTTGAAACACTGATGAACAATGTGCTATTAATGGTGGCATAACTGTGAACAAAGAAAACATCATGATCATGCGTAATAAATCATAATTCATGATGATGTGCTCATCTTAGTTTGTTTTAATTAAGGTGTTGTTTATCCATGAAGTCATAAAGAAAACCGTTGAACTCGTGTTAGTTCCTGATGATTCATGAGATAATGCATGAATGAATGCATAATTCATGCATTAATTTATACATGAATTCATGATAATTCATGTACCCTTACCGTAAAGTGTTACCAAAACGTGTGCTAAAAAGGTATGTGCTGAATTCATGCTAGCCATAGTCCTAGAACATAGCATTGCTGGTTCATATTAAACAAATATACTGATGAAGTAGAGCTTTGTGCCACTACACTTCTACTTAGTTGAAATGCTACACTTTTAAAAGAAAGTAGTATTCCTACTCTCGAGCTAAAAATCTCTAGACTAGTATATAGGGTTACATGGTATAGAGGGTTCAACTTTCCCACTGGAACGCCCCCTCAGCCGGACTGAGTGGCAAAAGAGCTGCTGCATGACTGGATTTAATAGGGTAAACTGCTAAAACGCAAGTAAAACAAAGGATTATAACAGTTTGAACTAAAGACAGGACTCGATAGTGTTCCTTAAGTTACAACTTACCAAAGATCTAGTGGTCCATGGATGTGCAACCAGGAATCGTGGTTTCCTGACATTTATATGTTCCCGATTTAGACGCCGGGGAAATGCATAAAGAAAATTTGCCTGTGAGCGCTTTATATAAATACAATAAAGGTAGGTTTAAATATGGGTGATCACTTATTTCAATGTTATATATTGTATATATCATCATATCATCCAACCTTAAAACTTGTTTCATTTTTGTCAGTGTTTGATGAGTTGTCAATACAATATATAACAATACAAGGTATGATTTTACCCCAGAGTTCAACATTCTGACACAAAATAAGATATCTGCAAATCCATGTTTCGCTGCTTGGAGTCCAGTTTTTTCTGTGAATTGCAGCGATCTATTTGCTTATCTTTTCTGTACCTTTCAGCAGTCTAAAAATATACCTCAGATTGCGTGCCAAATCTATAGTCAATCTCAAAGCTCTTTCCCGTTTTAGATGTGTTTTTGTGTTTTTCGTGGCATTCACGCTGAAAACCAATGCTTCCACTTAGTCTTTTTGCCACTGAGTGTGCATAACCACAGTCACTCCGGCCAACAGTGACGTCAACTGCATACCCTCTATTGACTGAAATTGGGGCAAAGTTGTGTAGTGTATTCCAGCCTTTACTCATGTTAATAAAACATGCAAAATCATTGATGAACAGTAATTAAATGCTCCCACATGATTTTTCTCCTGTGCGTGGATCTCTGCTCCCAAGTTTGTATATTTGTTGTTTTTTTGAGGATTGTTTGTTCCTGGCTTCAATTTCATCAGAAAACTAGCCTTACAGAAAAAATTGTGCATAATATGCACTGTACACATACTGCTTACCACTTCCAAAAATAGAATGTAGTATGCCACCCCAAACTCCCTAAATCTCCCCTTTTATTTAAAGAAAATATCTAAAATGAGATGCTGAAGATGCAGGATTATAAAATAGCTTTAATTCACACCCGAGTACCTATATGCTTTTGTAAGAGGAAAGCTAAAGGAAGACCTTGAGGAAACCCACTGCTCAGAAAAGATTTCACTCTCACACAGCAACTGTAGGGCAATTGGTGTAAAACATCTAAACAGAGGCAGCTGTGACTGAAAGCACAGGATCTATTTCCTCCAAGGTCCAATGGCTGCAGGATGGTTAATTCTGTGTTTCCATTTCAGGCCCTGTAAACTTGTCTGGCAGTGAATAAAATACTCTGTGACAAACTACACAGTCTTAGACACACAAACTAAACATGAGCAGCTATCTAACACAAAACATCTGCATGTTATCAAACAAATATTCAGTTAAACTAATTTCAGAACACAACAGCAATTCCTGAAACAACCAACTGTATCTAGATTAATGTTCTTTTTTACATATACTAATACATTATTGAGATTAAGTTGTACAAAATGACATCAGTTACCTCATTATGAACATGCATTTACAAATAACAATAATATGTTTATAAAAAATATATAAAGTATAACATTTTCTACATTTTATTTGTTTCCTTCAAAAAATGGTAAGCCTTTTTTTAAGATTTCTGCAGTTCAATTAATGTTAAAATTCCATCAAATTTAATTGAATAATCCTTACGTTTTTAACTGAATAATTAAACAATCCTTGATCACTTATTCAGTTAAAATACGTAAGGATTATTTCATTCAATTTGATGAAATTTTACTATTAATTGAAATGTGTAAATCTTAAAAAAAGGCTTAAACCTTTTTTTGAGTGTAGAGTTCAGACTTATGCATCACGGGAAACAATGGCTTCACTGTAGCATGTGAAGTGTTTTCCAGCTTTCTGATTTCTTCCTTTGTTGCATATTGGCTTTGACTGATGAGCTAAAAAATATTTTTAAATCTAATGTGGTTATTTGAGGTAATCTTAAAAAATATTTTCATAGCCTTTAAATACCAAATCGCACATTCAATCATGCCTGCCTGCTATATCCAAAGCAACTTGCATTGCTTTGCATTGCATAGCATTCATATGGTAACTTTCTTCCAGATTTCAGTTCTTGCTTTCCCTGGGAATCGAATCCTTATAATTGGCGTTGCTAGCGCTGTGCTCTATAGTTTTCTTAACTTATGGGGCGGCAGAGGCTCAGTGTAGGTTGTAGGTTGTCTACAAACCGGAAGGTTGGTGGTTCAGTCCCTGGTTCCACCTGACCTAGTGTCGAGGTGTCCATGAGCAAGACATCTAACCCCTGCTGCTCCCGACAAGCTGGATGGCGCCTTGCACGGCTGACACTGCCGTCGGTGTATGAATGAGTGAGTGAATGGGTGAATGTGAGGCAATATGTAAAGCGCTTTGGTGGCCATTGGGTCTGTGAAAGCACTATATAAATGCAGTCCATTTACCATTTTACCATTTACTTGCAACCGGCTGCTGGTTGACCTTCTACTTCTGCCAAGGTTTTGAAGTGTATATCTGATGGACACTTTAAAGGAGTATAAATATGATGTTGTCATATTTATAAATGATTAAGAAAAGCAAAACAGCTGTTGTGGTACATGATGTGTGTTTATACAATGTACTTTATTATCTGTAGAGGCCTCGATGGTCACACTTTATATTGGACTGCATAGGACTACCAACTCACCATTAGGGATGTGTTGAGGGAAAGTTTGTTAAAATCTGAGATTTAAACCCAGCAAGCCTGCTAGAATCCCAACAGGATGAAACAAAAAACAAAACAATAGATCTCCATGGATGGTAAGCCAGGGAAACGAGGTGCCTCTTCTTGGTCTGGGATAAATACTCAATTTAAAAACAACATATGGACTGTGTGGTGTGATAGGACATATTATTACTCTGTAAATCATTCATATTATATTTGAACACACCAGACTTTCACCTTCCTGCTGATGTACAGTATGTGGTGAGGGAATCAGAGAGCCTGTGCCGACATGTGCCTCACTTGACCACTTGTCATTGACCAAGTATAATGCATCTTAATAGCTGGTGTAAACAGTTCTTTATCAAATGCAGCAAATAGTCTGACAGTGCAGTGGTAGTGTTTGAAGAAGTAATTTCCTCTAATTAAATCAAGCCAATTAAGAGGACAATTAGAGACAGCTGGTTAAACAAAGCCAGCCTTGTTCTTTATTCAGTGCTTCTCAGTTTTGAAATGCCCTTTCCATGCATTCATTATTTGTGTTTTAACAAGGCCTCTTGAGATGAATGAAAGATTACAAGGATGAAATTCGAGGACAGAGGATCTCAAGTGTAACATGTTAAATGGAATATATCATACTCACTGAAATGTCACTTCAAAGCACCAAATGTGAGAGAACATTGTGCTTGGTATGTTTTTCAACTTCAAACCTAATTTGGGTCTTTAGCCAAGAAAAATTTACACACATATATATATATATATATATATATATAAACGCACAACCTATATTTATATATATATATAAACAGTTATATACGGTCAAACAATGTATTAATTAACTTCAGATTGGATTGTGTTGGTAAATACTTGAAAAACCGCGTAAAAATTCTTTTAGACAGGAAATGACGAAATATTTACGTACATATTTGCAGTGGGTCTATTCGCACGGGATTAGTATTACCAGAGTAAATTTTTCCGGGCCTTTTTACTGAAGGTAAAAGTCGCCGTAATCTTTACTGACATTGTCCGTAATGATTACTGAGATGGCACATTCGGACGGGACAAAAATCACAGAGAAGCTCTGGTAATTATTACTTTACCCCACCTCTCCATGTTAAACTAGTCCCGTCCGAATAAGGCTTTTTACCTTCAGTAAAAAGATCCGGAAAAATTACCTCAGGTTATACTAATCCTGTGCAAATAGACCCGCTGGAAACATGTATGTAAATATTTCATCATTTCCTGTTTAAAAGTATTTTTCCGTGGTTTTTCAAGTATGGAGTGGAGACGCTTGAAAAAGCATTCAGTTGCGTTTCAGACGCAAGTCTGTGGCAAAACTCAAGTGTTTTCCACATACCATTTAGATCATAAAGAAGATCGAAAGCACTTGTTAGAGGCACTAAACATCTTTTAGTGTTAGGTACTGTAAGTGCCTATTACCAACACAATCCAATCTGAAGTTAGTTAATATCATTCGACATAACTGTTTTATAAATATAGGTTATGTGTTTGCGCACGTGATATCAGGAAGCAACGTAATACTCACATGACAACAGGAGGGTGACGGCGATGCGCAAATCGAGTTACCCCTCCCACTTCTGCTAGAGATATCTTATCCCGTGCGAATTGGCCGGCCATTACACATTCAGACGTCATGTGGTAAAATTACATTACTCCATCTACCCTTGTAAAGTTAATCCCGTCCAAATAGGGCTAAAGTCGCCGTAATCTTTCCTGCGTCTTCCTGCTTCTAGCTCCTCTGTTGTTCCTTGCTTCCTTGCAGTGCATTTAGATAAAATGGCTTTCATGACCTATTTGGTTGCAAAAACGGTAGTCTACTGCCTGAGGGTGCAACTGTAGTTGGTGTGTAGCTATATCATCCCTCTGATAAAAACTTTTGGATATAGGATTTGATATGTTGGTGCACTGGATAAAAAAAATTATAATAAAAAAAAGTGTTTTATTAAATCCCTATGTGTACATTTTAAAGCCAGCCTACAAGCACTTCAGAAACTAATGAGGGTGAAGTGCCAAAATAACATGTGCCTTTCTACCATATTATACCCCATAATAGTTCAATTAAACAGGAAAAATAAAAGTACCAAAAATTAATTATACACAATATAAACTAGGATAATTTAACAGTAGCAGATGTTAGGGTGACATTATCCAATTAAATATGTCGTTCACATAAGTGAGATTTAATGAGACACTCAGTGTGTTACAGAAATTGTAATTTAAAGGAATTTTCGAATATTTCTGTTTGTTCTGTTATTGTTTACATTTGTATTTTGACTTGAAATATGAGTAAACATGCTACTATGGACCAATACATTATGTACATGTAGCAATGTTCAGGGAAGAAGGAGGCGGGAACCGGCGAACAAGCAAAATATAATTTATTTAAATAAAACAAACAAACGAAAATACCGCCAGCAGCGTCTCGCGGACGACTGCTGGCTACAGAAAATAAATATAACTGCCAGCAGCCCCTCGCGGACGACTGCTGGCTAAAGTAAAATACAAAAACAAAACACAACTAAAATACAGGCCTGTTCCTCTCTCGATCATCAACGTCGTCGCTCCTCCTTTATGCTTCCGCTCCTCCGTGAGAGATGCGAGACCGGTGTGCCTCACATGTGTTGCTCATTAGCAATCGCACCACCGGCCTCGCGCCGTTCTCTCACGTCCCTCGGCCGTCCTGTTCGCCACATACCCCCATCGCCCCTCACAGGCCGGGGGGTACCCACGAGCCTGTGCCTACTCCCCCCCCCCCGGCGGCGGCGATCCCTGGGGAGTATGGACAGACAAACCGAGGGAAACGGAGACGGAAGCAAGAGGAGCGACAGATCGAGAGAGGGGAGAGAGGAAAAAAAAAAAAAAACTTGGTCCGGTTCCCACAACGCGCTGCCATCTGGTCCCCCACCAGCTGTGCGCTCTCCTCCGCGGTGCCTGGCGGTGACGCTGGGTAGCCCTCGGTGGACGGCTCAACGCTCCTCCGCCGCCCGGTGGACGGCGACGGCTCCTCGGGTGCCTCGGGCAGACGGTAGGAGTCCCCCGCTCCCTGCTCCTCCCCTTCACTGGTGGACGGCAGCAGGCTCCGGCCCACGGCGAGCGGCGGCGACTCCTCCTCTCCCTCCCGGATGGCAGCCGCCCCTCCAATACCCAGGCGGCCGGCAGCGAGCTCGACCGTCCCACCGGCAACTCACTCCAGCGCACCGCCTCGAGCGTCCGTGGCCGCGAGTCCCCCGCTCCCTGCTCCTCCCCTCGCTCGGCGGATGGCAGCAGGCTCCGGCCCACGGCGAGCGGCGGCGACTCGCGCACCATGCTCGATGGCACCGCGGATTCCCCACATCGGCGAGGACTCTCTGACAGCGCGTTCCTCCCTCTTCCCGGGTTTCGGCACCAGTGTAGCAATGTTCAGGGAAGAAGGAGGCGGGAACCGGCGAACAAGCAAAATATAATTTATTTAAATAAAACAAACAAACGAAAATACCGCCAGCAGCCCCTCGCGGACGACTGCTGGCTACAGAAAATAAATATAACTGCCAGCAGCCCCTCGCGGACGACTGCTGGCTAAAGTAAAATACAAAAACAAAACACAACTAAAATACAGGCCTGTTCCTCTCTCGATCATCAACGTCGTCGCTCCTCCTTTATGCTTCCGCTCCTCCGTGAGAGATGCGAGACCGGTGTGCCTCACATGTGTTGCTCATTAGCAATCGCACCACCGGCCTCGCGCCGTTCTCTCACGTCCCTCGGCCGTCCTGTTCGCCACAGTACACAATTTATTTATTTATTTATCTAACATACACTGATAAAAAATATTTTGTGGTGAAGTAAATACTACAGAAATAATGTAATTTACATAAAAAAGTTAGTTCAGACAAGAATTAAAAAAACGAAGTAAATTCTATATAAGTACTCAATTCAAGCGTGTATAAATGAAAGCGTAAATATCAGCGTTATAAAATTAAGTAAAATTTCTCAACTTTTCTGATACTGGTGTTCCCATCATGCAGTGGGCTTTGAATAATTAATGAGATTGATTTTTCACTGTTTTCCAGCTATATTTACAATGTTTAATCATTGCCAACTTGCCATTTTCTGACATTTGGAGTTCATTTTCTACTCAAAAAGAAACATAAAATAATAATAATAAGGGAATGGTTGGCTAAAATAATGTAAAATTAGGACACACTGATTGTGAATTACAAGAAGTAGTAGGTAAGTCAATGCAGCTGATGGCATTTATGTTCAAATTATTCAGTTATGTTTATCAGTCAACTCAGAGGCTACAATCAGTGCACACACTAAGGACTTAAATGTTCCTAAACATGAAAAGGAAGTGATAGACCCGCAAACTGATCTATTTAAGATAAGAAGGATAAGAGAGCCAAAAATTTCACTCTCTCATCTATTCACTTAAATGATGCTTGTGGTACTTTTAGCCCTTATGTCTCTTGTTAATTTGCCTATAGGGACAATGGCTGAAAATTACTTGCATAGCTAAAAGTGACACATTTATATTAAAGTACTTTAATGAAGTGATTAGTTAATTAAGCCAGTGAACTCTGGTATATTCTTAGACCCGCACATACAGTGATGGATTGACAGATTGGTGTTAATACTCACTAATATAGTACATGATCATAGAAACCTAATTTTTTTTCCAAAGGTATATGGGAAATTGTCATGAGTCATGTAGTGTGACATCTAAAGTCTTCATCTTAAGTTTTAACCATGTCTTTTTAAGCCATTCATTCATAATTATTTTCAATGAGCTCATTCTGATTCTGAAAGCATTTAAGGAGAACCCCTCATAACTTCAGTGGTCACTACAGTGGGCAGCTATTCAAAAAGCATTTTCTTGGATTTGCATGGGTTTTGATGGCATAGTTGCACATCAACCTCTACAGTGGACCCTGGTGCATCATCCTATTCATTGCCAACAAATGGCAAGCCATTGTGTGTCGATTTTTTCCCACTACAAACCAAAATGGCCAATGGCCAGTCAGAAATGCCACGTTTCTCCGGAATATCCACCCATTCCTTCTATCCTAGGAGACTCTTGCAGGTAAAAAATTTTTGTAGCATCAAGCAATATCTAATGAGTCATACCACAGTTACATTTATATATATATATATATATATATATATATATATATATATTTATATACTTCACTGTAAATAGAATAGCCTGACAATATCCTAAATAATAAGTATTGTGGTATTCCGCTATTTCTCACTGAAACTCGTAAAGATCAGGGCTTAAAGAAAATCCTGAGCTTCCCAGTCGTATTTACGACATTGTGGTGCTGTTCATTTGCTACAGATGCAACATGAACCAATCAGCTTTTGCCAAGTAGTTAACTCTGTAAATATTGGTGCGTTCAAGTCATGTCAAGTTGAACGCACCAATATTTACAGAGTTAACTACATGACACAAGCTGATTGTTTCATGTTTTATGTGCAGCAAATGAGCCTGCTGCTCAACATTTAAATGGTTGGTTACCATTCAATATAGCAGTTTGCAGCACGCTTTCAGAGTTCGTCTAAAAGTCAATAGCCCATCTTGATCGTGAACGCTTCCATGTTACACCATGTTACACTGTCTTGCTCTAGAGATACGAGTAATTGCTAAGCAGCAGCATTTACGTTATTGTGTCTACAGAAGCAGCAAGCGGTTTATGTATTTCATGTGAGAATACAGCGAGAACACAGGGTCAAAGCATCACGGTTAGTGATAGTGCTTGGACAATGCATGTACGATTTGATTTCGGCGCGGCTTTGCATCACGCTGCATCCATGGACAGCTTCACCTTTTAACTGGGTCTAAAGATTTCGTTGTGCCGCTCCCGTCTGGCGTAGATAGTTTTAAAAGTGAAATAGGCATTCGCTTATGGTTTTGCTTCAATGGGGCTTACAGCAATTCTAATTTCTTGTACAGTAGCAGTATCCATAGATATGCAGATTGCATTGTTTGCTAAAATGATTAGCGGCAGCATATATATCAAATTCAGATTGTAATGTTTGAAAAATTATTATTATTATTATTATTATTATTATTATTATTATCATTAGCATCATCCATAGCACAGTACGATAGCGTAGTAGTGTTGTGAATATTAATTTCTTAGTGGTTTCATTCTACGTTGCAGCGTGTGGGCCGATTCAGATGCACGTCACACTTCGTCAGGTCTGTTCGCCTTCGTTTGCATGGTGCTTGTACGGTTACAGAGAAATTCATTACAAAATTTGTTCAAATCATTTAAAAAAATAGTTTAGGGGTAGTTTAAAGTTAATAAATTATTAAATTAGTTAATGTATGAAGATAATTCAAATAATAATAATAAATCAGTTCAGATTCTGTTCTGTTTAGTGATAATGTAAAGTTGGATTATGAAATTAGTTTGTCACCTTTAAAGTATTTTTTTTAATGTATAAGTTAGTTAATTATGTTAGCAACTAGTGGTTGAAAAAGGTATTGCAGGTATTGGTATTATAATAGTATAATAATATAATAGTATAATAGGTATTGCAGTCCAATTCAAAATATCAGAGATCGCTGATGCTAACAGCAATTCTAAGTAGTAGGGGTCAATCGATTCTTGGGGTCACGATGCAAAATTTAAATTTGATATGCATAGATTTAAAATCTGATCAAATCTAAAATGTAATCTATGCATATAGCTTATCGAATTGAAATTTGATTCAAAATCGAGAATCTTACAGAGAAATGAACAGCAGCTACTTTTAGCCCCAAACAAGCAAGAGTTATTTAGTTTAAATTATACACACCTCATAACTGCAATTTAATCTAAAATGAGTGAGCATCAAGTCGACAGACCTACAGTATCTATGAAAGGAAGTGACTCATCTGGATCTGGGTTGTGTTTCCCAAAAGCATCATAAGCCTAAATTGATTGGTGGTAATCGTCCTACAATCAATTTAAGCTTACGATGCATTGGGGAAATGCAGCCCTGATCAGTGGCCGATCGTTTGGAGTTAGAGATATATAATATGGGCCATTGCATTTTCAATATTTATTACTTTAGCCTCAGATACAGGGCATGTTCATTATCTTTTATAGGCTATTTGTTCTAGGGTATTTGTAAAACCGCTTGTGTATCCATGTTGAACGTGCTTCTTGTATGTAAAAACTAAAGCAGCCTACATGTTTACGGAAAGATTGCAAGAAAAGCTTGACGTGTGCTTGACTAACTAAACTAAACATTATTTAAGGATATTTTCTATTTGTTAAAAGTTTGATACGAACTGCTGTTGTCAAGTATAAGCTTCATTCATTATGCTTCCTCCGTTGCGAGCCTGTGCCCTTTCCAAACTGTCTGGTGGCCTTCTTTGAAACAACATCATTATATTAAAAATTTAGAAAATCGATTTTTAAAATTTGTGAATCGATTCGAATCGGCGGAAGATGGAATCTCGATTCATTTGTGAATTGATTTTTCTCCAACCCAGACTAAGTAGGCTACTTTGTGCAGCATCAGTAGGCTTTGCTTAGCGAAATCAGATCTTAATATACACTACCGTTCAAAAGTTTGGGGTCAATTTTTTTTTTAAAAGAAATTAATACTTTTCTTCAGAAAGGATGCATGAAATTGATATAAAGTGACAGTAAAGACATTTATAATAATGCAAAATATTTATTTTTTAATGAAATGCTTTTCTCTTGAACTTTCAAAGAATCCTGAAAAAAATGAATCACTGTTTGCACAAAAATATGAAGCAGCACAACTGTTGTCAACTGTGATAATAATCTTAAATGTTTCTTGAGGATCAAATAATCATATTAGAGTGATTTCTGAAGGATCATGTGACACTGGAGTAATGATGCTGAAAATTCAGCTTTGATCACAGGAATAAATTACATTTTAAAATATATTCACATAGAAAACAGCTGTTTTACATTGAAATAATATTTAACAATATTACTGGGTTTGTTTTGTATTTTTAATCAAATAAATGCAGCCTTGGTGAGCAGAAGAGACTTCTTTTAAAAACATAAAAAATCTTACCGACCCCAAACTTTAGAACGGTAGTGTACGTTAATGTCAGGTATATTACATGTCAGCAGCAGCACACATAGCAAATTCATACTGTAACACTGCGCATATTAACAGCAACAGCACATATTTTACATTCAATATTGCATGTAGTGAATATTATTAAAGGTAGCAGTGGCAGAAGCAATCAATCAATGTAGTTGCGTGAAGGTACAGTGAAAAGCATTGCAGGCAGTGAACTCATTACACAGTGTCTGCACTGAAGTACCACGCATGGACGCCACAAACGATCCTCCAAATGAATTTTTCTTTCGTATCATGTAGCGTGAGCACTTGAAGTAGGCTACGTCAGAAACTGTGTTGCTCTCATTACCGCATCCAGTGTGGACAGCTTCACCTATTATAATGGGTTCTATTGATTTCGTTGTGTCGTGCTGCTCACATTGGCTTAATCACAGTGTAGTAGACACAAAGTGAAATAGACATTCGCTTATGTTCTAATTTCTTGTGCAGCCGCAGTAGCACCCTGCATAGCTATTCAGATTGTATTGTATGCAAAAAATTATTAGCAGCAGCATACATGGCAAATTCAGATTGTATGTTTTATATTATTATTGTCAGCAGCAGCATGTACAGCATTTTCTGTGGTTGCGTAGGATATTAATTGTTCAAAATGATATTAACCTCAGCATGCAGCATGCATGGTAAATTCAGACAGTAATGTAGTGAATAATATTAACATCATTAGCATGCAAAGTATGCGAATAAAGTACTGTAGCATCTTGGTATGAGTCATGCATTTGGCTAATTATAGTTCTTAATATGCAATACAAATATATTAAATTATCGAAATATGTGAAATATAGTTAATGTTACCATAATGTTAACTCTTTACAGTAGAAAGCAGGAGGGTGTTGTGTTCCAAACTCTTTTCATTCATTTAAAGGTATTATCAAAGAAGAGGGACTAAATTCTCATTAAATTACTCATAGCTAGTAATCACACTGAGAAATAGATAAAATAGGGATGCACCGATACCAATTTTTCCAGAACGAGTCCGATACCAATAATTTTATTTTTACTACTTGCTTATACCGAGTACTTTTTATTTTTTTATTGCGCAGAGAAACCAAAATAATATGAATAAAATTAGTTGGCTTTGCAAACAGATATGTCCTTCAGTTATTTTTATGTCTAATTATGCCTGTTAAAATGTATTGTAGAGCTACAGTTACTTTCCATGTTCATTTTATTGCTCTATCATCTTTTATCTTTAATTTAATAGCACAGTGTATATTTTTAGCTGCTCCAGCAGGGCTCAACCAGTCAAGAGCAGTGAGAGATTTTCTCCTTGTCTTTTGTTGTTAGATTAAACATTGAATATAAAGACAGCAGTAGGTTTATTAGGCTGCTGTCACTTTAAGAGCGGCACTTATCCAACATACTGTCACACACTCCTTTCTTTTCAACTGTTTGCATTTACTTAAGACATAACCGACATATTTCACAAAGATACTTGCCTCTATGGGCATTTTGAAATAATTTTGTCTAAATGTATCCATTAAAGACATGAAAGAGAACTCGATTTAATAGGCTATTCACACACTGTCTGAGGCAGATTTCAAGGCGCACGCTTCAGGATGTTTGCGTACAGACAGGAAACGTCATGTGATTACTGTACCGCCTTCCTGTAATAATGTAGGGAACCACTTGTTATACATAAATCATGTAACAGTTCACGCACAATTTAGTTTTAATTCAAATGACACGTGTGCTGAGTGAATGATCAGCAATCAGAGCACGAGCATGCAACAGAAGAGCTCTCTGTCTCTCTCTCTCTCTACTGTCAGTTAATGTTAGTAATATGTGCCTTGTATGAACTTCTTTGCTATTGACATATCCAACAGAACTACAAACTTTCCAGCGATGTCTGTGAAAAGAGATGTGCACTCGACAAATCTCTAAATAATTAATATAGCTTAGACTAGAGTTGTGTGGGTGAGTAAAACTTGATCTGCAGTAATGTCAATTTTGAGTTGCATTGTGCAAATGGAGAAGTGCTTAGGCAAGTTTGCGAGTGTTTGTCTAAAGGTGGAGCGCATCCCTAGAAACTTTCAGACTAGTATGATGGGGCAGGTTGCATTTTAACTGCAGTTTATCTACCCTCCAGGAGCAGTATTGGACACCCATGTTCTATGTACTTTTTGATTCTAATTGGAAACATTATTTCTAAGAGTGTAGCTAGGGCCGGATTTATGCATAGCCATTCTAGGCACATGCCTATACTTGCACGTCCAGGGGCCAATTATAATGACAAGAAATAATATATTTTTAAAACGATTATTATTTCACTCTAATGGTAAAACAATGTAAAGACTAATACAAAATGTAAAATATCGGGCTGAAGCCTTATATCTATACATTTCGTCTTTTTTTCCCCATAAATCATTACTATTGGTCACACTTTACGCCTGTCTGTAGGTTTTTACAAATATTTAACCTATGAAATGTATTAAAAAGAGCTTGTGACTAAACCTTGTATCTCCATTGGATCCTCAAACGATCAGTCAAACCTCATATTAACTCTATCATGAATCTTAGTTCTTCTATCATGAATGAAGTGCTGCATGCAGTTTAATCCATCTCTGCTTGTTTGTAAGGGGAAAAAAAGAACTGTTTATTTGAATAAGTACAGGGTTTTCTTTACTCAAGAAACTCCCTCTGTATAAAGGCTAATGTTTTATGTATTTGAGGAGCAGAGAAGTCTGTTTTAGTCTAGCATTTGTCATTGAGTCATTGTCAATACTGACTTAAATAAACTGTGTGTAGCACTTCATCGTTTATTACATGAGATTTTGGACAATTTACTGAAACACTGAACGCCCACATAGCTAAAGTAAACTTAATAACTAAATAACCTGTAAGTTGCAGAAAACATAATGCAATGCACTGGCAATGGTGCGTTCACTTTAATGGCAGAAAAAACAAATGCATATGTCCTACATTTACTAGTCAAAAACTCAATTTGAACTTGATTTTGGTGGAATGTTAATAATGTAATGACACATGCAAGTACGTCACCATATAAAGCCAGAATATCAACTTTGTCAACACAGGCTTTATTATGAAAAAAAAAACAGCATTTTTTCCCATTTCCTGAAAAGTAGTGATTTTGGACAGCGATGATATATGTTTAATGTAAGCTTGGAAGGGGCCCAAAATTGTATTTTGCCTACAATATAAGGTAAATCCAGCCCTGAGTGTAGCTTTATAACCACAGAAACACGTGTAGTTGAGCAATTTCAGATGGCCCAGTTCTCCATTAGTGTGAAATGAAGACACACTGTCGATATAAAAAATAATTTACCCCAGATATACATGTACCTTGTCCATCCGTTTTGGTGCTGTAATTGATGCAGTGAGTGTAGCAGTAATACTGGACAACAGCATGCTGGCTTTCTTAGTTAACAATCAATACAGCCCCATTCAATACAGTTTAAGCCATTACACTGTGGCAGTTAATAAGTACTACAGAACACAATAATGCAATCAGTGCTAATAAACACAATCAGCTGGTGCGCACAAAGATAAATCTTAACTAGCTTTAATCTGTAGATGCACAAGCAGGTAGCCTGTACAGTTTTGTCGGTAGTAAGGGACATATTGTCATACATATTCCTTAATGTGTAGGCTTTCTTTGAGAATTTTTTTAGGCCTACATTACAGTTTTTTCCAATCGCTATGACAGTTTTTTCAATACATTTAACAAGTTTCCTAAACTCTTAACGCACCAACACACCTAAAACACACAATTGGCAAAACGGTTAATTTCATGCTCAAAATCACACATTGTAAACTAAACTCCAAAACTAATTTTCAAAATACAATAATACACTAACACAATACACTATGTCTAACAAAACACTGCAAACATGTTTCAAAATCAAACAATTATTCAAAACACTAACACATGTTCTCTTCCAACAGGAACATTTAGTCAATCATAACACAATGACAAAAAAACACTATCATCAGCTGAAATTACAGAAACTGCATTATTTTATGTATATTTTAAGTATATTGTATTGATCATAGATTGTGTTTTGCACTGTAGTTTCTTTTGATGCCTCTCTACATTTTTGTTTTGTTGGGTTTAGTAAATGCATGCATTTTGTTTCTTTTGCTGTAGAAATTCAATACAAAAAAATGAATGACCATCTCAGAGTAGCTTTATAGAATGTACAGTTTATGAAGAAAAAAAAAAAAGACAGACAGAATTGCTGCAGTAAATACTTTATTTGCAAAAGGACATTGCTGCAAGATATACAAACAGAAAAAGCACTGGAATAATAATTGAAAAAACAAAGTAATCTTCTAATCTGCCCGGTCTTCTGCATTTGGCCACATGTTCTCATCCACATCACACCTGATATCTTCTCTGGCAAGGCATCGTGGGAAGAATCTTTTGGCATGCCTAATCCACCCCTGGCAGTGTTCAGCTGTGATGTCTTGGCATGCAGCATTCATTGCATCCAGGAGGGACATTTGGTCATGTGGACGATGGTCAAAAACCTTCCATCTCCAGGCTGAGAAAAACTCCTCAATGGGGTTGAGGAAAGGGGAGTAAGGGGCAAGGAAATGGGACATCATCCTTGGATGGGCGTCAAACCAGGCTGTGACTGCACGAGAATGGTGGAATGCCACATTGTCCCATATGATCACATATATTGGCAAGTGGTCTCCCACCTGTCCCCTTTCTACCTCTGGCACCAGTCTTTCGTGCAGGTCTTCTAAAAACAGGAGAAGGCGGTCTGTGTTGTAGGGGCCAATCTCACATTTATGCAGTAGTGCACCGTTGTTGGAGATTGCGGCGCACATGGTAATGTTGGCTCCTCTCTGGCCCGGCACAGTAACTGTGGCCCTTTTGCCAATTATGTTTCTCCCACGGCGACGCCTTTTTGCCAAGTTGAAGCCAGCCTCGTCAACATAGGTCATTTCATGTGGGACTTGATTGGCCTCCAACTCCATGACTCTCTGAAAGTAATTAAACACAGTGTATGTAAATGCTGTGCTGTATATCTACTGTATGTCCTAATGTACTCCAGGTTTATAGAGTAGTTTACTGCAAAACACACTGTGTATAGTACAGTAATGACTGTATTGCATAACCTTACCTGGACGTATTGGTGACGGAGTTCTTTGATGCGCTCACTGTTCCTTTCAAAAGGAACTTTGTATAGTTGTTTCATTCGGACTCTGTGTTTAGCTAGAGTCCGAGAAATGGATGTTATGCTGATTACTGCAATGTTCCCAAAGACAAGGTGGTCCTCTACAACTCTGGACTGAATGTCCTTCAGTTTTATTTCATTGTCACCAATCACCATGTTGACAATAGCAAGTTCCTGTTCTTCATTTAGGAGCTTTCCTCTGCCCCCTGAGGGAGGTAGACGTTGAATCCTTAGAGGGACAAAATACAGTTACATTTTAGAGACCGGAGGCATACAGTCACTCTAATAAATGGTAAAATTATTTACACTTTGCTGTAGGAGAAGCAATATCCTACCTGTTGGTTTCTCTGAAAATACTGACAATGGATGCCACTGTGTCCCGGCTGAGATTTGGCTGTACTCGTTCACCAGCCTCTCTGTATGATAGCCCGTGGTTTATGACATGGTCAATGATAGTAGCTCTTATTTGATCAGTTACCCTAGCTCTGGTCCTTCTTTGAGCGCCACCACGCATTCTAACTCCTCTCCCTCCACCTTGCCCCACTCCTCTCCCTTGTCCTTGGCCCACTCCTCTCCCTTGTCCTTGTCCTTGTCCCACTCCTCTCCCTTGTCCTTGTCCTTGTCCCACTCCTCTCCCTTGTCCTTGGCCCACTCCTCTCCCTTGTCCTTGTCCTTGTCCCACTCCTCTCCCTTGTCCTTGGCCCACTCCTCTCCCTTGTCCTTGTCCTTGTCCCACTCCTCTCCCTTGTCCTTGTCCCACTCCTCTCCCTTGCCCTTGTCCCACTCCTCTCCCTTGTCCTTGTCCCACTCCTCTCCCTTGCCCTTGTCCCACTCCTCTCCCTTGCCCTTGTCCCACTCCTCTCCCTTGCCCTTGTCCCACTCCTCTCCCTTGTCCTTGCCCCACTCCTCTCCCTTGTCCTGGTACTCGTCTTCCTCTCCCTCGTGCAGGCATTTCTTTCTTTTTTTCTTTCTTTCTCTTTCTTTCTTTCTTTCTTTCTTTCTTTCTTTCTCTTTCTTTCTCTTTCTTTCTTTCTTTCTTCCTTTCTTCCTGTTGCTCTATATTGTTCCTTTTCCACAAAAGATCAGCCCAAAAGGTCCTCTTTTACTTTATACCATATGGTCATGCGATTGAAAGAACCTCAACACCTGAGTGTGCTTCCTAGATGGGAATCAGCTGTGATTTATATATTTGCATAACTTCAATAAGCTGTTTCTCATTAGCAATGGAATAAGATACAGGGAATATATTTGTTTTTCAATTCACAATATGAACAGCTGTTCACTTTGACTTTAGCCTATATAAGTTATGTTTAGAACATGATGTTATCTATTCTGACATACAGTGTGAAAGCATTTGTAAATTTGACTGTAAAATTACATTGTTTTGGTCTTGGTTGAGCTTGTGTGTAAAAGAAGTTCAAGCATTTTAAATTTGTGCTAATTGTATGCATTTTGTGTTAAAGCAACAACAAATGTGTTAATAGTATAGCTTATACAGACGGATGTAGTGCTAACTGTGTTAATAGTTTAGGAAACTTGTTAAATGTATTGAAAAAACTGTCATAGCGATTGGAAAAAACTGTAATAAATAACATACTATACAGAAACAGGAATCTTTTAAAGGCACAATATGTAAGATTTTTGGATTAAAATATCCCAAAACCGCTAAAACAATGTTATACATTTTGTTGACTTGTGACTTGTAATGTTTAAATCCAGAGAAATCAGCTATTTTAATCAGTGTAAAGGCCCGTGTCAGTGTAAAGGCCCGTAATGTTTGGATACCTTTATTGGCAGAAACTAATCATATAGCTCAACATGGTTAGTCATATTGTTTGAATCTCTTGTTTTCTTGATTTACGTTTTCATGTTTGTACCATGCCTCAGAGAAAATGCTATTTTGTCAAGTGTCTAACATAGCATAATCAGAAAGAGCTTTATTTGTAGGAACAGCAATACAGCATTTTTTCCACCATACAATACAGTATATATTTAAAATTAATTGCATACCATTTAGCAACACAAGTCCATCCTGCTTTGATTAATATATAATTATTATTATATTCTAATATTGATCTAGCAGCAACTGAGCGAAAGCACAGAGTAACGGTGTAGACTTGGAATTAAAGCCTCTTTTGTTTCCCCGTTATTATTTGATTTACGGGACCAGACACCAGTTATCTTGCCAAGAAAGATTTTATTCTTATATGTCAGGAGAGAAACTTCAAGATGTTGTATTCATGCCAGGTCTATGCGTTTCCGTGTTTCTCTGAGGTAGTACAGTAAGATTGAGCTTTTATACATCACAGAGAGTCTTACAGCTTCCTTGTAAGGTAACAAAACATGTTGCTCTGAGCTTCTTAAAATTAGAACGTATGTCATACGTATACGTTATGTTTAGCATGTCACAATTCACTTCCATATTAAGAACTATCCTTGTTGTTTACATCTGTGATGCACTTACATCAGTCGAACATGTTACATTGTACACACCCCATAGCAAAATATAGCTTCCCCCTGTCTGACATATGATCCTCCCATGGATCCATGCTATCTATAGTTCCCTCATGCATTCAAACTTATGCTTTTGCAACTTCATAAGATGATACAACTGATTATGAATATTAATAAAGAATAATAATACAGATACATAATATTTAATAATAAAATAATATTAAAAGATGAAATTTTGGATCTTCATCTCCCTCCACTGGAACTACGACCGTCAGTTCCACACCATCATTCCCAGGTGGCCAACCTATAGAAGTGATAGTGAGGAGAAGAAATAGCAGACCAAAAAAATAGACAGAAAGAACAGAAGAATGGAAACAGAGAAACAAAACAAAGAACAAAACCCCAGCCCATGTTATGTCCCCGTATACTATGTGTATTTTAATATCTATGTGTATGTCTTTAAAATGACCCCCAATCATCTAAGAAAAGAAAAACTAATAAGTCTTCTGCCCGTGCCTGAACTCATTAATTAATTAACTCGTTAATTAATTAAATCCTTCAGTTCCGAACCAAAACAAGAAATTAAAATAAACGTTGACGTTAAAGGATCCTATCCCTTGGGGTTGAAAATCAGTAAGCGGATGTTCATTGTTTGTGAGGTAGTGTTTTGCATAAAATCTCTTATTTCACGCTGTATGTCCCATTCTTAGTTCTATCCATTTGGTTAGAAATAATCAATTTGACAGGTTTGGTACTTTTCCTTCTAGTAACACATATAACCATCTCTAATCAATGTCAATGGAACTGATTCCTGAAATGGAAGCAGAGAAATAATTAACATCACTTCTTTGTTCCCAATCTTTAAAACTAATGGATGAACATTGCTCAATCTCAGGCCATAAGCCATCATTATCATCTTGTTCATTCACTAAGCAAGGTTTAACTTGTGACCAATGATACCATCTATCTGTTCCTACACCCTTCCCTTTGAGACAAACACTTGTATCAGTAGTTAGGAGTATCTCATATGGTCCTTCCCATCTAGGCTCTAAACCTTTCCTAGCAATTCGTTTGATCATGACAAAACTACCTAACTCGGGAATGTGTGGAATGTCAGTAGTGGTGTGTTTTTCATCCCATTGCTGTTGAGCTTCTCGCACTTTCTTATTATTGTCTTTAGTAGCTTTGTCTAGCATTGCGAGATAACGGCGTAACTTTTCTTGGAACAAAGTAGAGTCTCCTCCTGTTCCCGCTGGTGGCGGAGCATCAGGAGGTAGAACCATTGCTCTTCCCGTCATTAGTTCAAAAGGGGTTAGTCCTGTAACTCGGTTTGGAGTTGCTCTCAAGTTCCACAGAATAGCAGGTAATAACTTATGCCAGCCTTGGCCAGTTTGCAGAATGGCTTTGGTAAGAGCGGTTTTCAAAGATCTATTCATTCGTTCAACCAGGCCTGAGCTTTCCGGCCTATAAGGAATGTGGAATTTCTGTTTAATTCCCATCAATTTCATTGCTTCCTTCATCAATTTCCCAGTGAAATGAGTTCCATTGTCAGAATCAAGTTCATATGGAAGGCCCCAGCGAGGAAAAACTTCTTCCACCATTACTCGTGCTGCCGCTTCAGCAGTGCAGGATTTTGTAGGGTATGCTTCCACCCATCTAGTAAATCTGTCCATGATTACAAGTATGTATTGATACCCTCCACTGGGTGATAAAGGTCCTGTGAAATCAATTTGGAGGTGTGTCCATGGACCTGTTGGTCTGGGTGCATGTGACATTCGCACCTTTACAGATTTTCCTACATTTGCTTTGAGGCATATCAAGCATCTCCTACAGTAATCATCAATGTCTCTCATCATTCTTGGCCACCACCAAGTCTCACTGATTTGAGATTTCATTGCTTTTGCTCCAGCATGTACCTTTCCATGATACAGCTGCATTAGTTCTCTTCTTGTTCCGATAGGCATCACCACTTGTCCTGTTGGAATTCTCCAGATACCTTGATCATCCTCTTTCGCTCCCACTTTCATCCATTGTTCTTTCTCTTCATCTGTCTCCAATTGATATGACAGAAGATGGAGCTCAGGATTATCCTTGCTATTTTCCTTTACCAAGGTAACAGGAGTAAAAGGAAGTAAAGCTGCTTCTCTAGCTGCTGCATCTGCTGCCGTGTTTCCTTGACTTTCTTTGGACTTGTCAGATTGATGTGATTTTACTTTGATCACGGCTGCTTCTCGGGGTAAGTAACATGCTGTAATCAAACGACGAATTATGGAAGCATGTTGTATTTCGCTCCCACTGCTAGTGATAAGTCCACGTCTTTTCCACAGAGCAAGGTAGTCATGGACCACGCCAAAAGCATAACGACTATCTGTATAGATGTTGACTCGATCTCCTTCTGATAGTTCAAAGGCTTCTGTAAGTGCTATAAGTTCAGCTACTTGTGCTGAAGATTTCCCAGAAAGGGCTCCTTTCTTTACAACAGTTCCATCTCCTTTCACTACAGCCCATCCAGTATGTCGTTTTCCATCAACATAATAACTGGATCCATCAACCCATAACTCTTTGTCTGGGTTTTTAAGAGGGATTGGATTAACTGGACCAAGACTATCTTCTTCTACTTGTTTTTCACACTCATGTGGTATTCCCTCGTGTGGTTCCAGCATCATTGTTGCAGGGTTAAGAGTCGTGTCCCTGATGATTTCCACTCTTAAATCTTTGTTCAACAAAGTTGCTTCCCATTTTGCTCTTCTTGCATCAGTTATGGTTTTGATGTTCGTGTTGTTCAACAGTGTCACTATACTGTGTGGAGTGTGCAATATGATAGTTTGTGCTCCTATCAGATTCTCAACAGCATCCACTGCCCATGTGGCACCATCGAGGGCTTGTATACACCGTGGTTGCCCAATCATAGTGACAGGAATCTTTGTGGAAAAGTATCCAACTGGTCTGTATCGATCACCTGGTTTTTGACACAGTACTGCTGAATATGTCTCATCTCCTACCCTGGTCCACAAATGAAAATGCAACCGTCCGTCAGGAAGTCCCAATGCTGGGGCTGAAGTCAGTTTTTCTTTCATAGAAGTAAACGCTTCCTCAGCTTCTGGTGTCCAGTTTATATGTTCCACTCCAGGCTTTCCTCCCTTGTACAGGTCGATGAGGGGGCTGGTGATGCTAGCAAAATCAGGTATATACTGACGACAATAGTTGAAAAGTCCCATCACCTTCCGCATTCCTGTAACTGTTAGAGGTTTTGGAAGTTGTCGTAATGCCTCTACACGCTCTGTTGTCATTCTCCTTCCCTCCACAGATATTTCTTGGCCCAAATAGATAACCTTGGATTTGGCCAGCTGTGCTTTATCGGGGTTAACTTTGAATCCCCCTTTCCTAAGGGCTTGTAGGACAACATTCAGAGCAAATACATGGCTGTTTTCATCTGGGCTTGCAATTAACAAGTCATCAACATATTGGAGGCAGACACTTCCTGATTTCTCAATTTCAGCTTTTTGCTCCGTTAAGAACTGGTCCAAAGCTCTATGAAATACAACAGGAGAAAGATTAAGACCTTGTGGGAGTCTGTTCCAAACATACTGTTTTGCGCCCACTGTGAAGGCTAATTTCTCTTGAGATCTTTTGTCTATAGGTATAGACCAGAAAGCCGACAGTACATCCAGTACCGTAAAAATTTTAGCATTTCCTGGAATGTCATTCAGAATGGTGGCAGGATTGGCCACAATAGGATGCGGTTTTGGTGTTACACTGTTAAGTCTTGTGTAATCAATGGTTAGTCTCCATAAGTTATCAGATTTCTTGACAGGCCAGACAGGACTATTAGTGGTAGATGAAGTTTGTCTGATGATTCCTTCAGCTTCCAAGTCTGCCACTATCTCCTCCACGGCTCGTCTTGCTTCAGGTCGGATGAGGTATTGTTTATGAGGGGCATGTATCGGTCCCTCAATAACAATGGGATCAATGTTGGCTTTACCACAATCCAATTTGTGTTTAGCCCAAACATCCGGATATAAACTGCACAGAAGACCCCACACACCGTCTTTCTTCCAGTTTCTGATAATTGGTTTTGCTGTACCAACAGACCTTAGATTACATGTGCGATCTTCGTGTGGTATTATCCCAGCAGTTGTAGCGATTTGACGACTGTCAGTGAATATGATCATGTTTAACAATGGAAGAATGTCCATGCCAATAAGGCTTCCTTGTGAATTCGGCCCAACCCAGAAAGATGTCCATAAGACTTCATCTTCATGTATTTGCAGTGGAACTTGAATACTTTTGCGGAATTTTGTGATACCTCCTCCAACTCCTTCAACATCCATAGTTTCCTCTGTTGTAGGTAGGTTCAGATCTGTTATTGAAATGGCTGCGCCTGTGTCCACAAGGATGTCACATGGGTGGCCCCCTATTAATGCATTGACGAAAAGGCGATTGTCTCTTTTCTTACTAATACAGGGGGCCGCTGATTCCTATTGCGGACGCATAATTCCCTCAATGAGCTGACGGACTTGTGCTTCAGTCCACGTCTTCCCTTGAGGGGTTTCATTATGGTTTTTTGCACTGACCTGTCTAAATGATGGACCTTGACCTTCTGCTCCACCTCCTTTAGCCCAACAATCTATTTTTGAGTGTCCACGCTTTCCACAGTTGCTGCAGGAAATCACCCTATTCTTTGTGTCCTTGTTGTATTGAGCTGTTGCCACTCCTCTTCGATATGGCTTGTTTCCTTCTTCTTTATTTGATCTCATAGCCATCTCTAAGCGGCCAGCCCATTGCATAATTTGGTCAAATGTCTCACCTGGGTTGACTCCAAGTGATAAGGCTTGTTGGTATTTTGTGCTAAGTCCATCCACAAGTGTGTCAGTGAACTGTACATCATCTCTGTCAGGTTGTTTCTTGGCACAGAGAGCCCATCTCTCATAAGCATTCCACTTACGTAGAGCATATTCATCTGGAGATTCATCATCCTTTTGCTTAATCAATGTCACTAATGTGAAAGGAAATTTACCACTGCCCAAGATTTCCTGGATTTCTTTTCGGAACACATCTAATGCTTGCCAAAGACCCAGGGGTCGTCCCTGGCCATCAACCCACAAATCTATCCATTGGGCGGTTGTTATCGAAGCTGGCAAGCGTTCCCATCTGTCTCTTGGGATTTTAGCTTTCACAATGGTGTGTATGTCTCTTAATGTCATTTGATGTGCTTCAATCAATGAGTCTAATTCTCGCCAAAACTCTGTGTTTGGATCTTGTCTCTTCAGAGGAGGCAAGGCTGTGAGAATGGCTTGACGTTCTCCTGGTGTGAATGGTCTCTCTTCTGTCATCATCTCAGATCCTTCCCTTTTAATTACAGGTGAAGAAAATTCAGGACCAAACTTGTCAATTGTGATCATGTCGTCATCTCTTGTCTCATCACCCCAGTCAGAATCATAATTCCGAACTGGTGTACATCGCAGCATGTCTCTGTTTGGCTGAACTGTTTTAGATCTTGTTATTACCGGAGCTGCTTGTGCAGATGCAATATACATTTTGTCAACTGGACCTCCATTTGATCTCGAAGCTTGAGGCTGTGTCAGAGGTTTAGATGAATTTGTATATTGTTCAGGCAAAATTGGATAAATTGGGTTGTAAGGAGGAGGCGTTACAGTTGTTGCAGATTTCACTGGTGCTTGTGAATATTTCTTTTCAGCTTCAGTTATTATATTTGTCCAATCTGGATCAAATGAATCATCATTGGTTGTATTCTCTCCATCTGAACATTTAATAGACATAATTTTGTTCAATTTGTTATATGCTTCAATTTGAGGCTTCATTGCTTCAACAAGTGGGACCGGGCACCCATTGATACCACAACAAATTCCACCTTGTTTCAAAATCCAATGTGCGGCGAGGATTGGAAATACTTTTGACTTGATAGAGTCCTTCTGGGACTCAAGCCAGCTTAACTGCACATCCATAGATGTGTTAATGTCCAGTCCTTTTTTCAAAAACTTAGCTTGCTTTTTCTGTTTTCTTTCTAAGTACCAAGCAGATATTGTTCTGCTGTTAAATCCACTTTCTGCCATTGCAAATTATTTGTCACTCTGTGTCTGTGTGCTCAAACAGCAGGGCTATTTTTGTGAGGGAGTGTGTGTGTGAATTCCAGGGGAGGCCCTCTGCTTTTCTCACTCCACCTGTTCTAATTTCTCAAGAACAAAGAAGGGGTTGGGAAACAAAAAACAAAAAAAAACAACTCTAATATTTTCTGTTTTTCCTTTTTGTTTGTCTTAATTCAGATTAATTTATATATATATATATATATATATACATACACACATATATATAGATATATACACACATTAAAGTTGCTCTCAGATCAGTCTTTTCCTCCAAACACTGAACAGCTTTATTGTCAAAATCAGAATGCATGCAATTCTAGCATCTACTCCATTGATACCCTTCTTCTAAGGGTTCAATCCTCTGCGTATTTACGTTTTAGGGTTTATTTGTATTTTTTTATACTGCACTGTACTAACTTCAAGCACAGACCCGCCACTGTAAACCGCTATAAATCACTGCTTGTCACACTATCCTCGTCTTCTTCTGAAACGATTCTTTGTGTATTGGAATATATTTTAGAGATAAATCTGCCCTTTATCGCAATCTCGCCATATTCCAACCACCTTACAAGCTAATTGCTAAATCGCCTTACAGCTATTTCCAAAATTTGACTAAGATGGTCTTTTTCCTAAAAAAGATCCACTTTCTACAGTTTTTTCAAAAATGAAAAAGACTTCCCCAGCATCATTCAATATTCAGAGGTTTACTGACCAGAGCAACTCAAATAAGCCACATTCTAATTATTTAAATTATTTTTCTTTTTTTTCTGACACATATATTCATTGGCAAAACAACTGGTACTTTAAATAACACAGTTCTTTTAAGCAGTTTCAGTCAATGTCCAATCATCAGGCAGACTTAGAATTATTTAGAATAGGAAAAGTCTTACCTTGAATGATTGACAAATGCCTGAAGATGCAATCCTGTTCTCGTGACGCCAAATGTAGACTTGGAATTAAAGCCTCTTTTGTTTCCCCGTTATTATTTGATTTACGGGACCAGACACCAGTTATCTTGCCAAGAAAGATTTTATTCTTATATGTCAGGAGAGAAACTTCAAGATGTTGTATTCATGCCAGGTCTATGCGTTTCCGTGTTTCTCTGAGGTAGTACAGTAAGATTGAGCTTTTATACATCACAGAGAGTCTTACAGCTTCCTTGTAAGGTAACAAAACATGTTGCTCTGAGCTTCTTAAAATTAGAACGTATGTCATACGTATACGTTATGTTTAGCATGTCACAATTCACTTCCATATTAAGAACTATCCTTGTTGTTTACATCTGTGATGCACTTACATCAGTCGAACATGTTACATTGTACACACCCCATAGCAAAATATAGCTTCCCCCTGTCTGACATATGATCCTCCCATGGATCCATGCTATCTATAGTTCCCTCATGCATTCAAACTTATGCTTTTGCAACTTTATAAGATGATACAACTGATTATGAATATTAATAAAGAATAATAATACAGATACATAATATTTAATAATAAAATAATATTAAAAGATGAAATTTTGGATCTTCATATGAAGGTTTCTCTCCTGACATATAAGAATAAAATCTTTCTTGGCAAGATAACTGGTGTCTGGTCCCGTAAATCAAATAATAACGGGGAAACAAAAGAGGCTTTAATTCCAAGTCTACAAACGGTATGACAGCTTTCAACATACTCAAAAGTATTTTACTATGATTGTTTTAACCAAGTAAAAAAAAAAAAAAAGTCAAATAAAGTGACCTGTATGAGTAGTAATTCAGCACTTGTAGCAAATTAGCATAATAACAGCAACGTAAAAAAAGTCCAAGGCTCTCAGTCTGCCCTAATTCAGACCACAGTACTGTTAATAAATACATTAGCATGATTTCCTATGAACATGATTTCTGCCTGAGTCCCGTCGGGTGTTTCCATCGGCTGCAGAGGTAAAGAAAGACAACATCAAGCTACGCCTTTGTTATTGTTTTGAACAAGCAACCATAGCAACAAAACTTACTGTGCCTTCAACGCTTTAAATTTATAGCGTGACATAAAATATAAGTCTTTATTAACAGCTTCATCTAGCACCAACATGAATCTTTCGATATTTTACATTTATAATCAGTGTACACATTTTGTTTCTCTATTAATCTTTCAGAATTAAGTATGGGGTGAAACCGATGTGCTTGTCAATGTAAAACAATTCAACCCATCTGAACTTTAAAGCTTAATTATATTTTACATTTTCAACACTTTCAACTTTCAAGTCATACCATTGTAAGGAAACCTGGGTCAGGCTATGGGGTTATCTATTCAAAAATTAGTAATTTTTCAATTAATAATTATTCATACGGGTGGACCCAGATAATCATACATGTTAAATCTCCCAAAAGGGATAATATTTTCCCTGCATCTGTATTCATATGTGTACATAGAAAATTAATCACAAGGGATTATGATTAATGGCATATGTAGACTATATTTTACAGACAGGTTGTTATCAGCTCAATTGTATATTAATACTTAATCACAACGGATTATAATTAAATATTTAATTTATCAATTATGTCTATCATAGATCTATTGTCAGGATAATCTTAAAGGGGACTAATTTAGAATCGAATCATCTGTTTGTCCAGCAAACCTGATCATTCGATCCAATCAAACCTCACCAAAATGATCCTACTCATAGACTTTCAAGAGAAGTTATCCCTCTGGCCACAAGGGACAACCTTCCTGGTCTATAACGATACGGTTTAAGTATCAATAAATGTTGTAAAGCACGTAGCTTTGGATCTTTATACATTAAAGGGACTTGAATGAGCAGAGACAGATCAATAAATGAATATAATGCATTTAATGAAGGAAAACTACGTATACAGTTACTAATGTTTCAATAAATGTATTTACAAACACAATAATGGCAATGGCACAATGAAAGAGAAAGCGTCAATTAAGAGAGAGAGAGAATGAGAGAGAGGGAATCTGGAAGGATCAGTTGCAAATTACAGACCTTAAAACCTTTGAGAACAACACGGGGAAACACATCTTAAAGCTCTTAAAGCCCGGTACGAATATGTGCACTGGCTCGTTGTGTGGCTGCTTCGAAGGCATGTGGATGTGTTCTGTGGAAGAGTCACGTGGCCTGCGGATGGGTCCGGAGCGCGCACTTTTGAATGAAGCTTAAAGGTCTTGGACGTAAAATGACCAAAGAAACGATTCAGGCTAAGTTCACTTACTTGTCTGAGGAAATGAACAAAGTGGAAAGGAAAAGTAAAACTTAAACAAACAAAAGAAAAGATCCCCGGAGGGGGATCACGAAGGAGTTACATGGTGATGCGAGTAAGAGGAGGAGGAGAGCGAGAGAGAGAGAGGGAGAGAGAGATCTGTAAGGATCACAGTTTTGCAAAATTCACCTGGACAAAACCCTCTGAGAGACCACAAGAAATTAACATCACCCTTAATGGGGGTAAACAAATCTTAATGCTATGAAAGCTTAGTAAGCGAAATACTTGCATATAGCTCTTTTTGTGTGGCTGATAGGAAGGCGGCGTGTGTGTCTCCATCCTGGGAGCATCACGTGTTCACTCGTTCTTCCAGAGCGAGCCAAGCGCGGCGATTTTGAATACACGATTTTTTACAAGCAGTCGGACGAGCAGTGGCACAGTGCTCATTCAGTAAATGCATAGGTAAACAGTTGCGTTTTGAGTCTGGATTTGAATGTGACTACTGTAGGAGCACATCTGATCTCTTCTGGAAGCTGGTTCCAGCTACGGCTGGCATAGTAGCTAAAAGCAGACTCGCCATGCTTTGAGTGAACCCTTGGTATTTCTAGCTGATGTGATCCTAGTGATCTGAGTGATCTGTTGGGTTTATATTCAGTGAGCATATCTGCGATGTATTGAGGTCCTAGGCCGTTGAATGATTTATATACCAGTAATAATACTTTAAAATCAATTCTATATGTAACTGACAGCCAGTGTAAAGACCTGAGGACTGGTGTGATGTGTTCATATTTTCTGGTTCTGCTCAGAATCCTGGCAGCAGCGTTCTGTATGAGCTGCAACTGTCTAATGGTCTTTTTAGGAAGGCCAGTGAGGAGTCCATTACAATAATCCACCCTGCTGGTGATGAAAGCATGCACAAGTTTCTCTAAGTCTTGACTGGAAACAAAGCATCTAATTCTTGCAATATTTTTCAGATGATAGTATGCGGATTTAGTTATTGCTTTGACATGACTACTCCCAGATTCCTGACTTGATTTTTAGTTGTTTGACCCCTAGACTGAAGGTATGCGTTCACCTTGAGAACTTCATCTTTGTTTCCAAACGCAATGACTTCAGTTTTGTCTTTATTTAACTGAAGAAAGTTTTGGCACATCCAGTTGTTTACTTCATCAATGCATTGGCAAAGGGAGTCAATGGGGCTGTAATCGTTGAATAGGAGTGGCGCAAGAATTGAGCCTTGAGGGACTCCGCATGTCATGGATGTCCACTCAGACTTATGCTCTCCTATAGTCACATAATAACCTCTCCCTTCTAAGTATGACCTGAACCATTTTAGGACTATCCCAGAAAGCCCGACCCAGTTTTCCAGCCTGTCAAGAAGTATGTTGTGATCGAGTGTCAAATGCAGCACTGAGGTCGAGTAGTACTAGGACTGATAATTTGCTTGTGTCAGTATTTAAGCGAATATCGTTTATTATCTTTATGAGCGCTGTCTCTGTGCTGTGATGCGGTCGGAAACCAGATTGAAAGTAGTCAAAGTATCCATTCGAGCTTAAGAATTTGTTCAGCTGATTGAAGACAACTTTTTCAATGATCTTGCCTATGAAAGGAAGATTTGAGATCGGTCTATAGTTGTTTAATATGGTCTTATCCAGATTGCTCTTTTTCAGGAGGGGCTTGACAACTGCAGTTTTCAGGGAGTTCGGAAAACTCCCAGAGAGAAGTGAGGCATTTACCACTTCTAGGAGATCTGCTTTTAAGCTGTGTAACACAGTTTTGAAGAAAGATGTGGGAAGTGCGTCAAGGGCGCAGGTTGATGTTTTAAGGTGCTGTACGATTTCTTCCAAAATTTTGCCATCAATTTCTTTGAAATCAGACATAGTGACTACTTTCTCAGGCTGTTGTCTGATCTGTCTGACCCCAGTGCGGCTCAAGGATGAGCTGATCACCTTGCTGATATTATTGATTTTCTCAGAGAAGAAAGAAGCAAAATCACTGCACTTGCTGTCTGAGAGCATTTCACTGGGAATCTGGCTTGGGGGGTTTGTCAGTCTCTCTACAGTAGCAAAAAGAGTGCGTGTGTTGTTTATATTGCTGTTTATAATATTTGAGAAGAAAGTCTGTCTAGCTTTGCCTAGTTCCTTATTGAAAGCATGGATGCTGTCTTTGTAGATGTTATAATGGACTACAAGTTTCAGGCTAAGTTCATTTCACTCGTCGGTGTAAATGAACAAAGGAGAATTCGAAAATGGAAAATAAAAGACTTAAAGAAACAAAAGAAAAGATCCCCTGAGGGGGAATCGCGGATCCGTTACATGATGCGAGGGTGAGAGAGAAGAGGTAAGAGCGAGAGGGAGTGGAGCGCGCCGACATTTATCACCTTGGAGAAATCCAGCCTCTTCCTGTCGGCTTGGCCAATCGGAGAGTTGGAAGTCACAGGCGGGAATTTAGTTTTTATTACTCTTTGTCTAAGAGCGCAAGCTCCTTAGGTGTGTGTGTGTGTGGGGAGGGGTTACAGTCGAAATACATTTCGATCTTCAATGCTAGTAAAACCTATCAAAAATACACTTTACTTTATATTTTTATGCATATTCGCGTTGTCCACGCCACGAGTGTTCTACAGGTAGTAAGAACGCTATGTAAAAGTTAACGGAATATACAGTTATATTTAAAATGCATAATGAAGGTATTTATAATTCACTTTATGCTACGATAAAATCATGGTTATTCCAATGTGACATGGACAAACAGACGCACATAAAAACACATCAAATACATCATAGTAAAAGTCTTTCAGTGAGGATATCGGAAAAAGGTTCTTTTGTGTGTGTGTTTGAATGTGCTCTGGTCTCCATTGTGGCCTGGCTCTGAGGAGATAACAATCTCTTTGAGGCCTGACCCCCTGCTGTGTGTCGTACACAAGTTCCTTCTCGTTGGGAATTGGGAGGCTTGGTTTTAACTCAGTTCGCCATGAAAGTGTCAATGAACGCCATTAGGGGCAGACTCTGTGGTGCCCAACCTGAGTTATGAACCAGAGTCAGAGAGGTTAAAAGCATTCTAAAAGCATGTATTAGTGCCAGAGATGGGGACTCGAGTTTGGGACTCGGACTCGAGTGCGACTTAAGTCTCACACACAGTGACTTCAGACTTGACTTGAGACTCGTCCTCGAAAGACTTCAGACTCGACTCGGACTCGAGCTGCGGGACTCGTGAACAATGTTTATTTTTAAGAAATGTCTGATGAGCTCGCTGTTATTCCCCTCCCTCCGTTACCTATAACCTGCCTACGTAACACGTACTAAGTATCGGCTGAGCGCGTGCGCGCGACCACACATTAGAGGACAACAAACAAACATGTCAACTGCACCGGCCGCTGCTGTGGCATTCATTGTAAGCTTTGGGTTTAAAAACTTAAAACAAGACGGCCCAAACAAAAGAAGCGCTCAGTGCTAAATATGCGGTATCAGGATAAAAGATTCTGGCTCAACCACATCTAATTTCATCAGGCATCTGAAAACACACCCTGAGGTCAGTAACGTTAAACATGTTTAGCTCAGCATTGACCATCTACCGTTAGCTTGCTTCTTGCTATAGCTACAACCTAACATTATGGGAGGTTAACTCCGACTGTCTTCCTTATGAAATATTAATGAGCGTTTGTTTAATTGCCAAACTTGGTGGTCGATTAACGTAATAATTTACGTGGCGCTGGCTTTCATTACGTTAAACTACGTTATACGGCAAAATACAGATATTAACATAAAAGTAAAGCATTCTGGGTGTTTTTGTCATGTTGCAATAACCTGTTTACACTGATCATATACCAAAATCAAAGCTGATACTTTATGCTAATAGATATAGGAGTCATAACTTATTACATGCTTTGAATTCCTTATATATAGATATGCAGTGTTCTATGCAGCCTGGATGGGTCGCTGTACGTGATGCAACACTTATTATACCCACAAGAGACTTCAGACTTGACTTGGACTCTAGCTCAAAGACTTGAGACTTGACTTGGACTCTAGCTCAGAGACTTGTGAGCATCTCTGATAAGTGCATGAGTCGTCCTGACACAGTTCAGATACCCTACACCATATTCATATCACATTTTTACATTTATAATTGCTAGTTAAGTTTTTCTGGGACAAGTCTTTATTCTTTCAAGTCCAATTTCAACTTTTTTTATAAACAGTCCCTTTCTGCTAATAAAAAACACCCTTTTTACATATAAAATGTCCCTCTTTGCACTCTTTACCAACAGCCCTTTTTTCTGTATTACATCGTGACAGATTAAAAACAATCAGGAAGAATCTTTGCCTCTCCTTGCAATGCAATCAGGTTTAGGTCAGCAGTTTTCAGGTACGAAAGACCCTATTTCCATTGTCCACTCTCAATGTCATCTGGGACAGGAGAAGATGTGTTCACCCTGGCCTCTCTGCAGCCTCAGGCCTCAAATAACTCCATTGATCCATGTCACAGAAGATGCAATCTCTCAACATTATTGATGAGTCAGCAGCACACATGCATTTCAGTACTACTAGTAATATTAGTAACATCTACACCCGCGCTGGCCCAGAAATAATTCCATTTGTGTTGATTTCTGGATTGTTTCAGAGCGTTTTATATTCATGTTATTGAGATAATGTAATGTGAAATATTTTTCTGTATGTTTAAACAGCCCTTGCTTATGATGGCAACATCCTTGTTCGAGGGAATTCCTGTGGAAAAAGAAACGCCATTGAGGGAAGATTGTTTTACATGTTTAAATGATATGCATAAATAAATGTTAATGAGACATTTCCTGCGTGTGGGAGATGCAGTTTGTTTCATCTCAGCATAGCGTTCTCTTAATGAATAGGCTTTGGTTTTCTATTTGAATGCAGATGTATTTTCATTTTTCAGATCCTCTGTATTTTTCATTATTGATTCCCTTTGAACATTATGACATGAGTTATCAGATTCTTTAATTACAGAGTAGCACAACACAACTCTCAATGAATTCAGCTGAGTGTCATTATGGGAAAAAGAAAAAAAGACAAGAATGGAGCAGTGGGGTTGTTAATAATTATTAAACTCTTCCTATCTAATGTACAAGTAATTGCTACTGTGGCCAAGCCCTGTGCTTCTGATATCGCACAGACAAAAAGAAAATCAGTACAGTAGGCAGATTCAAAAAATGTGTGGAAAAAGCTAGAGATTTCTAGAACCTGAGCTATATGTTCACATTCATTTAATTTAATATTTCCAAATGTAAGCCCAAAGGACATGCATTGTTAATTTACACCATGTTCAAGCGCACTACAGTGAAGAACGTCTAATAAGAAATGGTCATGATTCACAAATAAAAAAACGTTAAAAAAAAGAAACATCCTCAATGAGGGGGTCTACCAAAAATTAATGTGGAAAATTGTGTGTAATGTGTAAAGAATTTTTTGAATAAATATTATTATTTTAATATGTTCCCTGAGGTACAATGTTTTAAGGGTCTGATGCAAATGTCTACTACAGTGTGATGTCACAATATGGAGGAAGTAGAAAGAGTCATTTTGCCAGCTTGATTTTCAACAACATGCTCAGAGATGAGGAATATTGAACTCTAAAATGTACAGTATTTTCATACTACAGTGACTTATATACTACAGTATATGTTAAAAGATTCTTCATGTCATGACCAATTTAATGGTTTGTCTTCACAGAAACTCAACGTACTGTATGAAGGTGTCCATGTCACTGACGGTTGAGGAGAGTGAAGAGGGACTCTGCTTTAGCAGTCGAATACGTTACCAGGAGAGGGCCGAGATCACCAAGAGCAAAATGATTACCTGCCCTGACATTGATGACTATCTCGCCCCCTACAAGCAGCCTATCATGACCTGGAATAAGGTACAGAGTTAGAACTCACACAGCATGAGGTGTCCATGATTTTTCCCGACTAGGAAAATAAATGTTTTGTTTCTGTCTCTACCCCTGAAATAGAGCTGCACGATTAATACGTCGTTACACCTCCAGGTGTACATACAAAAATAAAATAAAAATTAATGTCATTGAAACATTTATTCAAGTGATTCGTTCAAAAATTCATCCAATAATGCAACAAGCTATATTTTTTTTGTATTTAGTATTTATGAGTGAGTTATTGAATCATTCATTCAAACCGTTTTTTAAATATAATTCATTCAGATCAATTAAACATTTTAAATAGACTACAGCAGTGGTTCTCAAACTTTTTCGGTCATTCCCCACTTTGGACAAGGGGGAATTTTCAAGCCCCACCTGCCCCCATCACCCCAACACAATGCTAATGAAATACGCAACAAGCTTAAAATAGTTTCAGTATAGTAACAAGTTGTATCTGAATACAAACTAGCTATCTACATCAAATAACAGCAAGTTCAAAAATAGAGAAAATAAAAGTGCAGCTGTGTCAAAATTTGTATCAAGTTCAGAAATAGAAAGAAAGAAAAGTGCCACTTTGCAATCTGTTAAAAAAAGAAAAGAAGAAAAATCAATTTGGCAAGACAGGTCTATTTATCCCTGCATTAGTGGCTGCAATGAGCCTGTTTTGCATTGCACAATTTCTCAAAGCTGGGTTGCAGGCTTGATACTGCCACTCTCAAGTCATGCTCAATGTTCAGAGAAATTTCATGTCTTGTCGTGAAAGATTCTTACTTTCTGTGAAAGATTTGTTTCCAAAATTAAGCCCCAAACCTTAAAACCAGTGCTTCTCAAACCTGTTGTGGGACACACCCACGACTGCACATTTTGTATGTCTCCCTCATCTAACGCACCGGGTTCAACTCATCAGCTCATTTATACGGAGTACAAGATTTTGCCGTTTCTCAATACCAAGTACGCAAACTTCGGACTTGCGTCCTTGGTAGTGACTTGCCGGGTTTGACTCAGAAGAAGCAACTCTGTAACCACAGCGCTCTTGATAGCGTCACTCAGCTCGCTCTGGCTACTCCAGTTATCTTGTATGTATATTTTAGGCAACAATAAAACAAAATATGTTATAAAACATCACTATGCATCGTTTTCATTTAAAAAATAGCGATCACCTGTACGCACTCAGTGATCATTACCAGCTGTCACCTTATCACCCGAGCACCAGTGAAAAGGACACACACACACACACACACACACACACACACACACACACACACACACACACACACACACACACACACACACACACACACACACACACACACACACACACACTCTCTCTCTCTGTGTGTCTGGCCTTGGCATTAGACGCTCAGACTAATTCCTCCTGGAATCTCTCCTACCTGAAGTATACCTACTGTTTGGATTCTCTCCCGGCCCCTATTCCAACTCTCCTGGTCCTAGTTCCTCTCCAGTCTTTGTGTGATCGTTCCTATCAAGAAAGATAAGAGAAGTTAAGCTTATCTCATCAGTGACTGCAAATGTGTGTGTGTGTGTGTGTGCTCACCGTTCTCCATTCCTCTCATCATCTCTCTGATACCAGCTTTCATTCCCTGCCTGTTTTGTGAACTTTGTTAATAAAGCATTTGGATTTCTGTGATTGTGTGTCACACTGACAATGTGCATATGTAATCTGATTATCTTCACTGTAGAAATGAAATATGACATAAAACACAACCCTATTTCTTTTTGATAAATGTCAGTTTTAATGATCAATAGTAACCATTATAAAAGTATAAGTAAAAGGTTTAAGAAGCTATACAGTAAGAAATAAAGCAAAAAGTCAGCACTCTAGTAGGCTACAGTGGTAAAGTTAAATAGCCTAAATATATAAAGTTATAAAACTTCCAATCAAATTTTCAAGTAGGCGCTATCTTTATAAATAAACAATAGATTTGAGCTTTAAACAACTACTTTCTTGACAGGAAAACTCTTAAAACGACATTTCGTGACACAATAACAGTAGTGTTTTTAAATTCCATGTGTTTTCTCCTATGCTATTGATGCTTGCTGGTTAGTACGAGATGCATTCTGGGATACCTGGCTGTCTCAAGTCGGCACAAGTCACCTCTCGATACATCCTCAATAAAAGGGGCGGATCAAGAACACATCTGGGGATTTGAGCTGTACTTGTGTGAAAAATGTGAACTATGAATTGAAACAGTAATTGGACAGTCCCAAGTCCACAAGAACGCAACTAGAGACAAGAACGCATATTGAGAAATGGGTGTGATCGATGATGGAGACATACAAAATGTGCTCTGTTTAATATAAACCTTTATATATACCTGTTGTGGGACAGGTTTGAGATACAATGTCTTAAACCATCTGATTTCAATAGAAATATTGTTCCATTGTTGAAATGAGGTAGTCTGAAAGTTGGATAGGCGAAGAACTCCACAGATATGTGACCATTTACGGAAACTAGGGACACAAGTCGGCTCTGGGGCATTTTGAGTTATTCATGGATTCTGAAAGTGTAGTCTCAAAGCTTTCCAACGATGTGTAACACATGGAAATCTGATAATATTTGGAGAAGTTGTGGCCATTTGAAGGTAGGCACTTAAAATAACAAAGTTAAGATAACAGCCTCTAAAGATGTGCAGTTCTCACCTCTCTCTGCTGCTGGGAGTGACAATAAGGCTCATTTACATCTCATTTAGATAAGCCATACCCCCCGTAAAGCTCCCCCCTGTGCTTTACAGCTTTTTTTCTTTCCTGAGCTAGCTAAAAACAATAGGTAGGTATTGGGAAGGTCTAAACAAACTAAACATGAGATAACGTGTAGCCTACGTGTTCTTAGAATGAACACAAAACGACAAACTTTAATGTTTATGGAAACTCACCCCCAGGACCGGCGAATGCACTTCTGCCGCTCTAGGCGAAAAACAATTGTGCTGCCCCTCGATTTGCAACGTATACCAGCAACAACACACAAAGACCAATATGCCATACATATAACGCAAAACCAGCAACAACACACAAAGACCAATATGCCATATACATATAACGCACAACCAGCAACAACACACAAAGACCAATATGCCATATACATATAACACACAACCAGCAACAACACACAAAGACCAATAAGCCATAGGCCTACATATAACGCAAATAGTGCGCAACGCGCGTGTGCCCAAAATGTCAACAATATTAAAGTTTATGCAGAAGGCAAATGCCTGCTGGCATTTTTCTTTAAGCAGTCATGACAGGAATTTTCCAAATAATCACATTTCACCTCCTCAAATTACTGCTGCAAATCTCTTTACACCACTTTCTTATGTGCGAATATACACACAAATGAAATGTCCGCAAGCACATTATATCATCAGCAGGTTCAGCATCTTAAATAACGACTAAAGAGCAAATGAAGCTTAACTTACGTTTCAGAAACGTGCACGGCAGGCCTTCATCGCAGCAAAGGTCTTAACTGCATCCTCCATTTCGATTCTCTGTGCAAGTTAATGTTCTATGGAGATTGTTGCCAGTCCATTAAGTCTGTTCCCTGTTCACAAAACGTTCCTCATTCAAAGCAATCGGGATGTCACATATGAAACAGCCAGCCACCGTTGTCATCGAGCCGATCGAGCCGCCGTATTCAAGCACTGAGGGCCTGCGTGCCGCGCCCAATACCTCCGGTTCAGTTTCCCGAGGCCACAAAGTGCGGCGAAAACATTCTCGTTGTAACGGCCACGGTTCAGCTCGTCTGCGACAATCTTTGCGGCGTCCATCTTCATTAAATTTTGATATCAGATAGAGCCGGCTGGAGTGCTGCATAATAAGTAGCCACGCTGTTGGGAGGCGGGGGCAAAGGCGCGGGTGGCTATTCAGTATGGAAATACACACAGAGAATGACACGCCCCTACTGCATGCTAGAATCCCCGAAAAACAAGCCGATTTCAACCTCAAAATGTACACTTTTAAATATACCAATACTGTTATCTCAAACATGGAGAGGCTTCTTAATGATCTCAACTAACAGATTCTGCAAAAAAGCGGAAATCACAAATTTTGGAAAAAAACGCTTGTTTCTCATTTTGCTCGCTAGTTGTGCTGCCGACTTGTGTCCCTGGTTTCTGTAACGGGTCACATATGTGAAGATACAGTTATTTAAATTTTTTTCCACAGGAATGTCAGAGGCAAGAGTGGAGGAGCTCCATTATCATCAACACCACCAGTCTGTGGATCCCAGAGGTGCAGGAAGATGATGGAGGAAATTACACATGTGAACTTAAATATGGCAGCAGAGTTGTGAGACGGACCACAGAGCTCAAAGTCACAGGTACACTTTCAAACCAATTCAAATATAGCACTGTGTGTGTCGCATCGAACGCAAATAGTACCTGTTATAATCAATAGCTGCTTTTCCACCGCTAGGCCAAACTGTTCTCTTTGCTTAACTGGCCCAGCCGGTACGGATATGGTTTCAGTCTCCACTGTGGGGCTGATCACAGAGCTCTTTGGAATGTAATACAAATGCGTCAGTCGTTGAATTGTTAACACAAGAGTTTACAGACAGTATGAGATGTAAATAGCGACCACATTATGGAGGATGATCGGATATTTCTATTATTACTTGTTTACTTTGCTCAAATAGCGCGCTTGACCCGACGAAAAGCAGCTATTGATGGCATCTGCACTGGATGCGTCACGTAGTGCGGAGTTGCCGACAGTAAACAGGTGCCCGTTCTGTTTCTGCTGCACCACGCGTTTGTTTGTCCTACTTCCGTTACGAGGACAGATGGATTTGGAACGTCACTTTGGTGTGTCCAGATCAGACAGCCTCAAGCCATTGTCTTGCATCGTGTACAGAAAAGGGAAGAGCTGTTAAAATGGAAACTTGAAATCACAAGTTAAAATTTGCTTGCCTAGATTTACATCCTACCAAGCTGATACAATGTGGGTAATATCACATTTTAAAAAGATACTTAGCAAAAAGTAAGCCGTATTTATTAGGGTTGTAACGGTTCACAGAAGTCATGGTTCAGTACCTACCTCAGTTTTGGGGTCACGGTTAGATACGAGTTCTGTTCTAAAGGAAAAAGCAACAAATCCCCAATGCTAGGTTTCTTTCCATTTATTTTGAACAGACAATAGTGCAAATTACAGTTTGTTCCAACTAGCGGAATTTAGTCCCCTAGTTGGTACAGTACTGCCTCCTTTAGTGCATTAAGCACGAAGCAGTAAACGATGCACTCTTGCATAGGTACATTTTTTTTAGGTCTGAAAAACAAAAGGTATTTGGTCACAATCAGGTACAAAACTGAAAAGCGTCTCTTGTGTTGTAAAAGTACAAAATAAATAGAGTAATGAAAATTAAACTAGTGCAGAGATTAGTTTTCTTTGCACACTAGAGTTCATTAACATGCAGTGACAATGACGGATGCACAAAGTTCAATATTACGCTTCTTTAAGAAATCATGTAAATATGAGCGAGAAGGTGAAAAAGTCTACTTCACCTTTCCACGAGGAGACAGCGAGTGAAGCGCTCCTGCGGCTTCCCATTTCCAGGACATATTTCATCACTGTAAAGTAGTAGTGAGACTTCCACGACACAAATCGTCACAATGCTAAATGATTTTGTCTCATTATAACAGCGGAAACCACCTAAAATAGTAATTTATGGCCATAAAGATAAGAGGAAGACATCATGTAAAGGGTTTATTTTTATTTGTTTACACTACAATCACAATAAAAACAAAACATTGTGTTTTTGTAAAATTAAATGAAATGGCTTTCTGCCCTCCCGGTTTCCTTTTTGTGAAGTTAGTGAAGCATGTCACAAAAAATAATCAAAACTCAACGTATAGGCTACTAGCAAACTCTTGCGTCCCATCTGAACTCTTGTTTTGGGTTGGTGCGAAGATCGTCTCTTCTTGTATTCTTCCTGTATCACATCTGTATCGTGACGTTCTGGACAAATACATACCGTTACACCCCTAGTATTTATTAACCCTTTGGGGTCTGAGGGGTTTTCACATGCCCTGACATTTGTGCTTATTTCTGTTACTTTTAACATTTTCATAGGTAAAGTCTGATTACTCTGTATTCCGCACAAACTCTGCTACAATAATATATGAGCAGCATGTATATAAAAGTTTGTAGTTTTGAGGAAATTACGTTTATGCGTGGTTTGTGAATTTATTTTTTTGTGTTTTGTTGCCTAGAATGTTTGCTTCAAACAATGTGAAAATCATCCTGCCCACTCATTCATATAAAACAATATATTGATTTAAAATTTGTAAGACATGTTTTGAATCAGGAAGGTTTATAAGAGGATGTGAATGATCATGAATAATGACGCGTTTCAAACCTGGGAAGACAAAGACCCTCCCATAATGGCCCTATCGGCTAATTGGGACTGTGAGGGAACTAGAACAAAGAATGTAAGGAGAATAAAAGAATGGCTTTTTGAATATTTGGATTTTATCTACAACACAACACAATCCAAATATACATAACAAAGGACAAAAAGGCACATTATTAAGCATACTGATATAAACACAGAGACTTGCACAGTCACACAGCTTTGTGCCATTCCTGGAACAGTTCCTGTACCTGTCATTTCCAAGGTGTTTTCTTTTTCATTTTACCATGTTCAAGTAGAAGCTTGCTGATGTTGGTATAGCGCTCTCAGAGAAAAAACAGTTTGAAGAGACTTTTGTGAATGCTGAAGTCAGGAGGACTCATCAGTGGAATCTGGTCCCTGTAAGGTACCAGCAAAGCCGCACAGACTTTAGGCGGGGAATGCGAAATGATATCAACTTCATTAGGTATAAACTGTAGCGCTGAACACAATCAACAAATTACAACTACAGCCAAACCCAAAAACACAGTTTTTAAGAAATATAGGGTAACAAAAAAAATGTCAGACTATAAATCAGGCAAAGATAATAATAATAATAATACATTTTATTTGTTGGCGCCTTTCAAGACACCCAAGGACACCTTACAACACAAAAATAAACAGAACATTAATAAAAAGATGATTTTGGACCCATGCTGTAAACCTAAAGGACTACTTGGTGGACACCTAAATATTAGAAGCATGATCCCGAAATATGAACAGTAAGAGCATCTACTAATTCAGTCAAATATTTCCTTTCTAGGATTAACAGAAACGTGGTTAACTCCTTCATCACCCGAGGCAGCAATAACAATACCTGGTTACAATGTTTTTAGAAAGGTCAGGGGAAGGGAGGAGGGGGGGGGGGGGGGTTATATTATGTGTTAAAGACACCCTTAAATGCAATAAGATTGAATGGTCTGACGACACTAACCTTGAGTGTGTGGGAGTAGACATTATACTTTCTACAGAAATGACATTCACAGTCATATGTATATATCGTAAACCATCAGCTAAAATAGATTTTTATAGCAATCTTGAAACCCTTATCAATCTTACTAATGTGAAAAAAGAGTTAATCTTAATAGGTGATTTTATTATTAACTGGGACAATAAGAAAGAAAGAAAAAACCTTAAACCGATAACTGATCATTTTAATCTGGATCAATTAATTAAAACGCCAACCCGAGTAACTAATCGCTCCAAAACAAGAATAGATCTAATGTTTACAAACAAACCTGAACATTTTCTAAAACCTACAACATTTTAACTGGTCTGTCTGATCATAATGGAATCTCTTTCTCACGAAAAATAACCAAAACACGATCTCGTAATTCCAATTTCTCAAATAATTCTTTGTATCATGATATAATCCCCAAAAGTAAACATCCAAATTTGGAAATAGCCCTACATGAGCAGGATTGGGCTCCTTTTGTCTCATGTGAAGATGTTATAGACAATAGTGTCACACTCCACAGTAAGGTTAAAATGGTTATGGCATCATTTATTAAAAAAGTGAGGCATAGAAGAACTAATGACAATGACATACCATGGCTTCATAATGACTGCAGTACGCAAATGAAGATAAGAGATCAATTACTTAAAAGGGCGATTAAAACTGGCCTTACCTCAGACAGACAACAATTTACATCAGCAAGAAATAAAGTTATACAAATTATGTGGAAGGCCAAAGGACATTTTTATATGACTATTATTGATAATGCAAAAGGGAACGGGAAAAAAATATGGCAAATCATTAACAAACTAACTGGTAAACAGAACAAACAAGATAAATTATCTGAACTTAGAATTAATAATGCATTGGTGAAAGATCCACTCATCCTGGCATCTTGAGTTAAACTCGTTTTTTAAAAATTCTGTTCAAGAAATATCTCAATTATTCACCCCATCTGAAAGTGTATCTACTCCTGTTAACTACACACAGCCTATATTTATGATAGAAGAAATTACGGAACCAGATGTGGCCTATATCATTGATGAATTAAATAATTCCAAAGCTAAGGATGAGTTTGGATTGGACACAAATTTCATTAAATTGCACAAAGAATCTTTAGTATGCCCTATTACATATATGATTAATCTATCAATTAAACAGTCTGTTGTTCCACCAGATTGGAAGGTGGCCACAATTACACCAATTTTTAAATCAGGGAGCAGATTAGATATCAATAATTATAGACCAATCAGTATTCTTCCTGTTATATCTAAAGTTATTGAAAAATGGATAGCAAAACAAGTAATAAAGCATCTAAATATATGTGGCTCCTCTCTGCATCCCATGCAATTTGGCCTTCATGCCCATCACTCAACTGAAACAGCTGTTAATGTCTTTATTGAAAAGGTCAAACATTCGTTAGACACTCATTCTGTTGTTGGTGCTGTTTTTCTGGATCTGAAAAGGATACTGTCAATCATCCAACAGAACCAACAGAATGTACTGTGTTTCTGTCTGCAATATTAAATCTCCTCACCTCGAATGTCCAGTAGGAGTCCCTCAAGGCTCCATACTTGCACCAATTCTATTCTCCTTATACATCAATGACCTGCCTACAGTATGCCAAAACATCAATATTTTAATGTATGCAGACGACGCAGTAATTTTTACACATGCAAAAACTGTTCAAGAAGCCTCTCAATCTCTTACATCTTTAATGACCCGTGTACAGGATTGGCTTACAAAATCATGTTTACTAAAAAAAACTGTTTGTATAATGTTTTCTAAGCGGCCGATTGAAATGACACTCAAATAAAGAAGAACTACAGATTGTAAACAAATACAAATACCTTGGCATTGTTTTAGATCCCACACTGTCCTTTAAAAAACATTTCTAAGCCTTTCAAAAACTGTTCAATTTAATCTTGCTAACTTTGGATGTATCAGACCATCACTCTCATGTAAAGCAGCTAGAATATGTCTTCATTCCATGATCCTTTCTCATATTGAATACTGTTTTACAAACTGGTCACTCACAAAAGCCACTACACTCAAACCAATGGAGTCACTCTTCAAACAAGCTTTAAAAATCTTTGATAGAAAACCGTTCTCATATCATCACTGCTTAATACTACAGAAATATAACCTGCTAAGCTTTTACATTTTTCTAAAGTTCAGAAATGCCTGTGCTATATATATATATATATATATATATATATATAAGATCATATATGGACCTGCCCCACCCCTCACTAAGTGAATACATTAAATTGAAAATAACGGGTGGTGGAAGAACTGTAACCAGGGCCTCCACGAGAGGTGATTGTATGGTGCCTTACAGACGTACAACATTTGGACAATATGTATTGTCAATTAAGGGGTCAGAGATCTGGAACACGTTACCGCCTGACGGGGGACTGCAGATGTAAAATAGCCTTTGGGCTAATATTCTGGCATATTTACATTGCTGTAAAGCTAAGATGTTCATTAATATGCACTGTCCCTTTTAAATAAATAAATAAATAAATAAAATAAATAAATAAAAACCAACAAAACAACTGTGAACACGCTTATATCAGGAGCAACTAAGGCTGCATGTCTTGGGGAAAAAAATACAATTGTGATATTTTTTTTTTGTGATTTAAAATTCATTAAAAAAAAGAACACCTGTATATATTTGTTATATTTGTTGTGCCTACTTGAATGGCTGCATAAAATAATAATAATAATTTTAATTTACAGAAAACTTATTTTTGGGAAACAATGCAGGCGGCCATAGCTATAAATCATTAGAAATGTAATGTATGTTTAATTCATACAAAAAGCCTTTTTATCCATCTTTCACGAAGAATAGAGTGTTGGAGTGTTTTGATAGTAATTTGGGCACTGGGTAATATCGCTATACCTACACCACAACTATACAATTTGCTGAAAGATAAGGCTGATAATCATCAGAAGAGCTAAAACAAAAAGAATGATTTGATGGAGATGGATGACATGTATAGCAGCATGCGGTAAGGAACATTATTCTGTTTGTGATATATCATACAGCTAAGCTATAACAGCTATAACGACAAGACATTTCCAAGCAATAGCCTATTGACATCATATCCGGGAGATAAGTCAGTAAATTAGAGTAAAATCACTGGCTTCGCTTATCCCATGCGAATACGCCACACGAAATTCAGATGTGGGGGTGTAATTTCTAAATCACACGAGGTCCCCAGATAATACTAATCCTGTGCGAATAGGGCTTTATATGACGTTCCAGAATATCCCTATCCCTATCACTGTAAGCTGAATAAAAAGATGGAAATGCTTAGACTTATTAAATATGAAGACAATAAACACGACGGCGACAGTATATGGTTTTTCTGTGTTCTTCAAGCCATCTCTGGTATTTTTCATAAGAATAAAGTACATTTATGATGCAATTCTAATCGACATAACATTAGAATACTTCCAAATAATATACTGTCTGCCTCATTCTGTGATAAGAAGCCACTTCAGATCCCAAATGGAAATTATTTCAAACACGTACAAAGTAAGTTTGGAGTAAAAACTTGATGCGTTTGTGCTTTTCACAACTGCTTTACTCGCAGCGCTTACAGAGACCATTTCCTCTATGAAACATTGTTTAAGCAGATATCCATGAACAAGGTATTTCGCAGTAAACACTGGTCTAAACATTCTAATATTCATCATCTTAGTGTAAACACTCATTAATTTTATATATCGTGCTGTGTTTTATACTATAGACCATAAAAACATACTCATGTCGTACCTGCCTATATTTCACATTTCAACATGTTTCCATCAATTTCACACATTTTATTCTGGCAACAGTTCAACTAGTACAATGTGAAGTTTATGACAATTCATTTCTTACCTCCACTGGATCAATCGAGTGAAATCCATATTCCTCACAGCTCATCTTCCGAACTTGATGAAAAGCAGAGGAATCTGATGAAACTTGATGGTTTGTTTTGAGGTAATGTAGGCGTTTACAGGTTTGTGTGCCTTACACGTGGATGATTATCATGTCAAAGGCTGCACAGGTCGTGGGTGTGGTCAAATTAAAAATAATGAGCAAGACTTGAGAAACTGAACCTTACGTAGGTTTCATATGGATTACATAATCAGAATATTTGTTATCTATATAGTTTCTAATGATGTACTATAACACTTATCTGTATGACAAAAATTGACGGAGTAATTTGAGTCTCTTTCGCACTGATAAGAAAAAAGTGGGGGGGGTTAATTTTTGATGGACAGAAGTTCTAATCGAGTCTGAGCACTTTTTTACTTGATTTTCAGTCCTTTGATTACAACATTTATACTGCTGTGGCTTTATTTTAAGTTATTTTTTCCATGCCAGACATTGGCGGTTCTCAAATCTGGTCCTCGAGCTCCACTTTCCTGCAGAGTTTATCTCCAACCTTGATCAAACTCACCTGCCAATAGTTTTCTAGTAATGCTGAAGAACTTGATTAGCTTGTTTAAATGTGTTTGATTAGAACACTTCGAGGGCCAGAGTCAAGAAACCCTGCTGTAGTTGGTCACTTCACATTTGGAAGTTCACTAGGGCTGCATGATTATGGAAAAATAATAATGGTTGATTTGATTTCCCCTGATACTAATCCTGATTACTAAAATCAAGAATTTACATTAAAATACTTTTTTCTGTAATGTGACATCAAATGATCTATCACTGCTCTCTGTAGCATATGAATATATGAAAACAGCAGTACAACAGTAGCAACTATAGATGACTATGTTCAGCAAGTTCTAAAAGGGATGCCAAAAAAATAGTTTTCATTGGCAGCATGCTCGAGGAAACTGACGAGTAGGTTTGTTTAAAATCGAGCCTTTGGTTCAACCCTCCAGGCTTAACTCCCCCCTTTGTACACATATCCAAGCTAAATCCAGCACAGCATAGAGCAAACAATAGACTGCACAGTTTTACACAACACACAGTGATGGAATCATAATAAAATCTGCTTTCATAGCTTGTGTCTAGATACACAATGTATTTCGAGCATTCGCAACTCTGGACCTCGAGGTCCACTGTCCTGCAGAGTTTAGTTCCAAATCTGATCATACTCGCCTCCCTGTAGCTTTCTAGTTATCATGAAGATCCTGATTAGCTTGTTAAGGTGTGTTTGATTAGGATTGGAGATAAACTCTGCAGGATAATAGATCTCCAGGACCAGAGTTGAGAACCCCTGATCGAGCACATTGAGTCCCGTTATGTCATGCCGAGCAGACAACATCTCTCAGAGGTTTGTTTACCTGAGCTGTTTAATATTGTTGCAACTCACGTCCATGAGCATATAGCTGCAGATAGATATTCACGACAGACATATGGAGCTCAGACGTCAGCATTACCAGTATGCTCAGTCTAACCGCACAATGGATCGACGCTGATTTCCAGCTGCAAACGATACTGCTCCATTCACAAGAGTTTCGAGGGTCACAGACAGCAGCAGCCATTTTTGATGCATTCGCCAATATGTTCGACACCTGGCACATCGACAAATCTAAAGTGCATGTCATTGTCAGTGACAATGCAAGAAATATGACAAAAGCGATAGAAGACAGCCAGCTGAAGGGAATACGGTGCATGGCCCACACACTACATCTGGCTGTGAATGAGGGAGTTTTGCCTCAACGCAGCATAAAAGAGGTACTGGCTATAGGCAGAAGAATTGTTGGCAAGATCAGTTTGGAACACCAATAAAATGGTTCCAGCAAGACGGGAGTATGCGGTGGAACAGCACTTTTTATATGTTGCAAAGCCTCTTTGCGCAAAATCGAATCTTGGCTGCATATAGCGCAGACCACAAGCTCCCCGCGACATTCACTTCACACCAGTGGGTCTTAATAGAGAACATTCTCTCTCTTCTTGCCCCCTTTGAGCAGCTAACTAAAGAGATCAGCTCCTCTGATGCATCTGTAGCAGATGTTATTCCTTTAATCGCAGCACTAAAGCATCTCCTAAGCAAAGAGGTTGAAACGGACCACCGAGTGAAAACAATGAAAAGTACTCTTAAAGTCTGTCAGCACACGTTTCACTGAGATCTATTCGGATCCTCTGCACTTCATCGCGACTGTACTTGATCTGCGTTTTAAAGACCATTACTTGGATGCGGAAATAAAGCAGCGCGCACAAGAAATGATCCAGGCCGTGATGGATGCGGAGAACCCGCGTGGAGACGGAGCAGCGCCCAGTGCAGGAGAAGGAGATCAGAGCACAAAAAGAGACTCGGCTCTCTGCACCAGATGAGGGGCATGCACCCTCGTTGTCTGATATGTTCAGTGAGATCCTGCAAGAAAGGGCCTCAAATAATAATAATAGGTAGGTTATTCTGTTCTTAGGGTACTATCAGATTGTAGCCATATTTCTACTAGATTTTTTTTTTATTTGATAAAAATGTTTATTTATGCACTGGCCCTATTTAAATACACTCTCTCAAATCTTTCTCAAATGTCAGGCAGATGACAAGCTCAACCGCTCAACAGCTAGATGGTTATCTGTCTGAAGTCCCCATCCCCTTGCCTACTGGAGAAGTAATCACAGCCGCTTTCCTGACCTGGCAAAGATGGCAGCAAGTACTTGTCTGCTCCGTGCACAAGCACTGACAGCGAGAGACTGTTCAGTGCAGCAGATCATGTTCTCGATGAGAAGAGGAACAGACTTCACTGTGATAAAGCAGAGAAGCTACTCTTCATCAAGAAAAACCTGCCACTTTACCTCAAGAAGTAGAATGGGCTTGTTTAGTGTTTAAATATGTATTATCCACTTTGCACATCTGCAATTCTTGGTGCATTTGTTGTTGTTAAAGTTCTACAGTTAACATATGGGCTATGGCAGTCTTTGTTTTGATACACTATTATGTTGAAGGCCTACAGAGAAAATATTGTTGTATCTTTAAGCAGTTGCACTTGTTCTGAATGCACTTTCTTGTAGTAGTCCTACAGAGAAAATGTTTAAATGCACTTGACCTAAATGCACTTTGTTTTATGAGAGAACATTTAATTTTAAAACCTTTCTGCAGGCCAGTAGGCCTGTACATTATTAGTTAATGTACACATGACGACATGAGTGGGGTCGAGTTAAACATTTTAGTTTGAATTTTATTTTATACTGTGCATTGTTGCAATGTGCTAAATAAATATTTGCATAATTTGTAATTTATTTATTCTTTGAAACTTTAATATTAATTTATGCAATTGCAATGCCATGATATTAGTAAAGTTAGTACACAGTCATAGCCATAAATGCAATGGTACTAATAATTGGCATGATTTCTTTTTTTCGGCCTTGGTTTCCTCTTTTTCGGTTTTCGGTTTTGGCCAAGAATTTTAATTTCGGTGCATCCCTAACAATTACATATGTCGCCCTAATTGTTTCTTGATCATACAGTATGCATTGAGCGTGACCATGAAAACCCTATAAAAATGAGCATACGTTATGCATGTAAAAAACTGCACCTTGAACATTTCACTTTGCAATTATCGTCTAACAATGAGTTTGATGCATTCATGATTGATTATAGCCCAATATATGAAAACATGAAGCGGGTGTTATATTTTTCATAAACCACTAGACTAGAACACTTGTAGAAGTTCTAAAGTGCTGATCTGAGAACAGTCCACTTGCAGTTGCTCTCTTACAGAAGGTTGCTCAAGATAAACTGCACAATACTGTGACTATGGAACAAAATTTGTTTTTCAAAACGTCAGTTATCATGTGACTATTTGACAAGGGGAAAGAAGTTTGCAATCTATAAATAACTGGATATGAGCTGTTTGTTTGTGTTAATTCAACAAGATCGTTTCACAATGCTGCTATAAACTGGGATGCTATCTTGTCTGTTGATCACTACACCCATTGTAAATGGTCAAGACTCATGTCACAATAATGGGAGATGAGACAGCAGCTTGTCTGAGGACTGGTTTGCTAATAAGCCTTCATCGTACATGAATTGATGGGCTGCTATGAGACCCTCCATCCTGCTTGTCTTCTTACAAGGCAAGACAGCAGCATAACACACATTTATCTCTGTGTCGTCTGACACATTTGACGTTCTCTCATCCCCCGCACACAGCAGCATCATCATCATCACGTGTGGGCAGAGATTGTCACACACCGTTATTGTTTTGCCTAAGTGCCAAAGGCAGATGATTTGTCTCTCTTAGACGCAGAACGGGGTCTAAAACTCAAAAATATATCAAGAGATAACAAACTAATTTATTTAACCCAGCAGATTTGCACTGATATCTTGCAAGGTTTAGCAAGAGGAGAATTTTGTGAAAAGAGGCTCTTTACTTATACTGCAGATATTTATATAAAATTTTGGTTCATATAGTGACTACAGCTCTCAAGTTCTTAAATGTCAAAAAAAGTAATAATAAAACACCTAAAAAGTAACTCTCCATAAATTGGTGCTAAAGTCACGCGACTGATACGAATCAGACTTTGTGTGTTGCTATGGTGTTTTTCAGAATGTCATTGATGCAGTGTTCCAGGCTGGCCCAAGCAAAAAGCTGATTTTGAGAGAGTTTGTTAAAATCGCTCTATTAATTAAACTAACACTTCATAGTAAAGTTTTATTTGTTCACATTAGTTAATACTAGAACATGAAATAATACCTTTACATCATTTACTAATGTTGTATAAAGTCATCATGAATTCAAAAGGGACAATTCTTGTTTTTTTACAGAATGTCGCAGTGCTTATTATAAATAATTTATCCTTGCAAATAATTATATATATTTTTTAAAATCATATGCTCTAGTAATCTTTAATCAAAAATGTCAATCTCCCCTCCCCCTCAAATCAACGTCTGTTCTTTTCATGACGTATGTCTCGGTGGAGGGTGGGACTAAAAACCCTCCACAACTGACTGCAAACTGGCATTCAGATCTACCTCCATTGAGTTAGCAACGATCAACTTCCTATGATCCAGTCAATTCCCAAAAGACAAAATCATATCCCGTCCAACTTTTTTTTCCTCATTTGAGAATCTGTTTAATTTAGATATACAATCACAATGGAGGAAGAAAAGACTATCACAACTTCCGTTTCCTGCTGATTTTAAAGTTAATTTCTACATAGACAAATACATTTTAGCATTTTAGGTTCTTTAAATTACAATTACTTCATGTATTATGAACAGAAATGAACAATAGTAGTCCATATTATATTTGAATTTAATTAGAAACATTTTACATGTATTGTAATAGCACTGCATTGAGCATTTCGAGGACAGGTCTTGAGCATACAAAACAAACATTAATGGACTATAGAAGACCAATACTGTTCAATGTTTTAATTTTCTGCTAAAAAGCTCCATCAAGAGCATAACAAATGGACAGAAAATCCAATGACTGACATACAACCTGACATATCTGTGAGGTTTGGTCTGAACTGAGTAAGTGCACATTCATTAAGTGCATTGATGTGTAGATGAAATGATCTTGTAGGACCTCAGTAAACTTAGGCAATGAACCATCATAGCCTAGAGGTACTGGATCTGTATTATCATGATAAAATATGGATTGAGGTGAGATATGCTCAGACACAGCCTGCGGTGAGAGAATAAGCGTGAAATAGTGCCATTATCATGCTGTATTGTCTCCAGTATCACTAGACCAAACCAATGAGCAAATCTTCAAATAGAGGAATAGTCATGTTGTGACTGCACAATGACTGTAAAAATAACTTCTCTTTCCATGGCTTTTTTGTCACATTTTATATTTGGTGACTTTACCTACTATGAATTTACATTCAAAATCAATTGTTTGGTACAATGTACTTATTGTGTTCATGTTGTATTGCAAAACACTTGTCAAGTCAAGTCCCCTTTATTTATATAGTGCTTAATAAAGATTGTTTCAAAGCAGCTTAACAGTGATAAAAAAGAGTGCATTGATCAGTGATGTAAACAGATTTCTATTCTGCCGTAAAACAGCTCTAAAAAGACAACAGTGTCATTGTTCAGCTGAAGTCAGTTCAGTGTTGATTCAGTTTGGTTCAATTACTGTGTAAATTGAATCAATTATGAAATTTGTTTAATTTAGCTCTGGAGAAAACAGTCATCATCCAGCTCAGTTCAGTTCTCATCTCATAGTGTCAGTGCATTCAAGTCAATAATATTGCTGTATTTTAAGTGCACCTAACTATACAAGCCAGAGGCGACAGTGGCAAGAAACCTATCACGTGACAAAACGGAGAAAAAACTGTTTTGCTGCTATTGAGGTGGGATATGGGTATGGTTAGGGGCAGGTTTGGTGGTATGGGTAGGTTTAAGGAAGGGTCAACAGTGTAATTATAGATGTAATTACAGAAATTAATTGCAGCTGGAATTAGATGCAGGTAAAAACATGTATAGACAAAATACTTGCATTGAGAATGATAACTAATTTAAATGTTAGTATGCAGAGACAACTATAAGAAAATTCGTAGGTTGATTTCCTCAGTGTAAACACTGCTTCTGTTACAGCTAAGCATTTCTGCCTATTTGGATCATGGCTATCTTTTTGACCGACTAATGGAAGACTGTTGTGAACCCTATTTGCCCCTTTCCCACAGTGATCCTAGTAAATTTTTAATCAAAAACACAAATGTGCTGTTCACACAAGCAATGGTGTTTCGTCTTTTTACAAGTAAGATAGCATTCACACATCAGTGCCAAAATACCAGTAACTTTGTGAAGTCAATTATCGGAAATGATCTTTAAACGCTGCACAATTTTCTTCATCTCCTGGATAAAAAGCCATTTAGTTTCACTATCTGTCCAATTTGACTACTTTACTTCTAAATGACAGGTAATTTGGTCATGATCACACAGAATGTGGATTTGCTCATAGAAACATAAGATGCATAATAGTTACTAAGGGTTGAACAGGCTAGGCGACTTTAATGCTCTGCCATTACGCTTTAAGCTTGACGTTGACTAGTCACTGATCATGGCCTAAAGAGGGGCTGGTAGCAACTTTAATGTAACAACAAAGCATAATGTAATAACTGGTTTATAATGTATTAATTTTTGTCAAAATGTAATAAAATCTTGAGCTCATAATGTAATAAAGATTTTTCAATGTATCAATTTTTCACTTCATGTAATAGGTTATTGTATGAGAAATGTATTACATTATGAACACACTGTAGAAACGTATAATGTCATCACAGTTCACAAGGTAGTACCAGCACATAAGTGAAACAATGTTTACAATGTAATCATTATCTTTCAATGTAATACATTTGAGCACAAAATATAATAATAGATTTATTTAAAATAAGTTATTACATTAATAGGTCTGGTTTCACAGACAGGGCTTAGATTAAGCCTAGATTAGGCCTGAGTTCAATTAGGACATTTAAGTAGCTTTAATAAACGTGCCTTAGAAAAAAACATTACTGGTGTGCATCTTGAGACAAAAAATGGCACTGACATATTTTAAGATACGTTTTCAGTTAAAACAGCTCAAACATGCATTTTAGTCTAGGACTATCTTAAGCCTACAAAAATTATAACATTATGGCAGTTTTTGGTGAGTTTATAATGTAATACTTTTCTCATAAAGTAAAACTTTTTATTACATTATGAGCTCAAGATTTGATTATGTTTTGAGAAAATTATTACATTATGAACATTTATTACAACAATAACATATAACAACAAAATATACAGCTCATACATACAATAGCGCGCACATCATGAGCAGATCTCGCACACAGAGAAACATTCAGTAGCCCAGAAATGTAGTTTCCCAGAACCACATATGATGAATGAAGACCCGGAGTCAGAATTATAATAGATTGAAGAAAAGTTTTACTGGAGATAGTTTGCAGTTTCATCAGCAGAAGTCAGCTTCAATACTCACAAGGAGTTTGAAGGACGCCCCGCTTACAGTTACAGAGATCACAGCATTTAACTATAAACAGGAGAGTATTCTCAAAACATCAAGATAATGCGTTCTTTCTCTCAAGGAGAGGACACTTTAATATAACTGGAAAGTAAGGCTTTAACTGAGAAATGGTCCCTTAAACTATAGACTTCAGTGACGCCTGTGAGCATAGCTGTCAGGGTATTGACACATGTTGAAGAAGTCCATACTTCATTTCTGGAAGCCGGGCTAAATGAGCAAGTACTGTTACTGCATTCAGATATCAAATACTGACATTAGAGAAAACATGAAAAGAACATTTCAGTAATCACATTGGTAATTTCTATAACAAAGTAAAATCTTAACAAAAAAAAAAATTGAAGATTAGAGAAGTCATTCAACTCATGTGATGTTTAGAAGGAAAAATATTGATTAATGCCTTGATTATAATCACTCATTAGAAATACATTGAAGCAGCAATAGATTCCAAAATCCACCCCCTTCACAACACTGTTCTGTGTTCGTGTACAGTGCCGTTCATTGGCCAGAGAGCTGCCGCCCCCCCCCCCCCATTTGTTTTTTTCCGGATTGTCTATTTGCCCTTAGTGTAAATAGCCTGGCAAAGCCTATTTACACTAACTCCACCCACCAATGTCTGGTTGGGCCACACAGGATAAAAAAAAAAAAGCGTGCCACTTAACGTCTGCAGGGGCGTAGGCCATAGGGAGTGTGGTGCCTAAAACATTTATTTTCAATAAAAATTAAGAATAATATTTAACTATTTAATAATAACGTGTTTATCTTTTAGGGTAGGGGTAGGTGTAGGGAGGGCTTTTTTGTCCCAATAAGGTGGCATCCATTTAATAATTTTGAGAAATATAGTCATTTACACTGTTTTTTTTTTTATTGATTTCATGTAATATTCTAAGTTTCTGAGATTTTGAATTTGGGGTTTTCATAATCTGTAAGCCATAATCATCAAAATTATAACTTTTAGTAACTATTATACTGAAACTATTATATTTAGTATAACTATATACATATGCATGATTATACTTCTCAGAGGGCCGACATTTCTGTATTTAGAATCCTTTTTTTTATTGATTTCATGTAATATTCTAAGTTTCCGAGATTTTGAATTTGGGGTTTTCATAATCTTTAAGACAATCATCAAAATTATAACTTTTAGTAACTATTATACTGAAACTATTATATTTAGTATAACTATATACATATGCATGATTATACTTCTCAGAGGGCCGACATTTCTGTATTTAGAATCCTTTTTTTATTGATTTCATGTAATATTCTAAATTTCTGAGATTTTGAATTTGGGGTTTTCATAATCTGTAAGAAATAATCAACAAAATTATAACTTTTGCACGATAATGTAATTTTTCGAGGTTCACCTATAACTCCTTTAAAGTATTATTAATTGTCTAGGTTGATATTAGTATTTATAACATCATATTTATAGTATTTTATTAAGACCATATTAGTAGTATACATAATTAAAAAAGGTAAAAGGTAAAAAGTTATTTAGGACAACTATAAATGTCCTAAATAAGTTATATCTTAGCATAGGGTACAACAGGGCTAAATACACCTTAAGAAAAATTAGCTTTTCACTACTCCCACAGTGTATGATTGCAGAAAAAAAATATTGTGCCTTTAGCCCCAACAGCCGGGGCCTTCTTTTACCCCAGATACTATAGTTTTACATATTTTTCCGTTATTGAAAAACTGTTGCTTTAATTACTTTGAACAAAACTGAAAATCAAAAACTTGAAAATTTTTACCAACTATACCAAAAATACCAACTATATTCATTAATTTTATTGGTTCTCATTTGCTACATAAATCTACAAAATTTTTTAAAAAATGTTGCCCGCGATCGCGTCAAGGATCAGACAAATTTCCATGTGCATCATCAAAATTTGTTAAGAAAAGTGCTAAGCCGAATTTTTGTGCCATTTAGAGGTTTAAAAGAGAATAAAGTCAAATGTGCCTTTTACCACGATGTGCCTTTAGCCCTGTTGTACCCTATCCACCTTATTCCTGACGGGTTTACTGCATTCTGAATTATGGGTGGCACTTACGGTTTGGGGAACTCCCATTCAAAAAGACTGAATCGAATCAATTCAAATCATAAGGTTGCCCTACAAATAAAGCTGATCCGTCAGTTTGACTTAACGAGCTATCAGTTTTCTTTCATGTTTTATCTAAGAATAACATGAGAATAACGTAACACTTGGTATTTTAACGTGACATGTTATAACAAGAATATCTATAGTAAGAGCTCTGCATTCTTTTCCTCATGATTATTTTCTTTTTTACTTTTGAATTTCGCTGTAATAGTATGATAAAGGTCAACATATACTGCACATTTGTGGTCTGTTCTCCCGATTTAATTTACGATGTATACCATTAATAATTCACTGGAATCCTCCCCAAATCCTCACGTCTCTTTCCAGGTTTGGTTTCACAGGTAAATACAATTTATTATGTGTCAAAATGACTGAAATCACTTTAAAATAGTATCACGCAATGCTGAAGTAAAACATTTTTTTATTATTAAGGCGTATGTTACATGATACAGATTACCACAGTGATTTTTAACCGACCGATTTTGCTGTGGAAAGATGCTTTTACAGAGATTATTCATGGTCTGTTGAAAATACCTTGTTGATGCTTTTACACTTTTAAATGTCCTTTTAATGTTCAATGGTTGAAGGGTGAGTAGAATAATATATATCATCGTACACGTTTAAAAAAAAAAAAAAAAAAAAAAAAAAAAAATATATATATATATATATATTATTGCGTCCATAGAGCTAGTCTTTCACTGATTGTTTACAGCTTAACGGAAGTTACACCCATAATTCACGCAAAGGTTCATGGGGCGCAGGAATACTGTGGATATAATATTTAATTGAATATTATACAGCACAAATCAATGTCTAATACTTCATACAAGATGAGGCAGCTCAGAGAGTGAGGGAGAGCCCACTGAACATCAGCCAAATGAGACAGTTACAGGTAATACCGACAGTAAAGGAATATGCTTGAGTGTGATAAGAAGGAAGATGATTATGATTGCAAAAGGTTTGTTATTCATTCTTTATATAAAAATGATACTGCCTCAGAGTCAACCACCTTATAGTCCCTTTTTTTTGGTTTGGGCCACTTCCCCTCCAAATATCATGGCCCTGCATGTAAAGTCCCCCTGTAGTCAATAATTGTATCCTTTAAAACTCATCTTTGATCACCAAATATGAAAATTTTAAAATTTGTTTTAAAATGTAATGTATTCATGCCTTAAAATAACTTGAATTTAACTTTACACCCTTGACTCATTTAATATACACGGTTCCATAAATATGTAAATTAGCCCTGCCTCCAATCACTCACACCAGCTCAGAGATCCACACGTTGACCTGATTGATTACAAGGTAGTTTGTGATGTCAGAAACACCAGCAATTTCAAACCGCAGTTTTGAGACTGTCTTTGGTTCACTGCAGTTTTAAATAGAGAAAATACTCAGCAGTTGTGTTGACTTGTGAATTTGCACATGGTTTGTCTTAAAGCATATTAAAAACACCACATAGACATATAAACAACATTAAAAGCTTGATTTTCACCACGGGGGGACTTTAATCACCACAATTTAAGTACATACTTTGCATGCTATTATGAACAACGTATTTCTGAATACATACAAGTTCAGTTCTATGGACAGCATCTGTGGCCTGTGATACCTAACAATATAATTTTAACTTTCCCAAAGTGAGTAAAAAATAACAGAAAATGCGATCATATTATAGATCAGTGGTTTAAATACTAATGCAATACAATAGAATAGTATAGCAGACAATAGCCAGAGGGTTTAAAAGTAGAAATCTGAAGATTTTATATTTGGTAAATAATTTATTCTTTTTTCAGTTTAGTATTTCAGCTTTAGTATTAGAGGTGTGATTACTTTTCTAGTTGGAGAACTTTGTAATTCCTGTGAGTGGAGTTTGCTCCAAATCAGCAGGAATTTGAGTTTTTCACCCCATTCCTTCAATGACCCTTTCTCCTTTGCTGCATTTAACTGTATTTGTATTCATGTACTCTGTATTTTATTTATTTTTTATTGCCAAAGTAGAAAGTTTTCAGTGCACGCTAATCTATCTGGCACTATCTTGTTTATTATGCAAGATAAGAACTAAGTAATGCATCACACATCATAGTATTTTTTTTTCTTTTTTTTAATAAGATGGGGAAAGATGCTAATCTTAATTTAATGTAACGGATGGAAAAAATATCTACAACATATCTATAAGAATATCTACATTGTTAAAAAGCAGTGGGCGTTGGGAATATATAAATATGGGTCAAACAGCCAAGGCTAACAGGATGGGGAATGGTATACAAATAAATTTGTTTTAACAAAAAGTTTAGTTATCTATTGGTGTTACAACCAACCTCTCCTATGGTTGCCTACTATAGCTTTGGACATCACTAGTCACACACAAGTCACACACAGTACACACACAGTACACGTAGTCTACATGAACTTAACAATGTCTCTGTGCATTTTACACCCCTGAGAATGTATGTGTACAGACCAGGATTTAATAAGTATGGCCACGTTCACACAGCAGCAGAATACGGTAGTCAGTATTTAAGTTTGTAATACGGTTATGTTCTATAACCAAACTCACACCTATACATTTTCAGGACTCACAAACGCATGGACTAGACAACTAGTGTTCTGTCTCATCATACAGTTTTAACTTAAGTGATGGAGATCCAGTCACCGTTGCTCCTGTCAGTTTTGTGTTCTTTGTGCAACTCAAATGTTCCACCCTCCACTCAGATATAGTGTACATTTACATTTAACATATAAATGCTGCTGTGTCACAAACACAGAAGACAGACAGGTTTAGATGACGGACGGAAGATGGACAGGAGACTGAATACAGGACGAGACGATCTCAGGTGAGTAGATTGGTAAGGAGTCTGACATAAAGCAGTGTATTCTACAACGAGACCAGACAAGGAGTGAAAGGTGAACGGGGCATATAAAGGGTGTGTTGATGAGGGAGTGCAGGTGCAGCGAGTCAGTACTCTGGTGATTGTGAACGAGAGGGCGGGTCCTGGTTATTGAGCGATGATTGGGGCTGTGATGGTGTGGCTGACTCTGCGACAGTACCCCCTCCTCCATGGCCGGCTCCTGACGGCTGACGGACTCTCGGCTTCAACCTCGACCTCTCGGGGCTGGACTGTCAGGGTGATCTACGTGGAACTGGGTGAGTAGCAACGGGTCCAAGGTGTTATCCTGAGACACCCATGAGCAATCAATCGATCAGGTACTCAAGGCGGCCGCCCCGCCGCTGTGAGTCGAGGATGGCATGGACCCCTTGGGCCTGAGGAGAGAGGTGAGCTGAGGAAAATGTAATTCTGTATGAATCTGCTATAAAAGTCGGCGAAGTCAAGGAAGCGTTGGAGTTCCTTGACGGTGACAGGTTGGGGCCAGTTGTGGATGGTATCCACCTTCATCTGGTCCATCTGGATCCCTTGTTGGTCGAAGATGTACCTGAGGACAGATGGTGTGTGGAACTCGCACTTCTCTAACTTGAGATAGAGGTGGTGTTCTCTCAGCTTCTTGAGGACCTGCGTCACATAGTGGTGATGTTTGGTCAGGTTCGATCTGTAGATCAGGATATCGTCGATGTAGACGATGACGAATCGTTGGAGGTACTCCCTGAACACCTCATTCATGTAGTCTTGGAATACGGAGGGTGAGTTGGACAGGCCATACGGCATTTCCTGGTACTCATAGAGGTTATAGGCACTCCGCAGGTCCAGCTTGGAGAAGAGCCCTGCGGAGCTGTTCCAACGCGGCAGAGACCAGAGGAAGAGGATAACTGTATTTAACAGTCTGTGCATTAAGGGCCCGGAAGTCGATACACGGCCGCAAGCCTCTGTTCTTCTTGGCCATGAAGCTGGATGTGGCAGGGCATGTCGATGGACAGATGAAATGTGTTTGAGTGTGTGCCTGAATGTACTCATCCATGGCCTTCTCTTCCGGGATGGAAAGTGGGAAGACTTTACCCTTAGGTGGCATCGCCCCAGGCAGCAGGTCAATGGCGCAGTCCCATTGCCGATGAGGTGGTAGACGGGTCGCCAACCGTTTTGCGGAATACATCCTGGAACGCCCGGTACTCTGGAGGGATTTCAGTTTTACTCTCAGTCTCTGGGCTTTCGACAGAGTGGAGTTCAACTGGAGACTGGTACGGACGTGTAGATGGTTTGATCACAGATGACAGACAGTTATGGAAGCAGAAATCACTCCATTGTAGAATCTCTCCAGAGTTCCAATTGATGGTGGGTTCGTGCTGGGTCATCCAGTGGCGTCCCAGGATGATGTCAGCGATGGATCCTTTCAGCACCAAGAACAAGATCATCTCCTCATGCGGGCTGCCGACACGTAGTATGACTGTGGGGGTGAAGTGACAGACACGACCACGGCCCAGTGTCTTGCTGAGGATGGTGTGAATTGCTAATTCTTGTGAGCAGCGTTTCCTCTGGAGGTTGAGCCTTTGGAGAAGTTAATGATAGATGAAGTTTCCTGCAGACCCGGAGTCGATGAGCGCTTTACGCTTAAACGAGAAGTTTTGGGTTTAGAATTTGGACAGCCGTGTGAGTGAGAGGTGCAACTTTGGGCAGAAACTGGATGGTACTCACCGCTGGGCTGGGTGGTCGTATCGGGCAGTTGGTGATGATATGACCTTCTCCCCCACAATACAGACACAAGTGCTATGTTAGTCTTCTTTGACGCTCAGCGTTGGACAGATGGTAAGTGTCTACCTGCATGGGTTCTGGCTCTGGAAGGGCGACAGATGGAGAGACGGGCTGAGGATGCGAAGCGGGTTGATCCAATGAGTGGGCTGAAAAACGGTGAGAGATACGCACAGCTTTCTAAATGAAACTCTCCAAAACGACGGTGTTGTCATAGTTGTCATAGTTGCCACTCACGGGTTCAGACCCTGGCGAAAGCCTGTCAACAGGGCCGTCTCATTCCAGGCACTAGATGCCGCCAATGTGTGGAACTGCAGAGCATAAACATTTATAGAAGTATTACCTTGGCGGAGGTTGAACAGCTGATCATGGACGGATAATTCTGATGCAGTTTGAACGAAGACTTCCTTGAAGTGACTGATGAAGGATGCCAATGAAGTCGTGACCGGGCCATTGGCATGCCAGATGGATTGGGCCCAATGGAGTGGGGATTCACTCTGTCCAGATAGCAGAGAAATCATGAAGGCGATACGCGCCCATTCGGTGGAGAAAAGCTGTGGTTGCATTTCAAAATATAGTGAACATTGTAGAAGGAACCCGCTGCAATCCTCCGCCTCACCGTTGTATGTCGCTGGTCGGGCCATAGAACTGGCAGAGGCAGGTGGCGAAGTAGCGGGTGGTGCAGAGGGGAGAGTTTGCTGAACCGCCTGCACAGGTTCGGCAAACTGATCCAGTGGACGCTCCCCGCTGGTTCCAACAGGACTCTGCATGATGGTCTGGTCTTCTGTCACAAACACAGGAGGACACAGACAGGTTTAGGTGTACACAGTGTTTATTAAAAGCAGAGTGGTGGTGGAACAACGGGAACCAGATGATGGTGAGAGGATGGTGACTTGTAGAATGATGATGGTGACTTAGCTGGCTATGACTGAAGTGGATTCTCTGTGCAGGTGATGAGTGAACACGAAGACAGGCAATCAGGATTACGGACGGAAGATGGACAGGAGACTGGATACAGGACGAGACGATCTCAGGTGAGTAGATTGGTAAGGAGTCTGACATAAAGCAGTGTATACTACAACGAGACTAGACAAGGAGTGAAAGGTGAACGGGGCATTTAAAGGGTTTGTTGATGAGGGAGTGCAGGTGCAGCGAGTCAGTACTCTGGTGATTGTGAACGAGTGGGCGGGTCCTGGTGATTGAGTGATGATTGGGGCTGTGACGGTGTGGCTGACTCTGTGACATGCTGTTGGTTAATAAAGATTTGACAGATAAATTTGTGCCTCAATGGGACTCTTGTGTTAAAAGTGACTTTTCAGTTTTATGGACGTTGCAACTTTGGTCAGTACCACTATGGTTACTGATAAGAGAGAAAGGGCTTTACTCCGGCTGCACATTCATAAAGACAGTATTCGAAACACTGTAAGTTTCTGTGTCAACGGGACATTTCGTGAATACTGAGTGAGTAAATGCGGTTGTCAATCTCAACAACTGACAGTGTAAGCGTAATTTAGCTGCAGTGTGTCTTTAAGCCTCTAGTGCTATATAAAAGTTACGAGTTTGACAGTGTTAGTCTATCTAAACAGATATTTTACTGTATCGGTCAGTGTAATTTGTTAGCTAAAGTTTCCCCTCTTAAAACAAGGTGACCGAACATAAGTCTATTTACAGCTCTTATGTTGTGTACGAACAGTGAAATAGTCAATACACATTAGAGGTTATGCTCATTGCCAGGGTGCTTAATGCTCAGCAGTGTCAGGAGGATTTACTTTTGATTTATGAATAACCACTAAAGCTACCAATGTGCGGTCAATAAATAAGCACAGAGGAACGGGTATGCATAGCTATTTTTTCATAGTTATCATGTGGTTAGATTAAATCTGACCACGTGCTGAACCAGTTTTCTGTGGCTAAAGCTCACTGAACCACTGTTAAACTCTTATAAAATAAAAAATATATATATTTCAGGTGAAAAGGATAACTAAACTCAATTTATATGTTCTTAAATGTCATTACCCAATATGGCACATTTTAATAAACTATTAAGCTTTTATAAGATAAATGCATTTTGAATGTACTTTCTTTACCAGGAAAACAGTGATGACACTGTGTCATTCACAGGGGCGTATACATTTTTTTAAATTACGCATAAGTCATGCATTTGATTTTTCAATGTGCATGCTCATAATCCATTTATAAATGATCAAATATAAAATAGTTCCAGAGACACTTGTTTGCTGTACCAATTAGAGGTCGACCGATTCATAGGTTTTGCCAATAGTATCGGTACCGATAGTTGATTGGTGGAACTATCGTTATCGGCAAAAATCCATACTGATAGTTTTTGAGTTTTCAAGCGGTTAAAACAATGTGTCAAAAACACATGCAAAACTGACCCAAATGTTTAATGTCACACTTGTTACCCTCTATTTGCATTAGTTTATATCCAGCTGGTCACTTTTATGCATTCATTAGCTGGCGAAGTTGCATATTTAAAGCTAGTGATGTGATTGCGTTCTCAACATTGATATGTTCATGCAGCTGACAGAAACATAAACAAATCAGAAACGCATTTGATTTAATTATTTTTTTATCACCGCAATACATATTGTAATTTTGATTAGAAAATCATCAAGTGTTCTAATATTGAAGCATATAAAGTTAGAGACTATACATGTAATATACATTTATTCAATTTTAATGCCCTGGCCTTAGCAGATATTTAAAGATGACCATCTTTAAGCATATAGCAGACTCTTTGGATTTAAATGAAATGGTAACACTTTACAATAAGGTACAATTTTTAGCATTAACTAAGGTTAATAAATGTGGCATTATTGTCCATTGTTAGTTTGTCAATATTTACTAATACATTTTAAATTGAGTTTTAATTTTTATTTTATCTTCTAACCTTAATGTACTATGAACTAACATGAATGATCAAGTTCATGAAAGCTAGCTAATACATCCTTGTTAACAAATGGGACTTGCAAAGTGTTACCTATGAAATGTACGTATGTCTCTAGGTTATAGCTAAATAAACCTGTAATATTTTAATGTTTAAATTATTTTCTGTAGAATTAATTCTGTAGAACTTCTTATTTTAATATATTCATATTTATATATTTATTTCATTTAGCACATTTCAGTTCAGCACTGTTTTATTTGGAGTGTTATGTTTTTTTTTATCCAGTATCCATTGTAAAAATATTGGTTGATTAATCGTTATCGGCATGTACGGTCAAACCTAAATATCGGTATCGGTAAAATCCACTATCAGTCGACTTCTAGTACCAATTATTTATCAATTATGTCTTTAATGGCTAATGTTTGCATTATAGGTCATGAATGGTCTTTTTGATTTGTTAAAATCTATATCTCTTCAGCCATATGCATGGTATTGCTTATAGCAGTGTGGAATTATGCTTTAAAAAATATTGTTGCAGTTGTTTGCTCGTATGTAATAATCCCCCACCCCACCCCCCATTATTTTATTACAGGAATTATTGTTCATTAGTTAGTTACATTTACAAGTAAACAACATAAAATGTATAATAAGCCCATCTTCATGATTTATTAACATTTGCCTTAGGAAAATTTCATCCTTTGTTTTTTCTTTACTTAAAGCAATCAATGATGCATTTATAGAGGTTAGAAACTGTATTATCACTCACAATAAGTATTTATAAGAACACAACACGGTTATTAATAACAAATTATTCACTTATTTTACTAAAAAGTCAATGCTACTATAATATAATTACACTATAATAACATTATAGCAATGCAGGCTGCATCTTTATAAATACATTCATGGAACAATACTGCTGACTAATTAATACTTATATATCAATGTATAATGTTTTATGAGAATGTGCATTGAAAAAGCAAATGCATGATATAAGTAATTATAAAAATAATATAAATGTAACTACATCTGTTCTTAAAGTGCAGTATAGGTCTTAATGTATCTTTATAAATGTATTTATAATAGTAGTACTTGTGTATAAATGGAGCTATAATTCATTATAAACATGGTCTTCATAGACAGTGTTACCATTTTTTCTTTTTGTCCAATAAATTGGTCTGTGGAATGAGAATTTCCCTGCACCTAAACTATAAATTCCACCTGCCCAAGGAGAACCATCATACCACTTGTTTTGACCTGTTTATCTACTCTGTATGTTTGGGATGGGGTGCAGTAGGTATTAGTTTTTTTATATTGTGTTACAGTAAAGTGAGCTGTACTGCACCACTGCAGCTGACAGTCTGAAGGCTATGGACTCCGTGCCAGTCGATAAGGTGACAGATGAAACTGGGATTGTGCGGCAGCCCGCTGTGGCTCTTTTATCAGCACTGATGGTCTCCAGATAAAACCCAAAGATTTATTCTCACTCAGTAATGAGCTGGATAATTAATTTTTGCCGACATCCATCACATTCTCAACAAGGCCATTGTCTTGAAAATTGCTCCTCCACTCCGTTCACAGTAGACAGAGGAATGTGAAGTGATGAGGAGTGTAATGAAGCGTGGGATTATGGAGACACACTTTATTAGAAAAGCTAATAGTTTCTCTATTTTAATTTATCATGTAATAAATGGAACAGAAAGCATACGCAGATGTGATTGAGTTATTGAAAGTGTAAATACACCAGAGCCTGACGTTATTCAAAATGAATAAAAGCATTTTGATGTACTTGAGAGCACATTAATACACTTTTATAGCTGCATTTCGGTGTAATAGACCACTAGTTCACAACAAATGGCAGCAAAGAAAAGCAAAATTACGTTTGGAACACTGGAAAAATAATGTTAGCATCTGAATTAATTGATTTTTGTCACGCGAGATCCAATGAAGATGAAGAATATTGTGAAGTAAGCCCAAAAACAATGAACAGGTAGCGAGACAGTGTGAACTAACACAAACAATAACTGACCCAGACTGGCCGAACTGAATGAACTAAATACTAGGGGTGTGAACCTACACTGGTCTCACGGTTCGGTTCGATTACGATTATCATGTCATCGATTCAATTCGATATCTCGATGCATTGCGATGCACCGCATCCTCAATTTTCAATTTTACTTCAAAGTGATGTGTGCGTGCGCGCGCCCTTGTGTGTGTTCGCCTGTTCGAGAAGTCGGAGTGACGTTTAAGTTTCAAGGGAGTAACGCCTGTTTATGTCATTAAGAAAATTAAATTCTGTCAAATCGATTTTGTTCGAAAGAAATGTGCATTTAAAAGCAGAGCTCACTCATCGGCATATAATGTTACCAGATGCGCGCATCATCCGTCGCCGAATCCGTGTTGAAGGTGACGATCATCCATTTATAATTACGCGTAACAACACAGAATAATTGTAATTTGACCATCGGGTGCGGATGCTTAAATCAGAGAACATTATTAGTGCAGGTGGATGATGTTTTTGTCTCTGGATTCGGGCGACGGAGCTCATCTTACTCTAAAGCATTCAGACTCTGCAGGCGTTAACAGCTCGGGTGAACATGGCTAACGGTTTATCAAGTTAGTGGTATTACCTCCTGAATATTCTATTTGTGCGTTACATGAGCGCACACAGCGCGTGCGTGTCTTCTCCAGGTCTGCTTACCAGGTTGTTCATAAAAGCCATATGTGCCCAGATGCAGGCTTTAAAAGTAGTTGGAGCATGTTTAATTACTCGTACTCACGTCTCGTTTCCCTCTGTCAGTGTATGCTACCGCGACAAAGCACATACGCAATAAAAGACGTCAGAAAAGCATCAGTACATTATAATCGGTTATGGTCTATTACTGAACCGATACCGAATCGTCCTTGTCTGCATCGCGATGCACCGTAGAAACTATGAATTTCGACACCCCTACTAAATACACAGACGAATTAACAGAAAACAGGTGATACAGGTAGTGATGAGGGCTGGCAGGTGCCGGTAATGATGAGAAGGTGCAGGTGTGGGCCGGTGAGGATGATGGGAAACGTAGTGCAGATGGAGACGAAGTAATGACGGTGCCCGTGAGGAAGACGATGGCGATGATGAAGGATGTGGCGTTGACAGTACTCCCCCCTCCCGGTAGGTGCGTCCTCAAGCCGTGGAGGGAGGGAACTCTGGAGGACGAAGAGCAGCTGAGGGCAGACGCAGTGGATCCAGCGGGACATGGCGACGGCGTAGGCGGGGATACAGACGGGCACGGTGGAGACAGAGGGAGTGAGGACCAAGGAGGAACTGAAGGGAGTGAGGAATCCGATGGAACCAGGGGGACAAAGGGATGAGGCGAAGCCAGAGGAGTGCAGTTCAGAGGTGAGGGTAGGTTGACGAGAGACCAAGGTGGATCCGAGGGAACGAGTGAGCCTGGTGGCACTGGTGAGCTGATGGACCACGGTGGAGCAGAGGGAGGTAGGAGCCAAGGTGGAGCTGATGGACAGATGGGCTGAGGTGGAGTCGTGGCTCGGCAGGAGCCTACACTGTGGTCCGGTGAGGATGATGGGAAACGTAGTGCAGATGGAGACGAACCGATGACGGTGCCCGTGAGGAAGACGATGATGGTGATGAAGGACGTGACGGTGACAATTTTATTGATTTTTTTATTGAGTCAAAAATATTATTTCACACGACTTAGGCTAATCAACCAATTAGACTACACCAACAAAAGCACTTTTTAGGTAATTATTGCAGGGTACCACTTTTGACAGTGTACACATTTTAATGATCCATTTTTTTTTTTTTTTTTTGAATTTCTTGTTTTTATTTGTTTTCTATTGACTTTTTTGATTTTTTGGGGTGAAATATGTCCTGGACATATTTCTGAAAAGATTCCTCTGTCAGTTATTTTACTGTGAAAGCCAGTCTCAGATCTCTTTAATCACATGCGAACTTTACCACGCAGGAGAAACCGTGAATTTTGAAGGTTGAATCTTCCATTTTTCTTCATGCCGATAGTCTTTTATTGACTGCCTGTGTTGTGTCTAATGTGACACTACTGCAGACTTAATTAGGTGGTCTCTAGGGAACAACTTTGTGTGCAAATAACTGCTTTGTGAATTTCTGATTAAAACATCTCAGCTCATGACTCTCATTAGCATACACACACACGCACACACACAGACATGCTTAATCAGATGGAGACACTCACTCCCCGCACTGAATTTAGTTATCCACCACAATCTTGTACACACACAATCCCGAAACAATGTGTTTCCACACAGTATTTTGGTTCCTTATTTACTGTATATAGAAATGTTATTGTATTCTGTTTAATTTATAAGTGGATAAACATTTTACTGGAACATTTTAATATTGGTTTTCTGTTGAAAGTATCCCAACACATTTCAAATGTTTCATTCTGAATAATTGACAGCAAAATTGCCTCTGTGTCAAATCTAACACCAGCAAAGTGTGTAGTGCACACTATGCAATGTCATTATTCACTTTTTAGCACTGGTTTTGTGTTGATTCAAAATAACCCTATTCGACACTTAATATTATTTTGCCACTACAGTGATAGTTCTAAAAAGAAATTAAATGAAATTAAAAAGATAAGTGTTAAAATGAAACTACACACAGATTTACAGGCCGCACAGACAAGTGCTAGCCTGGATGCCAGCTGAACTTAGCCCCGCCCACAACATTTGAGGATGGGAAGTTCAGTCTGGACTTGGTTCGTTGTGAAGCAAGTATCCCCGAACCAAAGCTGTTCGGACCAATCAAATTGTCAGAGCGGGCTTTATACGATGATGGACAGATCAACAGTAAAATCAAGTCAAGTCAAAATTTATTTATATAGCACCATTTAAACAGACAGGCTGACCAATGTGCTTTACAAAGCAATATAATATCACACAACAGACAGAGCAAGAAAATTTTAAAAACAAATTACACGTTATTAAAAGCAATTGAATAAAAGTGTGTTTTCAAGCATGACTTGAAAACTGACAAGTCAGATGCAGAACGAACATGAATAGGCAAGCTATTTCATAATGTCGGGCCCGCAATGGCAAAGACACGATGACCTCTGTGTTTTAACCTGTACCGTGGTATAGATAAAAGTTTCTGTGTGCCTGATCTAAGATCTCTGGAAGGATTGTATTGCTCTAAGAGCTCAGATAGATAGAGGGGAGCAAGATTATTTTGGCACTTATAGACAAATAAAAGAATTTTAAAATCAACCCTAAACCGAACCGGCAACCAGTGAAGGGATGCAAAAATCGGGGTAATATGTTCACGTTTGCGAATGCCTTTTAAAAGTCTTGCTGCCGCATTTTGGACTATTTTAAGACGTATTAGAGTAGTTCAATTTATTCCATAATATAAAGAATTACAATAGTCCAGTCGAGATGACAGGAAAGGATGTATCACCCTTTCAAAAGCTTTGGGACATAGAAAAGGCTTAACGTTAGTCAGCATACGTAAATGGAAAAAACACGATCTGACAACAAAATTTACTTGCTTATCCAGTTTCAAGGAACTATCTAATGAAACACCAAGATTTTTCACACAGGTAATTACTGGCAAAGAAAGTGTATATGCTTCAGGGAGGTGGTTAAAACTACTTTTAGAAGGACCAAAGAGTATGTTTTATTAGTTCCGTTTTATTGTTTTAAAGTTCTGTTTTATTTTCATTTAATTTTAGGAAGTTTGCAGACATCCACTTCTTTATTTCGTGTAGGCACGCCATAAGGTGCTCGAGTGAATTTTTTCCTGCCCGTTTAATAGGAACATAAATCTTAATGTCGTCTGCATAGCAGTGAAACGACAAATTTTTTAAATATCGAGCCCAAAGGGAGCATATAGAGCGAAAAAAGCGTAGGGGCCAGAATTGAACCCTGAGGGACGCCCCATCGAAGGTGAGCAACAGAGGACAGAGGAGCCAAAACCAACAGAGAAACTTCGATCTGTCAAATATGAGCTAAACCAATTTAATACTGTTCCTTTCTGCCCCACATCATATTCGAGTCTAGACAAAAGAATATCATGGTCCACCATATCAAAAGCAGAGCTAAGATCTAAGAGCATTCAAATAATGGAATCTCCAGCATCTGTTGTCAGATAGATGTCATTAAAAACCTTCAGTAGTGCTGATTCAGTACTGTGGAGTGCTCGAAAACCGGATTGAAAGTTCTCATATATAGAATGTGATTAAAGACAAATTAATGTTTAGACAAATTAAAACCAAAAATAAAAAAATTGAAAACGACTTGGTTTTCCATTTATTTATTTCCTGAACTAAAAGAATTTTTCATTTTGATTTTTAATTTAACACCTTAGTAGGCATATATCAATGAAATTATTTTAAACAGATCAAGTATATTGGTAACAGATTACAGCCATTTTAATAAAGGTGTGAATAGCAATCATTACTCATTCGTTTACAATCCGACTTTTGAACTTTATTCCTTTTTTTATTTTTATTATTTATTCGGGACACACACATACACACCTAAGGTTTAAGGAGGTCTGCGCAGGACTGTTTTTTTTCGTCCCGCTCCCACAAGGTTCTGTTCACCAACCGCTTAAAGGGATAGTTCACCAAAAAATGAAAAATCTGTCAGTAATTACTCACCCTCATGTTGTTCCAACCCCGTAAGACCTTCGTTCATCTTCAGAGCACAAATTAAGATATTTTTGATTAAATATGAGAGCTGGCCATAGGCTTTTTAAGGGATCGAAACTGGCCGGCCGAAAAGTTATGAAAGACATCGTTAAAATAGTCCGAGTGACTACAGTGGCTCAATCTTAAGTTTATCAAGCAACAAGAATACTTTTTGTGCGCAAAAAAACTACAAAAAATATAGCTGCGAGCAGCGATTGGGGGCCCAAGCCGGTGGCGGTGAACCACAATAGCCACATTTATGAGATAATTTAAATTTAGAGTAATTTTTAGTGTCATAGGATGTCATAGGTCAACATGTTTCACGAATAAAAAAAAAAAACTATAAATCAAGCCAAAACAAAATAATTTAAAACAAAAGTAAAAGTAAGTGGCGTTGAGCTCACGTAAATCTCTCTTTAGAATCTAAATGTTGCAACATTTGCAATGTATTTGGATGCTAAACTCTTCTTTATTATAGACTTTGGACTTTACTCACGTTCCAATGTCGACGGAAAAAATCATGCTCTTCACACGCGCAAAAATGTGCTTAGAAAAATCACAGTGGAGCAGTGCTTATTGTGAATGAAACAAATTGTACTACTGACTATTTAAACACAGTGTAATTTTTATGTTACGTTGACTATTTTATTATTATATTTATTAAGGCTATAATGAACAGGCTGTGATGTCAATATTGCAATAATGGAATATGTTTAGTGTGTGTGTGTGTGTGTATGTGAGGCGTGGGCGCGATCGAACAGTGGAAACAAAAACATACTCCGTCAGAAACTGCAAAGTGTGTGTGTGTGTGTGTGAGAGAGAGAGGGAGGCGCGGGCGCGATCAAACTGTGTGTGTGTGTGTGTGTGCGCGTGTGAGAGAGAAAGAGAGGTGCGGGCGCGATCGAACTGTTGTGTGTGTGTGTGAGAGAGAAAGGTGCGGGCGCGATCGAACTGTGTGTGTGTGCGTGTGTGTGTGTGTGTGTGTGTGTGTGCGTGTAATAAATAAAAATGCATATAAATACAATTTTGGACACAAGAGGGCAGTATGGCCCTATATATGAATTTGTGTTTAACTATCACCCAAAGAGACCCCCCCTCCCCACACAGACACACACACACACACACACCGGCAGGGTACATTCTCTCTGTTAGAGAGAGAGAGAGGGAGAAAAAATTCTTAGAATCCACATTCAAGCCACAATATCTGACTTTCTGTTGGTTGGAGCTAATGACTGTAAATTAGAAAGTTGTTCGGCTTGATGAGAACAATATATACGCCAAGTTTTGTAACTGTAGGTAAAACTCACTAAGTTATAACACACTTTATGTGTCCTTTTTTAGTCATAAATTCATTTCCTCGCCACGGCCAAACCGTTCGAGATATCAAAAATCCGTAAGCAATTTCAATGTCTTGACTTCATGCTGACCGAGTTTCGTGGTGTTTGGATTAATTCTCTAGGAGAAGTATATCAAAAATAAAAGCATGCATTTTCCAAACAACCCATAATAGCTGACTTCCTGTTTTGCTGTCGTAAAACTTAGAGCACGAAAGTTGTTTGGCCCGATGAGATCTAAATATGTACCGAGTTTCACATTATATGCAAGCATGTTTGATATATGGACAAGTGTTCGAATCCCATTCCAGGGGGCGCTGTCGAGCCCCCCTGCCACGCCCGGGTACCAGCTTCAGCCCGGCCCTGATGGCCACGGGTTCCGACCCGTGTGCAAAGTTTCAAGAGTTTTCGAGCACGTTAAGGGCCCCAAAAGTGCCCAAAAGGTAGTAAAATAATAATAAGTCGGAAGAATAATAAATAATCCTAAGGAAAACAATAGGGCCTTCGCCTTTTCAAGGCTTGGGCCCTAATAATAAGTCGGAAGAATAATAAATGATCCTAAGGAAAACAATAGTGCCTTCACCTTTTCAAGGCTTGGGCCCTAATAAATAATCCTTAGGAAAACAATAGGGCCTTCGCCTTTTCAAGGCTTGGGCCCCAATAACGACTTTATTCAACTACTAATTTCCTTCCCTGTGGGCCTTGAGATTTCACGTAGTGTAACAGCGCAGCGCTTCTGTGCTATACGTCACATGTAGGCTCACTATTGGCCAACGCTGGTCATGTGTGTGATGAGTGTGACGTACAACACAGAAGCTTTGCGCTGTTCCACTATGTGAAATCTCAAGGCCCACAGGGAAGGAAATGAGTAGTTGAATAAAGTCTTTATTTTTGTTTGTTTTTTGCGCACAAAAAGTATTCTCATCGCTTGATAAACTTAAGATTGAGCCACTGTAGTCACTCGGACTATTTTAACGATGTCTTTCATAACTTTTCGGCCGGCCAGTTTCGATCCCTTAAGAAGCCTATGGAGGAGTGATCCGGCTCTCAGATTTAATAAAAAATATCTTAATTTGTGTTCCGAAGATGAACGAAGGTCTTACGGGGTTGGAACAACATGAGGGTGAGTAATTACTGACAGAATTTTCATTTTTGGGTGAACTAACCCTTTAAACTTCACTCTGTGTTCAACCGCTTTATTTCCCGACCTGAGGGGTCCGCAAAATTTAGATCTCATTTCCAGAATCTCACATTCAAATGTCTCTAATGGAAAGAGAAAGATTAAGTAGGCTATAAAAATTATAAATGCTATACAAAAATTGTGTTTGTGTCAATATAAAATATTATTTTAACATTGTAGCTTAGGCCTACTGTCAGAGAAAAAACTATAAATAACATAAATCGAATAGGACAAAGCCTTTCACTCAAATTTCTAAGCAACATAAACAAAAACCATATTGCCCTACTGACAAATGAAGTAGGCTATTTTCTGCCAAACTATTTTAAACATCCTTGCAAAAAAAGAATGTTGTTGACTGACAATGGTTTCACAGCTCCTCAGAGCAAGGTGTATACAGGTGGTCAGAATGAAGTGCTAATATGCTGTCAAAAGATGTCGGGAGTGGGCTATTGTCAGTCAGCTACCGTCTTTATACTTTAAAATTTAATCCCGCGCCGCATGATTCCTGATGGGCGTTTCACACAGTATGCGGTGGTGAAATCGCCGCGCGGCTACGGCTTTTCTCAAGTAATGGAAGAGTTTTGTGCAGCATTTAGTGCAAATATTTTTTATCAGGTAATAAAAAAAAACATAGGCTGATAAAAAAATAAATAAATAAAAAAATCGGACTTCCAAAATAATCCGGCGGGCCAGAAAATATTGCTTGCGGGCCAGTTTTGGCCCACAGGCCTCCTGTTGCCGACCCCTGGTCTATCCAATTGAGTGCAGAGGCATTTTTTTCCCCTGATTTGGTTGAAACACTCCTCATAATCACAGCCCAACGGAGCAGTATCAGACTCACATTCTGACTAGAATCTGAGTATGACGAAGTCAGGCTAAGACAGTGTTGTTTTATTGCCATTTAATGTTCAAACAGCAACACTGTATTTTACATCATTACTGAAAATTTAACCCAGCAAATTTACTTTGTACAGATGCAAGACATTCCTTATCATTTAGATGGATCTTATTTATGTCAGATTTCTTTCTTTCAGGATATATTTTCACAAAAACAATGCAGAGGTCCCAGTAAATGTAAATATCACAAAGTAAAATACAAGCAAAAGTTGGACCGACTATTAGGACCGTTCTAATTTGACTGAGTGTGAAGAGAAACAGATGGAGAGAGATACGGCTCTGGAACTGCCAAAACGTTTTTTTTTTTTTAAGTGGATAGTTCCAACTCTAAAATCTGACCAACATCTTGTGCCAAACATCTTCCCTTAATCGTGGTAAAAATCACAGTAATGCATGACATTGGGTGGCTTACTGTGATTTTGCTGTTCATGCCATCACTGATGTAAAAGGTGAAAAGTAAGTGCAAAGTCACAACTAAATTAGTTTTGGATGTGTCTCAGCTGGCTGCTATGAAGTGCACTAATTAAGTTTTCATTGGCAGAGAGTTTGACTTACACTCATGGTTCATATCTTTGGAAGAGTTGATCTGTCCTACCTTCATTGTGTTAGTTGAGTGTTTGTGAATTGTATGCCAGCTGGAAAAATAAGTTGTATTTTATTGCCTCTTAACCTCACAGAATAAAAGCACCTGAACATTTAATAAACCCATTGCGGTGGTTTGTAACAAATTTAAATGGAGCACACTGATTAGTAAGATGGTCATTAGAGCTGTATCGAAAAATTGTTCAATCAGGATTCAATCATTTCAGTTATATTTACAACTTCTATTTCATCTATAAAGCTTGTTTCACACTAGGTACATATTTTTTTTTTTGCATTCACACTGCATCAGAAGTGCAGTGCCTTGTCCACTTCGGTAACTTCTACACTTCAAAAAATGAAAGTGTAAACTGTAAAGTTACAGAAGTTTAAATGGCTACACATTATTTTGATGGTACCCTTTACACAATCTGGGGGGTATTCCAGAAAGCAGGTTATGTGACATAGGTATGTTTAAGGGTAAATAAACAATATAGTTCTTATTCACAGCGATGAAAGATTATTAAACAAAATGATTGAAAAATTATTGCACAACCACCAAATAGGTGGCGTAATGCACTAAGTATGTAAATATCCATTAAACAAAATCAAAATTAAACAAAATAAGAAAAAAGTAGTAGTATGGGGCGCTTTTTCTTAGCGTCCATTTGCATGGTGATTAGTCGCTCTGTTGAGAATGTCTGGTGTGTTAACCATGAACATACTTGGAACTAGCATACCTCGAGTAAGCAAGGAATACACCCCATGTTGTCTTATTATCTCCCTGTTTTTTAAGCCCTGAGTTCTCCTTAGTTCTTTGTCCGTTATTGTGGATGTGTACGTTGATCTGTTTATTCTCCTGATCTGAGCTTTCCGTGTGGATTAATAAAAGACAGTTTTGTTTTTTTTACTCCTTCATTGTGCGATCTTTGTCAGCAAAGTTACATTACCATTTTATTGATAGATTTTATATGCCTTAAACCTACACCTAAACTCAAACAAAACCATTTTATAGAGAATATAAAACTAATTTAAAAAACGTAATAGACAGAAATGTGTAGGAAAATGACAATTTTAGTAAAAATATAGCGTTAAAAACATATTTTGAGCTGTTAATCCCACTCCTGCCTCTAAACCTACCCATAACCAATTTTTTTTTTTTTTTTTTTTAAGAAAACATAACAGACCGACTACTGTAATCAAAAGTAGTCCAAATGACAGTGTTGCAGTCGCAGTCCTCTCTGGCGATATATAATGGTTTTGTTTGAGTTACAGAGCAAAATGTAAATTATTAAAGGGTTAATTCACCCAAAAATGAAAGTTCTGTCATTAATGAATCACCCCCATGTCATTCTCATCTTCGGAACATGAAGATATTTACAATGAAATCTGAGCGATTTCTGTACATCGATTGAAAGCTACACAACTACCACTTTGAACTTCAAAAAGTTCATAAAGAGATCGTAAAACTAATCCATATGAATTTAGAGGTTTAGACTAAATTTTCTGAAGAGACTCGATTGATTTACATGATGAACAGATTTAATGTAGGCTTTTATTTAGGCTTGAGAGCGTGAGGAATACCATGGTGCAGTACTTTTGTCTCTAGCCTGTTTTAATCTGATAGGTGCAGCAGTTTCTAATATGCTAGAGAAGATAGTGCCCATACTGCTACTAGTATTTTAATCAAGTTCATTATGTTTATGTGAACACTGAGCTGCTGAGAAAGATTAGGCAGATTATTTGTGAATCTTTATTGGTTGGGATAATTGATCTACCTGGTCGATAACGTGGAGCAATATGGCAAATGTCAGTTGTACGCACATTACAAGGTAGTGATCAGTGACATCATTACTAGAAGATCTATATCAGTAAGATCGGTTCCATGCTATATAATTAAATCTAGTGTATCATTAAAATGATGAGTGGGTCTGGTGACGTTTTGCTTGACCCTAAAGGAGTTTAGTAAGTCTGTAAAAGCAACTCCTAACGCATCATTTGTATTTGTGAATGTTAAAATCTCAGATGTTGACTAATGAATCTGAGAGAAAATATGCTAACTCTTTTAAAAAATCAACATAGGGCCCTGGATGTCTATACACATTAGCCAGAGCAAGAGATAGCAGTTATTTTTTTTCTTTCTTTTATCTGAAAGTGTAACATTTAGCACAAGCACTTTAAATGAATTATAGTAAAATTAAAGAAAACCTGTGTCCTGTTTTCTGAATAGCATTAAGTATATCCCTATTAATTTGTGCAACTCCACTACACTACCAATCAGGCGGGACTCGTGCTTATAACAGTAGTCTGCTGGACTAGAATCATTAAGACTGATATAGTCATTTGGTTTAGCCAGGTTTCAGGAAGGCAGAGTATACATCACAACTATTATCTGTGATCATTTCATTTACAATGACTGCCTTGGATGTGAGTGATCTAATGTTTAGGAGCCCAACCTTTAGAAATTGTTTTTGTTCTCTTATTTTGTTATTGTCTGGTTTAATCACGATCAGATTTTTCTAGATACTTTAGTATAGTTGTTGGTAACCAAAACTGTTTGGCTACCACCAATCGATTCAACCCAATGGCATTTTTTTTTCAAACCGAATGTAAAAGGCAGTGAAGTCTGCACAGCCTGCAGCCCTGAACCACCTATTCTAAATGTGTTGTTTAGGTGTAGATCTAAAATTATTTTAAGTAGTGGACACTATGGCATCACAGCAGTGTATGCTGCAATAGACTATTCATTCTTTTGAAAGCAGTCACAATAGTTTGAAATCAACTGAGAAAAAACAATAGTTTTGGACCAAATGTTGATTTATAGTTATTTACAATCTTATATTTCGGATGTGGTAGAAAATGCCCTGTTAACCTTAATCAACACTTACACATTTATACTCTCCTAGGCGTCTCCTCTTCAACACCTGCTTCCCTTTTGAACACTATTACTTGGGAATAATGTCTCTAGAGTTCCACGTAAGCACTATCACTTGGGAATGAAAGTAAGATCTCTAGTGTCATCTGCCACACAGAAGTAACTAGACGGACTCCAAACAAGGCATTTTAATATGCTTTAATCACAGCAATTTCAGAGAGAATCCTCAAATAGAGTACAACAGTTTATGTAGAATAAATGCATGGCAAAGGTGATATAATTCATTACAAAAAAATTTTAATAGTATTGTTTCTTCATATATATAATTCTCTGTTACTAGGTTCAGTAAAGTGTAAAGTATAGTCCTTGGTACTTCAGGTTGTTGGATGATGAGATTAAATTCAGACAGCTGTATAGTTGTTTCCTCTTTTGTTATATTCATACACACATTTAGTTTTCAAAAGCATATCAATGTTAATCCTGCAAGAAAAGGAAATATTAGTTATGATTAATTAAAAAAAACCTTCACACCAACAAATGAAAGAAAAATAGATATTATTGGCACATATTTGAATGGTGTGATATCTCTTGGAAGCCTTTTATATATTTTAAGCTAATCTTATCTTGCATAGATACACAACTTAATTTAGAACAATGTGATATGACACAATTGCTGTGTTTTAATTACTGATCAGTTTTCATCGACAGCTTGTGAATTCATATTTGCTTTCAAGTAACACCAACATTATTCTGTGCTGGATTCTGCTTTATATTTTCTACAGTTCTCCTAACTCCAGGCCGTTGCACCATAGTTTGATGAATAGCTTTTAAAAAATTAATTTTTTGAGCATTAAAGTGCAGTGGCTTTTATAACCTTTGCATATTGTGCAAAGGGATGTAATTATCTGTATGTACAGTTAAGTGACCTCTATTAAAGAGTTTTAATGGATTTTTCAGCTCTGGAGTACTTCAATATCCCTGCTGCACTGCAAAAAAAAAAGTACCTTTGATGGTAAATGTGGTCACATGAGGAAATTGTTATAAAGCTATAACAATCTCAATAAATATCAGATTTAAAAATGTCTCTGTTTTGTCCATACAATGGAAGTCAGTGGTCACCAAACCAACAATCAATTCAACCAAGTGGCAGTTTTTTCAAATCAAATGTAAAAGGCAGTGAAGTGCACAGCCTGCAGCCCTGAACCATCTATTTAAAAATTGGTTGTTTAAGTCTTTCTTAACTGGGTATAACGCCGACCTAGAACAGAAATTAAAAAAAAAAAAACTATATTAAAAAATATGAAATTCATTCTCCCATTCTTCTTCATAACAAATAGCTTTAGTTGTGAGTTGTCTAGTTAGTTTAGTAGTGAACACACACACACACACACGCACACACACACGTATTAGCATATGATACTTTAACCCTATCCCTAAAGCTAAACATAGCCAAAGAAACAAGAAATAAAACTAAACAAAATAAAACAAAATGCTGTCAATATGCCAATACTGAATGTCTATGCAAATGTAAGTAAATGTACGTGTGGTAGACAAAATACATAACCATGCTCATGAGATCACGTTGTTAAAATTCAATAGGGTTCCTAAACGGGCATACCCCCTGAGCCATTTAGCATCCTTCTGCGTACCCCCTCTCTTCCACTTCCACCTTTTCCATTCAGGTGCATTTTTTACCTTTATAAAGACAATTGAAATCAGTATCAACAAAAGTCAATTTTGGACGGCAGTGGCACACACTGTTTAATGCTGCTCAGCGGTGGTATGAATACAATTAAAAAAGGCACAAATAATGTTAATCTTTTAAGTAAAAACTGTTCAATCAAGAAATATGAAATGATGGTAAAAGTGATTCTTTTAAATATTAAACTAAAGTCAAGTCACCTATGTTTATATAATATAATATGGACGAAAATGGACGTAATATGAAATTTGAAACTTTATTTCATAATAATAATAACAAAGCAAAAAGATTATAGCGATTTTTTGGATGGGATGCGCTCTACAATGTTCCATTCATTCTTCAAATGAAAACAGAATGACTAATTCTTGAGATTTATGAATCGATATCTGTTCGTAAAAATGAGAATCGATTAATATCGAGAAATCGATATTTTTTTACCCAGCCCTAGTTGCTATGGCTACTTTTGCATACCCTGAAAGTTAGCTCTGTTTTTTGGAACCGAAAGTTGAGGTTATATGTTTACTTACCCTTAAAAATAGCCAGGTATGTCACATAACCTGCTTTCTGGAATACCCCCCTGAACTGAATGTTTGATGCTCTTGTTATCCTGAATTTGTTGTTAAAATAAAGCCTGAAAACTGCTGCAACTGGATTCTAAATAGTTGTGTCATTGTGAGGGGGAGGAGAAGTGTTTTTTATTTTTATTTTTTATTTTATTTTTATTTATGAAGCCCTGCCAATAAATATTTTGCAGCCGATAATTTGAGTCATTTCCTTCTATATGAACTGCAGTGTGCTGATAACAGCACACTAATAGCTGCCCTGCCATCTCATTTTTCACTTAGTGACATAGAAATTAGGAACTAATCTTAAATAATTTCACTTTTAATTTTCTGATAATAAGTTCCTGAAGATGCACAAATCCTCTGCACATTCATTCATCACTCATTAATTGCATTATTGACCTTCAAGAGATCCGACTGAACTGTAAAGCCTTGTGTCTTTTGTTTGCACGTGTATCTTTAAAACTTCTACAGGGCAATCCTGATGCTAAACACTCTCCCTGAGGTACTTCTAGACTAATTTGTTGTGATCGTTGAGTGAATAGCGCTTTAACAAGATGCACCGAAGTAAAGCAGCTAATGTGATGAGGATAAACCCCCTCTGCAGGCGACAAGGTAACACTATCTATCACCATCCACTGCCATCAGCACACCTGCAGAGAAAACAACATCTGATTGATGTTCTCTTTGTCTGCTTCAACACAAGTTTCCTGTCGCCACTACTAATGATAGTTTATGACAAAGAGAATGGAAACTTTAAGACAGACACTTTGATTTATCCATAACTGTTTTTCATGTTTTATCAAAACAAAACAAAACATTGTATTCATTTGGAATATATACATGCAAGTGTAAAATATGCATATGCTCTAGAAATATCAGAACATTTTAGGAAGAGTAAAAAGAGATAAATAAATACCCTACAACATGGTATGTTTATCACATTATTTAAATTGTTAAAAGTAGAGATACAATAATCAATCACAACTAGTAAATGAAAATAATCCAGAAGGAAAACAAGAAAAAAGAGAGGGGGAAAAATAAGATGTAAATTAGTCACTTAGCAGAAAGTATACTTAGTCAGTCTTGCCTTGCAAAGTATACTTCTTTTGACTCATATGTGTACACAGGCGTTCCACGCATGCTCAATTTTGAGCAATCTCTCACCACGAGTTACAACCCATGTAAATATCTTTGTATTCTTTCATGCTAGAGTTGTATAAATGAGGGTACTTTCTAACCTCTTCGCAAAATTTCTCAGCTATGTAGGCCTCCATTGTCGCTTGCATGCGATCCATTCTGTTCTGTTTATGCAGTTTTTCTTCGACTACCTTGTGAATCGACGCCCCCAGGGCACGGTTGCTACCTTGTGGTTAACTATTTACTACTAAAAAAAATATGAATGTGTGACCGGTTTTAAAAATCACTTCTGATGCCAAAATTCTGTTCATTGGATACTCTGGATACACACTCACTGCATGTCTTCAAGAGAACCTTTCACTCTAAGCCTGATGCTCTTCCATGCTTCTGGACTAACTACAGATTGTCGTCCATGCCCAGACAATTACCTGCTGGTTACACTATACAGCACTCTCAGAACTATGTCTCTGGTAGCGATCAGCAACATACCTCATCGGTTAATTCGAATGTCTTGCATCGTCAATTTGCTCTTTTGAACTGTCAATCAATCTCGGACAAAGCCCCTTATCTCAATAAAATTATCATTGACAAAAAGCTTGATATTTATCTTCTCACTGAAACTTGGCAAGTTCTTGATGATTTTCTGCAGTTAAATCTACTCACACCAGAAGGGTATAAAGTATCTGTCTAGACCTCATCTGTATGGTAAAGGGGGTGATCTCACTGTCATCTATCGAGATAACCTCAGACTCACTCAACTTGATTTTCACAACACCAATACATTTGAATATATGGTATTGTAGGCTGACTCTAATAATATTCATTGGTTTTAGCCTAAGCTTACCTATGCATAAAAATGTCCTATGACTGTTATATCCTATCGCAATCTCAAAGCTCATACTGCATAATTTTGTACCTCCATTTGTTTCTTTGAATCTGTCTGATGTCTTTGATATCTCCTTTACCTCACTGATATTATCTAATTATCACTCCACCATTTCTGAAATCTTGCAGGAGCATTTTCCTGTTAAGACCAGAACAGTCCCTTCCACCCACTCTTCTCCTTGGTAAACCCCTGAGCTTCGTATCCTAAAGGCTACTGGTAGACCACTTGAGCATCTTTACAGGAAAACCAGCCTCACTGTTCGCTATTTAACTTTTATTGAACATCTAACAAAATGCTAATCTGCTTTGAACTCTGCTCGTTCTAGTTTCGTCTCTGCCACAATTAATAATCAAGCAACAGGCCAAAAGCATTAAACACAAATAAATATGTTTACCAAACCTCCATCCCATGATGCTCTAATTTCAAATGAGCTTTGCTGTTCCTTCCTGAATTACATGCTAGAAAAGACAGATGCCGTCCACTGTTTTTTCTCTAATGATGCTACGAAGCTTAGCTTTTTGCCAAATCTATCTGGTCAGCCCCTGACTTTCTTTTCTCTGACTAGTCCATCTTCTGTCTCTGAGTTAATCTTGAAATCCAACTCTTTATCCTGCCGACTTGACTCTGCGCCTACTTCACTCCTGAAACTTCGCCATTTTGTCATCTCTGCACCTATTTCTCACTTCATCAATGCATCTCTTGCCCGTGCTTCATTCCCTCTGCCACTCAAAACTGCTGCAGTTACCCCTTTTCTTAAGAAACCAAATCTAGATCCCTGTTCTATCTAATTATCGTCCTATTTCAAATTTAGCCTTTCTTGCTAAATTACTGGAAAGTACTGTTGCCTCGCAGCTACAGTCTTTTCTAGTCGTGAATAGGGGTGGGAATCACAGGGTACCTCATGATACGATATGATACACGATACCGATAATATCACGAAACAGCAAATCCGCTATAATCGATATATTGCTAGACCATCATATAATGATGCACCACGAAATGATATAGATATGATCTATGAAAAAAAATGCCTGTGAAAGTGCAGGTTTTCTCTCTTTATAAAAGTCTAAACTGGAACTAAACAGCACAAAAACTTTTTAGTCTGTAAATTAAATAGAGTCTCTAAAGTCAATTAAATAGGATCGACTGATTGACGCATGCTTTCAAATTACAACATGTTTGTCCCATCAATAGTATAAAAGCCGAAGTGCGTCCAGACTTTGAACTTAAATGTGGCTGGGGCATCTATTATTCTACTCACACTGCTGTCCACCATCCCGGTAAAAACTAGGGAAGTGCATATCGACAAATTTGACAGTCGTTTAAACGGAAGTTTTGTAACTGACTAGTCTAAAGGCAAAAAACCCTTTAAAGACTTGTGTATATATGATCCATTTGAAACACTTAATCTATGAATCAAACAGTGAAATCCTATAATAAATGCCTCTAAATGTCGCACACTTGGCGAATAAAGCTCATTCTGATTCTGAAGCATAGTTATTTTTTTCGGAGTTGAAGTGAATACGGGATGGGCATTTGCTTGCTTCGGCTATAACACTTTTAGTTTAGTTTAATTTATTTATAGCAGGACAATGTGCAGTTACATTAAAAAGATGGCTGCACCAGATTTAGCACTGTGCTAATTTCCATCTGTAGTCCTACACAATTAAGATTACATGACAATGTTAAAATTACATGACAAAGACAATTAACATATAGAGATTATATAACAAAGACGGTTAATACTATGTAAAAAGGCAGTTTACAAAGAAGGTACGATATATAAAATGCAATTTTACACACAGAACACAATACAATGTAAAGCCATCAAATGGTACCCACAAGTATCATCTGATGGCCAGAATACCCACATCATCATCATCATCATCATCATCATCATCACTTTATTTATCAAGCACTTTCACATCAGCAGCAGCTGAACAAAGTGCTGTACATAAAGGCAGCAAAACATCAACCAAAACAAAAATAACACTCACAATATCATAAAATAATAAACTGGGGTTGAAAATCTACCCAATAAAACTATTTCAAAATAAAACAATTAAAAGCAAAAACTAGCAGATAGGATCAAGTCTCAGTTTGGGTTGAAGGCAAAAGTGTAGAAGTGAGTTTTAAGAAGAGTTTTAAAAAAAGGTATTGAGGAAGCCTAACGAATGGTCAAAGGTAAGGCATTCCATAATTTAGGAGCACAAACAGAGAAGGCCCTGTCTCCTTTGAGCTTTCGCTTGGATCCGGGGACGACCAGGAGCAACTGGTCAGCCGACCGGAGTGACCGGGAGGGAGTGTAGCGGTTGAGTAGCTGAGTTAAATAAGACGGGGCAAGACCATTTAAAACTTTAAAAGTAAACAAGAGGGTTTTAAAATGGACTCTAAAATGCACAGGCAGCCAGTGAAGTGGAGCCAGGACAGGAGTGATGTGTTCTCTCTTCCTGGTTCCAGTCAAAACCCGCGCAGCAGCATTCTGGACTAGCTGCAAACGTGCGAGTAAGGATTGACTGAGTCCGAAATAAAGGGAATTACGGCATGGATTACGGTTTCTAACTGCTGCCTGGAAAGGAAAGGTTTCACCTTTGCCAGCTTCCTTAGATGAAAAAAAAAGTAGAATAGTACTTTTAATGTGAACAGGACTGGTGATCTAAAAGCCAGTCTTTGACTACCCGTGAGAAGCTTTGAAAATCTGCATTGTTCTTTAGATTGTCTGGAAGCCCATTCCATTCTTTGATGGCTTTGTAAGGCTCATTGAGAAAAGTCAGACTTTCTTTTGGGAACATTGCAATCACCCCTGGATACAGACCTCAACGCTCTGTTTGTTAGTTCAGAGCGTAGCTGTACATATCTTTTTAAAGGGGGTGGGGCAGCATCATAAGAATTTTGTGAACCAAACGGATATCAGAATACCTGACCAGGTTGTCAAAGCTTAGAATACTGTACTTTTCAAGTATATTGCAGTGGTGGTACCGCCAAAGTTTTTTATCTAGGATTTTCAAGGCCTGATTATGTAATGATCTAAGGGGGTTTAAAACAGTTTGTTTGGCTTGAGACCATGATGACATACAGTACAATATATGCGATATAATCATTGCCTGGAAATACGATTTTGCTGCTTCCAATGATAAAGAGTTTCTGATGTGCTGGAAGTTAGCAATGTTAAATTTCAGAACACGGCATACCCTTTTAACATGGTTTTTAAAATTTAGTACAGGGTCCAAGATCACACCTAGGTATTTAACTTCTTCCAAATTTTTGATCATGTAACTATCCACATAGATATTTGGGAGAGCACTTTGAATTCTTTTGTTTGAAAAATACATTGTGACCGTTTTCTCTGTATTCACAGTAAGGCAGGATTTGTTCATCCACTCTATTGGTTTGTTCATTGCCACAGATAGTTTAGCAGCGACAGAATTGACATTAGAACCGTGAGTATATAAAACCGTGTCATCAGCGTACATCAAGATCTCCACGTCATCACAGATGGAAGGTAGGTCGTTGATGTACCTGGGGTACCCCTGAAGTACAGGATCTGAAGTTTTATCATTTATTCTTACGCACTGGTAACGGCCTGCTAGGTATGATTGAAGCCAACTGATAGTATTTGCGGCGAGATTGAAATTCCACAGTTTGTCAGCAGCACTGAGTAGTTAACAGTGTCGAATGCCCTACGTAGATCGAGAAAAACGGCCCCAACCACCCCTCCCTTCTCCAGACTGGATTTGATCACCTCAAGGAAATAACAACAAGCTGCAAACTGACGTGTATGTCCTGAATATGGTTATGCATGGCTCTAGTTATGCCAGTGTGAAATGGCACAGCTTACGAAAAACCTTCCCATTTTAATTCTAATTAAAAATACTCCCGCACCTCGTCTTTTGAGCGGTCATTTTTGTGCTCTCCGTGACTGGCACGAAGAAAACGCATCTGAGGTAAAATTATTTTTTCCAAGTGTTTTATTTTAATGTGCTATTTAAAATGCTTTTTAATATAAATGTAACAAAGTTCAAGGCGTAGGGAAAAAGGGGGAACCGGTGAACGGTAAACGGAAGTTTTAAAATAAAGTAAACGGCATTTGCTTCATAGCCGACTGACGTTCATTAACATTCACGCCACTGGCCTCACTCCGTTTTTAAGGCGCGCTCTCTGCTCTTCACAGTAACTTTAAAATGACAGTAATTTGAACAATACAATTTTGTGTATTTTTTTCCCGTCTAATCACCTATTGTTTTCAGTTTCGACAAGTAGCAGGTGTACCGTTTAATCAACTAGTCTTGCACATCCCTATTAAAAACCTTATTCATGTGTTGAGCGCTACCTTGAGTATCCATGGATTAGCCATGAAGTAGCGACGCTTGGAGCAGGGGAATCTATTTAGAGTGTCTTTTGTTATTAATTAAAACATAGATATGTGGCGCCAGCGCATAGATTATCATATCGCACAGGGAAGGACAACTATATATCGCCCTATTGATATTTTGTCCCACCCCTAGTCACAAATGATCTCTTTGATCCCTTTCAATGTGGTTTTCGCCCACTTCATAGTACTGAAACTGCACTTTCTAAAGGTAGTGATTGATCTACTACTCTCTGGTGACTCTTGTTCTATGTATATTCGTCTGCTACTCGACCTCAGCTCTGCCTTCGATACGTCTCTCATGGGTATTTCTGGTGCTGCTCTTTCTGGGTTTTCTTCCTACCTCTCTGACAGACAATTCTACATTTCAGGAAAGGATTTTTGATCAACTACTGTCCCCTTGAAGCATGGTGTCCCCCAGGGTTCTGTTCTCAGGCCATTATTATTTATAATTTACATATTACCTCTGGGTCAGATCTTACATCGTCATGGTTTTAATGATCACTTTTACCCTGTACACCTGCTCTGTCTTCCCAAACTGACAACATCTCTGCATGTATAAATAAAATAAAAGATATTGGCTTAATTCAAATTTTCTAAAACTCAACATAAACAAAGCTGAGATCTTTTGTATTGGAACTCCGTCACTCCATCATGTACGTTTAAAAATCGAGGTATTATTTTCGACACCTCTCTGCTTTCAGGCTCATATCAACTCTATCACACAATCTGCATTATTTCACCTACGTCACATTGCCCAGCTCCATTCCTTCATCACTGTCAAAGATGCTGAAACTGTCATCCATGCATTTGTCTCATCACGTCTTGATTACTGCAATGCCCGTTTCAGTGGTTTACCTGCCAGCTCCATTTCCAGATTACAATATATTCAAAGTCAAAAAAACTGCTGCTAGAATACTTAACCATACCAAGCGTGCTGCTCATATAACCCCCATTTTGTATGACTCGCTCACTATGATCATCTGACTCTGGTCTTCTCATTGTCCCTCGCTATTGCCTCTCTTCAATGGGGGGCAGACCATTCAGTATTGGTGCACACAAACTGGAATACTCTCCCCCGATCACTCTGTTGTGTTAGTAATATTTCTGAAAATTAGAAATAATAATTTTCTCATATACACATTTATTGTGTGATTTCAGGGTACTATAGCACACAAGTATGAACCACTTTTATAATTCTATTTATACTTTGCATCCTATTTGAAACTTGAATTTCAAATTTTCTATTTCAAAGAAGAACATGTCATACGTGCTTGTCTGTAAGTAAACAATGTGTGAGTAAAAAACTATTTTAACCTTTATTTTCATAGTGCTTTATACAATACAGATTGTTTCAAAGCAGCTTTACAGTGATAAACAGAAATATAATGATTCAATGGTGCAGAGTTCAATTCGGCTGTAAAGCAGCTCTAAAAAGACAAAGTGTTATTGTTCAGCTGAAGTCAGTTCAGTGTTGATTCAGTTACATTGCAAAGATCATCAAATATTGAATTAGTTCAGTTCGGCTGAATGTTCTGCAGAAAACAGTGATGTCATCGTCCATTTCAGTTAATTTCTCATCCAGTTGTGTCAGTGCAGTGAGATCAATAATATTATTAATATTGATTGTAATATTAAGGTTAACCCCGTCTCAACCATATAATAATGGTTGGACGGATATTTTAAAAAAATAGTTATGTGTTTATGTGATGGCATTTAATTGATATCATTAAATAAAATATAATCAAAAAATTAATTCTATGAATTCCATATTTATAGATTCAGTATTTATTTAAGTATTCACAAATATCTGCAAGTCTCTAATCTTGTAAAGTAAAAGGGTTACAAGTCTTAGAAAATGACTCTACCTTTGCCTCAGGGCAATTTAGTTTTACCCTACTCTAAAAAGAAGCAGTTGGCTATTTTCTGTTGGCCAAACTGCTTTGAGTGTAATCTAAAACGACATGCCTTTCTATGACCTTCGACACAACAGGTAATACTAATGGACCTGTGATTGCACACCTCTGATAGAAAATAGGTGTTGATATGGCCCTCTTCCAAACCTTTGGACAAATCCTCAAATGAAATGTAGATGGGATTTGCTCTTGGTCAACACACTGAATGTTTTTAGGAAAATTGTATTTCGTCTACACACAACTTTAAGCTTTACTTAAATTTTGCATGTCTTTTAAGCCCGGCACAAAACAAGCCAACGATCGTCCTTCAGACAACTTCGGGCCATTTTTGAGGGTCGGCCAACGTAGTTTTTTCGGTGTGTTCGCACCGTTAACTTTAGTCGGACGCCGTCGGGTTTTTTGGGCCGAACGGGCCGTCTGTGAAAGAGGTAACTCTGAATGGCTGTTCAGCTTAGTGAACGAGTCAGTGCACGAGAATAATAGCAAATCAGCTAGCAAAGTCAATACGGTACAGATAGAAGGCTGTTCTAATGTTACGTAATCTCATCTGAGTGTTCCTTGGCAAATATTTAAATATTAACATGAGCAGAGTGGAATAAAGAAAGTGTTTAGCAGGATTGATATTCAAAACTGTAAGCACGCACTGCTTTGTTTACAGTTTACAGACTGCAGCGTTGGCTTCCCTTTTTGAATGATGAATATAGATGAATATATCTGCAGAAATAGACAGTTGTATCATTTACACGCAGGCGTGTAATCAATGCACTTTAAGTGATGTGGTTTCCACCATCATGGCAGGATTGTGACTAGGTTAGGGTTGGGGTTTGTCTTAGAGGTTGTTGAATAGGAAATTATTATAAATATAAGAGACATTTCATGTAGAAAGTGTAATAATATCTAGCGGGAATAACTTTGACAAAATTGTATGCATAGTCACGTTTTCTTGTGAGATCAGGTTGTTGGTTTAGATATCCTGAGCTGACCAGGGTGTGTCTTGAATAATTTTCTAAGGGTTCAGTCATGGTCACATAATCCAGTTATGAAATTGAAAGAGTTAATTTGATCATTCTCTCAGTCTTATCATTGAATAGAAAATTCAATAAATCTGTGTGAGGACGCGGTTATTCTTAGTGGACCCCTTGCTAACTCTGTAAGATCAAATGCTTTGTAATGTATTTCAAAGGTTTCCAATTTCATTTTCCGCCCATATTAAAATCCCATTTTTGTATTACATCTTTCTCAATATGTGATTTCAAGTTGTCCTTGTTTCAGGCATTTGAGAAAATCACCAAATGAATAGACATGATGATATTTGCTAATGGACAACATTGAATGTTTGCGAAACATTTGATTAGTCCATACACAACTTTACTTCTGGGAGTGCTAACTCTAACTATATACATTATTTGGCCAAACATACTATTGACAGAAATGAATAATTAATGGCTTTGACTATTCTAGCCATTTCTGTACATCATACAGTGTATTTTGTATCAAATTACAGTTACTGTAAATCCGGCCTCTAGTTCATAAACGCCAGAGGAGAACTGGCCCCCAACTGAGCCTGGGTTCTCCCAAGGTTTTTTTTTCTCTCCATTAGGTCACCTGATGGAGTTTTAGGACACCAGTAAGTCACTTGATGGAGTTTTTCGGTCCCTTGCCACTGTTGCCTTTGACTTGCTCAGTTGGGGATATTCAGATTAATTAACCAAGCATTAATACCATTGATCAGCCCTACCAAACGTGGATGTTTTTTCCACTAAGAAACAAACATTGTTATGTTATTTGATTGATACTGTGAAGCTGCTTTAATGCAATTTATATTGTGAAAAGCGCTATATAAATATACTTGACTTGATTTGACAGTGATGTTTTAGAGAATTATGTGCTTACATTGTTCCAATGGTTAGGGGAATGTTGTTTTTCTAATCCAGCATGACTACCATGGTTTCGAAGAAGTTATTGTCCTGTGCAAAGCACAGATCTACACTCTGCTTAACATCTTTTGGATAAATTGAAAAGCAAACTGTGAGCCAGAACCCATCAAACAACATCAGTGCCTGACCTCACTGATGACCTTGATGCAATGTCATTTAGGAATGAAAAAAGCCCTCCTTAAACTGATATCTTGAACAATTGTCTACAGTGTCAAGGAATAGCCAAAGCTTAGCGGTGAGTGTCCACATGTGGTCATATTATTTTTAAATGTCATGGAATAGCTTAGGTAATTGGTAATAGACTGAAATATTACAATTTAAAATAACTTTTTATTTAAACATATTGTTAAATGTAATTGATTCTTTTGATGGCAAAGGTGAATTTTCATGAAAGTTATTGATGAATCCTGATTTGTTTGTAAAAATATCTATATGCAAATTTCATGCACAAATTTGTGCGTAGGTGCAGTTAAGGACCGAGACCCATGCTGCGTCCCAATTCTCATATGCCCCAAGTATGTACTTATTTTGTACCCAAAATTGCATCTTGAAACATTGTTGCAGCTCATTGTAAACCAACTTGTCAACATCCTCATACACACTACACATTTTAATTTACGCTTCTCAACAATTCTTCCCGTATTGGAGATAAAACTAGCACATTAATCATCCAGTCGTGGGTCTTTCATGCGGAGAACTCTGTTCATGGTTTTGTATAATGATGCGTTTAATAATTAATGTCCAAATGGATTTGTTCTCAGTGTTGTTGAACACAGAAGACACTAAAAACAAATATTTTCATCATGTTCATGATATTGTTTTTTAATCACTCAACCCTTTTAAGACTTCTATTTGACTACTGGTCTCATGGGAATCCAATGTTTTTTTTTTTTTTACATATCTGTGTTTTTAATTCTGAAAAGAAATATCATGGATCCTACTCCTAAGGAGTTATGGGCCATAGTTGCTGTGTGCCAGTTTGGTTGTCTTCAAGAAGTAATTGGTTATGATTTAAATGTTTGAAAGATGGGCATAACTATCTAGTCAGAATTTGATCGAATTTCATTCACTTTGATGCCTTAATTGTGTTTTTAAAATCAATGCATTTTAAGTGATATGTTCTCCTCCATCACAGTAGGATTGAGACTAGGTTCAGGGTTGGGGTTTGTCTTAGAGGTTGTTGGTTGATTTCAAAGTGAATAGAAAATGATTATAAATATAAAAGACATTTCATGTAGAAAGTCTAATAATATGTTACTGGACTTTGATAAAATTGTGTTCTTAGTTCTTTTCATCTATTTTTAGTTCTGAAATGAAATATCACAAATTCTTCTCCAAAGGGGTTGTGGGCCATGCAGTAGTTGGCGTTTGCATGGTCTGCACTTCGTAATACTTGTCTCGGATATTATTTAGGGTTGATAGTATGTGTCAGGGTTATGTTTGTTTTTGATCTGTTTCCCTGTTTTGTTCATGTCTGAGTTTCACATGTTCCTTTGTTCAGTTTCCCGCCTTTGTTCAGTTTCCATGGTTACGTCATTATTAGTTCATTGGTTTCAGCTGTTTGTCATTTATTAGCTCATTTCAGTTTGTTATTTAGGCCTCACCCTTGCCTTCACTGTTTGTCCAGTCTCTGTTATGTTAGATGTGTTTGCAGTGCAGTTTGCTTGCTATTTTAGTAAGAATTAAACTTATTAGTCTTCTGTCTTCAGCTTCCCTGCATGCATCATTACAGCATATTGGGATGCAGGGCCAGTGTTTTAATGCCAAAAGGTATATATTGTACATACAAATATTATATATAAAAACCAACCTTTATTAAAAAATTAATTGCATTCATATTCAGTGTTCCTTAAAATGTTTACAAATACATTAAAGGGTTAGTTCACCCAGAAATGAAAATTCTGTCAGTAATTACTCATCCTCATGTTGTTCCAACCCCGTAAGACTTTCGTTCATCTTCGGAAAATAAATTAAGATATTTAAGATAAGATATTTTTGATTAAATCTGAGAGCTGGATCACTCCTCCATAGGCTTCTTAAGGGATCGAAACTGGCCGGCCGAAAAGTTATGAAAGACATCGTTAAAATAGTCCGAGTGACTACAGTGGCTCAGTCTTAAGTTTATCAAGCGATGAGAATACTTTTTGTGCGCAAAAAAACAAACAAAAATAACGACTTTATTCAACTACTCATTTCCTTCCCTGTGGGCCTAGAGATTTCACATAGTGGAACTGCGCAAAGCTTCTAGGTTGTACGTCACACGTAGGCTCACTATTGGCCAACACTTAATTTGTGTTCCGAAGATGAACGAAAGTCTTACGGGGTTGGAACAACATGAGGGTGAGTAATTACTGACAGAATTTTCATTTTTGGGTGAACTAACCCTTTAAGCCTATCTTCAAAGTTAAACGCAACCACTTAAAAATAAATAAATACTTAAACTTTGTCATTATTAGTTACATAAAAATACTAAGATCAAGTTGTTAAAATACATTAGTATGGATTAGGGGAAAGAATATATGGACAGTATAAAATTCATTATTTCAATGGAAAGTCCTTAAAACATGGAAGAACCCTATTTTAACGATCTAAGCGCATGGTCTAAAGTGCATGGTGCAAGTGCACTTGGGGCGTGTCCGAATCCACTTTTGCTAGTTTAACAACGGGAAAAATGGTCTAAAAGTTTTGTCCCTATTCTCTTAATGAGTAATATGTCGTGAGGACGCAAAAATGATAACTGTGTCAGGCTGAAACTAGCAAAAAACACTTGCGTCGCTCCTGGCGCTGCATTGCACTAGTTGTATGATAGGGCCCTAATGTCATTTTCCCATTTTCTGTGACCTAACCTAAAGTGAGAACTATTTACTAGTATATTATACTTATTATAAAGTGTTACCAGAGTTTTCCTTTTTATTTTAAAACACTTTTATTCTGAGCACCAGTAGTAGGTCTATTTGTCTGCAAGCTGCAAACTTTTTTTGTCTATTTAGTCTATTTACATTCATTCATAAACTGTAATTTATTAATTTACACACATTTAACTATTAACTATTGGGGAAGGTCCATTTTATGCACAAATGACCCTGAATTCATATTTACTTCTTAATGCATCAGTGGACTGTTTCGTTGGAATGGAAATAGCTTATCAACTACATCATTGTTCAAATGGACCCGTGGCTCACTTCACACTCTTGAAGCCTCTTTGGGCTTGTCTTTCCTGCTGCTGTCCCAGAGGAGTTTGGAAGTGCTCCGTGAGCTCTCCACGAGAGTAAATCCTTTCAGTCTGACTGACGGCCGCAGCTCTACAACAATTTGTCCCAAATCTCTGCCGGTCTCTTGAGCTCTCACATGCTGTGAAGTGCTGGACCATTTTAACCAGCTCTGGGAGAGGTTGGTTCTTCAGGCACTTTGACCTATTTCTAGGAGCAATGTCAGACTGAATGGCCAGATACTGGCAGTTCCTTTAAATTGAAAAAAAAAAAAAAAAAAAAAAAAAAAAATTCATATGTTAAAAAAGATTGTATTCATGCATGTGGTCAGTTCCAAGAAGTCCCTTTTCTGTTTCTTAGAAATGTGTTCACTTTTTAATTGATTTTAATAAATAAATGAAAGTAAATGTTATTGACTGTATATACTGTAATGATATATTTCAGATGGGTGTGTATCCCACACACTTAAGTCATTGGTGGACATGTGTATGTAATAATTGCTCAGTCAGCACATTGCTGAAACTAGTGAATATTTCATATTTCGTGAAACACTGTGCTGCAAGTTTCCGTTGTAAACTTCCCCAAAGTCATTTAGTGTGTCAAAAATATTTCCTGGTTTTTGTTGATGTGACTGTGGATACATGAATTTTTTTCACTTAAAATAAAAGGTAATGGAATAAATATAAATGTCCTGTGCAAACCTTTTTTTAATGATGCAGGGAAGAGTTTGTTGACGGCCGTAGTTGGCGAGGCATCAGATGTATGTGCTGGCTCAGGGAGAATTAAATTGGCAGGCAGAAACAAAACCAGGCATTTTGTGTTTATTGCAAGTGCATGTGCCACAGTTCATGCTCATTAAAACAGCACTCAAACTGCTAGGCCAACTGTTTATTATATTGAGATTTTTTGATTTAGGAGGATATCTTTTAATTTAGAGCATTTTTTGTATATTCACAATATGACATTTTGTGGTCATACAGTATGTAGCAAAAAAAAAAGGTTGCAATTCTAAGCTCCTACCTAACCTGTATACTGTATGTAGATAATCCAGCCAAAATGTTTTGAAAGTGATTGACTTATATTGCTGATATAGCTTTTATTTTTGGAGTTTTTAAATGTCTTTGGACATCATAGCCCGCCGGATCCAGGCCGTATCCAGATCTGACTAGGACCTTCGCCTGGACCCGATGACAATGCAGTGCTAAAGTCAACTAGCCTCTCCCTATGGAGGATCCCTTTACCACTCTACAGATGAAGCGCTGTGGAACATTCGGTTCGCGTACCTACCCCGAAGTGATAAAATAAAATTCTGAATCAAAATGTATAGGCAAGACAAGTAGTTTGTTTAGGCATGGATTGTTGTAGGGAATTACAAACCTGCACACATACAGTATATTCAAACGCACATAACTATAGAAGCAATTCTTAATGCGCATGTAAACGCCATCAGCGTTTATCACATGTTTGCGTTTAAAGTCTGTTTAGAGAGAACGACGTCATCTTAGTGGCCCCTAATTTAATAACAAATGATAATTTCGACGGAAGTGAATCAATCAAAACTAACTTTAGCTGGAAGATAACATTATTCAAGAACCGCTATAAAGCCAAAACAATCTCTGTTACCTTAAATTATGTTTATCTCTGTAAAGCTGCTTTGAAACAATCTACATTGTTAAAAGCGCTATATAAAAGATGATGACTTGACTTGACTTGACATCAGTGTTGATTCAGTTCCGTTTATCTATTATTAAATTAGTTAAATTTGACTATAGTTAATGTTGAGCACCAGTTATTGGTTAGACATTTCTTAGATTGCAAAGCTATAAGGTGTAAAAATGGCATGGTTAGGAAAAACAGCTTTTTTTTGTAAAAACAGATATAGGGCCCTATTTTAACGATCTGAAATGCAAGTAACAAACGCGAAATGCAAGTAACTTTTTGAGCGGATCTCGGTTATATCTTATATTACTCATAGGTGTAGTTTGGGCGTAACGTGCAATAAACCAATCAGAGCGTCACCTCACATTCCCTTTAAAAGCAGGCGCGCTTGTTCCTTGGCGGATTGCTATTATAATGGCGGATTTGCCAGGCGCAGGCCAAGAGCGGTTCACAGCCAGTTCACAAATTCCCTCAATGGTGGTAAAATAGTTAAAGGGCCCTATCTTGCACCAAGCGCAATTGACTTTGTTCACCGACGCATGTATCATTCCTATTTTGCACCCGATGCATAGCAGACTTTTCCCTCCACAGACGCACATCGGTAAATTAGGGAATGAACTTGCGCTCCCGGGGGCGGTTCAGCGAAAAGAGGAGGCGTGTTCCGGCGCTAAAGTTCCCTGGTGCTTGTCGGGCTCCTCGGCTGTGAACCGTTCCTAACGTGCGCCTGGCAAATCCGCCATTATAATAGCAATATGCCATGGAACAAGCGCACCTGCTTTTAAAGGGAATGTGAGATAATGCTCTGATTGGTTTATTGCATGTTACTACCAAACCACACCCATGAGTAATGTAGCTACTTCCGACCAACCCATTTTAGATTTGCGTAGAGATCCATCCACAAAGTTACTTGCGCTTCGCGTTTGATACTTGCGTTTCAGATCGGTAAAATAGGACCCAAAGTCTACATATCGGTATCACCTGCAGCTTGCACAGTAAAAGGTGATCATTTTACTTAACTTAAAAAAGGTGAGGAAACCTGTTGCCTTGAAATCATTAAGCAAATAAACTTCATGCGTAATGGAGTTCACATAACTTAATTTTTTCAATTACGCATGAAGTTCATTACTTAATAATTTTTAGGCAACTGGTTTCCTCACTTTTTTAAGTGAAGTCAACTGATCACCTTTTACAGTGTGGGTAATGAACTATGTCATTTAGCAGATTAAGATTTACCGGTAATCTGATTATTCTTAATAATGTTTCATTTATGTTTCCAATGTAAGTCAAGTCAAGAATTACAGTGATTACAGTGATTTTACCATGGTCTGGAGGTTTTACACACTCCTTTTTGTGATGTTAGCAAATCAGCCTGTCTAACTCAATCTCAAGCTTCAAGCACAGGGGAAAAACACTTTAAATCATGCATTTTTGCAGCTGCTGTCCCAAGCTTTTATTGTTGAATGTGTTGTTTTGCAAAGCATATTTTCAAATGGAATGACCTTCCATCATCATAAAAATACTGCCGTTCTCTTGAGAAAATGAGCGTTGAATCAGCCTTATGCTTTCAGACTCTTTTCAGAAGAGTGGCCCGTACTCTGCCATGAAACTTTCATGACATTTTAGTCAGTGAGTATGAAACAGCTGCACTCAGCAGAAGATGGCATGCAGTCCACTCTATTAGCTGCATTTCTACACAATCCCAATGCAACAACACTGAGATGTAGAATAAATGATACAGCAAAGTCGGCTTCCACAGAGATGAGATGCTGAATGTGTGCAATAACAACTGTAGATGAAAAATTTAGCAATACCCAATGTTTATTGCAAAAAGCAACGCATGACAAGAAAAATAAAATATTAAAAAGGACGAAACAAATATTTGAGTTGACTTGAACCAGCATGGGGTCTGATTTCCCATTTTCACAGCGAGGAATAGAAAGGGAAGTGAAATGTTCCTTGCGAACATTTGGGGAATGTCCCTGTGGGTCAAATGTGCTGCACCCTTTCTGTGCTCATTGGCTTTCCTTGGGTAAGAGGTTGTCCACTCGATTCTTTACGACTTCTTGCAAGATTGGGTTGTGCCAGGCCTGTTGTACATTTATTGTTGTATTTCCCTTTTCTACTGGATGCTGGAATGATTTCTTCAGGCAGTTCAAATGTTTGAGTTGTTCTTTTGTACTTTTTTGTCCTTTCATCTTATTTTGATTCTTGATTGGGTCCCAGATCCCACAAGCATTTCCAAAATTTTCTCCCATTTGTTCTTCCCCCACATGCTCCAGTGAGCGCCCGTAGTTTCGCTGGCTGGGCTGGATTTGGAAGTGGTGGGGAGATGCTCTCAAGGGTGCACCACACATCTACAATTGCATAAGGAGCTTTTCATGGGCTATTTTCAGTTGCCGCACAAGGAAGGGGCTTTGCGTAGGAGTTTTGGTTTAGTCTGTTCATAATGTTTCGTAAATGGAGACTACACAGTCATGTAATTTACCCGCACTTTTCTTAAGTCACAGTGCAGATGTACAGTGAACCGGAATGTCACCACTGAAAAAAATTAGAATCGGTTTGACATGCTGAAGTTTTAAATATCCATGATGATTTTTTTCAAGAGTGCTGTTAGAGGCAGTTAACAAGTAGTAAACATGATATCCTCTAAATCTGACATTTTTGTGCATTTTCTTCTCATATCTTCGCTGTTGTTGGTGACTGCCACAATCAAAAGTCCAAAAAAGTGACCATACGTCTTCAAACCGGAATACTGCATAAAAGAAATAAATATAAGAGTAAGGGTGCTAGGGTTTTATATCTAGGGGTATATATATATATATTTTAATGGGGGGTAATTGAAAAATGAATGGGGGAAAGTCACGTGAGAGGGGGGGGGGGGGGGGGGGGGGGGGGGGGGTGATGCCTCGATCACGCTATAATTGGAAATTGGCTATGATTGGATTGGCGCCGATAAATCCCGCCTCTTGTTTCCGTGTGCATTCGTGAATTGGTCAGAATGAACAAAATGATTGCCAAAATGATAAAAATGGCCTGAAAACATGATGACTGTAAGGGGGTTTTAGTGAGCAATCAGTTTGGGGAAATTAAAGGTATGTCGTGACTTCTGTCTGTGACAGTGTACCTGTCACATGAGTTTGCTTAGTTCCCGTGTGTTACCCTGTTTCCATGTGTTTTTATTTATTTGCATGCTGTATGATAAAACCAACAGTTAATGTAACCTCACCTATTCCATGTCTGGTATATACGAATTTGTATTTTGATGATCTAAACGATCCTGTATATTACATGTTGATACCTATGCAACATATTAGTATTACAAGAATCTTTAATAGTTTCTGCATCAACCCCAATCTAGTTTCATATCTAAGACTATGCTCGAGGACAAAGAGCTGTAAACTTTCCCTCCGAAAGCTTGAGTTACCATTGGCTCACTGACCCCTAGGAGGAGAGACCATCCTCAGAGGTTAATAAGCCCCCGCACAGATCCCACTCTCTCTTTCCTTCTTCTCCTGGTTGCTGTGCGTGTGGGACCGGAAAGCAGGCCCAAACACATCAAGCCATGTGCAACTTCCTCAACCATAACAGAGTCTAACATCGAATAAATTCGTAATTATTTCTTCATTCAACGCGCTTAACAATGTGCTGTAAAATAAGAAATAGATGGTTCTTTTTATATGGTTAAATTACTCTTTTCATAGCTTCATCACCCTTGTTCTGTTCGGGTCATTCAATTTTCCATTTCCCATGTGTGCATGTTTTGTGTGTATGTGTTTGTTTAGATTACTTGTGTGTTCGTGATTTCGTTAATAAAACTTTGTTTGTAATACACATGAGTTCCCTGATTCTGATTCTGTCTGCAGATTAATGTCACTTAAACGATTCCTGATCTTGCCACACGGTCTAAGCTCTGTACATGCTAAGAACAAATTATTTTTCTGTGGCCATGAAAAAATACCCCTGATGAGCCTCAATTTCTGTTTTGATCTGAAGTCCATGCAAATAACTCAATTATGCATAAAGTGTTTAATGGACCAAGCCAACATGTTTCATTGCACAATGTGAAATGAAGTTCCTAATTCACCAACTTAATATACAATAAACTAGTTTGCCCTGTAATTTATTATTACTAATTGCTTTAATGTTGGATTTGTGAGTTTTCAAAGTTGTGTATTTATAAAGAGATATAAGACAATTAATCTCTCTACTAGTAAGATGCATTAGGTATTTTGAAGTATTAGGACCCACTGCTTAATTATTGAATTCATTTGTTTCAATCAGACCTATTGCCACAGGTGTACAGTATAAAATAAAGCATGTAGTCTGCATTTACAAACATTTATGGAAAAAAAAAATGGGTCGTTCTGAAGAGCTCAGTGAATTTAAGCGTGGTACTGTGATAGGATGCCACCTTTACCACTTTAGAAATTTCGTCCCTGCTAGATATTCCACTGTCAAGTGTTTGTAAGTGGTATTATTGGAAAGTGGAAGCATTTAGCAAAAGCAGTAACTCAACCACAAAGTAGAAAACCATGTAAAGTCACAGCGGGGTTACCGAGTGCTGAGACACATGGTGTGTAAAAGTCGCCAATGCTCTGCTGATTCTATAGCTGAAGAGTTCCAAACTTCCACTGGAATTAATATCAGCACAAAAACTGTTCGGCGGGAGCTTCATGGAATGTGTTTCCATGGCTGAGCAGCTGCATGCAAGCCTCACATCAATATGAGAACCATGCCAAGCGTTGGATGCAGGGGTGTAAAGCATGCCACCACTGGACTCTGGAGCAGTGGAAACCTGTTTGGCGGATGCCAGGAGAACGTTACCTGCCTGACTGCATTGTGCCAACTGTAAAGTTTGGTGGAGGAGGGATACTGGTGTGGGGCTGATTATCAGAGGTTGGGCTTGGCCTCTTAGTCTCAGTGAAGGGAAATCTTAATTCTTCAGCATTCAAAGATATTATGGTCAATCTGATAGAATAGAATGAGGCATTTATATAGCGCTTCCATATGTACTACTGTTCACCCAAAGTGCTTTTCAATCATATCAGGGGGTCTCTCCTCAACCACCACCAGTGTGCAGCATCCACTTGGATGATGCGACAGCAGCCACAGTACAACGGCGTCAGTGCGCTCACCACACACCAGCTATAGGTGTAGAGGAGAGAGAGTGATAGAGCCAATTCAATGGATGGGGATTATTAGGAGGCCAATGGGTGGAATGTGGCCTGGACACCAGGATTTCACCCCTACTCTTTACGAGAAGTGCCATGGGATTTTTAATGACCACACAGAGTCAGGACCTCGGTTTAACGTCTCATTCGAAAGACGGTGCTCTTTGGCAGTACAGTGACCCCATCTCTATACTGGGGCGTTTGGACCCACACAGACCACAGGGTGAGCGCCCCCTGCTGGCCTCACTAACACCTCTTCCAGCAGCAACCTGGTTTTCCCAGGGGGTCTCCCATCCAGGTACTAACCAGGCTCAGCCCTGCTTTCAGTGGGCAACCCGTCTTGGGCTACAGGGTGATATGGTTGCTGTTCAATGGTCAATGTGATGCTTCCAACTTTGTGGGAACTGTTTGGGGATGGGCCTTTTCTATTCCAGGTCAATTTCAAGGTCAATATTTCAAGGTCAATAAAGACATGGTTGAATGAGTGTGGTGTAGAAGAACTTGAATGACCTGCACATATTTCCCACAGAAACACTCCAAAACCTTGTGGAAAGCTTTCCCAGAAGAGTTGAAGCTGTAATAGCTGCAAAGAGCTGACCAACTCCATATTAATGTTATTAATGTTCTTAAAGTCCCTGTTGGTGTAATGGTCAGGTGACCCAGTAATTTTGTCCATCTAGTGTATTTGCATCACAACTGGAAACTGACATGTTTGCCTACACCAAGTAAATGTTCTGAGAATCATATAAATCGAAGTTAGGCAGAGTGGGAAAATAAGTGGTTAGAAGATTTATATTTAAAGGAAGGGATGGAAGTGTCATTGGGGAATGGAGGCATCCGCAGAAGGGCCACAATGTCCTCAGTGTGTGGGAGGAAGTGAGGCTGTGGATGAAGTGATGGGTCCAGATGCGCAGGGTCAGGTGTCATGAGATATCTAGACCTTCAAGGACAGCTGGTGCTTGCTTGTGAAAGAGAGGCATCAGCCAGGGACAAAGAGATGTGATGCTGGATACAGATCCATTGTCACACGCTCACTCCTGGAGTGAGTCTGAAGTCTGCTCAGTAAGACCACAGCCAGAACGCTTCAAAGTAGGCAGATCCTGCTAGACGGGAAACATGCAAGATCAATAGTTAGTCCTGCTATTTGCGTTTTGTATTTGCATTTTAATCTTAATAGCTACAATAACAGCTGCCTGATGCTCTTAGCATTTGAGTAATAAATAAATATCCAAATATATATATTTTTTTAAACTGCAGGCAAAGACTCACAGACGATTAGTTAAACTTTTTTAAGCTCTTCCTGAGGGGGACTGATGAAAAAACTGTTAGCACATTACCAAAGCAAACAGGATACTGGGTATGCTTGTGCTTTAATTGGAAGTGATCTTCATACTGACCCTTCGTTTAATTTGAAGTATTTAAACGTGTAAAACGTGTAAAAAGTAAAACGTGACGCAGATTGCACTTAAATGATCTATTCACACAGAGAGAAACCAAAATTGCTATTTGAATAATTTGATTATTGCAAGTTTGCAAAAAGGCTAGTTTTTTTATATTCCAGTGTTTGAATATAGAATATTTGAATATCAATATAGAGAATCTGTTTTGCATGTTTGAGAGAAAAGAGTGCTGTTGCTGCAGAATCTGCCTCGGTTTAATTTCTTTATATATAATTACAGTTTATTACAAGTGTAATCCATACAAATTGTTCACCCTGATTCTTTTGCTTTTCATTTTACATTTTTTCACCCTTCTCACATATTCTCTTATCTTAAAGAATAATTTTGTGTTAATGTATTAACTACAATGAAACATTCAAATAATCATTGATCACTTTAATATTTTGACAGTAGACATTTTTAATAGACCAGGTAAAACTACAACTGTTTGTCAGAGGATATTGATTTTGGACCTGGTGTATTTTATTCTGTGATTGAATTAACTTGAATGATGCGTTGTTAACATAGATTCTAGAAGATTCTAGCAGGCTTTTCTTCTGGGCAGACACACAGATAGCAGCAGAAGTGAGAGGGGGCGGTGAAGTATTGCACAGGGAGCTGTTAGGGGAAAAAATGAGAGGGGTGGGTGGAATGGAGAGCGGCACAATCCAATGAAACGGATACGGATGAGCCGGGTTATCCTTGTCTATATCACCTCTACCAGGATCTGCCATCGGTTCTGACTTTGTGGTCTTTTTCTGAGAAAATGTTAAGGATTTTTCTTCTATCTTGTCTTTTAAAGGGATAGTTTAATATTTAAAAATGGCTCTTCCAAGCTTTATAATGGGAGTCAATGGGTATATTTTTTTGGAAGTCCATCAAAGCACATCCATCCATGATAAAAGTAATCCACACGGCTCTGGAGGGGTTAATAGAGCAAAGAAATGCGTTAGTGTTAGAAAAATATCAATTTTTAAAACTTTATCGACTAAAATCACTAGCTTCCAGCAGACGGCCGTACGCCAAAAGAGTGACACTTGATGTATGACGTAGGCTGTAGGAGTAGCGTAAGCTTTGACGCCTCTCGCGGTTTAAATAAACAAGGCTGGGCAATCGTGTTCGTCATTACGTTGTCCGTCAAGTTCAAGGGTTACTCTTTTGCTGTAAATTGATGCGTACAGCTGTCTGCCGGAAGCTAGTTATTTTAGTCTATAAAGTTTTAAATATGGATATTTTTCTTACGCTTCAGAAGGCCTCTTCAGAAGGCCTTTATTAAACCTCCAGAGCCGTGTGATTACTTTTATCATAGATGGATGCGCTTTGATGGACTTCTAAAAAAAAGATACCCATTCACTCCCATTATAAAGCTTGGAAGAGCCAGGACATTTTTTAATATAACTGATTGTATTCGTCTGAAAGAAGAATGTCATATACACCTAGGATGGCTGCAGGGTAAGTAAATCATGGGCTAATTTTCGGTTTTGGGTGAACTATCACTTTAATGGCCCATAGATAGTCTAAATGAATTCACTTTACTCTTGAGCATCTAAAACATTTGGAGCTGTCCCTGAGATCAAGCTCAGATAGCATGTTAGTCCCTTTAGCTGCTCAAGGCATATAGCTAGGGTAGTTTTTATCTAAGCTCAGTTTGTCAGAGGCTAATGACAGTATGCTGCAGAGATATAGCTCAAAGATTTATTTACCCAGCAGACCCATTTACATTAGAACAATGTAATCGAAACATCAAGAGGACTTAATTTTCCTTTACATTTTATGTACATTTTATTTGTTAATAAGGGGCGCTGTTAAAAAGTAATTCTGCCCATGAAAAATCCGAAGTCAGCAAAAGAAGGAGTGGAGAAAGCCAGTCCTGTTCACAAGTATTGAATAAACACATTCTCACTGTCTCATAAACACATCACTGGGGTTCACTAATATCTCTAAACTTTACTGACATATGGCATTAACTGACATCTGCTCACCGGCGTGTGCGTTTGATCCCAGAGTAGCTGCAGGAGAAGGGTTTGAGATGTAAAAGGAGTGTGAGCTGATAAAGATGTGTCGATGCAGAAAGGGTGGTCTTGCGAACACTCCGGTCTTCTGTTGTCAAGAATGATAGCTTTCATTTGCATGCTAAAGCGGCAGCTGCCCCCTCAAGATGGATGAGGGTCTCAACCTTATCCCTCACTCCTTTTGCAGTATTCCTGCACAATAGAGAGAGACAAGATTATACCAAAAGTATAAGCATTTATATAGCACATAATGAACCCAAACTCTGCTTGTAAGGTGACCTCAAGGAACTGAGCCTGTCTGTCCTGAAAATTAGCTCAGTGGACAGTAGCATACAGCGATGATTCCAATTTAAAACTCAGATGGCAACAAAATCATACAAAAAATGAACTGTATCCATATCTCTATTTACTGAGCGCTTGGTTAACGTATATTTTCATTTAATTTCTATTCACAATACACTTTCACTTTCTATTCACTTTCAAAGCAGCATTGCAAAAATTCATAATATTAATCTTTAATAATACCTTATTGCGTTCTAGTCCACACTGAGCAGTGTAGAACTTCATGGGCAAAAGTATAGTTTACATTTGTTGATGATATAAATAATCAACCAGACTGAGATTTGCTATTAGTACAGTATACCACTTTATGTGAGTATGTGCATGGGGCTTTTGAATGCTTGAATCAGATTGGTTGACAAACGTTCTAAGGGTTGCAGTTATTTTCAGGGAAACGTATGGCTAAAGTAATTTCAGGCAGGTCTTGACTGCATTACATGACCATATCACTTCGTCAACTGATTTCAATGGTTCTTACAGCCTACAACAGCAAAAGAACCAAAACAAACATTGACACTGACCAAGCAAATAAATATAGTAAACAATAGGATAAAAGTACAAAAATACTTTTTATTATAAACGGAAAGCACATACTCTATTTCTCCAGCTCTCTCTCCCACTCAAACACACACACTCACACAGAAACGTGTTGTCAGCGCTGCTCTGACAATTTTAGCAGTAAAATAGTTTAACAACTTAAAAGCTACTTGACATTTCTCACTTGCAAGCCTCTCTCTCTCTCTCTCTCTCTCTCTCTCTCTCTCTCTCTCTCTCTCTCTCTCTCTCTCTCTCTCTCTCTCTCTCTCTCTCTCTCTCTCTCTCTCTCTCTCTCTCTCTCTCTCTCTCTCTCTCTCTCTCTCTCTCTCTCTCTCTCTCTCTCTCTCTCTCTCTCTCTCTCTCTCTCTCTCTCTCTCTCTCTCTCTCTCTCTCTCTCTCTCTCTCTCTCTCTCTCTCTCTCTCTCTCTCTCTCTCTCTCTCTCTCTCTCTCTCTCTCTCTCTCTCTCTCTCTCTCTCTCTCTCTCTCTGATGATAGACTGCAGCTGGTGATGAGTGATACTGAATGAGCTCTGATGAGCAGCCACGCCCCTCTAATCAGCACATACACACATGAAACAACAGAAACACGAGACATGAATGAGACATAGGATTTACCCACCGTGACAGTGCCCCCTTCCCTAGGAACGCCTCCTGGCGTTCCCCGGCTCCCTTACCTGTCGATTGACTCCTGGGTGACAAGCCACATTGGAACAGTGACCCCACTGAATAACGCTGGACCGTAAACTCTCCGGCACAAACAACCGGTTCGGTGGGCAACGAGTCGGAGGCGTTACCCCTTCTAAGGCCTTCTTGACCTTCGATTCGACCTCCCATGTGAGTGTAGAGATGAATAGATTCTCAGGTAAAATGCACTCGGGAGTAGACGGGCGATCGGAACGGTCAAAAATGCGCGATACTCTAACCAGTGACGCCAATCTTCCAATGCTACTTGACTGCCAACAACTCTATGTTGCCAATGTCATAATTGCTTTCGGCAGGGGACAAACGATGGGAAAAAAACGCGCAAGGGTGCATCTTGTCGTCTGAAGGAGAGCGCTGGGATAACACTGCACCTACCCCCACCTCTGACGCATTGACCTCCACCTCAAACTGACGTGATGGATCAGGGGTTATCAGGATGGGAGCTGAAACGAAGCAGCTCTTCAGTTTGGCAAACGCAGCTTCTGCTGCGTCTGACCACCTGAACGTCGTTCTGGGGGAGGTCAAGGCAGTCAGAGGCGCGGCTAGTCGGCTGAAATTGCGAATAAAACACCGGTAAAAATTGGCGAATCCCAGAAACCTCAGTAGGGCCTTACGGGAATCAGGACTTGGCCAATTTACCACAGCCTTAACCTTGTCAGGATCCATGCGCATTCCCTCAACCGAGATGATGTGACCTAGGAAAGGAACAGACTGTGCATGAAACACGCATTTCTCCGCCTTGACAAAAAGCCCATTCTCTAACAACCTCTGAAGCACCTGTCGTACGTGTTGCACGTGTTCCTGGAGAGACGATGAAAAAATCAATATATCATCCAGGTAGACATATATTTATTGATCGATCATGTCTCGCAACACGTCGTTGACAAGTGCTTGGAAGACCGCGGGGCTATTGGACAAGCCGAAAGGCATGACCAAATATTCAAAGTGCCCCCTAGGGGTGTTTAATGCGGTCTTCCATTCATCCCCCTCCCTAATGCGGACCAAATGATAAGCATTTCTTAAATCCAATTTCGTGAAGACGGATGCTCCTTGCAACCTCTCAAAAGCTGAAGACATCAATGGCAAAGGATATGTATTCTTCACCGTGATGCTGTTCAGCCCCCGGTAATCAATACAAGGTCGCAACGATCCATCCTTCTTCCCCACAAAAAAGAACCCCGCCCCCGCAGGTGAAGAGGAAGGGCGGATGAACCCTGTTGCTAGAGAATCAGAAATGTATTTCTCCATGACCTCTCTCTCTGGGACAGAGAGTGAATATAATTTGCCCTTAGGCGGAGACGTACCTGGCAATAATTTTATAGCACAGTCATAGGGACGATGTGGAGGGAGAGAATCAGCCCGAGACTTACTGAACACCTCTTTCAGATCCTGATACTCCGTGGGCACGTTAGATAAATCCACTGTCTCCTCCTGTAACACATGAACAGAAACAGACGGACAAGCAGAGACAAGACAGGACTTATGACAAAAGCTGCTCCAAGCCGCTACGGATCTGAGTTGCCAGTCTATTCTGGGATTGTGCCGAGTGAGCCATGGGTGACCAAGAACTATGGGTGCAAGCTGAGTGTCCAGGATGTAAAATGAGATGGTTTCTGAGTGATTGCCTGATGTGGTGAGGATGATATCTTCGGTAACCAGAGATATGGTGGGGAGTTTCTGACCGTTGAGGGCGTGCACTGCAATCTGATGGGTGAGTGGTTTGAGGGGAACTTGGTGCTTGAGTGCAAAGTTGTGATCCATGAAGTTACCCTCGGCGCCCGAGTCCAGAAGTGCATGACAATCGTGACGGCGGTTGGACCATCGGAGTCTAACCGGAAGGAGAGTCGATGTCGATGAGGTCTTCTCGGCGGAGATCCCACCCGATAGTAGCCTCATACTTACTACCGGGCTGGGCCTTTTTAACGGGCAATTGTAGGCAAAGTGTCCCGCTCCTCCACAGTACAAGCAAAGGCCCTGGGATCTCCGCCTTTCCCTCTCCTCCCGGGAAAGCCGGGCTCGACCTACCTGCATGGGCTCGGGATCGTAGACGGAGCTGACCGCGTCCCCACCTCCAGCACGGTGACCTTCCGATTCCACCGAAGAACGGTAGTTGGGTCCTCTTCGCTCCACACGAGACAGTCTGGCGTCCATTCTCAGTGCTAGCGCGATTAAATCGTTAAGTTTCGGTGGTAAGTCCATGGCATAAATCTCCTTTTGGACGCGGTCAGCCAACCCATGCAGGAACATATCCCACTGGGCCTCCTCGTTCCATTGGCTCTCCGCCGCCAGGGTCCGAAACTCGATTGAGTAGTCCGATACGGATCGATGTCCTTGACGTAACTCGGCCAGCAATCTGGCCGCTTCTCTGCCTCCCAAGGCACGGTCGAAGACCCGTTTCATTTCGTCGGAGAGCGCTTGGAACGAGGTGCAGCAGTCTTCCTGGTTTTCCCACACCGCCGTTCCCCATAGTGCCGCTCTCCCAGTCAGCAGCGTTAGCACGAAAGCCACTTTAGTTCTTTCTTCCACTGGTGGTATTTGGGGAATCGGCGGTGGGACCGGCGCAGCGGGAATACGCAGCTGTTGGACTTGCTGGGTGAGCCCGGACACCTGCGCCACTAACGCCTGAACAGCACGAGCGGTGTCGTTGATATTTCTCTCTTGATTCTCCATCCGCCGTGTGCTGTTATTGACGAAATCCTCCAACGTCTCAGGATTGTCACTCGCTGCTTCCATTTCTGGCCAGATCGTTCTGTAACGTAAGAACTACGGAAGCAATTGCAAGTAACAATATTTATTGCAAAACTCAGAACATAGTCCACAGACAGGCAAGGTAGAGAACTCAGTACACGATCCACAGACAGGCAGATAAGTGGCGCAGGGACTCGATGGTCAGACGGATACAGTGCAGGTGAAGTGAGGTGACGATCAACAAGACGAATCCAGAACATCCACAGGGAACAGACAGGAACAACGAAGGATACTGGAACGTAGCAGGAACAAACACCGGACATCACAAACAACGATCTGACAATGGAGATGAGAAATGGGTGAGATTAAATAGACCGGGATGATAGACTGCAGCTGGTGATGAGTGACACTGAATGAGCTCTGATGAGCAGCCACGCCCCTCTAATCAGCACATACACACATGAAACAACAGAAACACGAGACATGAATGAGACATAGGATTTACCCACCGTGACAGTTACTTTACATGACAACGCTGTTTGGCTGAAAATGTGTTTCAAAGTGTAAGTTTTTGAAAATGTTTGAAGATTGTTTTGACAACGTACATTGTTGTCATGTAAACGCACCCTTAGTCTGCTATCAATGGCTCAAGCCTCCATTACTAGCTCTTAAATGGGGTTTTTGGAATTGGGATGAGATGCAAAAGAAATTAGTCCTACACACAAGAGCGTTTTAAGGACAAAAACCTGACACCTTCAAGTTCATCTGCAATGCCCACATCTTAACATTCAATCAACAACTGATCCACAACCACCCTATATTTTTCTTTTTCGAAAATCCATTACACTCGGATGTACTTCACAATACGGAAGAAAATATTTGTTGTTACTTTCGTTTCATTGCACAGTACTTTGAATGCACAATAAGGGCTCTATTTTGTACTTTTGTTAGTGCAGAGCTAGACACTACAACCATACACTGTCTTATTCACTTTTTGTGGGAGCATTCAACGAAACGTGCATGAGAGTTAATGACAGTCAATTATGCTTTATTGTGAACTGCACAAAAATGACAAAAACTTTACCGTCCACTGACTTTACTTGTAGAACGTGCTGAATTGCACAGCGCTCAAGACATGCCGCTCTTCAATAGAGCCCTAAATTGCTTTGAAGAAAGCGTCTTACAAATGTATAAATTGCTTTTAGATGAACTAGACAGCAAAGATGATGTAGTTTTGACATAAATATTTCATTCAGTGTCCGATTGCTAATGTGTGTTTATTGTTTTGCAGCACTTCTTACAACCAGACCACCAAAAGTCTTGTTCCCATCAGAGAGACAGGCTACTACTGTAGACGTCCAACTCGGTGAGTCCTCACAATCTCAGTCATGCCATCCCATCTCTAAAACACAAAAACACACATCCACATGCACAGATACACAAAGAGAATTTTTTTTTCTTTTATAAAAGTGCTTGCAGTCATGCATGATTAATATGGCAGAAATAAAACAAACAACAAATGCTGAGAACCACAGAGCTCCTGACCTTGATTCCATAAAATCCAAATGAGAGTTTTGTGGCATTTACTCAATTTCTGCTAACTTTGAAGTCATTTATATGCTCCTATAAAATGACAAAATGTAATTTAAGCAGATATATGGGTTCCACTTAGTCCACTCCACGATAGTCCACTTTAGACATTCTACTACCTATAAGTAACTTCTACCACTTCTGGCATGCAACTACATGCCAACTAACTCTCATTAGAGTAGTAAACTGTTAGGTTAGGGTTCGGGTTAGGAGAATAAGTTGACTTGTAGTTGCAAAATTATTGATAGTTAGTAGAATGTCTAAAGTGGACTATCGAAATAAAGTGTTACCGATATATGCTTTTAAAACAGCCCTAAAATATTGATAACATCTTTTTCCACGGGGACACAGACTTGTTTCTGTCCAATAAAATGCTCTCTAGAAGAAGAATATCCCTTCTCCTTGTTTATAAATAGCACAGTGTGCTTTTTATAAATGTGCACAGATCTGATACTACAACAGTCAGCAGATACTGTAGTAGCTTAGACATAAAATCAAAAGCAAATAATTTGACATCCTCCTATTAGGACTGATCATTCCAGCCATGGCTCTTTATCAGAACCGCCACTCACATATATTGATTTACATATATTGTGGCCGTTCATTGATGGTACTACTTTTCAAGGGTGCTTATGTTATGTTGCGCTGTGATGTAAATGGTATTTTAAGCATTATTAAGTATCCAATTATTAGTTATCTAACAAGTTTGTAGAGCATATCACAATTTCCTCAGTATAATTTACCTACATGACAACTATGCCTTGCATTAAAACATTAAAAATGTGAAAAAAGTACCGCATATATGGGTGGATACGATATACTTGGCCTTCAAAGGTTTCTACAGTTTTACAAGACTTAAAAGGAAAGGAAACTTCCAGCAGAATATAAGCATAGTTCCATGAATAGCCAGCCGTTTCTTCAGGTTCATTTAACCTACATGTTTAGCAATGCTTAGCAAATGGATAATTAGGAGAGGACGGAAATGGAGGAATGTAATTATTGTGCAAGTGGGAATGGTCTCTAGTGCTGTAATATGCATTTTATTCATTTTAATGAATACATTAACAGGCAATACTTTCCATTTTTGTGTGGAATCGCAAATAGAAGAGCAGAATAGAAGCAGCAAAACAAGCAGTTTTCAAAGGAAAAAATATTGCCAAATTTGTATGTTTGAATTCATCTGATATACACACTGCCTGGCCAAAAGAAAAGTTGCTGTTTGGATTTAAATAGGCAAATGCTTAGGAGTCTATGACTGGATCATTATTGCAGTACTATTATGTTTCTATCATGATATATATTTGGCAACAGTTTGTTTAACCCTAATTGATGGAGAGTGTAAGCTTTTCATTTCTTAAACAACAATGTAGGTAAGACACATCATGGCCACATTCCAGGATGAAATTGTGAAAGAATGGTTGTGAGGAGCATGAAGAATCATTTTCACAAATGAATCGGCTCCTCTGAGTCCAGAGCTTAAATTCATTGAAAGTATTTGGGATGTGATGGAGGAGACTTTACAGAGTGCTGGACTCTTGCATTGTCAATACAAGATCTTGACCAAAAATTTATACACATCTTGATGTGTGTGTATATATATATATATATATATATATAAAATTGAAGACTAAACATTTACTGTTTAATGTTATTTTTTAGTATTATTTTTCTTTATTAATTTTCATAATAATTTCATAATGTATTTTATGAAGTCAGAGTATGTGAGATATGGCATGAGCTATATGTTGCATAGAACTATGTGTGCAATGTAACATATGTTCCCTATCGGTCAGTCACTACAACGTAGGTCATGACTGACCAATAGGAATCTCGCTAGAGAGGCCAATCTACTTCGAGTGAAAACATTTCTTTCCTTGTAAAGAATATGCCAACTGTACACATTTGCTGTATCATCATCAGTAGAAAACCTACAGTATCAGTGAACGTCTCGGTTACATATGGTAACCCTCGTTACCTGAGGGAGGGAACGGTGATGTAGGTCATGACTGACCAATAGGAATTTCGCTAGAGAGGCCAATCTACTTCGAGTGAAACTAAAACAAGCCAATGCACATTGGCGTGCAATCATTTGAATCAGCTGCGCAGCCTCGCAGCGCGGGTATTTAACGAGCAGCTGTTGTGATTGCACACTAGCTTTTTGCTTCGGAGCCAAACGCTTCATGCTTAATCTACAGAGTGTACTCTACGAGCCTCTTCTTTGGATCTCTCCTTTCCGGGGCTCGTGTAGAATCCTCCACCGTGTCCCGAGCCCTCGAGGTTGGACGATTGGTATCTTGGGGTGGCGCGCGCTGGTTCTCAGCAACCCACCCCAGTGCCCCTCTTCCCGGAGGTGCATGAGGAGCTCACGGGGACGTGGACGGCACCTTTCACTGCCAGAAACCGTTCCGTTGGCTCATCCTCCCTCACCACCCTTGATGGCGGGGCAGCTAAGGGATACACGCGTATCCCGCCAGTGGAATGGACTGTTGCAATGCAACTGTGCCCTAACTCCACTTGGCGTGGAGAACCGTGTCATCCTTCACGGGCCTGTAAGTACTCGTCGGACTTAACCGGCAAGGCTTACAAGGCCTGTGGGGAAGCTGCCTCTGCCATGCACACTATGGCGTTGCTGCAGGTTCATCAGGCCAAAGCACTGAAGGACCTGCACGAGGGTGGTCACAACCCACAAGTTCTCCAGGAACTTCGCACCGCGGCGGACCTCACGCTTCGTGCGACGAAGGTCACGTCGCGGTCAGTGGGTTGTGCGATGTCCACACTAGTGGTCCAGGAACGCCATCTCTGGCTGTGTCTGCCTGACATGCAGGAGACCGACAAGCTCAGGTTCCTTAACTCCCCCATGTCTCAGACCGGCCTCTTCGGCGACGCGGTCGAGAACTTTGCCCAGCAGTTCTCGGCTGTACAGAAGCAGACTGAGGCCATCAAGCACATCCTGCTGCGGCGGTCCGCTGCTGGCTCCACCCCACCGCCCCCCGCGGCTCCTCAGTCTGCTCGTCGCCAGGGGTGTCCTCCTGCGTCTGCCCCTGCTCCCGCGCCGCAGCAGCAGCCTCCATCTAAACGGCGCCGTGGAGCCAGTCGCAGGCAGGGCGCCCCGCCTGTCCAGGCCCCCGCCAAGAGGGGCGGCAAAGCCAGGGGTAAGCGGCCCTAGGACGGGCGACCCGGAGATGGAAGGGACTGCTCTCCAGGAGACGATGACCACATCGCTCCCTCCCCCGGAAGAGGGCCGGGTGGAAAATCTTTTGTTTTGTTCTGTTTGTGTTCCGCCGCTGGCCTTAAAACCAGCGGTACCCAAATTTTCAATAAAAGAGCCGTTTCTACCATCTCTGGGTCCGAAGGGGACCCGGAGAGCAGTGGGGAGAATCCTCACCACTCTCATCCGCCTCCTCTGTCACCAGTGAGCAGCAGTGTGCAGTGAGAATGCCACCGCGCCGCCTCTTGCACCTCCTGCCTTGTGGAACTAGGTAAGTGCTGCACAGCACACACAGACCCCGCTACGGGCTGCCTCCCAGAGAGAGCCTCCCGAGCTGCATCCCTGTGTTCCACCTCGCTGCCCCACTCCGGGTACGCCTACGGTCCCTTTGGTCCCGCTTGCACGGTCTCTAAGAGCCTAGTTAGCGCTCCCCAGTCCATCTCGCTGGCTCATTCGGACCATCAGGCTCGGCTTTGGGATTCAGTTTGCCCGGCGTCCCCCCAAGTTTCGGGCCATCCACTCCACTACAGTGAGAGCAGCCGATGCCCATGTCTTGCGTGCGGAGATCACAGTCCTACTGGCGAAGGATGCGATAGAGCCGGTCCCTCCAGCCAATATGAGGTCAGGGCACTACAGTCCCTACTTCATTGTACAGGGCACTACAGTCCCTACTTCATTGTACCCAAGAAAGTTGGTGGGTTTCGACTGATCTTGGATCTGAGAGTTTTGAATCGCAGCCTCCACAAGCTACCATTCAAAATGCTCACGCAGAGACGCATTTTCGGATGCATCCGTCCCCAAGATTGGTTTGCAGAGATCGACCTGAAGGATGCGTACTTTCATGTCCTGATTCTTCCTCGACACAGGCCGTTTCTGCGCTTTGCGTTCGAGGGTCGAGCATATCAGTACAAGGTCCTGCCCTTCGGGCTGTCCTTGTCTCCCCGTGTCTTCACGAAAGTCATGGAGGGGGCCCTTGTTCCCATGAGAGAACAGGGTGTTCGCCTCAATTATCTCGACGACTGGCTCATACTAGCACACTCTCGAGATCAGTTATGCGAACACAGGGACCTCGTGCTAATGCACCTCAGCCAGTTGGGCCTTCAGGTCAACTGGTAAAAGAGCAAACTCGCCCCTGTGCAGAGGATCTCTTTTCTCGGTATGGAGTTGGATTCGGTCGCACAGACAGCGCGCCTCACAGAGCAGCGCGCTCAGTCGGTGCTGAACTGCTTGAACATGTTCAAGGGCAGGACGGTAGTCCCACTGAAATTTTTTCAGAGGCTCCTGGGGCATATGGCAGCGGCAGCAGTGGTAACCCCGCTCGGCTTGCTTCATATTAGACCGCTTCAGCACTGGCTTCACGGCTGAGTCCCGAGATGGGCGTGGCATCACGGCATTCACCGGGTGGCAATCACACCGGCCTGCCGCCAGACCTTTAGCCCGTGGTCAGACCTCTCGGGCAGGAGTCCCCAGGTCTCCAGGCATGCTGTGGTATTCACAGATGCCTCTGCCACCGGCTTGGGTGCTCCGCAAATATCTACAAGACGTGTTTAAGCCCTGAAGTGGAACCTGTTCGTCGAGTGGTGTTCTTCTCACCGAGAAGACCCCCGAAGATGTTCGATAGGGTCTGTGCTTTCCTTCTTGCAGTAAGGGTTTGAGCGAAGGCTGTCTCCCTCCACCCTCAAAGTACATGCTGCCGCTATTTCAGCCTATCATGACCACATAGATGGCAAAACAGTGGGGAAGCACGACCTGGTCGTCAGGTTTCTTAGGGGGGGCGAGACGATTAAATCCTCCTCGACCCCCCTCCATACCCTCTTGGGACCTTTCCCTGGTGCTTCTAGCACTTCAGGATGTTCCCTTTGAGCCTCTGCAGTCAGTAGACTTAAAGCTTCTTTCCATGAAGACTTTGCTACTGGTTGCACTGGCCTCTGTCAAGAGGGTAGGAGACCTGCACGTATTTTCGGTCGAAGAATCGTGCCTAGAGTTCGGGCCGGGTGACAACCATGTGGTACTAAGACCCCGGCCTGGCTATGTGCCCAAGGTTCCTACCACTCCCTTCAAAGACCAGATAGTGAACCTGCAAGCGCTGCCTTTGGAGGAGCTGGCTTTGCTCTGTCCCGTTCGTGCTCTGCGTATGTACGTGGACAGAACTCAAAGGGTCAGGACCTCAGACCAGCTCTTTGTCTGTTACGGAGGCCAGTAGAGGGTAAAGGCTGTCTACAAGCAGAGGATGGCCCACTGGATAGTGGATGCCATCGCCTTGGCTTACCAAGCACAAGGCGTGCCCTGCCCGTTGAGGTTGCATGCACACTCCAGGAGAGGCGTTGCATCCTCCTGGGCGCTGGCACGTGGCTCCTCGCTAACAGATATCTGTAGAGCTGCGGGCTGGGCGACACCTAACACGTTCGCTAGATATTATAGCCTACGTGTCTCGGTTACATATGGGAACCCTCGCTCCCTGAGGTAGGGAACGGAGATGTAGGTCCCGTCGCCACACCTGCTGCCGCCCACTAGCTTTTTCAGGCTTGGCTCCCCAGCAAAAAACTAGTGTGCAATCACAACAGCTGCTCGTTAAATACCCGCGCTGCGAGGCTGCGCAGCTGCTGCAAATGATTGCACGCCAATGTGCATTGGCTTGTTTTAGTTTCACTCAAAGTAGATTGGCCTCTCTAGCGAAATTCCTATTGGTCAGTCATGACCTACATCTCCGCTCCCTCCCTCAGGTAACGAGGGTTACCATATGTAACCGAGACGTTCACTGATACTGTAGGTTTTCTACTGATGATGATACAGCAAATGTGTACAGTTGGCATATTCTTTACAAGGAAAGAAATGTTTTCAACTGATGCAAATGTACAACAAATGTATACACCGAGGGATGGTTTCTTTTAATATATTAATATAACTATTAATATATTATAGTGCTGTCAAATCTAACATAAAAGTTTTTGTTTACATAATACTGTATATATGTGTATATATTAGTATATTCATATATATTGTGTGTGCATATATATATATATATATATATATATATGTGTGTGTGTGTGTGTGTGTGTGTGCGTGCGTGTGTATACAGTATATATATATATATATATATATATATACACACACGGACATATATATATATATATATATATATATATATATATATGTATATATATATATATACATACAGTCACACTCATATATTATGTAAACAAAAACTTTTATTTTAGATGTGATTAATCGATTTGACAGCACTAATATACAGTAATATACAGTACAGAGGGATACAGTCCGTATCCCTCATGATGGAATGCGTCAGAGATAGATAAACTGTCTAGCTGCCAAAGGACATGACTAAAATAACAAACCCGGAAATCATCCTCTAATCTGGGATCTGTATTGCAATTGTACAGTTACTAAAGCTTCCACTGCAGTACAAAACAATACAACAAATGCTAACAGTAACTTTTATTTTAGCACCGAGGTGTGCAATATTTTAACTGTTAATGTACCCATCTCACACAGTCAGTCCAGTGCCTAAATAAGACATGTCTTTGTTCCTCTGTTAAACGCCTCCTCTTTCTTTTCAAAGTATTTACTCCAGTCTGAATGCATTTGTAAGGCTCCTCATCCAACCTCGGGCTGTTGTCAGAAGCAAAATAGCTGGAGAAGCAAAATTTCACATGTTTAATCTGTCGGGTCCCACTAATTTATAACACATTATTCCACGCATTGACTTGGAGACAGCTCAGGAAATGGACTCCTTGAAATGTCAACTATCTCTCAATAGATGAGATGACTCCTTTTAGCACTAGAGATCTGCAGGCACTCCACATGAAGTCCAATTGCTGGTAGTGTTGTGCAATTAAAGCATCAGTCAGAAGTGTCTGTTACACAGCAACATTTTTTATATATATTTTCTGTCCTAGTGACATTTTCAGAAGTAAGCCAACATCTGCTTTAGACACCCAGAGCACACAAAATGACACCTGCAGTGTTCAGAAAAGTATATTATGTAATTATGTAAAAGTAAGATTTTGTTTAAATGTTTCTGAAGTCTCTTATTCACCAAGGCTGCAATTATTTAAATATATAAACAGTTTACATACATGTTTTTTTTATTATTATAAATTAACAGAACTTTTATATTTTAAAAGAAAATTTATTCCTGTGATCAACTTGAATTCAGAATCATTACTGCAGTCTTCAGTGTCTCATGATCCTTCAGAAATCATTATAATATGCTGATTTGCTGCTAAGTTGTTGTCGCTCAATTAGTAATAATGGTTCTTATTGTTATCAATGATGCTGCTTAATATTTTTGTGGAAACGGTGATTTTTTTTTCAACATTTATTTGAACATTTACAAAAATAACAGCACTTGTGTTTCATTTGGAAAACAGTGCCATTCAAATGCCACATTCATTTACCAATTACCTACACCCAATGATGATGTGTAAAAACACCGTACACCTAATTTCTTCACTTAAGCCCTATTCGCACGAGATAACTATTACCTGGTGACCTCTATTCATTTTTAATAATTGCGAAGGATGTCTGTGATCTTAATCCCATGCGAATCAGCCATGTCTGTAATTTGTGAAGTAAAAAATTCCCCCGCAAATGACCTACAGTATTTCACCTAACTAAGTGTCCTGTGATAATATTAGTCCCGTGCGAATTGATAACCCTTTGGATTGGCCAGGATCCGGCAGGGTCATTTTTTATTTTTTCAAGGTTTTTGTCTCCTGTGTGCCTTTTTATCCATTGTTTGCGAAGAATATGTATATTAGTATGTATTCATAAATGACCCAGCACCCAAAATACTATTAAAACATTCTTCGCCAACGATAGACAAAAAAGATACAATTATACAATTTGCAGATAGAGAAAGCTGAGACCTATAACAAAAAGATATTTCCAAGCAATAGCCTATTGACATCATATTCTGGAGATAAGTCTGTAAATTCGAGTAAAATCACATGCTTCACTTATCCTGTGCGAATAGAGCTTTAGAAATCAAATCTCAATGTTTTGAAAAATAAATAGATTTTCCCCCTTGAATTTCTGTTTATTTTACAAATATATATGTACTGAATATGCATATAAGTCAAGTTACCTTTATTTCTATAGTGCTTTATACTATACACTGTTTCAAAGCAGCTTGACAATAGTAACAAGTTCAAATTCTGCTGTAAAGAAGCTCTAACAAACCAATAGTGTCAATATTCGTCTCAAGTCAGTTCAGTGTTGATTTAGTTCAGTTCAATAACTGTTAAGTTCATCAATCATGCAACAATTGTGATACATACTGTATTACAGTGTCTTTGTGCACATAGATGTGTTAGTGCTATTACAAGACTCAAGATTGTAGTGTTTTACATACCGTGTGTGTTTTGACATGTTTATACTAATTATTTGATGGTTTGTGTCGAGTTACCATGCAAAAACAGCATTTTTGGAAGAGTTAAAATAGTTTTGAATGAACTGTTTGCTTTTGCAAGAGATGTGTGATATTGTGTGCATTTTTTGTGTGTGGAGTTTGGAGAAAAGGAGCATAGTTTCAGAAATTGTGTGTAAACAATAAAAAAAATGTAAATCAGCATTTTGGATGGATTTCTAACGGATCGTGTGACAATGAAGACTGGAGTAATTCAGCTTTGCATCACAGGACTAAATTACATTTTTGAATATTTTAAAATAGAAAACAGTTAATGTAAATTGTTATAATATTCCATAATGTAGCTTTTTTTTGCTGTATTTTTGATCAAAAATTAACTCGTCACATTCCATTATGTCATGTGAAACGTGTTTATCACTGTCAGTACATTAGGCGCCATACACTGAAAGTATCCCGCACACACAGTCTTGTTCTTTAAAGAAGTGGTTTGGCTTCGGTCAGTGACACTCTCTCACACTGCTGCCACCTGCTCAGATTCATAGATGTGACAGTGATGCTCACCTCAGGCGTCAGGGGTCAGGGGTCAGCCCACAGTCAGTCTGTTCAGTGCGTGACAGAGCTCAACATCACCTGTGTTCACAGCGCAGGTGGACAGCACTGACTCCCTGGAACCAGAGAGAGCACACTGAAAACTTTTGCTTGTTTGAAGGTGAATTTTGCAATGTCTGCACCAAACTAATTTACAAACACGAACTTTTCTGTGGACTTTGTGAGTTCGCCGTTTGTCCAAGCTCAATGCCACAGTGCTGGAGTGTCTTTGGTGCTTTTCAGGGAATTGCTGAGGTGTTTGAGCCTCTTTTGTGTCACTGGGCCCTATTTTAAAGATGGTCTAAGCGCATGGTCTAAAGCGCAAGGCGCAAGTGCACTTAGGGTGTCTGAATCCACTTTTGCTAGTTTAACGACGGGAAAAATGGTCTAAAAGGGTTGTCCCTATTCTCTTTATGAGCAATGGGTGTGTTTTAGGCGTAATATGAAATAAACCAATGCGCGTTTTCAGTTGCGCTCGCGTCATGGCGGATTCGCTATTTACATGGAGGAATTTGCAAGCAGAAAAACTGAACGCGTATCGGATCTGCTCGTGCACGAGGTTAAAGCAGCAGACCATCTACGGGACAAACCGATTCCACCATATCTTTATGTACACAATATTAATCTTTTATATTGTAATCCTTTTATTTTTAATATTTGGCTGGTTTGTGTGCTGCTGGGCATCCGTGTGTGTAATAAGCAGAGTGTACGCGGGTTGTGGACCCGTCTATAGGCACACATTACTAACGCACTCTTAAAATAACAAAAAATAAATAAATACTGTGCCATTGACTTTAGACTTTAGTTTCAGTTGGTCAATGGCTCAGTCTATTTCAGTTGCTTCAAAATAGCAACACGCCAACAATGTGCCCGAATACACCTCGTTTTCAGAGCAGCAGCCCATGGGCGCACAAATGGGTGGAAATTCATTTGCTATTTAAACAACGTGGCGCAGGACGTTAAAATGAAAACTGCGTTGGCTGAAACTAGTGAAAAACACTTGCGTCGCACCTGGCTCTGCATTGCACCGAGTGAATTCTAGCGATTAAATGTTGTGAGAACATGAACGTGAACAAACGTGAACGACGCTCGGGACATTTGACGGGGCAGTGATGCATCATCACGAAAGCTTAAGCCTTGCCAATTGAAATATTCAAGCGAAAGACACACAAAGGAACCCGTTCAGGCTGGCGTCCAGAAACACACGTCTCAGACAGTGCACACATACTTAATTGAGCTCTCCTTCACGTCTTCTTGTGCTTGAACAGACATATTCAAAGAAAATGATGTCAAAATGCCCGTCTTGGTGAGTATCCTTGTAAACATGTCAGTTATGTCTTGAACGTAAACAGCTGAGAAAGACAACACGTTTAACAGTACATTGGATCCGTGCATTAGCTCTTAAAGTGACAGTAGCCTAATATTCCTGCTGCCGTCTGTGTCTTTTGATGTTTGATTAACATTAAAAACAAAAAATAATTACTTGTTCAAAATTATTCCTGGCCGCTAAATTTTCTGATGTCACCGTCCATTGGCAGGCGTGGCAAAAAGTGTGTGTTATAACTTAGCCAAGCCTAGTTTTGATGTAAAGGGCCACTAAGTTAAACTGTTATATTTCACTCTTAACATAACAATGAACGGTAGCACTTTATTTTACAGTCCTGTTCCACATACTATATTAATATATTAATTACAATAACTGGGTAATAACTTGGTAACCCTGAACCTACCCCTAAACCTAACCTTAACCCATGTAGTTACCTAATATTACCCAGTACTTTCTTATGTAAGGACACTGTAAGTACATGCACTTAAAGTGCAACCCAATAAACTATAAATAAAGTTATGAAGACATGCTCAGAATTTAGTCTGAAAGAGCCAGTTTGAGCTATTCCATGTTTAGGTGTTTTCTTTAAGGTTGAATCATCTTAAATAAGCTTTTACTTCTGTACAATTCTTAAAATAGTATTTTGATAATTCTGAACACCAGATGATGTTCGTGATTCTTACATACTATTCAGACTAAAATGAATGTGAAAACTGAAAAAAATGTGCTATACATAGCTCATGTTTAGATTGTATGCAAGGTTGACCCTGATCATAGAGGAAAAAGTATTTTATTGTGTATGAGAAATGTATGCAAATTCTTCAACAGTGAATTTGATGTTACTCATCCTAGTAACATACACACAATGATCCTCAGACACACTGGATATGATTACAGGAGCAAACTGGATAAGTATTCACCATTAAAACATTGTGGCTGGCCACAGCCTCATTCATTTGCATCTCCTACCATTTTCTGTCTCTTAAAAGCTGTAATTACAGGCAGAGGCAGCTCTTCGCTGCCTGTGCTGTTAATGCTGTTGAAAGCCCTGGAGGGTTTTTAGACATTATTTGCATATAATCAGCATAGGCTATGTGAGAATAGTGGATCAGTGCAGTAAATAAAGCAGTATTATTCAGCAGGTAGCTAATGGCAGTGAGTTTACTCTGAATACGCTTGTCTTAGCAGTACTGCAACATGAAAACAATAGTTCTCTATTCAGTCAGCATTCAGGTAATTAAAAGACTAGCATTTCCACTCTGTTGATCTAATGAAACTGTATGTTAAGTTTTATCATTTCAAGGATTCAGAGCATAAAACATAAACAAATAAAGTTTTTGCATCCAGATCTATGCGTTTAAAGACCACATTAAAAAGCATTTCATCCAGAAAATAGGTTGTGTCTTTATACCCGCGTTTGGTGCGGGGTTGTGCGCTACATCTTACTCAATTATTGTGAGAGCACTAAATCTAAGAGCAATGCCAGAACAACACAGAAGTGGACGTGGGTGGAAGTGTTGGCTCTCAGTGGGCAGACGCGCAGAGACCGGAGGTGTAGAAAGAGGAGGTCAGCGTAATGAAACGGTGCCAAACGGCTTTTTGTGGGAAATAGGTCATTGCTCTTTAGGTGTCTGTGAACATGATTAGGATGTGTAAGGTTTAAGGCAATTATTATATATATTTTTTTTATTTAAAGGTTGTTCCACCATTTAACATTTACATTGAATTTATACAATTTTAAATAAATATTTTAGATAAATTATTGTTGTGTAAAAAAAACCTGAACTTTTTTTTTTTAACCAAATTCCATTTGAAAGTGATGTACAGTGTTTGTCTGATGACAGTGTTGGCAGGCGTCTCGCAGACCAATTCACAAGATGCTGTGGGCATGTTTACTTTCACCCAGTGAAAGTTCCTTTTCTATCTGGGTGAGAATAGGAATATATGTCTGTGAGAGTTTCTTACTTTGACCTTTGGTTGCTTTTAAAGGGTCTTGGTCTGATTTGACTGCACCAATGCATTAGTTCTTTCAAATGGACCTTTTTATTCATTTGCTGCATTTTTCTCTGATATCCTTCCCTTGAAACACTGGTTTAACGTGTTCACTTGTCTGGTTTTTTTTATCCAGGTCATTGTAGGATCTGCTCTTGAATCTCCTTTTTATCATGCAGGAACAGATTTTATCTATTTAATGCTGATTATTATCTTGTGGTTTTCCTTTTCTTTTTTGGCAGGCATGCGTCTCATCTTGGACTGCAAGGCTTTTTTCGGCTACAGCGGTGATTCTAAGCCCATCATCTACTGGATGAAGGGGGATAAGTTTGTAGAGGAGTTGGAAGGACACATAAGAGAGAGTGAAGTCAGGTACTGTTTTTTGGGCTTATTACCTGTTATTACTTGAATTCAGAACAATAAACTATAAATAGATAGAGCATGCATGATTTCCCAGAGCTGAAACTGAAGAGCAGACTAGGATTACATAACAGAACACTAACAACCTCCAGGAAAACAGGTGTGACTGCATCATTGATGATTACTGAGAGCACAGAGACCTCTAGTGGACAAGGGTACAAAAAGATGTACTCTGGATAGAATAGAATAGATTTTTGTTGCTGCATGACAAACCCCCCCAAAACAAGCTATTTTATTATATTAAAACTTATCCTATTATATTATTTTCACCCAAGAGAACAATAATGGTCAGAACATGACACAAATTTTGCAATTTAATTTAATTGAATTTGCTTTTCTGGCCAAGTATGCCTGAAGATATAAGAAAATATATTGTCACATTTTTCAATATATAAAAAAATGTCAATTTTTATGGATTAATCAACATATTGTAATATATTAACAATATATTATTATTCAGCATTTCAAAACTCATTAAACAATTTAATATATTGATTGTTCAAATATAAGAAAATATATTTTCTTTGCATAAGAATACCATGCTTTGTCCAAAAACAAAAACTGTTCAAGTGATCAAACTGTGTTAGTTGAACCCTCGCCACCAAACTTCACATTGCAAGTTTTTGTAAGTGTTGTAATGGACTGGCCGTCCATCCAGTGTATTTCCCTGATGTATGTGGGATGTACAGGGATCACACTGAGGGAAGGGCTGTTCTACTGATCAATGTGGTTTTTCCCTTGTTATGGTGTCAGAGCTGCCATAGCACTCGATGAGGGATGATGTTCACTCCACAACCATCTAGAAGTTTCTGTCTGACTCTGAATTTCCATAGTTGTCGGAGGAAGTAGTCTTTGCTATGACTTTCTAATAAGTAGAGTTGAGTTATGTTTTCATATTATATTATTGTGAGTATATTGCCAGCTACCCATTGATAGCATGAGGGTGTTCAGTGTTTTGCAAGTCTGATCTCCAGCAGCAGAACTCAGTGTCTCTGATGTTTACTCAAACTCACATTTTCTTCAGCTGAACATGGACACACACACACACACACACACACACACACACAAACACACACAGCTGTGTTTTTGTGATTTGTGAGGACATTTCATAGGCGTAATGGTTTTTATACTGGACAAACTGTATATTCTATCCCCTTACACTAACCCTATCCCTAAACCTACCCATCACAGGAGATTTCTGTATTTTTACATTTTTAATAAAACACTGCTCAGTATGTTTTAAAAGCCATTTGAAATATGAGGACTCAGGAAATGTCCTCATAAATCACGTTCAAGTTGTAATACCAGTGTAATACCCATGTCATTATACACATTTGTGTCCTCACAAATCACAAAAACAAGAACACACACACACACACACACACACACACACACGCTTTCGGGCTCTGTCTCTCACTCTCACTCTGCCCAAGTAAATCTCTTGCCAAATTGGCAACCCTACTTTTGATATGAAACAAAGTCTCAGCTTTCAAACTTTGTAAGTTTTAATACGAAATTCAAACAAAATGTTTTGGAGCACAAAATGTGGCATAACAGATTATAAAAATATTAAAATTATTTAGAGTAAATGCTGAAGTTTTTTTCTATTCATCATAGAAAACATTTTTTTATTTATTGTTATAGTATTTCGCTATACTACTGTTTTTTTTTTTTTACAGTATTTTCAATCAAGTAAATGCAGCCTTGGTGAGCAGAAGAGTCTTTCAAAAACAAAAAAACGTAAACATTTAATAGATTTTCTGGTACAGTATATAAAAAAATCAAAGTTTATGTTATGCCCCCATTCAGTAATTGTGTTTCACCCACATTGAGGGGACCAAATGTCTGCGGAAAGATTGTCAAGTCAAGTCATCTTCATTTATATAGCGCTTTTAACAATGTAGATTGTTTCAAAGCAGCTTTACAGAGATAAACATATAATTTAAAGTAACAGAGATTGTTTTGGCTTTATAGCGGTTCTTGAATAATGTTATTTTCCAGCTAAAGTTAGTTTTGATTGATTCACTTCCGTCGAAATGATCAGTTGTTATTAAATTAGGGGCCGCTAAGACGACACCGTTCTCTCTAAACAGACTTTAAACGTGACCCTGTGATAAATACTGATGCCGTTCACATGCACATTAAGAATTGTTTCTATGGTTATGTGAGTTTGAATGTATATTCAAACTCACATAACCATATGTATGTGCGCATATGTATGTACAGTATGTGCGCAGGTTTGTAATTTCCTACAAACCATGCCTAAACAAATACTTGTCTTGCCTATAAATTTTGATACAGAATTTTATTTTATTTTATAACTTTGGTACGCGAATTGAATTTTCCCACAACACTTTATCTGTAGAGTGGCAAAGGGATCCTCCATAGGGAGAGGCTAGTTGGCGTTTCAGCACTGCGTTGTCATCGGGTCCAGGCGAAGGTCCTTCTTCAGATCTGGATACGGCCTGGGTCCAGCAGGCTGCGGGAAAACCTCGGGATAAACAAAGACACTAAAATTTGCGTAGATGCCATTCTTCTTATGATGGAAAACCTAGTGTTTTATATTTGCTAAAGGTGGCACAGATTAAAGGGCCAGTTCAATCAATCACAATGTGTCCATTTCTGAATGATCATTCAAAACCAGGAAACAGGGAAGAACATCTGTTATAATATGCATCCTTGTTTCATTGATCTGCATAATTCCTGTGAGGGCTTCATCAGTTTGAGCCATTATCCGCTGTTATCTGTTGATCTTTGATGTCTGTTTGATTTTTATGAAGTACTCTCTCATTTCAGGTGACTAATGCTCCTCAATTACTGAAAGAGATGCTGGAGCCTTTTATGTAGTGGAGCTTTCTTCATGTTTCACAAATGAAGAACAAAGAATTCTCGTCCGGAAAACAACCAGGTCTTGAGGCTGCTTAATGTCACAACTGACAAAGAGCTTTAGAGAATAATGTATTAGATTCTTGAACTTATTTTATCTTTAGGAAGCCTAAGGTTTGAAAGGATGGTTTTTAAAAAATGGAATGGATACCATTTCAGTAGTTTCCTTGAAGTATATAAATACTTCAGTATACAATATCAGTATATCAATGATTATAAAATGTCAGTATGTCTGTGGCTGAGTTTTTTTCTTTGTTTGGTTTTGTTTGACATCATTCATTTGCATCAACATAAAGCATGGTGGAAATGTTGCAAAAGGATTAATGAATGCTTTGTCTCTTTTCATTTCTAATTATTTCTATAAATTTGAAAGCGATAGTTCACCACAAATCTGTTCCAAAATCTGCATTGCTTTCTTTCCTGGAACAGAAAAGCTATTTTGAAAAATGAAAGTCACTGGGGTCTCAATGTTGTTTTGTCTAAGTTTGACTACCACGCATGTTCAGATAAGAGAGAATCCAAATATGAGAGCGAGATCTAAAGAAAGCAGTTCATCTTAGAGAACCTTCAAATATTGTGAGTCAGTGTGTCTAAAGAAATGAAAGTCTGAACATATTCAGACTGAAATATGAAACTGATCAACCAAGTTTTCCTATACAGGGGCCATGTTTGTTCAGTATATTCATTAAATGAATGCTATTTGTCCTAGTTGTTAACCAGATTGTGTTTACACATTGTTAATACATATTCAATGAACGTTAATTTACATGTAAGGTTATATACTATATGTATAAATAGCATGTAAATGTGCTAAAGCATGTGTGTTTGTGCAGGGTGATGCGAGAGTTTCTGGGGGAGAAGGAGGTGGAGCTGTCTCTGATCTTTGATGCTGTGGATGAGATGGACATGGGCAACTACACCTGTAATGTGGAGAACCATATCGGCCGTGGCAGTGGAAGTGCTATCCTGCAGAAGAAAGGTAAATCACTGGGAACCATCCCGTACGACACATAGATGTTCTGCATGTTGTCAGCTCAGCTGTCGATCTGGGGCTATTTCACAAAGAAGGTTATGCGACTTACCTGGGTAAGTTTACTCTGAGTAAGCAGATAACTTTTGGTTCCAAAACCTGAGTTAAATTTCAGGGTATGTAGGTGGCCATAGCAAATTATTTTCTGAACACAACCTACTCCGGAGCAGGTAGCAATGCTTATTTTACTCCAATTAATTTATTTCATCCTCATCTCACACATCATGGATCTGCACTCAAAAGGTAGCACTCAACAGTTTTTGTTAGTTCTTTCTTTTTTTGTATAATAAAAAAAAACAGAATTCTTGTTCACAGTAATAAAAAAAACGGATTAAAAATTAAAAGATATGATTGAAGAAAAAATTATTGCACAATTGCCCCGTAGGTGGAATTAAGGTCACTCAGTCAGCCTAAAGTAATAAATAACACATATATATATATATATATATATATATATATATATATATATATATATATAATCCATCCTTTAGGAATCTATAAATTTGGATTGAAAGGTGGAGGTGGAGAATCCCTTTTTTTCCCTAAGAGCAGCTGCTATGACCTTGGCTACAAAAGACTGGTGATTTGGTGTTGGAAATCACATTTTGTTTGCATATAATGACCAATGATAGGGAAAGGATTTTTTTTAAATGTATAGACATAAAGAAGATTGATTATATTGATTTTGCCCATTCTCTTGCTGCACATTACTGTGGACAGTGAAGACGTGATGAAAGTGTGTTTCTGTTCTCATGCAGACATGTACAGGTTGGAGTTGGTTAGTGGTCTAGGCGCCATCATGCTGTTGCTGGGGATCTTCACTGCCATCTATAAGTGCTATAATGTGGAGATCATGCTGTGCTACCGGCGACACTTCGGCAGCGATGAGGCAGATGATGGTACGTAATAATAATGATAACATTACTACTACTAAAGAAAATACGATTTTGTTTTCTTCTGCATTGATTAATTGTCCTGAACACTTGGATCATCTGATAGGCTTACCAAACAGACAAACCAACAGGCCACAGAAGTGCTTCTTGACCTATACCGAAACATTCAGACAGTGCAGAGCATAGAGAGCATTTCTGTTCATGTTCCAACATCTCATCATTCACCGAACAGTTGGAAGCAAATGAAGGAGCGATTCATGTTTTGAAATTGAACCAGACATTGTACATGAGTATGTATTTGCTGATAATGATTGTGGGTAGCCCTACAGAATATGTTGTTTAGTGTCCACATATTTTTGGCCATTTAGTGTACAGTTTATTGTAATGTGGAAATGGGAATAAGAACACAGGACAATAATATATGTATAAAACATGTAATCTTACAGATTTGTTTGACAAGTATTAGCTGGGAAATTGAAAATAAATCACAAGCAAAGGAAAATACATATGATTTAAAAAATATGTATGTTTCATGTTTTTTTTTCTAACACTAATAAGGAAAATTAATTAACTAAATGAATATAAACATGTAACCCTGAAGAAGGCATACACATATTAGTCACAGCAACACTTGAAACGAGTGTTGTTTTAATAAACAACCAGGTGCTGTCTAGTAATGCAAAATGCGATTTTTTCATCAAAACACATTCAAAATGTTTAAAACCCTGATCTCACAAGAAAGCATGATTTTCAATTTTTGCAATTCATTAAGCGTGAGGCTGCGCCTCTAAACCTAACCCTTAGTGGAGTGAGAGCAGGTCACACAAATGAGACCCAACCAGTTTGCCACCAATTTTCCAAAAATGTAAAGTAACAACAAATTGTCATGCTACTGTGCTTTACAAATCACCTGTGAAACATAATTTGTTTTGTTTTTTTGCCAAATGTAAAGACTATCTCATTCAAAAAGTGAAATGAATAAGCCTCATGCTGAAAGAAATGCAAATTACAATAGAGTACTGTACAGTAGAGGGCGCAGCTCAAACCTTTCAGCTTTGCTGCTATTCTGGATCGCAGAAGATTAAAGCTGCAGTCGGCAAGTCTGGCAGATTGAGTGGACTTAGGCAAAATTTTGAATGTTTACAACTCTCATGCCCCTCCCCCACTATCAACGAATACCCTCCCACCGAGTTCGTGCTCGTCAGTGCATGTGCACCAGATTTTCTGTGAACGCGCCCATCTCATCAGCATCCATCAACACCATGGAGTATTTGGAGATAGCACATACAATAATAGTAGCTTTACTACTGTTCTTACTCTCATAAGAAAGATAGAGTAGCATTGATTCTTCCAAAAAGCCGAACTTTATCCCTTCATCTGGACATGTTTATCCACCTAACGCTACGTTCACACGGATTTCAGTGCAAACAAAGCTAACGAACCTGCCCAACAAGTGCTACCGCTAGCTATCCATACCAACACATTTGGGCAAACATACTTAGATTACTAACATAACACTAAAAAAATTAAGTAACTGGTTGATAAAGCACAATTACCTGTTGAGAAGAAAAGTTGCAAGCTCTGCATCCAGCTTGAACCCAATTAAATCACGTAAATCTCTCCACCTTTCAAATGCCGATCCGATGTGGATCCTGGTTTTATTACGGGCACAGTTGCTTTCTTTCTTTATTTCTTTCTTTTCAGCAGGTGTTCTCTTTTCCTGTGTTGTTTTTGACCTCCTAGCTCTTGAGGTTAACTGAGGAATTGGAATCTTTTCCGCCATCACTCTTCGTTACTGCATGAACTTCAGGGGTGTACATGTGATTGTAACGTGCTCGAGGGGTGGTGTGTGCACGACCTGTGATTGACAGTCAGATCTCACACCCCCCTGCGCTGATTGGACCCGATGATCCGGTAGTGGTGGATTTTTGCAAAACAAATAACACGCTCCAAGTGGAGTTAGAAGCTCGGGTTTTTTTGCTAAAACCACTTTATTTATGTTGTTCTGTCGGATTATAGTGTCGATTTCACTGAATATGATCAAAAAAATGTTGCCGACGGCAGCTTTAAGAACAGGAGAAGAAAGTTCAACACTCTTACTTCAGCAATAAAATAATAATAATAATAAAAAATAAACAAATCCCACACACATGTGATGTTAATCTAAAGTCCTTTTTGCTTTTCGGTGTGGTTGAATTGGATCATCGAAGTTCAGCAGCAAAGGCATTGGTTAATAAAGTCAGAGTAAAGGCATAAAGTGTACTTTTATGGTTTTGTTCAGTTTGTCTAAAAGCAAATAAATCTCACTCACCATAGAAAAAATAAATAAGTAATTTTTAGTATTTTTTTTTTTACTTTATATGAATGTTTTTTTTCTCATGTTTTTAAGTATTTTAGATTTATATTAAATCAATTCAAAATAATACATTAAACATAAGTTGAAAAAAAAAACGAATGAATTTGGCTTTAACAATTTAGACTATTGTAGTAGTTAGTATAAAATTGCGTTGTTTTTTTCAGTGTACAACTTATCTGTTCTTTTCAGACAACAAGGAATATGACGCCTACCTCTCTTACACCAAAGTGGACTTGGAGTCAGTGGAGCAAGAGATGAGTGAGGAGGAGCTGTTTGCTCTGGAGATCTTACCCGACGTTCTGGAGAAACACTACGGATATAAACTCTTCATTCCACACCGGGACCTCATACCCAGCAGCAGTAAGAACAACACCCTGCCATTTCACGTCCCTTTTCATTCATGGGTGCGAATTAGAATTTACAGGCGCACGACTGACATGGCCTTGCGCACGAGCCTGCTGGAGGCATACACACAGTGTTACGGAAGTGTTTCTGCCTTGTAACTGCAGGAGGAAAACCCCTGAGCTTCGTATCCTAAAGGCTACTGGTAGACGACTTGAGCGTGAACGTCTTTACAGGAAAACCGGCCTCACTGTTCACTATTTAACTTTTATTTAACATCTAGCAAAATACTAATCCTCCCTGAACTCAGCTCATTAGTTTTGTTACTGCCACAATAAACAAATCAATCAACAGGCCAAAAGCATTATTTAACACAATAAATAAGTTTACCAAACCTCCATCAACCTGGGTGTGCTCTTGGATACCAGCCTTTCAGTCTTTCCGGTACTGGAAAGATGTGTGAAGGATAATGTCCCAAAAAAAACACTGATAGGTGTCCTGTGGCCTGTACCACAAAGTGAGTTCAACAAACTCAGGATTCCAGGATTGGTTTTGCTTTGACAAAACCGAATAAGTCCAACCCCTCATTATAAAAGTTTGCCAACTTAAACTGGATCCTGAGTTTGTGATTAGTTCACATGCACAGAGAAGCATGACATTTGCAGTAAATAGAGAGCCATGTGAAACTAGAAGAGAGATTCACTTCCTGTGAGTGGTTTACTTCTGAGCTGATGATAAAGAGCTTGTTATTAACAATATGAAGAGTTGAAATGCATTTAACACAGCAAGAAGAAACTGAAAAGTATCATATTTTACACATGCAGCAGTTTCAAACATCATGAAATTATAGTTTGTGAGTCATTTCAGCCTTTGTTACCAAGTCAAAGGCCTCAAACTATTAAATAAAAGGCAAAAAATCTCACTGATTTACTCAAAACTATATTAACATAGTGACAGTAAAATATGTTTTTCTGCACTGTTCAGTGGCCCCACACAGATAAAGCCAGTTCAAATATCTGAATGTCTCTGTATTCATGGCCAACACTGTCATGAGCAGAACAAGCTCTCGCTTCTCTCCACAGCAGATTGTGACACTGCAGGTGTGACAGATGTTCCCCTCCACAGGGAGAATCAGGACGATGAGGAAAGAAACGGAAACACAATGTAGCACACAGAGCTCATGTGCCATCTACTGTTGAAGCACTGGCCAATAAGCCAAGTTCGAAATCCAGTCATTCCAATGCGTGCGATCAGGAGTTTGCATGAGGGTAAAAAAAAAAAAAAGATCCCCATGCAGATTTTGTTCATGTTCAAGATGATGAATTCGTTGCGCTGACCAACAGAAAAGTCATACATCATTACACAACTGACAATGGACCTGTTTTTGTGCGCAAAATGTCACTGAAATTCCGATAATGGGATGCACCTTTAGTAGCTAATGTATTCAATATATTCACTTAAATGGTTTCATACACTCTTAACCCGAATTAGTTGACTTTACTCGCAAAAACCCGTTGCCCTATACCACTTTAGTTTTTACACAAGCTGAAACTAAACATGTTGAGTTGTATTAACATGGAACCCTAACTTTTTACACAAGCTGAAACTAAACATGTTGAGTTGTATTAACATGGAACCCTAACTTTTTACACAAGCTGAAACTAAACATGTTGAGTTCTTTTAACATATAATCTTATGTAGGTGCAGAAGACAAAACAAGTTTACATTAGTAGTCTTTACTGAAAATCATTAGTTCACATTCTAAAACTTTTTGAGTTTAGGTGTACTATTTGGTGCGTGCATTGCAGTCCTCACTGGATCACTTTACTATAGCTTTTTAGCTATAAGAATTGTGCCTTTTTAGACACACAAGTAAAGCAGACAGATAATAACTAATTTTCAAATGTCAAGGGCAAGAGCCCAACTAAAGCCAACACTTTATCACCATTATGGTGAATATTTTTTAATTAAATGAAACAATAATTCTTCATCTAAACCTCTGATAATTCTCATTACCGTCTGTTGCCGAGGCCTGTGCTCGTCCAGCCAGGTGTAGAGCCCCTTGGAAGCACGTTAGACGCGGGTCTTTTCACGGGACCAGGCAGGTTTATGAATACCAGTGCTTTCTGCCTTTTGATTTGTGATGTGGTGTTTGAACCCCTCCCCTTCCTAACGAAACTAACTAATCTCTGCTAAACTTGATTAGTGCAATGAATCATTCAGCTAAATAGTACAAACAACTAATGTTGTTTAGTAATGATAGCAAGTTTTTACAAAACGTAAAAGCATAAGTAATGATCACTCGTAAGTTTAATTAGAAACAAAATCTGGGTTTACAGTGTATGAAAACTGCTAATTTCAAGTTTTAATAAGTTTCATCATAATAAAAAAAGTAATGTGTTATAAGTAAAATTTCACAGAGTGTTCCTTGCATGGTAATACATGTGAGTGTTTTCATTTTTATTTTATTTATTTTTTATTGATTTTACCCCAGCATGTTTCTCCATGATGGTGGTACTACATGAACATTTTTTTTTTTTTTAAGAAGCAGTGAAGCTATTTTTTTTTTAAAAATCTACTTAAAGGTTTTCTTAAGACTTTTCCCCTGATATCTGGTCAGTTGTATCACCGTAACAATTTTTATTTGTATGATTTTATGAAAAATAGCTCAAAACATTTTAATACAGTTGTTCAGAACATACTCATCACAGAATAGGGGATTTCAAATCATTGTTTGAATTATAAGTGTTGTTTTATATAAATAAATACATTAAATCATTTTCATTTTTTGTGGAAGAAATACATAACATTTTTAAGTCCTGTGGGTTGTTGCCCTGGTTGCATGGTTGTTAAGATGCTCGTTCTCATTGTAATACGGTCGTTGAGGTGTGTGTGTGTGAGAGAGAAAGATACAATTGCTGAGGTGTTCTGACGGATGCTAGGTTGCTACGCTGTTATGATTGATCGTCTGCAGTTGCTAGAGTGTTCTGGGTGATTGCTGGGCCATTTCTCTGAAGTACAGTGTTCTAGCACATTGCTCCCAGCTGCTCAGATGTTCTGGATGGTTGCTACTGTAGGTGGTTTCTTACCGCCCACCATAGGCGCCTATCGTGTGGGTATTTGGGGGCTCTAGCACCCACGGAAAAACACGAGATATTCTCCATTTATTTTATCCAATCAAAAACTATTGAGATTTGGGAATGTGTGTTTTAGATACCAGCTCCAGGGTAAGACAAGTCAAGTCACATTTTTACAATACAGATGGTTTCAAAGCAGCTTTACAGAGATAACAGGAAAATAATGCAACAAAGTTTGTTTCCAGAAGAAAATTGCGTCACAGTCCAGCTTAAGTAAGTTCAGAGATGTTTAAAATAAAAAAAAATGTAAAAAAATATCTTAATTTAGTTAATTTATTTATATATATATATATATATATATATATATATACTGGAGAAAACCGTGACGTCATCGTCCAGCTCATTTCAGTTCTCATATAATGGTGTCAATGCAGGCAGATCAATATTATTGTTGAAAGTAAATTAAATGTTAAATTTAATGTCCCCAACTTTAATCTCGCCAACTAAGCAAGCCAAAAGCCAATGGCAACAAAGGTGAAAACTGCGACAGTGGCAAGGAACCAAAACTCCATCAGTGGCAGAATGAAGAAAAAAACCCTGGGAGAAAGCAGGCTCAGTCGGGGGACAGTTCTCCTCTGGCCAATGAACGAACAGTGTATGATTATGATTCAGGCAGCATTACAGGTCAGAAGTCAGACTGGATTGGAACAATCAGAATACTATCCAGTTCCATCTGGTTGATGATCGGAGTCACACCGGTATGGAGACGGGTTTGTTGACACGATCTCTGCTGACACTTCAGGTGATGCGTTGTGGTCGTGTCTAGGCATAGGTCCACCATCTGATCTGGATACGGCCCGGATCCGGCTAATTACAGTAAACCTCGGAATAAACAGAGAGACTAATATTAGCGTAGATGCCATTCTTCTTATGATGTAACGACTACATTGTTAAAAGCTCTATATAAATGAAGATGACATCAGGTGTTATAGGAAGTGTTCCCGGTTCCGGCTGACCTAATCTATGCAGCCTAACATTGAATTATAGAAGTTTATAATGTGTTTTGTGTATGCTAGGTTAAAGAGATGTGTTTTTAGTCTAGATTTAAACTGACAGAGTGTGTCTGCTTCTCAAACAATGGTAGGAAGACTGTTCCAGAGTTTAGGTGCTAAATAGGAAAAGGATCTACCGCCTGCAGTCGATTTTGATATTCTATGTATTATCAACTGGCCGGAATTTTGAGATCGCAATAGACATGAAGGACTATAATGCGTTAAGAGCTCACTCAAGTACTGCTGAGCTAAACCATTTAGTGCTTTGTAAGTAATCAGCAATATTTTAAAATGTATACAATGTTTAATAGGGAGCAAATGCAGTGTTGACAGAACCGGGCTAATATGGTCATACTTCCTGGTTAGTAAGAACTCAAGCTGCTGCGTTTTGGACCAGCTGGAGTTTGTTTATTAAGCGTGCAGGGCAACCACCCAGTAGAGCATTACAATAATCTTGCCTTGATGTCATGAACGCATTAACTAACTGTTCTGCTTTTGTCATTGAAAGCATATGTCGACAATTTATATCCGGTTTTAAAGATCCCAAAAACGTGTCTTTTAAATGAAAGGCTGGTATCCAAGAGCACACCCAGGTTGATGGAGGTTTGGTAAACTTATTGTGTTATATAATGCTTTTGTCCTGTTGATTGATTTGTTTATCGTGGCAGTAACAAAACTAATGAGCTGAGTTCAGGGAGGATTAGTATTTTGTTAGATGTTCAATAAAAGTTAAATTGTGAACAGTGAGGCCGGTTTTCCTGTAAAGATGCTCAAGTGGTCTACCAGTAGCCTGTAGGATACGAAGCTCAGGGGTTTACCAAGGAGCAGAGCCGGCCCTGGCCAATTTGCTGCCCTAGGCAAAATTTTACCTGGTGCCCCATGCATCACAGCCCATTTTGCCCTGTCATTGTGCTCATGATTTTTTATCCTATATATGTTTATATATATATATATATATATATATATATATATATATATATATATACACACATACACACACACATTACACCCTAAACATAGATAGCAAGAGCATTACATCTTTAAGTATTCAAGTCAAGTCCCATTTATTTTTATAGCGCTTTTTACAATATAGATTATTTCAAGGCAGATTTACAGCTTTACAGTTTTGTTGCGTTTATAATTTTGTTCAGTTTAAGCATTAAGTTTAAGGTAAAAAATAACTGCCATTGAATTATATATCTTACTACTATGCAATTAGGTAAACTGTTCATTCATTAGCCTACATTACCTCTGTCTTTATCCCCTTTTATCCTCTTCTCTTCCGTTTGGTACTGTATCTATTGCAAACTATAATGCTAATCTAAAATATGTTATGTAAATTTGGCCATCCGTCACAATCAGGTAACTTTCACCATGTCTAGACCTGGCGCGAGCTGCCAGGCCCGTTTCTACGGGGTGCTTGAGTGTGTTAAGTGCCCTCAAATGAAAGCAATGCTTTCTACATTGGATGCAGCTGTTCTGGTCTTAACAGGAAAATGCTCCTGCAAGATTTCAGTGATGGTTAGATAATATCAATGAGGGAGAGGAGATATCAAAGACATCAGAAAGATTAGAGGAAACAATGGAGGTGCAAAATGATCCAGTATCAACAGCTTTGAGATTACAATAGGATCTAACAGTCGTTGGGCATTTCTTATGCATATAGGTCAATTAATTTATGATCAGAAATACCAGTGTCAGAAGAAGAGATGGAAGAGATATCAATCCCTGATGTATAGATCAAATCAAGAATATGACCATGCGTAGGAGTAGAACAATTAACATTCTGAGTCAAATTAAAACAATCAAAAACGGACAGTAATTGATTACTGTTAGAGCAAACAGCATCAACTAACTCAATGAGCAAGAGAATGGGAAATGACAATGAACAGGCAAGCGTCAAGAGTTCAGAGTTCAGAAAAAAGTTGGACAAGGCCTTAGGAGGAGGATAGAGCAAGATAAATATAAGAACGTCAGCCTTCAGTACCATGTATTCAAATTTATTGGTGTCGTGAAAATCAAGTTATGTGAGTCGGAGATTATCTCGATAGATGACAGTGAGACCCACCCCCTTTACCGTGCAGTCAGTTTTTTTTGCAGTAAAAAAAAAAGCATGTCTTACATTGGACACTATTTTGCACTGCTCTAGCTATAGCTAGCCAGATATCAGGGGAAAAGTCTTAAGAAAACCTTTAAGTAGATTTTTTTAAAAAAATAGCTTCACTGCTTATTAAAAAAAAATGTTCATGTAGTACCACCATCATGGAGAAACATGCTGGGGTAAAATCAATAAAAATTAAATAAAATAAAAATGAAAACACTCACATGTATTACCATTGATAGACAATGTTGGTAATTATGGAAATAACCCAGTCCAGCGTCTGTGTTCATTAATTTGCACGTCGTCAGTAGATCACGCACAGAACTTTTCTCTCCCATCTGCTCTTTTATGGGATTGCGCTCTCACGTTAATTTGCCCTGTTTAGTAAATCTGGTCTACGATTTTGTTTTACCTGTTTCTTTGTCCATCATACAGAAATTTACTTTCAGATCTTGTAGAACTTTTCTACGAAATTTGACTTTAGATTTCTTTTTGGTAATTGGAGGTATTTGAGGCAACATCACTCATGTCTGTCACGTCCATGGCACAAATGGAACAGGACAAACCCTAAATTGAGTTATTGCAGATCACGTCATTGCTTTGCAAGCTCTAAAAGCAGATGAAGCTTGTTGCTCTTTCTGAATCACCCAATTTATTTGTATCTCTTCTTGGTGGTGCATGACATCCATACTCATTTGTCTTTCTCTGTCTCCAGCATACATTGAGGATCTGGCCCGGAGCGTGGAGCAGAGCAGGCGTCTTATTATCATCTTGACCCCCGAGTTTGTGGCCCGTCGTGGTTGGAGCATCTTCCAGTTCGATCCACGGCTGCACAGCATGCTGGTGACGGGCGAAATCAAGGTGATAATGATCGAATGCTCTGACCTGCGCAGCGTCATCAACTACCAGGAAGTAGAAGACCTCAAACACACCATCCGGGTGCTGACGCTCATTAAATGGAATGGTCCCAAAAGCAACCATCTGAAATCCAAGTTCTGGAAGCAGGTCCGATACGAAATGCCAGCTAAGAAAAAAGAGACCGTGTCCCGCCGACAAGTCATAGACTCGGGCGAGCAAGGGCTCTTTGGCGACCTGCAGGCCGTATCTACAGTTGCCATGACCGGGCCCTCGGCGTCGCTAGTGCCGGCTCATGTTGAAATACCAGACTATAATGAGCCTGGCCACCTGCAAATGCGCCATTTCTGCCGCAACTATGAATACGAGCTGCCCACCACTGCTATAGCCACGCTCAGCGGCCGTCACATGTACTGCAGTTTACCCATGACGCTGCTGAACGGACGTCTCACACAAAATAACATTGAGAACGCCAAGAAAGATATTCACTTGAACAGCCCATTCGTACAGCTGTCTGGACAAGAACTTTCCAGTGATATCTGGTAGAGCACCTCGCAGCAATCGCCCAGCGGGCCCCAAACATAGCTTTGTCTATATCATCTTTTCTTCCTTTTTACCTGCATGATTTCATCTAGTTCAGATTAGAGAAAAAAGTAACAAAAAAAGAAAAAAAAAAGTAAAAGAAGCATAATGGATTATCTCGCTTTCTTCCAAACTTTAGTGTTTTCATACTTTTCAGACAGATGAAGAGCTACTGAAATTGATTTCCTACTTGAATCTTAAGGTTATTATACCATGTACAGTTATTCCATGAAACACTGCATCTGCATCTTCAAGTGAACCAACATTAAAGGTTTTATTTGACCTTATGACTTTGGTTGTTATAGCACAATAATGTAAAAAGACATCTCTGAGCTTTAAAGAATATTATGTTCTATTTATGCAAATAAATACTATTCAAATCTAATAAGCACATTACAATAGTTTGTAGCTAGTAAGGAGGGGAGATATTTAAATATATGATACAGCTTATCATTTGCCTTATTTCCTGATCGTTTGGCTTTCATTCATCAGTTCTGTTTTGATTGTTTTTCATACATTATAGGTAGATACATATTGTTTTTATGGTTTATATGGTACTATTGATTAAGCATTTCAGTGCTGTTATTGACCTAACAGTTTTTTATCATTTTTATTGAATTTGTATGCAATTTTGCCCTCTTGCTCTAAAGAAATTGAAGGTAACTAAAATCATTGATTTCATTTTGTATACTCACGACTAGTATGCCATTTTACTCTTCAGATACAGTGATATGTGGAAGAGTACAAATATCCCAGCTGTTATATAAACAATATTCACAAACCCAGCAGTTTGTCTGATTCACAGGTTTTTGGTTTTGAATTAGCATATAAATTAGGCCCTATTTGTAATATACCTTGCAAAAAAAATTATTGTTATCGAATAAACAAAATAAATAAATGTATGAGAAATTAAATCTGAGACATGCCTTTTTAATTCCAGCACAAACGGGATTTTTTTTTCTTTCTTTTTTTACTGTTGTACTATGATGAAACTCATAAAGGTGACAATGTTTAAAATGTGCATTTTAAATTAATAGTTTAAAAAAAAAAAAACTAGCCAGTTTTAAAGCAAAAGCAAGCTTGTACATAGAGATCAATGTTTGTTTTGTTTTAAGCAGAGGAAGGGGCAGCTTTTCACTTTTTACTCGTTTTCCGTATTTCCTGTGTTTGTTCTGAGAAATCACAAGTCCTACTAAAGGAAAGGACTAGCATAATGAATATTAATCTGATAATATTGACGTTTCTTTGTAAATTTCCGGAGTATCTGGGAACATGAGCTTATTAATATTTAAGCAGCTAAGTTGGACTGTGATTTATTGGTTAATGCGACTGTTGTGAACGCCCACTTCCCAACATTAGCTAGTCAGTTCCAACTGCTGGGCGACAGTTCCGTTATGTTATTAATATTCATGAGCTAAGTCTTCCCTATAGTAGGATTAGACACGCCGAAGATGGGCAGACATACTGTTCCTCAAACCATGATCAGTTAAGAAACTGTTATTGATAGACGAGCTCATAAAAATGGCGAGAGACTTCACTACAACAAGTCTGAGCAACATTGACCTGGCCTCGTTACGGGTAAGTACAGCACTACATAGCAGCGAGTAGTCGAGGCTTGGCACAAAGTTTCTCTCGGCGCTTACACTTTTAGTAGCGATAAGTTGTGTTAGCTTTACTGTAAATGCCATTACAAGCTTAGAGTGGCCGTTAAACTCAGTTGTCTTGGGGAAATATTCGTGTACTTTTCTTCACTTGTCATTGTCAATCATACATGACATGGGAATGAATTTGTGGTTAAGTAGAGAAAAAAACATGGACCGTGTCTCAAATCAGGGCGAACTGCCAATTTAGATAACAGTGTGGACATCATAGCTATTCAAAACGAGAAATGATTGTCTCAATAGTGAATCTGATCAGTCAATCCATGTCATTTTTCCTTCCAGGATCCTGCAGGGATATTTGAGCTCATCGAGGTGGTCGGGAATGGGACGTATGGACAGGTTTACAAGGTTTGTGCTGGTGTCTCTTTTCATTGCTTTGATTGTTCTTTATTTTTGGAAGTTCAAACTCGCATATTTTGATAGTTATCTGTAAGAGTGCTACATTGCAGTCGTTCTACATCAGCTTTTTGTTCTTAAAGGTATCTGACCACGAGCAGAACTAGTTACACAAATAGTTTGTGGGAAAGTTTTACTAATGAAACCTACAAGTGTGGTTTTGGTATTTGACACACTCTCTGGGTGGAGCTCACTTCCTCATGAAGGGCAAAACATGTTTCACATAAATATCACATCTTTAAAGAAGTGTGTTTTGAGCCCAAACATCCTGTGCAGCAGTGGGATGTGTGACACACACATGTGTGTTTGATTCAGCTCAGGATGGATCTGTTTCAGTTGCACAAGTCACTTGACAGCATCTTGTGCAATAAAAGCTAGAGGGATGATTTCTTCTCTTCCTTCTGGCATTCTTCAAAAAAGACTGCTGTAAAAGCAGCTTAATTTGTAGGGTGTTCCCTTTTGATGTGAAGTACACAGATTATTTAGGACAGCCTTTGTATTTCTGTTTCAGGGTTTGAATTTGTAATTGTGATACTGCATCATATTTTTAGTACCATATACCACCACACATCACTTTTTCCAAGTTGTTATAAATGCTTGTGTTGGTCAATGATAGAGGTCTCTGATATATAGATTAAACCCATCTAAAAAGTTATTTTTCAATCATTTATTAATTATTTATATAATTATTAATTATTGACACATTCATTTCTTTGTTAAAGGTTTTGGTCCTCTAGTGGTTAAAAAACAAAACTGCATGCATTTTGCAGGAGAATATTGTTTAAATAGTACGGATGAATATAAGCCTTCACAATAGATAATGCTTTGAACTCTGTTAGAGAGCTACATATGGCAATTTATCTGTTCAATAAAATACCTTACTCACCTGTTGAGTATTAAAAACACCATAATCTCTGCATTGCTTTTACAATAATTCAAATACCTCAGTTCTTGCCATCTCTGAAAAGCAGAGCCTATGTTGATCCTTGTGTTATTATGAGCTCTGCCGCTTTCTCTTTTCGCCAGACTCTTCTCTGTTCTGCGTTTTTTTTTTTTTTTAATGGCTGATTTCCTGGAGGTTGGAGAATTAGCAGCTTCTTGTCAACCTTTCTCGCTCATTGTGACAACTAATCTCTGCCACTCACACACCATACACGCGTCAAAGTAGACAGAGCAACTGCTCTCTATTTAAAGATATTACAATTATTTAATTATTTAATTCGGAATGAAAACAAGTTACATAGTCTACCTTTACATTTAATGTTATTTTTCATAAATCATTTTCAACCTAGAAAAATGGCATCCTAAATCTAGGAACCTGCTTTTGCATCATAATATATCATGATTTATTGCACAGCTCTCATGCCCATCATTTCCACAGCTAGCTCTGTTTTTAGAGCTTTCTTACACACACACACTTGTTTCATCATGTATTTTTTTCACTTATGAGGAACACAAATCCAATCACTTCTTCACTTCCTAGTGCAGTGTGTGCTTTCACTGTTACTACATCTTTAAAGTCGATATGAAACGGAAATTGCGACCGACTTTTCTTCCTTATTGTGAGGTCATACATGAAAACTCATTGATGCATTACATGTGCACCAATAATGCGATTATTTAAATCAGAGTAAGGTCTTAAGATGGTTTACATGACAGAAGCAGAACTCTTCAATCCAGTTTATATGCAATTTTCATTATTCTGATTATTCGGCTAGTAAGTACGGTTATACCACACTCATATAGGCATACAGAAGGCATGTTAGCAGCCATTGTTTTAATCTATTCATATCAAATTAAAAATAAATTTTTATGGGCGTACTGGATATTATTTGGTGCGGTGATGAACATCTCCATGCCGAGTTTTCCTACGCTACTGTCTGAATGAAGATACGGAGCAGAGACTGCAGTGAGTTGTGTTGACAGAGTTTAGCGATTTGGAGAACTAGAGAAAACTTCAAGTCAAGTCACCTTTATTTATATAGTGCCTTTTACAATAAGCGGTTGTATCAAAGCAGCTTCACAGTGATGAGAAACAAGTTTGTTTCTAGAAGAAAATTGCATCATCATCCACCTTAAGTATGGCAGATCAATAATATTGTTGAATATTTAAATGTCCTCAGAATAATGTCAGTTAAGTTATGAAGTTGTTTGAGTCACACACTGCATCCGTGTAGAACCGAGCACATGCAAACTTTGGTCAGAGCGGTAATACTGAAATGAAGGTGTTTACATGTCATTAAAATCATCTTAAGCCACATAGTCTAATGTGAATATGGTTACTACAATTATGAGCTTAATTGCATTAGTTTGATTTAAGTATTGCGTTCACATGAGGTAAAGTTTAATCGTAATATTGCCAAATCCCATTATAATCGCATATAAACAGTCTTTTTCTGTGAAATTTGGTCTGACGTTGAAATAGGCCATTCACCTGATTCATATATGAAATGTGAGGTTGATCAATTGATAAACCATATATTGTTATTGTCAAAACTTGAAATGTTGTTTTTACAGTCGATTTATGGTTTAGGATGTTGCCATAGACCAGGGGTCTCCAATCCATGTTTTTAGAGGTCCTCCTGCTCCAATATACCTTGCCTTTGTGTTTCCAGCAGTCCTGAAGATCTTGCTTAGCTGGATCCGATGTGCTTGGAAACTCTATAGACCTCATTGGAGAGCTCTGCCATATCTATTAACCATCTCCCAGTTTTAGGATGACAACAGTGTTTTTATCCCATCCTTATTACAGTTTTAGACACTGGTAAAACAGTCTGAAACAATATATTGTGTTTAAGAAAGACTTAAGATCGTTTTCTCCACAGTTCCTCCTGAGCTCTAATGTGCATCAGTTTTCACAACTTTTCAATTCTGTTTTAAAGTTATTACTGGAGAACTGTATAATCCAGTCATCACCCTTTTTAGACAGCACTTCCTGTTTATGTCCCAGTTCACGGGCATCCTGGAGAACGCAAGGAAATCCCCTCAGACAGGAATATCATCTGAAACCTGCAAACATGTTCTGCTCAAATCTCAGTTGGACCTATAGTTCATTTAGTTTCACACTCCTAATGTGCAAAACATGGGAGGAGTTACACACCAAAGTTTAATACTTGATGTTCGGTTTGTTCCAGCCATTATTGGAAACACTACTACTAATGAGGAGTCATTAGCCACTTGTCTGGCCAGTGCGAGCCAAGGCTAAAAATGTGCCACCTGGGGCCAATAGCCTTGGACCTCAAGTTGCAAGGCCAAATTAAGCTGTTTCCACTGTTGAGGCCAGTAGCCATGTAGCGCTACCCTAACCTGATGAGTCATGCATCTAGCAGTTAGAACGTAATGATAACAGATACACTTCCAAGCAAAATAATCATATTCAAGTATTTAACATAAGTTATATAACGCACACAATACTGCACAAATTATAGCGATCACGAAGTAGGTCTTCACTCTCTCTGACCCAAACATGTACAAATCTGGGCCAATATGAACTAACACAGTAAGGTGGATGTATAGTATACCGCACCCCATCAGTTATATTTGGTTCTATACTGCCACCTGTTGGTACAGTTGTGCAACTTAGAGAAGATTAAGTCGTGATAACGAGAAAATAACTTTTGTTATCTTGAGATCACGAGAAAACAAGGAAGAAAAATAATAATAATCCATGGCCTCTTAGGGCTTCCATACATTACTGTCGAGTCTATATCATAAAAGTCTGTTTGCAAAGCCTGCGCCGAAATCCCAACATATTTACCAAAGAAACCACAGAGAAATGTACCGCATACAAATAATGCTCAACTGAGACATTCACAATCTTGAAAATAAATAACCACATTCTTTTTGTGCGCAAAAAACTAAATAAAGACTTTAACAATTTTTTCTCTTCTGTGTCAGTCTCTGACGTGTGATGCTGTCGCAGGAGCTGGCCAATACTGAGCCGGCGATCTGGCGTTGAACCCGGAAGCGCTATCACTGTGTTTACAATGTAAACAGAGTCAGAGACTGACACAGAAGAGAAGAAATTGTTGAATAAAGTCGTAATTTTTGTTTGTTTTTTTGCACCCAAAAAGTATTATCGTTGTATCATAAAGTTAAAGTTGAACCACTGGAGTCACATGGACTATTTTAACGATGTCTTCACTTCCTCTGTGGGCCTTGAAAGTGGCAATGACATTGCAGTCTATAATGGGTCAGAAACCTCTCAGATTTCATCAGAGATATCTTAATTTGTGTTCCGAAGATGAACGAAGATCTTACGGGTTTGGAATGACATGAGGATGATTAATGATAGAATTTTCATTTTTGGGTGAACTACCCCTTTAAAGACTTAAGATTCCAGCATCGTATTTGACCAATGTTCTACAGTAAAAAACTGTTACAGTGACAGTAATTAAAGCAATATACCCCGCAAAGCCGTGTTTTACAGTGGATTTAGAACAGCTGAGGGATTTAACCACCTTAGCTGTTCTAAATCCTCTGTAGAACACGGCTTCAAGGGACTTATTGCTTTTATGAAATGGTTACTCCATAAAAATATTAATTTTAATATTTATTTGATTCATAAAATAAACAATAGCAATCAAACTGGTACATATAATTTAACATAAATAGAGAACACAGACTAGGCTACCTTTTCGGTTGCACCTGTTTCCATTTATTTGCGATCACTAGAATGCACAAAAAACTCCACTATACTCACTATACAGTTATCCTTTCAGTCAGAGCAAGAAAGGGAGCTCACGAGGAGAAAACAGGAGTTAAGAGTTATACGAGTTATCTAGAGTGCATGTTTTTTTTAATGTCTTGTGGATGCATTAGACCGGTATCAACAAAGGCACAGGGAAGAGACAGATAAAACATGAAACCAAAAAATACACGATTATAATTATATATGATTTGTCTACGTTTTTCAATAGTTTTGGGTATTTATTATCGCAATGGTTAGCATAAGTAGCTTTTAGCATGGCATAGAAATATATTTCTGCCTCATACGCTGATCGGAATTCTCATCGGATCGCAAGGAAGTTATTTCAAACACTGGTGTCTGAAAGTGAGTTTTGAGCAGAAAATTGTTTAAAATGTCTTAAATGTTGAAGTTAGCTTGTAGCCTGATATAATTACATGGGAAATGAGCATTGGTGTTGACCCTTTCCAGACTCAGTTAAACTCCTTTGTTCATGACCAGTCTCAAGACCCAGTTGGCCCTCTTTGGACCAAGGTATTCGCCGGGCCAAAAACCCCTGCCCGTTGGCCCAGAGGAAGCCCTGATGAGGCCCTATCATGGCCCAGAAGTGACAGTGGAAATGCGACTGGCCCTGACACACACTAGACGGGAAACACGACTATTGCTGTTCAGTTTCCAAAATGGTTTTCTTTTAGTTCCTCTTTTAAACATGGCATTCGGCAGGATGAGTCATTGAGGCAGTTTCCTAATTGTCCCTAATTTACGCTGGAGTATGTGTGTCTGAGGCATGACACAGCAGCTCTCAAAATGCTCGAATGCTGATCCTGTGAACTACATCATGCTTGGTGTTCAGTTGTCCCTGTGCTGACCGACCCATTTACACTGAATTTACTTGCCTCAACATACATGCCTGGAAGTTTAGTTTGCCTAGTACAGGGTTCCTCAAAGGGCCACTGTCCTGCAGAGTTTAGCTCTAAGCACGTACCTGTCATTTTCTAGTAACTCTGAATAATACATTGACAAGCTTGTTACGATGTGTTTAATTGGGGTTGGAGCTAAACTCTGGAGGACAGTGGCAGGATTGGACACCCCTGTCTTAAAGGGATAGTTCACCCCAAATAATCGATTCTGTCATCATTTACACATCATCATGTCGTTCCAACCCAGTGTGACTTATTTCTTTTGCGAAACGTAAAATACAGGGTGTCCCTGTCCCTGTGAATTTTCTGAAATGCGTCACAAAAATGAACTGAAATTCAGCGTATATTTGCCACACAGACATGAGAAACATTTTTATAGAAATATAGTTCCTTTTCAGTCGCAATTGGGATCACTTCAGGGAGCGGGTATAAACAGGAAGCGGGTGCACGCACACATTGTCTTTCACTTCGAAGCCAAGCTACTGTTTGACTCTGAGTTCTGCAGACTGCTGCTATGTTGAAGAGTGAAGAGAAAAAGAAGACTCTGTTTCAGTGTTGGTGTGACAGCGCAATCAGCGGTGGCCGCGAGCATCCTGACTCACATCTGCTACAGATTTTGTGTGTGTGTGTGTCGGTCTCGGTGGGCGTTTAAACCCTGAGTGTGTACCTCGTTTACACCGCTGCTTCCCCTGGGTGCTTCAGCACTGAGAGAGTTATGTTTTTCTTTTTTCTAATTTCTGTTTTCAAAAATGAAAAGAGCAACACAAGTGTGACCCTGCGTCCTTTCCAGGATGTCATTCCGCTTGTGTGTTTCTGGATGCAGTCATTCCCTGGCGCCAGCAGATGGCCACAATAGTTGCATCTCGTGTTTGGGCATTCAGCACGCTGAGGCAGCTTTTGTGAATAGTTCATGTTCCTATTGCGGGAAAATGAGTATAATAGTGTTAAGATCGAGACCTCAAGGGAGGTGCAGTCCACTCGCCTATGCCCCGATCTAGCGTCTATTCTGGACCTCAGAATAGACCTACTTCTGTGTATGACCAGTGGAGGGCCGGGCGGAGAATCTTTTGTTTCCTTTTGTTTTTGTTCCATTTTTTTTGTTTTGTGGTACACACATTTTCAATAAAAGAGCAATTTCTGAAACCTCTGGGTCCCAAGAGGGCGCGCTTGGCGGTCCACGACGCTGTGCCTTGTCACCCTCAAGCCCCTCTTTCATCGCCAGACTTTCATCGGACACATTGACGCCTCCGCACACTCACTCTGCCCTTCGACGGAAACAGGTATGTGTTGCACCACACACTCAGACCCCACTCCGGGCCGCTATGCCGTCCGAGTCGGGTCCCTGCATTCCGCCGCGCTGCTCCACCCCGGGTATGTCTGAGGGTACTGTTGGTCCCGCTTGTACAGTGTCTGGGAGCCTGGCTAGCGCTTCCCAGCCCGTCTCGCTGGCTCATCCGTACTATCAGACTCGGCTATGCGATTCAGTTTGTCCGGCGCCCCCCAGTGTCCTGTGCTCAGGGCAGAGATCGCAGTCCTACTGGCGAAGGACGCGATCGAGCCGGTCCCTCCTTGCCGATATGAAGACCGGCTTCTACAGCCCGTACTTCATTGTACCCAAGAAATGCGGTGGGTTACGGCCAATCTTGGACCTGTGTGACCTGAACCGGTCCCTTCACCGGCTGCCGTTCAAGATGCTTAAGCAGAAACGCATTTTCAAATGCATCCGTCCCCAAGATTGGTTTGCAGCAATCGACCTGAAGGACTCATACTTTCATGTCTTGATTCTCCCTCGACACAGACCATTTCTTCGCTTTGCGTTCGAGGGGCGGGCATATCAGTACAAAGTCTTACCCTTCGGGGTGGCCCTGTCGCCCCGTGTCTTCACGAAAGTCGCGGAGGCGGCCATTGCTCCCATGTGCGAGCGTGGTGTTCGCATTCTCAACTACCTCGACGGCTGGCTTATCCTTGCCCAGTCGAGAGACCAGATGTTCGAACACAGGGACATGGTGCTAAGTCACCTCAGCCACCTAGGGCTTCGGGTCAACTGGGAAAAGAGTAAACTCTCCCCGGGCAGAGGATCTCTTTTCTCGGTATGGAGTTGGACTAGATCAACATGACAGCGCGCCTCACTGAGGCCCGCGTCCAGTCAGTGTTGAACTGCATGAGTACACTCAGACGCAGAACAGCGGTGACCCAAGTGACTCCAAGTGACCCCGCACTGTCGCCAAAATCTCAGCGTGTGGTCGGATCCTTCGTTCCTGCGGGCAGGTGTTCCCCTAGAACAAGTGTCCAGGCATTCCTTGGTCACCATCGATGCCTCTGCAACTGGCTGGGGGGCCACGTACAACGGGCATGCAGCTTCAGGTCTGTGGACAGGGCCTCAACTGCATTGGCACATCAACTGCCTCGAGTTGTTAGCAGTACATCTTGCGCTGGGCCGCAAGCGCCTTGCTCCTCGTTGACAGAAATCTGTAGAGCTGCGGGCTGGGCGACACCTAACGCGTTCACTAGGTTTTATAGCCTACGCGTTGAGACGTTTTCTTCCTGTGTGCTCGCTTCAACCAGCCCGTAACACCGAAGTTCCCGCTCTTGTGTTGGCTTGCTGCGCAGTCAGACGTTGCGGAGTGTCCGACGCCAGGTCTAGTGCTCGTATGCTTGTGTAACTTGTGCTAGACTGGGTTCCATATGTGGTGATCCCTGTGGCGATCCCATTCTGTTCTGTAGATACTCGAAGATGATAGGGCTCCCTGAAGTGATCCCAATTACGTTGTTACGTCTCCCATTCCCTCCTTCAGGGAATGAGGGTTACATTAGTAACCGAGACGTTTTTTAAATTAAATCAAACGAAAACAAATATTATCTGATTATGTAATCCGTATGAAACCAACGAGAGGTACAGTCTTCCCTGTCTGAGATCATTGACTGTAATGTGACCACACCCTTCATCCGATTCCTCTGCTTATCATCTTTTTTGGAGGAAGGCTTGCTGAGGAATTCTGGTATTTGTATCACATTATATTGATAACTCAGTAGACAAATAAAAACTTACATTACAATTTGTTAGCAAAGGTATTTGCATTGCAGTTACACTGATCAGTGAACACGCTGAAATTAATAAACTGCATATTGTCACTGAACACTTTTAAATAAAAATGTAGATTGTTGACAAAAATCATATAAAATTAAAATGCATTAATTAAAAAAATTATAAAACTGAAACAGTATGCTAAATAGTCAGTATTCAGCTTAGTATTCTTAATATTAACTGAGCTGGATGATGACATCACTGTTTAGAACTCCAGAGCTGCTGTATAGATAAATTAACTAAATGAATAACTTAGGATTTTTACAACCAAAATGAACCATCACTGAACTTACTTAAGATGGACTATGACATTATTTTCTTCTAGATCTGCTGTACAGCAGAAACAAACTTTGTTGCATTATTTTCCTGTTATCACTGTAAAGCTTTGAAACAATCTGTATTGTAAAAAGTGCTATATATAAAGGGGATTTGACTTGACTATGCTGTACTATGCTGTAAAAAAAAAAAATGTATATATATATTTGGTAGCTCATAATAACTCATGTGTGAGTTGAGATCACATTGTGTTCACCATATGCCTGAAGCCAAGGTTTTCATCCACACTATACAATGTAGAAATCCTTACAAATCCTTCGCTTGTTGGTGGTATTATCCAGTGTAGTTTGCCTTGAATGAACAGGTTTCGGCTGAGATTGCAGTACAGCCATTTCATCTGCATGGCGTCTTGTTAATTGATAACGCAAGTTGGTTGTGTTTACTGAATATTTTAGTGTAGCCTGTCAAAGCCCTGAGTATTCCCTGACTTATTTTTAAAACCAAAGTGCACCATACGTCAGCTCTGAAAGCTTGTATTTTCCGCTATTCTTGCTCCCGCTTACTTCTGAGATATTGACTGTATGCATATGACCAGCAACTGTTAGTTTTGTAGACAGCATGTCAGCGTTTAAATCCGTTTAAAAGACATTTAAAATAAAAAAAGTAGGCTTGATACTAGAGGTTGGAATATCAAGACACTATAGTGAAAAAAAATATTGCGATAGTTAACTGTATCAATATTTTTGCACAGCCCTATGCATCTCCTTAACACCTATACTTGTGACAAGATCACTTATACTGGACAATTGTTTCTCTTTGTTTCCTATCAAATTAACAAATCACAAAGCTTATTCTGATTTATTGGAGAGACACACTACAAAGTTTTGTTCTTTCATCAAATGAAAACAGCATAGACTAAAATATTGATTATTGAGATGTAAGATTCAATGTTGGTTCATCTGAGAATTGATTAAAATCAAGAAAGCAATATTTTCAACCCAGCCATATTTCCGAATATGGTTTTAAATCAGATAAATTTAAATATGTACATCTGATTTCCCTTATTATCATTGCACTGTGACCGATTGATTGATCATCAACGTTTTGCATGTGTAAGTACAGCAACCGGATAACTATCTATTTAATGTCCCACACTACTATCTGATAGCCATAGTGGCTGGAAAAAAATTAGAGATTTTCTTTTTCTAGTCTTTATTGCTGTTTGATTATCATTCTGTTGTTGACATAATAGACAGCAGCATGTCTGTCAGGCTACATTTACACTGCTAGACCTAATGCACAGATGCCATATTTTGTCCCATGTGTCTATATTAACTCAAGACATAACTGACATTCACTTCTATAAATATCTGCATAGAGATGAATAATTGAGACACAACTGTGGTAGTGTTTCTTGGTAAAATGGGAGGGTGTCATCTGTTGCTGAAACAATATTTTGTAAGAATGACAGAGAAACTGAGTAATCATTTCCAGTAACTTGGCACTTCGCAGTAAATTTTTTAACAAAGTGATTTTGACCTGTCTCAACTTCTTTCTGTCACCAAATAAAACATACAACAATCTCATATTTGTTTTATAATCTAATAAAATAAACTGAAAAATGTGACCTTTCTTGAAATTGTTACACATTAGAAGTTGCATTTTGCACGCTTTCTACAACATCCAGGAAGTCAAGTTATGTCACCTTCATTTATATAGCGCTTTATACAATACTGATTTTTTTTTCAAAGCATCTTTACATTGATAAACATGAAAATTATGATTCAGAATGCAATTCTGCTGTAAAGCAGCTCTAAAAAGACAATAGTTAACAGTCATTATTCAGCTGAAATCAGTCCACAGGTTTAATAAGTTCATCAGTAATGGAATGAGTTCACTTCATCTATGAAGCTGCTCTGGAGAAAACAGTGATGTCATCATCCAGCTTCGTTCCGTTCTCACTGTAATTAGGAGATATTCTTTTGCTTTTGTAACTCTTATGAGAGCAGTGTCTGTCAGTACTTTGATACGATCTAAATCCTGACTGGAATAGCTATCAGCAGATGGTTCATAGAATTCAAAAAATTATCAAATATTTAAGAGTACAAAATCCTGGTTATTTCAATACTTAAGAAAATTATTAAAACATTGTCCTTTTATTATATCACAGCCAACACTTATTTTAGTATTCCAAGAAAACAAATTTATTTCATAACTTGGTTATTTATATGTTCATTTATAGATGGTAATGGTTAAATCAAAGTGCGGAGACTGCGGACCATTACACAGAATGACAGTTTTGCAGTTTGTAACATTATTTCATCCCATATTTTGGCATTTCATTTTAACAAAAGTTATTTGAAACATTAAAGTAGATACTAACATTTAATATGTTTTCTATGTCTATAAAAAAATACATTTGTAAAATTAATTGCGGACACAATAATGGGGACGTCTCGTCTTTGACCCAGATACCATTTCTCTGCAAAGAAAGAACATAAAGATACTTGTGAGGATACTTTTCAACAGAAAAGGGAGATTTGAGGTTGGTCTGTATTTAACTAGCCTAATCAAGTTTTTTTTTTTTTTTTTTTTTTTTTTTTTTTTTTTTTTTTAATTTATTTAAATGAGAGGCTTAATAACAGCCAGGTGAAAGCTTTTGGGACATATCCTAAACATAGATGAATAACTGATATTAACCCTCTGGGGTCTGAGGTGTTTTCTGGGTCCTGAAGTGTTCTGACATGCTCTGACATTTGTGCTTATTTCTGATACTTGTGACATTTTCATGGCTAAAGTCTGATTACACTGTATTAAGCACAAACTCTGCTACAATAATATGTCAGCAGCATGTATGTAAAAGTTTTTAGATAATGCGTGGTTTGTGAAAAAACAAAACAAATGTGTCACTGAAATAAGGTCATGAAACCCATACTAATTATTTCTTCACAAGACTTTTGAAAATTGTATCACGTAGCCTAGAATATTTTTTTCAAAACTATGTGAAAATCATCCTGACTTTTTTTTTTTTTTAAATAAACACATTTGAACATTAGAGATGTTCTGATACCCTTTCCGATACTGATTCCTATACCCGGACTCAGGGTATCGGCCGAATCGATACCGAGTACTGATCCGATACCTGGGTGTGTATCTGCAATTCATACTAGCCCTGTATGAATTGATAGAATTATTTTATGGTGTACTTCAGACTTATCCCTTAATAAAACATGAACAAATACATACAGTGAACTAGAGTATTTTTATTATCTGACATACATTTCAGAGCAATATATTATTTATTTTTCAAATGCAGCCACACATCTAATACTGTAAACTGAATATTTTAGTTTTAAATTATAACTGTATAAAAAAAAGTGTAACAAATAAATCTAAGAATCTAAAAAATGATATATGAATAATATAGCCTAAGAAAATAGGCTAATCTCTTTTTATAACTTAAAATCCAGAAACAATTTTGTTAAATAAATGGCATTTCAGTTGTCACAGCGGAATAAACTCTAACAATACAATAATACATTTTGTCGGTTATATTTATCGCTCGTCTTCTGAAAACTTTTCTCTTTGTTTGAATGAAGCTTCCAGAGATTGTGGATTCTGGCGTGCCTTATTCTTCTCTGCCCTTGCCTTTGTGTAACCATCATGTTCTGCGGGGTGGCGCGTCTTCAAACGCTTTGAGTTAATCGTGTTGAAGTTGCTAATACTTGTGCTACCCCTCGAAATTGCAGTATGGCATAGGAGACATGTCGCTGATTTACTGGCTGGTTGGTCCAGTCTGAAATACTGCCAAACAGCGGACATACTGCTAGCGCGTTTTCTTCTTCGCTGATCTAAACAGTGGTTGCTTGTGGCAACAGCACAACTTCCTGTGTTGCCACAAGCAACCACTGTTTAGAGCAGCGAAGAAGATTTGATCTTTGATTTGCAGCGTTAAGCAAAGCTAGCGTGCATAACTAGGTATTGTTTAAGAAAATGGTATCGGATCGGTACATGGGTAGAAGTACTCGCCGATACCGATTCCAGAATTTGTATTGGTATCGGCGGCATTTCCGATACTAGTATCGGAATCGGAACAACTCTAGTGAACATGCTGATATCAAGAGAAACTATAGGGCTGCATGATTTTGGGAATACATTTGAGATTTTTCTGGTTAAAAAAATGAAATTCACAAAATACACACATACACTATATATATGAACACCAAGTTTGTTATGCCTTGTAGGCATATGTGTAGGGCTGCATAAAATAATAACAATAGCCTAAATAGCAGACAGCCTGTAAATCGTTAAAAAGGAACACTTCAGTAACACTACACTAGAGAAAAATATATGGATTATCATTTGTTACTTCAAATGTTTCCATTCATTATGATGTTATGACATGAGATTGGAGTAAAAACATGAAGCCTAATGTTTGGTGCGTTTTGCTTTTCAAACGCAGAGCGTTACTCAAACTCACAGTGCGTGCAGAGAACATTTACTGAAGCGATCGCCGCTCCAAACTATGAAACATTATTCTTACCATATTATACATATCTACGTGTGAGCAGATATCCACAAACACAGTATTTAACAGTAAACGCAGGTCTAAACGTAATATTCAACATATTAGAATAAACACTCATACGAGCCTGCTGTTATATCGTGCTGTGTTTAACCAGCCACCATAATCACCAGTCACATGTTTGCTGGGAGCCAGAGCGCCTGACATCAAAGCTAATTTAAAAGTCCTGGCTAATGCTAATCGTAAATTCTCTAAGATCATTATTCATGTCGGCACTAATGATGTTCGACTCCGCCAGTCGGAGATCACCAAAATGAATATTAAAGAGGTGTGTGAACTCGCAAGTACAATGTCAGGCACTGTAATTTGCTCTGGCCCCCTTCCTGTTCGCAGGAGTGATGAGATAGTTAGCAGATTATGTTCACTCAATCGCTGGTTGTCTGAGTGGTGTCCGCATTATAATGTAGAATTCATAGACGATTGGAAAAGTTTTTGGGGCAAACCTGACCTGTTGAAAAGAGATGGTATTCATCCCGCCTGGGATGGTGCTGCTCTTCTCTCTAGTAATATGGCACATAGTCTTAGAGCTAAAACATGACAATCTGGGGCCCAGGTCAGGAAGCAGACAGACTGGCTAAACCGACCGTCTGCTAGCGGCCTCGCGTCACCAAGGTCAGATAAATCACATCACATAGAGCCTCTTTCACCTAGATATCATCATATAGAGACTGTCTGTTCCCCGAATTTGGAAATTCAAAAAACGTCAGGTAAAAAATCTAATTGATGTTCAACATATAAAAAACAGATATAATACAGATGAACAAATGATAAAGCTTGGGTTGCTGAATATTCGATCCCTTACTTCAAAATCACTCATAGTTAATGATATGATTTCAGATTATAATCTAGATGTGCTGTGTTTGACAGAAACCTGGCTAAAACCAAACTATTACATTACTTTAAATGAGTCAACCCCACAAGATTACTGTTATAAACATGAACCTCGTCTAAAACGCAAAGGGGGAGGTGTTGCTGTAATTTATAGTAATATTTTCAAAACAACTAAGAAATCTATTTTTAAATATACTTCTTTTGAAGTGTTGGTGCTTAATGTAAAAATATATAGTGTAAACGATAAATCACGTTTGAGATTTCTGCTGGCTACTGTATACAGGGCACCATAAAGATTTTATCAAAGAATTTGCGGACTTTCTATCAGAATTAGTATTGGCTAACGATAAAGTACTAATTGTTGGTGATTTTAATATACATGTAGATAATGAAAAAGATGCATTGGGATTGGCACTTAAAGACATTGTAAACTCAATTGGAGTTAGACAACACGTGTCAGGACCCACTCATTGTCGTAATCATACTCTAGATCTAATATTATCACATGGAATAGATGTTGATGCCGTTGAAATTCTGCAGCAGAGCGATGACATCTCAGACCATTATCTAGTCTCATGTAAATTTCATTTAGCCAAGGCTGCAAAGCCGACTCCGTGTTATAAATATGTTAGACCTATAACTTCTGCCACTAAAGATTGCTTTATCAATAATCTTCCTAATCAGTTTCATCATCTCAGCATCCCGGATAGCTTAGAAGAACTTGATATTGCAACAGAAACTTTTAACTCTCTCTTTTCCAGCACTTTAGACGCAGTTGCTCTGTTGCGCTTAAAGAAGATTAAAGAAAATAGTCCAACGCCGTGGTACAACGAGCACACTCAGGCCCTTAAGAGAACAGCCAGAAAAATGGAGCGCAACTGGAAGAAAACAAAACTAGAGGTATTTCGGATTTCATGGAAAGAGAGCTCGATTGCTTACAGAGGCTTTAAAAGCTGCTAGATCTGCTTATTTTTCAACCCTATTAGAAGAAAATAAACATAATCCTAGGTATTTATTTGAAACAGTGGCTAAACTAACGAATAAGAAAGCTTCAAGCACAGAAGTTTCCAAGCAACACAGCAGTAATGACTTTATGAACTTCTTCACTTATAAGATTGATAATATCAGGGACAAAATTATAACTATGCAACCGTCTACTACAGTATCGCATCAGGGAGTGCATTGTAGTCTCCATGAGGAAAAATTTTATTCATTTGTTGCTATAGGAGAGGAAGAATTCTGCAAACTCGTTAATTCATCTAAATCGACAACTTGTATGTTAGACCCTATACCGACTAAGCTATTGAAAGAGATGCTTCCAGAGATCATAGATCCTCTTCTTAATATCATTAATTCGTCTTTGTCTCTAGGATACGTACCAAAAACTTTTAAGCTGGCTATGATAAAACCGCTTGTTAAAAAACCGCAACTTGATCCTTCAGAATTAGTCAATTACAGGCCGATCTCAAATCTGCCTTTTCTGTCAAAGATATTAGAAAAAGCAGTATCCTCACAACGTTGTTCCTTTCTTGAAAGAAATGATATCTGCGAGGATTTTCAGTCAGGATTTAGACCGCACCATAGTACTGAGACAGCTCTCATTAGAGTTACAAATGATTTACTTTTATCATCCGATCGTGGTTGTATCTCTCTATTAGTGTTACTTGATCTTAGTGCTGCATTTGACACAATTGACCACAGCATTCTTTTAAATAGACTAGAAAACTATGTTGGCATTATTGGAATTGCACTAGCATGGTTTAAATCATACTTATCTGACCGTTATCAGTTTGTAGCAGTAAATTAAGAGATGTCTTATCGATCACAAGTTCAGTATGGCGTACCACAAGGCTCAGTACTAAGACCGCTGCTGTTCACTCTGTACATGCTACCATTAGGACATATCATTAGGAAACATGGAATTAGCTTTCATTGTTATGCCGATGATACTCAGCTGTATATTTCTTCAAAACCTAACGAAACTTACCAATTCACAAAATTAACGGAATGCATAGCTGATTTAAAAAATTGGATGACTAGTAGTTTTTAATTAATTTCCTACTACTAAACTCTGAAAAAACAGAGATTCTAATTATTGGACAAAAAACTTCCACACGAAATAACCTAGAATACTGTCTAACACTTGATGGCTGCTCTGTTAAGTCTTCGTCGTCGGTTAGGAACCTGGGTGTGCTTTTTGATAGCAATCTTTCATTTGAAAGTCACGTGTCTAGTATCTGTAAAACCGCATTTTTACATCTTAAAAATATATCTAAATTACGACATATGCTCTCATTAACAAATGCGGAACAATTAGTTCATGCTTTCATGACATTAAGACTAGATTATTGTAATGCTCTACTGGGTGGTTGCCCTGCACGCTTAATAAATAAACTACAGCTAGTCCAAAACGCTGCAGCTCGAGTTCTTACTAGAACCAGGAAATATGACCATATTAGCCCGGTTCTGTCAACACTGCATTGGCTGCCTATTAAACATCGTATAAATTTTAAAATATTGTTGATTACTTACAAAGCACTAAATGGTTTAGCTCCGCAGTACTTGAGCGAGCTCTTATTATTATCTCGCATTATAGTCCTTCACGTCTATTGCGATCTCAAAATTCAGGCCAGTTGATAATACCTAGAATATCAAAATCGACTGCTGGCCGTAGATCCTTTTCCTATTTAGCTCCAAAACTTTGGAACAGTCTTCCTACCATTGTCCGGGAAGCAGACACACTCTGTCAGTTCAAAGCTAGACTAAAAACACATCTCTTTGACCTAGCATACACATAATATATTATAGACTTCTATAATTCAATGTTAGGCTGCATAGATTAGGTCAGCCGGAACTGGGAACACTTCCCTTAAATCCTGATGTACTCGTTACATCATCATAAGAAGAATGGCATCTACGCTAATTTTAGTGTCTTTGTTTATCCCGAGGTTTTCCCGCAGCCTACCGGATCCAGATCTGACTAGGAGCTTTGCCTGGACCCGATGACAACACAGTGCTGAAGTGCCAACTAGCCTCTCCCTATGGAGGATACCTTTCCCACTCTACAGATAAAACGTTGTGATTCCGGTTCGCGTACCCACCCCGAAGTGATAAAATAAAACAAAATTCTGTATCAAATTACAGTTACTGTAAATCCGGCCTCTAGTTCATAAACGCCAGAGGAGAACTGGCCCCCGACTGAGCCTGGGTTCTCCCAAGGTTTTTGTTTTCTCCATTAGGTCAACTGATGGAGTTTTTCGGTTCCTTGCCACTGTTGCCTTTGGCTTGCTCAGTTGGGGATATTCAAATTAATTAACCAAGCATTAATACCATTGATCAGCCCTACCAAACGTGGATGTTTTTTCACCAAGAAACAAACATTGTTATGTTATTTGATTGATATTGTGAATCTGCTTTGATGCAATTTATATTGTGAAAAGCGCTATATAAATACACTTGACTTGACTAACTCCAATAGAGTTTAGAGTGTAAATGCCAATCCCAATGCGTCTTTTTCATTATCTGCAGCCAGTACTAACTCTGATAGAAAATCCTAACAAATTCCTTGATAAAATCTGTATGGTGGCCTGTATACAGTAGCCAGCACAAATCTCAAACGTGATTTATCATTTACACTAGTGACTAGATAGTGTTACATTAAGCACCGACACTTCAAAAGAATTATACCCGAAACCAGACCTTTGAAAATATTACTGTAAATTGTAGCAACACTGCCTTTCAGACAACAACAATAATCTTGGGGGGTGGACTCATTTAAAGTAATGTAATCTTCTGGTTTTAGCCAAGTTTCTGTTAAAAACAGCACATCTAGATTATGATCAGTGACCATTTATTTTACTTGACTTTTATTTTAAGTCAAGTCACCTTCATTTATAAATCTCTTTTAACAGTATGGATTGTTTCAAAGCAGCTTTACAGTGATAATAGATATTACCGTAACAGATTGTGTAGGCTCTACCACAGCTCTAGGATAAAGTTATTGTCCAGCTAAAGATAGTCTTGATTGATTCCCTTCCAATTTTAGCCCTTTTCCAAAGTGCTTTTGTAGAAAGGGATCGAATATTCAGCAAACCGAGCTTTATAATTTTTTCATCTGTTTTATATGTTTTTTATTTGTTGAACGTCAAATAAATTATTACCCTCAAATAGGTTCGATATATTTATTTAGTAGTTCTGGGAACAGATGGTCATTATATAAGGTGAAAGGCTCTATGTGATGGGATTTATCAGACCTCAGTGACGTGAGACAGCTAGCAGACGCTCGGTTTAGCCAGTCTGACTGCTTCCTGACCTGAGCCCCAGTTAGTCAAGGTTTAACTCTAAAGGACCCTTCAAACAAAGAACGATAACTATAAAGATAACTATATTAGCACCAGCGGATGATATTTTATGGTTTATTTTAGGAGCGTGCTTGTCTGCCGCTTTAAATGCTCGATCTCGTTGCTGCATGATGGATTCTGATTGGCTGTCCATGTTTTTTTATCATTCATCAGCTGGATAGAATCGTTTTGAAAGTGATTCCAACAATATCGTTTCTCTGTGCTGTTATCATTAGGCTATAGCTGGGGTGTGAACTCTGCTATTCTTTAATATTGAACAATTTTCTATATCTATATCAACTAGGCCTATATCTTTATAGTTATTGCCCTTGCTGTGAACAGGCCTTATTACTATGTGCCATATCACTAAAGAGAACAGCAGCACCACCCCAGGAGGAATGAAGGTCTTCTCTTTTTAACAGGTCAGCTCTGCCCCAAAAACTTGCCTAATTGTCTATGATTGTCTTATTCTGCAGACACCATCAAGACATTGAGTGACTACTGTCTGCTATGTATCTCGTCACCCCGATAAGCAGGGAAGACAAGTATTATCTCACTCCATCTGTCAATACTTTCACAAAAGAAAAGAAAAATTATTTGAAAAGAAAAAAAGAAAACGTTTTTGCTCCTTTTTTGTATACTACAATATTAATGGAAAACACCACTATGTTAAGGGGCCATATTATTATTATTATTTTTTTAATTTTCATCTTATTTTGTTTTTTACCTGTATCTGTGACTTTGGAAAACCGCATTGGGAACTGACTTACTCTCTTTCGTAATGATTTCAACACAATTAAATCCCTTTTTTTTAATATACTACTATTTCCCCTCTTTCCATGCCATCCTGAAGCATTGAGGGATTGATCTGTCCTCCATCAGGTTAGGTCTCTCTCCTTCTTACCAACACAAGTACCAGGGGTTCCATCATCAAACATACTAGCCTATATGGGGTTTACCTTCAGCAGAAGAAAATAAGAGACACTTTTCATTTTTGTATACCACATGAGATTCAAACCATTGGTGGCAGGTAACAACTGGACAACAGTGTAGGCCTGCAGCTATTTATGTGACCAGTGATAGTCACTTCTTGATTTATTATTATTGTTATATATTTTTTTTTAAATACTAGTCTTTTTCACTTAAATCATCAAATGGTATTCTTGGCAGTCCATTCATGTAATGCTTGACTGTATGTGAATGTGGAACTTGAAAACAGAAAAGGAACTGTGCCATTTTAAGGTCTGTGTGTTTGAGCATGACATATGAAACATTATCCATAATTAGATGCCATATTTCAGCTTACTGAGGCATCCTGAACCTCTCTGGGTTCATGTGTCATTTCTTCTATAATTGCCTTAAGAATGTTTGTTTTTCCCAAAGTGAATACACCGGTATTAGATGTTCCTCTGTGCAAATTTATCTGCATCTGTGTTGCCAGTTTAAATTTTTCCTGGATTCGCTGTTTTATGATTTAATACAGTTTTGCTATCAAAAGTGAAAGATGAAACTTTAACAAGTGAATCAGTCTTTTAAAATGAAATGAAATGAATTGTGGGGAAAAAAATTCTTTAAATTTTTTGGCAGAGAGACGTTTACTGTTTAAATAGAAATAGTTGTGATATTTCTTAAAAATAATGTTTTCATAAACTATTATTATTGTTGTTATTATTACTTTGAGAAATACATTCTACTGTGCAATATATGTCTTTCAGAATTTCATCGTTAAACCAAACCAGGTTGTAGTGAAGATCTTTGCCAAATTAACTGGTGAAATGCTGGTGAAGTGACTCTGAAAACAGCTCTGCAGATGAAGTTTATGTGTTCATGTTCTTCTCATATAGTGAAACGTTGATGAGCATCGCAAACTGAGACACGGACAACATGCAGTCTTCAGATTTCAAAAGCAGTCTTTAATATTCACACACACTAGTTCATATCGCAATTTGTTTGTGTACAGCTCTACATTTGCTCTATTCATCCAAATTCTTCCAAATTCTGTGACATTTAACATTATACAGTAAATTCCAGGATCAGGCTAACAACACAGCAACTCATATACTTAACCAATATTAAAAATAACAGAAAAACAACGACTACTGATTTGTGGAGCTATTTATACAATTTGGGACACTTCAAAGAAGAAGCGCACAAGTGCAGACATCATAATCACGTGTTCACATCCTTCAGCAGGGCCACATGGTCATGTGTGTTATTTCTCATGGTTGTCCTTGTGTTTGACAGGGTCGACATGTGAAAACAGGACAGCTGGCAGCCATCAAGGTCATGGACGTGACAGAGGTATGAGCTTCTTCACCTTTAGAAGAGAGAAACAGTTCATGTTTTCAGCTGAAGAATGATAGATGATTTTTTTTTTTTTTTACATAGAATTTTTACATTTATTTATTGACAAAATGTAAGAATTTGTCATGAAAGGTTCCAGGTATACCTTGGAAATCAATTTAAGGTGGCAAATATGCTGATTTAAAGGGGACCTATTATGCAAAATTCACTTTTATAAGGGGTTTGAACACAGATGTCGGTCTGCAGTGTGTGAGAATAACAAGCCTATAATGGTAAAAATCCACTCACATTTTTTTATAATTCCCATAAATCAAAAGCAGTCTCTTCAAATGAGCTGATTCAGATTCCCCCTACAATGACGTCATCATAAGGGCGATGCTCCGCCCACAGCTGGTGACGAACTGCTCTATTAGCATAGACACACACACAGCCCTGAGTAAGAAGCACAGAGTTTCTGTATCCTTGCTGTAGCAGCTGGAGTTGTACAATGCCTGTACTAAAGAGGCATTACAAGTGTTGTGTTGTGGGATGTGCCAATGCACATAAGAGTCTCTATATCCGTCTTTTCACTTTTATTGCAATACAGTACATAACACAAATGCAATAGCATGTCATAAAAGCAAGATGACAACATAAGTTATAACCGTAATTAAACTAAACTGTTCTGTCTGCATGCAGCATATATTCTCTGGCTCTGTAGGCATCTTACAGCAGTTCCCCTACGAGAATCTGTACAGAGATATATAGATTATCATGACGGAACATTCTAATCGATGACTTGAAGATAGTTAACTCCACATCAACTATATAAATTGTCACTTCTTCTTGAATCTCTCCATCATTGTCCGACTCCGGTCCGAACATACAAGGCGAAACACCTCTACTGACAGTTTCAGTGCGTGAGATTGTGCTGTTTTGTTGTTGCCGGTATGCTGGAGCACGAGCTCTTGAAGCTCCGCCCTCTTCTTGAAATGGGTCCGGGAGCACCAGCTCATTTGCATCTAAAGGGACACACAAAAACGGCATTTTTAACATGCTATAAAAATGATCTGTTGGGTGTTTTGAGCTAAAACTTCATATACACACTCTGGGGACATCAGAGACTTATTTTAAATCTTGTAAAAAGGGGCATGATAGGTCCCCTTTAAGTAAGTAAGAGCTAATCAAACACTGATGAGAATATTGATTCTGAATTATTATAATCAGAAATATTGATTTTTTTTTATTTATTTTTTTATGTACGTTGACCAAGACATTTATGTACAAAGACAAGAACATAACCAGGTTTAATGTCGAGCCCTGCTGAAAACATTATTTATTTGACATTTCTGTATCTTGCATTGTAACACAAGCCTCCACAAGCTTTTATGTTTGGGATTCCCAGAAGTTAAAAGCCCCCATATAGAACTTTGCTCTTAAATGGATACGTTTTCTGCCCAGTGTTTTACTTAATCTCACTCCTGTGTTCTTTTAAGAGGGTGCCGTGCTGTTTCTACCACTAAATATAGATAAATGCACTCATGCAACCATTGTTTATTTATTTTTTTTAATTTGGAATTGTTGGAGTTGAAGGTAAAGTATGTTAAATTTTTTAACTATGTTTTATGTTAAAATATATAACTATAAAATACCATTAATGGGTTGAGCCTCCCAGGCACCATCAAAACACTGATGGTGTTCTGCTCATTTCTGTCAGTCTCTTTCCAGCTCAACCTATAGTGAGAGTTTTGGGTGTCTACTAGGGCTGGGCGATATGGCCATTATCACGATAATTTTCACGATAAATGTAAAATCTTTATTTCTTTCAAGTTTAAAGGCAGTTCCTAAGTGAAAGTTTTAGAAACCAGAGCTTTAATTGTGGTTTTTAACTACTCTTTATTATCAGAACATATCATGACAAACATTTGCCAAACAGGAGAACATTTCACAAATCTGTGTCATCTCTTGTCATTTTCCCTTAAAGTAAATATCTTAATAGAAAAAAATATTTCTTAGTTTCTGCATGTGCTAATTTTTATTTGGTCAAATGTAATATTCTGACTGTTTGAGTTGTATTAAAATTAACCATTGGTCATCCAGCATCATGCATTTAGATCATGATAACCACAGATCATGGCAAAATGTTACTTTATGGTTTCTATGGTATTTGTATGAAAACCAGTAGCCTAAATACAATATTAAATAATGTAATTATATTCCATTAGTTCATCTGCCTTTAAACTGGTTTAAATCACTGAGACATTTGTGTTCTTCTCTGAATTCAAGCGTTTCTCACTGGATCTCGTGATAGAGACGGATCAGCGTAAACACATCTGCTAGCTTGCGCTGCGCTGCTGTTTGGACTTTGAGCCGAGCAGATAGATGGTCCGTGTGGCACGCGGTTCAAATGCGTTTCGTTCTGCTTTTGACGCATAAATATTATCGAACATTTATAAAACTCTTGATATCATTTTATCGAGAAAAATTATATCGTGATAACTATCGTTATCGTTTTATCACCCAGCCCTGGTGTCTACTGTAACAGGAGGAGCCAGAGAGAGTTTAACCAGTGTGGGATCATGAAGCATTGAATGAGAAAAGGCATTCAGCTTCGGTTACAGAAATACAAGCTATATTTCGCAGCTTTTAGTTTTTCAAATATTAAACGGGTCATGAACTTGTTAAAGCAAAGCATTGAGACCATAGCATCATCATGCACCAGTTCATAAAGACAAATGTACCAGTTTATGATGTTTACATTGACGTGTCCAGTGTAGACAGTCTCAAACAGTTGCACCCGGTGCGGATATGTTGAATGGGTTTATTATACTTCACCTAAAGTATTAGGAATTTCACTGATTTAGGTTTTGGGAGAACCTTCTACATTTTCCTTATTTTTTCCCAGTTCATAATAGAGAGTTTGTTAATGTATATGATGAATATAATAAATATTTTCTGGAAACTCTATAAGGTCAAATAAACCATGACTATGACAAGAGGAGAACTTTCTCTTTCAAACAACAGTGATTCATAGTGGTCCTGGTTCACATCATCTCTTAAAAAGAACAAACAAACACTTAACTAAATAGTTCATTCAACTTTTTTGTGTGAGAAACAGACTGAAATGTAATAAATTATTCCCTGATAATCCTCCTCCATAAATGGAATATTCAGCATTTATTGATGCATTTTGCCAGATTTTATGTCAGAGACATTTGGCTCTAGCAAGAACCAATGGCATTTGGTGTAATGACATTCAGTAAAACATAAATGTTTTTTTTTTGTCCAAGAGAAAGATCTGTGGATAACGACATTGGTTAAAATGGTTAAAGACCATGGTTATGATGTTTGATGATGTTAATTGATGTGTCTGATACAGGGTATGTAATCTAATTAATTAATAATTCATTTATGTATTAATTATTCATAATATCACAACCAGACAGTCTGCCTGACTACTACACAAGCACAGTGACAGCTTAACCCATTACACAAGGCAACAAGACTGTTTGATTGTTTGCATAGATTGTATTCCTGTTACCTGACCGTGGATTTAGTGCATTAATATACAGATTTTAGTCAGTACAGGTGTTGTTTTTATACTCAATATGAGTCAGTTATGAAGCTTTCAGTGAAAGACTCTGCTCTCTCCATCACAGAAATGCTGTTTCCTGGTTCCCTTTCCGTCTTGCATTATCTGCCATGGGAGATAACAGAGCAACATAGTGGTCATTTGAACCCCAGGCTCCAGATTTCCTTTCCCCTGACCATCACTTTCACACAGACCTCTCCTGTCTTTCCTCTTGTGAAAGGACTGTGAAAGCAGCCTTTACATATAAATGCTTATGTTTGGAGAGCTCTTTTATAAAGGGAGTCTCAATATATTGGTGTCCCTTACTAAGTAATGACATTTTTAACATTCTTTTACAAAATTTACAAATGTATTTTCTTTTCTGCAGGACGAGGAAGATGAAATCAAACTGGAGATTAACATGTTGAAAACTCATTCCCATCACAGGAACATAGCCACATATTACGGTGCTTTTGTTAAGAAAAGTCCTGCAGGTCAGGATGACCAGCTTTGGGTGAGTACTGAACTACTGAACCCAAATAAACAATCAACCTGATTTCCTCTAGAGGCTCTTAACCGCTTATGTATAGTCTCTCACATTACTAGAAGAGCTAGAGTTTGTGCTTCTGAGGTTACAGAGATACCTTCCAAAAACAGTCCCTGTAGCAACGTTAAAGTCTCAGGGAAGAAGGAGGCGGGAACCAGCGAACATAAATCTATTCACAAAATAAAAATAAATAGGAAGAGCTGCTTTTATCCTTCCGGAGCTCCTCCGTGGGACTTTAGACCGGTGTGGTGTGACTATCATTTTCACTCGCACCACCGACCTCGCTCCGTTCCCGTGGCTCTCGGCCTCACCCTGCTTGCCACATACCCGGTTGGCTGTTCGCTTTGGGATCTGGTTCAGCCATCCGGTCCTCCACCAGCTGGTAGAATCCTTCACGGTCCCTACACTGGATTCCCCATGTGAACGGCCTTTTACTTCCCCCGTCCTCTGAAACAGAATGTTTATATTTGGGTCAAGCGTCTTGTCTAAAGCAGACCCCACACCTAAAGAGATTTTTCATTCACACCTAGATCCCAGTGGTGGTGTAATCTAACTTTGTTTGTTTTCTTAAGGCCCTTTCACACCGGACTCGATTTTGAAGCACAAATAATTTGCGCGATGGTTTTATTTTTTGATCAGCTGTTTGTGTAATTTGTGTAAGTGCTTCCACACCGAACGCAAATGTGCTGCGGCGAAAAAACGACTTTTATTTTTTTCGCTTCGATGTCGATTTTTTTTTTTACTTTTGCGGCGACAGAAAAGGCTTCAGCCAATCACATACAAGGAAATAAAGGCTCTGAAGTAGCAGCATGATGTGCGAGAGAAGTGTCACAACATGAAATGTAAACTAAAAACAAGCAATAGGCTACATTGAAACTAGAAACCTTTTATAATGACAGCATTTTTATATTGCCTATTCCGCATCTCAACACACACATACCCTATCATTTATGACATGACTTTGTTTGCTAGGGACCAGTTACAAAAGAACGAGGCATGGGATAAAATATCTGGGATAGTTGGTGTCTCCGGTGAGTTGATGAAGTGCGTGCTGATGATTTATAACATTTGTGACTAGGAGGGAAATAATTGATTTTGAATATTCAACATTCATGGTTGTTTCATTTTATTTTTGCATGCATGTAGGCCACACACCAGAGCATGTGAGTAAAGCGGAGCAGGGTGACGCTTAAATATAGGTTAAAAAACTTAAACATACGTTTCATACATGTTTAAATAATATAATGTTTTTTTGTTTTTTTTTTCATCTATGTTGATTAGCTATATGAAAGGGGAACCGCATGAGATGAGTAAGGATCATAAGATGCCCAATAGCCTATATCGAAAACATTTGGATTGGGTCAGACATCATTTTTGCCACTTATTACGTTTGGTTTTGTAGAAAGCCTTTCTTTAAAGTGAATTTCGTTTTGTATAAATTGTATCTTGATTTTTATCATTGTTTCATCAACAAATTGCCTGGATTAATAAATAAGAAGCAAATATAGTAGACTATATAATTAGGACACGGAGGCGCCGGCGAGTGAACTGGAACGCGTCTCATACCGAAAAACTGACAGAAAACACTAGTTTATTAATAAAAATTTCAAATGTTCAATGCATAATCCTTACTTTGGCCGGTTCTTTGTGGCAAAGTTTTAGCTCCTTTACAAGATTAGCATACTCCCCTTCAGACTCTCTGTTCTTTAAGATTGGGTGCACACAAAACCTTCTTTTCTGTCTTTTAAAGAAAATGAAAAGCTCGTCTTCACTGGATGATGATGATGAAGTGTCCATGTATTCTCAGCTGTCGGCGCGAAGCTTTTGGAATGTTGATGTTTCTGAACATCGCAAATTCGCGTCGCGGCTGATGTGAATGGTTTTGACGAGAACTATTCGCACGCGAACTATTCACTTTTCCATTTCGCTTTTTCGTTATGTGTCCGGTGTGAAAGGGCCTTTATGCTATTGTTTCCCCACACGACAGAATGGCAACAGCAATAATGGTTGGGAGCTGTGCTTTTCTTGCTCTCTGAACACGTTTTACACTGATACTTACTTTAATGCAGTCAGTGCTTATCTTGTGATGGATTCCAACCTGTAACAGCTGTTCTGATATTTTTTGATGGACATTTCAGTAGGCTTTGATTGTTTATATTGTCGTAAAAATGTTAAGTCAAGTCAACTTTATTTATATAGCGCTTTTTACAATGCAGATTGTTTCACATCAACTTTACAGTGATAACAGGAAAATAATGCAACAAAGTTTTTTTTTCTGGAAGTGTCCAGCTTAAGTAAGTTTAGTGATGTTTCGTTTGTGTTGTAAAAAATAGTTAATATAGCCGCTCTGGAGAAAACCATGATGTCATCGTCCAGCTCAGTTCAGTTTTCATATAATGGTGTCAATGCAGGCAGATCAATAATATTGTTGAATATTAAATTAAATATCCCCAACTAAGCAAGCCAAAGGCGAAAAAATGCAACAGTGGCAAGGAACCAAAACTCCATCAGTTGGCAGGATGGAGAAAAAAACCTTTGGAAAACCCAGGCTCAGTTGGGGGACAGTTCTCCTCTGGCCAATAAACGAACAGTGTGTGATTATGATTCAGGCAGCATTACAGGCCAGAAGTCAAAATGGATCAGAACATTCAGAATATTATCCAGTTCCATCTCTTGAAGATCGGAGTCATCATGCGGGTATGGAGACGAGAAGTGTATTATCGCACAGCTCTGTATATATCTGTGTGTCCACATACAAACAGTATACTCACTTAGGGCGATGTATACTATATACTGTAGCAAATCTCAACCGATTGATAGCTTGTATCATTGCAAAATGTAAACTATATTATCGCATGAAGATATATCACGATTTTCTGTAAACCTATACAAATATATTTGACTTGACAAACGTAAAATTTCCTCCAAGTAATGTTCAATACTTTGCAGTGTAAATTTACAACAGTATGTCTGTGTACATGTGTGGCTTCTAACCTCCCACAGTTCCTCTCCAGTTACGATACCGCTAAAAGAGTCCCTCAAAAAGTTCAGACGATTAGAAGGAGCATTAGTATCTGCAAAGGGAAAGGGCCTTTTACATTCTTTCCCTCAGCAGTTCATATCTTCAGGGCCTTCAAGGGTGTGTGTTGACATTTAACTGAAGGACTTTACCATCCTGATTAAGCTACTGAGATAAATAACAACGTAGATAACCAGTCTAGACGTCTGTGCTGTCACACTCTTGTTAGAAGTGAGATGTTAAAGTGTTTTCTGTGTGTGTCTTGGCCTTCAGCTGGTGATGGAGTACTGTGGCGCAGGGTCGGTCACAGACCTGCTGAAGAAGACCAAAGGAAACTGCCTTAAAGAGGACTGGATCGCTTACATCTGTAGAGAGGTTCTGAGAGTGAGTAATCACAGCTAAAGATTAGTGATTGTATACATTAAGACGTTTAGGTGGTGGGAAAAACCTTGAGAGGAGGCAGACTTGGCTTTCCTCCTCTGGCATTACCGTGAGTGGAGTATACAGTATATGCTAGAGTAAATATGATCTAGTATCTCCTGCATGCAAAACAAGTCATGTGTTCATTGAATAAATTAAATGATTACATTTTTAGTATGTTTGTAAGGCTCATTTTAAACTGTAAGGATCAGTTTTACTTTTTAAACTGATTAGAGAGATTCTGTCACAGTCCTCGTCTGCACCTGTCCGTCCTTGTCTGCACTTCACTTCCCAGAATCCTCCTTGTCTGCACACCTGAATTCACTCCCTCAATCATCCACCTGTTCATCGTCTTAATCATCTGTGTCACCTGTCCTCATCTCGTTAGTATCTGTATTTAGTTCTCTCTGTTCAGTCTGTCTGGGTCGGTTCTAGTTTGTCGATGTGTATGTAAATGCTTGTATATGCATAGGTGTTGTTGTGAGTATCCTGCCTGTCTTCCTGCCTGTCTTCCTGCCTGTCTTCCTGCCTGTCTTCCTGCCTGTCTTCCTGCCTGTCTTCCTGCCAGTACCTGGTTTTGTTTAAGAGTAAATCGTTTGTAATGGAGCTCTTTGCCTCAGCCTGCCTTCATTCCACACCACACCGTGACAGAAAAACTGACCACCCTAAGATGGACGATAGGGTAAGAATTGCCGTCCTGGCCAAGGAGAGCCAAAATCTCCCAGCTTATACCCATGGACGTTTCTTTGAGGGAACCCGTCTGGCCAGATTTCGCGGGATCCGTGGAGGCCGCCGAAGTGGCGGTGGCCGAGAGGAATCCAGACAGCACTTAACACTCTGGCTCCTCTTCGATCCAAGGCTGGTTCCGTCCAGCACCAGGCCCTCTTCGCCACTGGTTCCGTCCAGCACCTGGCCCTCTTCACCACTGACCCCATCCCTTGTCCAGAGTCCAGACGTGAAGGACTTAATTGACCTTTTCACAGAGTTTCCTTCACCGCTGATCCCGTCCAGTCCAGAGTTTCCTTCGCCGCTGGCCCTGTCCAGCCCAGCCGAGCCTTCGCCGCTGGTTCCGTCCAGTCCAGCCGAGCCTTCGCCGCTGGTTCCGTCCAGCCCCGCCGAACCTGCACGTCACGTCAGCCTCGACGAACCCGAGTCAAGTGAGTCAAGTGAACCGAATCCCGAGTCAAGTGAACCGAATCCCGAGTCAAGTGAGTCAAGCGTGTCCAGGTCCGTATCTAGCCAAGTGAGTGCATCAAGCCCAGTTCTGCGCCTCCCCCTGCCGGCCTCGCCTCTGCGCCTCGCTTTGTCGGCCCCGCCTCTGCTCTTCGCCCTGCCTATGTCTTTCAAGCTCCTGGAGGCCTTTCCTGAACCCGTGGATTTCCCCAAGTATTTTTTTGGGGGGGGGGCCTTAGGTCTTCGTCTCTGCCATGGACGCCCGAGGGTCCAATAGCCCCGCCCTGGACACCCGAGGGCTCGTCTGCGTCTCTGTCATGGACGCCCGAGGATCCAATAGCCCCGCCCTGGACACCCGAGGGCTCGTCTGCGTCTCTGCCATGGACGCCCGAGGATCCAATAGCTTCGCCCTGGACGACCAAGGGCTCGTCTGCGTCTCTGCCATGAACGCCCGAGGATCCAATAGCTCCGCCCTTGCCGCGCCCACGTCCTGCTCCGCCCTGGCCGCGCCCACGTCCTGCTCCGCCCTGGCCGCTCCCACCTCCTGCTCCGCCCTGGCCGCGCCCACGTCCTGCTCCGCCCTGCTCCGTCCTGCTTGACTCCCACGTCCTGCTCCGTCCTGCTTGACTCCCACGTCCTGCTCCGTCCTGCTTGACTCCCACGTCCAGCTCCGTCCTGCTTGACTCCCACGTCCTGCTCCGTCCTGCTTGACTCCCACGTCCTGCCCTGGCCGCGCCCACGTCCTGCTCCGCCCTGGCCGCGCCCACGTCCTGCTCCGCCCTGGCCGCAGCCACGTCCTGCTCCGCCCTGGCCGCGCCCACGTCCTGCTCCGCCCTGGCCGCGCCCACGTCCTGCTCCGCCCTGGCCGCGCCCACGTCCTGCTCCGCCCTGGCCGCGCCCACGTCCTGCTCCGCCCTGGCCGCGCCCACGTCCTGCTCCGCCCTGGCCGCGCCCACGTCCTGCTCCGCCCTGGCCGCGCCCACGTCCTGCTCCGCCCTGGCCGCGCCCACGTCCTGCTCCGCCCTGGCCGCGCCCACGTCCTGCTCCGCCCTGGCCGCGCCCACGTCCTGCTCCGCCCTGGCCGCGCCCACGTCCTGCTCCGCCACGGCTGCCTGTTCCATCCTGGAGTCCGTCCTCCTGCACCCGGTCTGCCTTCCCGTCACGGACTCCAGGATACCCACCCTCCCACCCCTGTTCTACGGCGTGAGGTCACGCCTACCGGGAGGGGGGAATAATGTCACAGTCCTATCTGCACCTGTCCGTCCTTGTCTGCACTTCACTTCCCAGAATCCTCCTTGTCTGCACACCTGAATTCACTCCCTCAATCATCCACCTGTTCATCGTCTTAATCATCTGTGTCACCTGTCCTCATCTCGTTAGTATCTGTATTTAGTTCTCTCGGTTCAGTCTGTCTGGGTCGGTTCTAGTTTGTCGATTTGTATGTAAATGCTTGTATATGCATAGGTGTTGTTGTGAGTATCCTGTCTGTCTTCCTGCCTGTACCTGGTTTTGTTTAAGAGTAAATCGTTTGTATTGGAGCTCTTTGCCTCAGCCTGCCTTCATTCCACACCACACCGTGACAGATTCATCTGGCTGATATATGCCTGGTGTTTGTATTTTTTTTATATAGTCTTTCCTAAATGACAGTGCTAAGTGTAAGCTGACTATTTTCATGGATAGACTTCAGTTTGTGCCCCCCCTCCCCCCAACAGCAGAAAAGCTGTTGTCATTTGTTGTCATTTTCATCAACAAGTTTTTTTTTTTTATTAATCAATTAATTACTTTTATTTTTAAGAAAAGATTGGGCAAGTTGAAATGAATTTTTATGGTGACCAACACAAATGCTGTCTACTGAGCTTAACCCAAAATATTCCTTTTAATTCCACTATGAAAGTGTCCAATGACATTGCTCATGCAATAAGGTAGTATTTGGCTGGTCACACGTCTGCTCCCCATCAGGTGACTCTCAAACTCTCATGCTATGTCTGGGGTCTTCGTTTTATGTGACAGAATATTATTCATTTCTTTGTGTAAAACATTTCTTTTATTAAAGGAGTATTACTATCTCTTGTGGGTATTTTTCGGTGTTGTGTGTAAATACTGATTTGCTACTCTTTGTGTTCTCAGGGTCTGTTACACTTGCACTCACATCATGTCATTCATCGAGACATTAAAGGACAAAACGTGCTGCTCACTGAGAACGCTGAGATTAAACTCGGTAAGAATGGAGACGAACCATTACCAGCATTAAACTCTTAATATGAGAAACAATGCTCAGTCACATGACAAATACTGTAGGTGCTGGTAGAGTATATATGGCTTAAGACATTGTTGTATTCCTGTGTTGTCAGTTGATTTTGGTGTCAGTGCTCAGTTAGACAGGACGATTGGCAGAAGAAACACATTCATCGGGACTCCATATTGGATGGCGCCAGAAGTGATCGCGTGTGATGAGAATCCTGACTCGACGTATGACTATAGGGTAAGTCCATCGACAGATCCATTTAAGCTACTTATTTTGTCATAAACATTTGTTAACTAGAAATTTGCAAAAAAAGGGAATAATTGACTGTCTATTGACAAAACGAATTATGCATTTAGTTCCATGCATGAGTGGTTGAATATGTTCCTGAAATACATTGCATGTTTTTAGAGTGATGTGTGGTCTTTGGGTATCACAGCTTTGGAGATGGCAGAGGGAGCGCCACGTGAGTTTACACGAATCCTAGGCATATTCCGAAAAAAAAAAACCATTTTGATATAACTATACAAGTTGCAAATGCTTTAATGGTTCTTTGTTTTCCACATTTTTCCACAGCCTTGTGTGATATGCATCCAATGAGAGCGCTGTTTCTCATTCCACGAAACCCTCCTCCCAAACTAAAGTCCAAGAAATGGTAAGATTACTTTCCTTTATTATAGAGAGCATTGTGACACGTGCCCAGTGAGATCTCACACAGTAGTTTTGGTTTACACTGGTATTGTTAGCTCCAGATTATTTCGCATATTTAACAGAATATGCATAATTTACATGTCCCCACCACTTTTTTAAAACATCTCGCGGCACGAATGTAGCTAATAGAAAGGAAGCATCTATAGCTGACTAGTAGAGTATTCATTTCATTCATTTGTGTTAAATAAAAGGTGATTTTGTGCTGGAATGTGTTGTTTTTGAGTGTGTGTTGCGTCTGTGGCGCGGATACAGTGTTCTTTTGTGGCATCTGCACAGTCTTCACACAGATGGATCATTTCACACAGATGGATCAAAAGTATGATATTAATGTGCATAATATAATACTTTTTACTCCACTACATTTCATAAAAACCTGTCGGCAAACCTGTCGGTCCTCAATATTTTAAACTGAAGAAATCGTCACTAGCTCGAGATGCTATAACACCGTCCAATTCACGAACAGGCTGATTCTTTTCAACTGACCTTCTAGATCGATTCATTTCTGAATTGGACCGATCCGATTGCATGTGTTCTGGAGTCAACGGCTCACTGATTCCAATGATTCACTGATTGAGAAGTCTGATTCAAAATGAGCCAAGAACGGGAGATCCTTGGAGCTTGAGTGTGCGTGTGACTGATTTTATTTTATTTTATATTGAACAATATTATTACAACATTATTGTCCTGTTCTCTCTGTAAAGCTGCTTTGAAACAATCTGTATTGTAAAAAGCGCTATATAAATAAAGTTGACTTGACTTGATTTGACTGATGGTGCGAAAAGTAAGTTAATAATGCTGAATTTTAGGATTTATTATTGTAAAAGAATATCATATTTAGGTCACGACTTTCAGTTGTTTGTTAACTAAATCTGCTGTAAAAGGGTGAACTGTTTAAGCCCATTGTAGGAAATGCTTGGACATTTGGGAAATTGGAAAATGCTTCCACATTTGTGTATTACTGTCTGCACAGGGTAGATTTTAGTTTTAACTAATCAGAACATTAAAATAATGCAAATTAATGCCCATGCATCTTCCCCGCTTCCGTTGCAGATTCAAATGATATAAAACTAGTATGTTTGCATAGCGTTCTTCTTAAAATGTAAAATTTTTGTATTATATTGTATGCTTATATTTGTCAACACACATTTTGTTTTTCCTAATTTCTATTTACTAAATGGTATATTTTATTATTTTCACTTGTTTGCACATTTTAATTATGAGTAATTATCAATAGTAGTTATCAGTGTATGACAAGTATTGCTAATAAAATAACATGTTTTCTTGCTCGCAGATCAATAAAGTGCCTGCATAATCTTCCTTATTGACTATTTGAAAATTAATTATTATTCATAATGATGTCAGACTGATCTGTTACCTATTTAAGCTCTTTAAGTTCTGTGTGTTTAGTATATTGCTTCTCCCTCACCCCACATATTTTGAGCTGTAGGATAGAGCAAAATAAACATTCATCAAGCAGTACTTAAAGTACATTAAAAATCAAGTACTTTTGTACATTTACTCAAGTAAAATTGAAAGTAATATTTTAATAAGGTATCTGTAGTTTTACTCAAGTACTTGATTTACTGTGTGTACTTCGTCCACCACTGGTATTTGAAGAGTATTTAGTAGCATTTAACATGTATGCAGTAAATCTGTTTTTTATTGCTCCTCTAAGGTCTAAAAAGTTACTGACATTTGTGGACAGTTGTCTGGTGAAGAACTACCTCCACAGGCCGTCCACAGAGACCCTCTTACGCCATTCCTTCATTAAAGACCTTCCCAATGAACGACAAGTACGCATCACACTCAAAGATCATCTGGACAGAACCAGGAAGAGGAGACGAGAGAAAGGTACGAGACACACAGTGTTGATGTGCTGATGGTGTATTCATTTAGCCCGAATAGACATTCTGATTTAGACTGGTGGGGTCCTCGAATATTTTGTCGTTTTAATGTGATTTCAGGCTACACGTTCTTCCACTTTCCAGCTTCTGGGATTTTTACAGATGCCTGAATGACAGTGTTTTAATGAATTGCAATGTTGGCCTAATTTGTCTGAAGTTCTGTTTTTGACCAATCTTAACAGAGGGAACAGAATATGAATACAGTGGAAGTGAAGATGAAGAAGATGCCATAAATGAAGATGAAGGTGAACCCAGGTATGTCATAATTCATATTTCTGAAAATAAAATTACACCAATCTATATATCACACTTTCTGGAAGGAGGAGATGGGCTAGAAATAAAAAGGGCCATTACAGAAGCACAGTGACTGATTTCATTTTGATGAAAGATTAAAAAGATAAACTAGACTCGTTTCCACCATCAGGTTTGACTAATACCAACTAATGAAAAATGTGACAACATTAATGCTGTATGTGTATGTTTGGGAGTGTGTGCAACAGCATTAGTGTTGTCACAATAACATTTTTATATAAAATATATTTCTGTGATAGCAAGTAATTTACACACACACACACACACATCTAGGGGTGGGTGATATGACCAAAATCAAATTTCACGATATGGTATCACAATATAGATAAATATTATAATATATATATTTTTTGTTATTAAAAATAAGAACAATGTAGCAAATTACAATATAACAATTTTGAATGAAACAAATTAAGTTTTTCCGGTAGAAAAGGTTTATTTAACATGTAGTTAGAAATAGTACAGAAATTGAATGTAAATCAAATGTAAAAAACAAAACAAAAAAAAACAGTCTTCACTGTAAATATATTCTTATTAAACCTACAAAAGTTATTCAGTCAAGAGCGGTTATTTTTTCTTTTGTTTGATTCACATTAACGGCGCCATGATGTGGATTTTGTAATTATGTCAATGTTCCTTGAGGTTCACTTGCCAGCAGTCATACCCTGTTGCCCAAGACTGGTTGCCCACTGAAGCTGAGCAGGACTGAGCCTGGTTAGTTCCTGGATGGGAGACTCCTGGGAAAACCAGGTTGCTGCTGGAAGAGGTGTTAGTGAGCCAGCAGGGGGCGCTCACCCTGTGGTCTCTGTGGGTCCTAACGCCTCAGTGTAGTGATGGGGACACTATACTGTCAAAGAGCACCGTCCTTCGGATGAGACCGAGGTCCTGACTCTCTGTGGTCACTAAAGATCCCAGGATGTCCTTAGGAAAAAAGAGTCAGAGAATTTTGCCTCTGTCCGTCATTGTGGGCTCCTAATCATCCCATATACTGATTGGCTTCATCACTGTCTCCCCTCCACCAGTAAGCTGGTGTGTGGTGGGCGTTCTGGCGTAATATGGCTGCCGTCGCATCATCCAGGTGGTGCTGCACACTGGTGGTGCTTGTGGAGTTCCTCCCCCTTTTTATGTAAGGCGCTTTGAGTACCCAGAAAAGCGCTATATAAATGTAACAAATTATTAATTATTATTCACTTACAATGGTTATAAAGTGTTTTGCACACACACAAAAATATAAAATACAGGAAATATACAGTTGCAGATTAACCGGCGGCTGGAATTGCTGGAACAATCGGTTGTCGGCACAAATCCATACCACTAGTTTTTCCGTGTTGGTCCTGTTGCTGGAGCGGCTGAGAAGAGTCCGCTGTCATTATACAGTACGAGAGCGCCCTCTAGAGGCCAAATAAAAACTATCACTGACACCTCATGGAGTTTGTTTTGACACGTGCGCTGCACACAGCGGGACACTTCAGTTCAGTTGCGGATTTAAAAAGACAATGAAACAGTATGTTATACAGTACACTACAGTACATATTTTCATATCAAATAATTAATTTATTGACTAGATGCTGCATTGGTGGAGAACAGCAGTATGTCTGAGACGACTCTAACATTAGTACCTCAAACGGTTAAAACAATGTGACAAAAATAAACGCTAATCTGAACCAAATGTTTAATGTCAAGATTGTTATCATCTATTTGCATTAGTTTATATCGATTAAATTTCGCTTTTATGCATTCGTTATGCAGTGAATTTGCATATTTAAAGCTAGAGACATGAGAAAGCAAATTGTTTCGTCATGCAGCTGACAGAAACATATTTAAAAAAAATGTAAATGACATCATCAGACTTGAGAGATGAGATTTGGATTAGTGAACTACAGTAGATCACTAAATGATAACTACTGTAAATGACATCATCAGACTTGAGAGATGAGATTTGGATTAGTGAACTACAGTAGATCACTAAATGATAACTACTGTAAATGACATCATCAGCAAGCAGCTCAAAGATGTTTGTGCCACGATGACCAAAAAGTAGATCAAAGTAAATCGATGAAATTGTTACGTAGCCATGAATTGCCTTGACCCATTAAAATGTCTCAGGTCAGTGAGTGTGTCACCCCTCGGGTTAATGTGCTCTGTCAGTAGTCTCCAGATGGCATGAAAACCTGACAGCCCTGCATGACGCTTTGTACAAATGTTCATTTTCTGCATCGCCCTGGTCTTAGGTTTGGTGGTTTCTCATATCATTTGCTTTGTGCTCATATAGCTCTATAGTGAATCTTCCTGGAGAGTCCATGTTAAGACGAGAGTTCCTGCGTCTGCAGCAGGAGACAAACTCACAAACACAACTACTCCAACAAGTACAGAATCAAGACAACTACAAGAGACAACTGCTCGCGGACCGACAGAAGAGAATCCAACAACAGCAGGAGGAAAGACGACGCCTCGAAGATGTAAGAATGAATGTTTTTTTTGTTGTTTTTTTTTAGTTTTTTTTTTTTTAGATTGTGTAATGAGTGCATGTGCACATTTCAGAGAAGATGTTTCACCATGCAGATGGAGAGTGACACACTTGGCTTTGTTAAAAGTTTAGTGTTTGTTTGCTTAGGATTTTCAGTGTCCTTTCAAGCGTTTGACATTTATGTCCAGTCTGTTGTTACATGGTTTACTAGAAGTTTCCCGTCTTTCATTCTGCCTATCTAAATCTTTTAAATCTATGTTAGCAGTCAAACGTTTGAACACGTTTGAGTGAATTTGTTTCTCAAGATGTTAAAAACCCTTTGGCCTGAAAGTTTCTCCGTGATTTTTTTTTGTAGGCGAATCAAAATTGTGCCAACATAAAAAATGTCTTTACAATCCTATCATTTTCATTTAAAAATCGGATGAGTTGAAACAGAAATGAAGGAATAGCTGTTCAGAGTTCATACATGGAAACTCCTTCAATGCCATTTAAACAGCATCCCAGGATGCACCTTGTTTCATTTGAAGGGCCCTATGATACACCTGGTGCAATGCAGCGCCAGGCACGACGCAAGTTTTTTTCTGCTAGCTTCAGCCTGACGCAGTTTTCATTTTTACGTCCTGCGCCACGTTGTTTAAATAGCAAATGCATTTGCGGCCATCTGTTCACCCATGGGCTGCTGGTCTGAAAACGAGATGTGTTTGGGTGCATTGTTGGCGCTTTGCTATTTTGAGGCAACTGAAATAGACTGCGCCATTGACCAATTTAAACCTGGTCTAAAGTCAATGGCACTTTTTTTTTTTTTTTTTTTTTTTGTTATTTAAGAAGCGCGTTAGTAATGTGTGCCTATAGACGGGTCCACAATGCACAAACACTTTGTCCCGTAAATGGTCTGCTGCTTTAACCTCGTGCACGAGCAGTACAGTTTTTCTGCTTGCAAATTCCTCCATGTAAATAGCGAATCCGCCATAGCACGAGCGCAACTGGCTTTTAAAGGGAATATGAGTTGAGACTCTGATTAGTTTATTGCACGTTACGCCCAAAACACAATTGTCCTTAATTAAGAGAATAGGGATAACACTTTTAGACCATGCGCCGAGTGCGCTGACAATTTTTCCCGTCATTAAACTAGCAAAAGTGGATTCAGACGCAAGTGGACTTGCGCTGTACGCTTTAGACCATGCGCTTAGATCGTTAAAATAGGGCCCGATAGCTGGAATCTAGACAAAAGAAGAAGCTGAAATAGACCATTTGTGTTATTTCTTTAATATTATTGTACAATGTAGAAAATAGAAAACAATTAATAAGTCGGTTCATAGCCAATGTGTTTGTGTTTTGAAAGCACCAGGAAAGGCTGTTACACGAGACTGGACTCCAGTGGCCAGAGCTTCAGGAGATGTTATGGCAAGAAGAGACTGATGTCACAGAGAAAAGCAAAAGAAATCACAAGAAACAGGTTAGTTTATTTTTCCTCTTCATTAGAATGTTTTGTAAAATAGTCCCTACAATGTTAAGATTCTGATGGACTAGTTAAAAAAAAATTCAGTAAAACTCAGTGAAAACTGAAAACCAGTGAAAACTTTTCCCACAGCACTTCTCACTGCCTTGGAGTAACGTTAACTCTTATCAATTTGACAGAAATCATTAATGAATGGTCAATGCAACTAGTCAGTTGGTGGCGGATTAGACATTGGTCTGTGAGTTCATACAGAAATGTTTTATGTTATGGGTTTTTATCTCTCCTCACATTCAACTTTAACTCAGTGTGTGCTTTTTAGGCAAGGTAAGGCATGTGAAGTTTATTTATAGGCTATAGCTCATTTCCCACACACCAGTATTTCAGTTTCGCTTTAATTATAGTGAGTGCCATTCATTATAAACAACATTTATTATAAACAGGAAGCCTAAATGAATTTAGTTTATTTTATACTTACATTTTTCATTCTTGTTCTGTATACCATTACATTTGAGGGATTCTTGTGGAGTGAGGGGTACTAAAATACATGATTATAGTGTTTAAAATGCTTGTAAATGTTTTTTTTTTTTTTTTTTTTACCAGTATTTTACATTATTTCCGAATGTAATAATTAAATGTGACTTGTACCGATGCGTCGCGTGTGTGTGTGTGTGTGTGTGTGTGTGTGTGTGTGTGTGTGTGTGTGTGTGTGTGTTTTCTTTTCTCAACAATGCAAGTGTGCGTTTTCTTTTCTCAACAATGCAAGTGTGTGTTTTCTTTTCTCAACAATGCAGTATGACCTGGTGGGACTTATTTTCCAGAAAATATGTCAATTCAAAAAATGTTTCCTTGTTCTTTAGTGCCACTGTTGTAAATGTTAACCTCAAACCTCACTGCTGCTTTTCTGGTATAATGTGCTGCTGTTTGTCTTTTATTCTCATTGGATTTCAGCCCAAAGACAGTGAACATCACAGGACTGATGTTGAATCGTTGTCTCTAAGTCTTTTTGCTGAGCAGGTAAATGCCTTCTATAAAACTGAACAGTTTAAAAACAACTGCTGCCTGATAATGCTAGTTTGTCACTGAAGATTCTAAATGCATGTTCCTTTGACTGATTGTGCATGCTTGAAATTTTACTCCGATACAGACATTCTGCCAAACAGCTGTTTTTTGCAAATCAGATATCGAAGTTAAATGTAGTAATGGGTCAATGACAAAATAAAGCTTCTAAGAAAATCTTTTCAAAATGGATGTAATACATACTTTTAAATCAGAAACAATGTTTCAATTGTTAAATAACATTTCAAAGTGTATAAATAATTTTTTTTCAGGTGGTACAACCAAATATTTGTGTCTAAGCAAACTCCTTAGAGTGTCTGTAGTGCCTATCACATTATTAATGGCATTAGTGGCATTAATAATTTAATATATCTGGCATCCGATTTCACTTTTAAATACAAAAATGTAATCATACAAGTATACAAATGCACCTGATGAATATCAGTGTGAAAAAACAAATCACAAAATGTCAAAAACAGAAAATCACATCATCACATTTGCAACGTAGGAACTGGAACAGGCTACAGTGCAATAGATTTACTAGATACATTTTAATCAGTTGTGATTGAATAACATTGCAGAATGAAAATACTTGAAAGTGTAAACTTTTGGAACAATAATTTAGAGATAGAATACTTACAGACAATCTTAGCTTAAATGTATTATTTATTTAGCTTAAATGTTGTTTTTTGTTTTCTTGTTTTTCGACATAGGGCATTCCTTGCAGTTGCACCACATGACATTTGCAGCTAATTTTTACAATGAACAGGCTTCTACTTGGATCCCTGTATTAGATTTTGCCTATGCTAGCAAGTTTGCACACACACACACACACACACACACACACACACACACACACACACACACACACACACACACACACACACACACACACACACACACACACACACACACATATATACATACAATATATATACAATAAAGAAGGTTATGATAAAATGGCATTTTCCTATCTTTACATTGGTTGTACTACCTGACATGGAAAGTGTACCAACCTACCCATACTTGAAAGTAGCTAATTTTATCAGTATTTAAGAGAGATCCACAAACCTTTTCACTCTGCCATGAAGATCTTTTGGGCTCCTCTGGATTATGCATGATTATGCTTTTTGTTATTACCTTTTCACTTCATAATAAAAGACCCCTGTTTGTAGTTGTCCCTGACATTTGAGAACATACAAATTGCTGGACAAAAGTTTTTCTATTATATCAACAGTTTTAAAACTACTGATACTTGTAACATTTGTTTACAGGAAAGGTTTCAAACATAAAATTATGCCATAGTATTTTATTTAGAATTTCTTATTATTAAAACACTATTTTAAAAAGTTTTCTTAGGGTACGTTTACACAACAACAATATGCTTAAAACTGAGAAATTTTTTCCTTCCCCCAGTTTTCCGCATACAGATGACATCATTGTCAAAACGATCCCCATTTACACAGATCCGCGATAATGACAAAAAACGCTGTATTCTGCTGCCAGGCCATTAGATGGCGATGAATTTTAGACTATAGACTGAACACTTAACACGCATGTGCATGCCGACATCTTTTTCAGAGGTTCGCGTTTTTGTTTAAGCGGAGATGGTTTGTAAAAAGTTGCACTTTGAAGCCCGTTTTCAGGCACCCAAAACGCTGTTGTTGTGTAAACGATCGGCAAAAACGCATAAGTTGTATGTCAAAATGGTGTCGTGTAAATGAAAACGGTTTCATGTAAACAGCCCCTCATTCTATTCATTTGTGCGGATGGTTGCGCCACCTGACATTTTGGGGGTTTAAGACCAAAACATAAAATAATATTTAATATTTGAATGTACTGAAAATGTATTCAAACTAAATAGGTTTTATGGAATAAAGTGATACATGTCATAAATGTATCAAATTATTTTACAAGCAAATAATACAATTGGACACAAAAATGTACACGTCATACATTTCCCAAAAGCACCATAAGCCTATGTAGATCGTAGAACCATTGCCACCAATTGTCTCTATGATCAATTTTGCTCACAATTCTTTTGAGAATCACAGCTCAAGTCAGATTTGAAGTTTCTCAGCACTGGTTAATGGTTGGTTAATGGCAGCAAATATATTTGAGCACTAAGCTATAAATTTGACTGTGTTTCCAGGCAAAGAAAATTTACTCTACAATAATAAATTTCAACTGAAATCAGTATTTCATGTCCATTCAGTATGCGTGACATTTCTTGTCATGTAATGAGCAGCTGCACTTGTTTTGGGGGTCCTGATCACCCCGTCAGGGTTAGTTTTGTGATAACATGCTGCACATCACCCCTGTCTTAGTATGTGTGTTAATTGTGTGTTTGTGGGCCACATCATCAGGCTCAGGGTAGAAAACCCCTCCGCACGCTTCCCAAAGATCAGTCACAGCTGCTATTGCTCCAGCACGACCACAGACTCCAGCAGAAGAGCACTAGAGACACCTCACCACACGATGGGGTAAAACACAGTTTGAAGGTGTATCATGAGATTTCTTTCAACATTAGTTTATATAACAATGCATTATGGTATTTTGATTGTCCTGTTTGGATGGCCTCTATTTTGTGATGACATTGTGAAACTCTGGCTTTCAGCTGGCAGGTAAACTGGAATCCCTCGACACCCATCTTGTCAATCTGAATAATTTAGCTGTCAGGATTCCTCATGTTCAGTCACGTCTGGGATCAGGAAGCAACTCCAGTCCTTGTACTCCAGCGCTCCAGAGAGCCGCCAAACAGCCGGTACGACATCACAAACATGACAACTGTCCCTGAATCTGCTCTTAAGCAATCAAATTGTCCATTATCACTTGCAATAAAAGATTGACGTTCAACGATAACGTACCGTAGCTTTCAGGATGCAAAATTTCCTCCCCAAGATGTATTGTAGGAAGAATTTAATTAATCCTCAACAGTAAAATGTGAAGTCTAAAGAATCCCATCATAACAAACGAGAGACTGCTAAAGTGTATTCCTGATCCATTTCAGTCTGAATTTGAGTGGCACATTTTTATCACAGTTTGCTCAATGAATCTGTACCAGTGTAATGCAGACTGTTATTGAAGGATAGGGCAGTAAAAACTTGCTAAATTGTCAGCACAGCAAAGCGCTGTTACTCATTTCACAAGTTAGATGTTGGAGACAAGGGGTTGCACTGAGACTAGTCGACTTTAATGCTCTGCCATGACGCTTTAAGCTTGATGTCAACTAGTCGCTGATCTTGGCCTATAGAGGGCGCAACAGGTCCATTCTTACGCTCCGTTTACAGTTAAAATGACAAATAAATGCATTTTCAGAGAGCGCTCCACACGATTTGTTTGATTATACCATCCGGATGCTTAAAATGGAATGCACATTTTAAACAGTGCATTGTACATGTAAGTTAATCGCTTCTCTCACTAATGCATTCATATAAATATTTACTTTGCTACTTTATCTGTATCTGATTTAGACCGAATAGAAATCTGTGAGAAATATAACGGCGCAAAGACAAAAGAACTGATAAAAATAAGATGTTATGTAGGAGCACCATTGCCTTGAGCAGAGCTGTGTCATATGCTATAGCTGTGCACAAGGCAACCTGCGTTGGAGTCCCGGCTCGAGGTTCAGGCTTATTTGTTCATTAATGACATCATCAGCAACTAGTCGACTCAACTTTTATCGCGTAAATGTCGACTTAAAAAAAAAAAATCTGAAGTCGTTCAACCCCTATTGGAGACTGTTTAATATATCGAAGTCTATGTCAAGTCCAGACAGCGACAAGTTGTTTGTCCATGGCAAAGGGTTTTCTCTACCTTGTATTTTCATGACTTCTTAATATTTCCACCGATGGCATGCTTTAGATAGAAGAGATACCTTTCATCGCTCGTCACTTAATTGTATCATGTCTGGTTAGAACACAGTGTTAAAGTCACAGCAGCAAAATATAACAGAAGAACTGCTGGGTCTGAGAGAGGGTTAAAATGGATCAGGAATAACTGATGTTTTAGTTGTTCTGTTTTTAGTGAAAAACCTTGACTAACATTATAGGTGGACATCAGGGAGAAAATAACAACAACAAAAAATACAATATTAGATATTAAAGTTTATTCTTTTTTTCTTAATTTTTTTCAAGTAGCATTGAACATGATTTGTGCATACATTCATACAAAACATGTATGAACAAAATAAAGAATTGTGTATAAACATGTATAAATATATAATTGTGCAGTGTAATGACAAGGATGTAGAATCCAGGATTGCATACTGAAAAAGTATGCAGTAAAAAAGTTAAGGAGTAAAAGACTCTGTAATCTGTTGATTTCAGAACATGAACGTGTGCTCCAGTCGAGAGATTCATCACAGCAGCTCGATGTCTGATGTCACCTCTCCTCTCTCGCCAACACAAGATGAAGTCTTCTTCATCCCTGATGATCAGCCGCCAAAGGTTTGTCCTTGAGACAGCGTTTCAGTTGTCAGCATGGGTCGCCTCAGATGTATCTCCACAGCCAAAATTTAAACCTAAACTTATATCATACATATACCATCTACTATACTTCATTGTAGTATTCATTCAAATATATTACACTGAAGTTTTGCTGTGTCAGCTTGGTGCAACTGCTGTAGGTGGCAACTGCTAACATTGTGGTCAAAACAACTTCCTCTTCTAAAGGGAGGTGCCTTCCTTCCTTTAATGTGACATCCATTCAAAGCAGACATGTGGTTAGCACAAAAAAGTGAAAATAGCATAGAAATGGCCCAAAGTGTAGGTCAAAGGCATTGCATGAAGAATACTAAATCATTAACTTTAGTCACTGAACAAATGGCTGAAATGTCAACAACAAAAAAATGAAGCAATCTGTTTATTTTTGCAAATATTGTCTTAAGATTCCAGAACGAACAACATCAAAATTCAAAGATGTCACAAGCCATCATAGATATGGATCCAGGTAAGTTGTTGTTTGAAATCCTTGCAGGACACATTTTCAAACCCACATTAAAGCTGCAGTAGGTAACTTTTACAAAAATTTATTTTTTACATATTTGTTAAAACTGTCATTATGTCCTGACAGTAGAATATGAGACAGATAATCTGTGATAAAATCAAGCTCCTCTGGCTCCTCCCAGTGGTCTTATTGCCATTTGTAGAAATACACCGCTCCCGGTCAGAAATAACCAATCAGAGCCAGGAGGAATGTCAGTTCCATGTTAGCAGTGTCAATCACGCTCGTGTACGCGCTGATCACACCCCTCTCTTGCACAGTCGTTCAAACTCAAAATTGCTGGTGTGCCACAACTGTGCTAATGGTGGAGAAACGACCTAAACTGCCAATTTCTCGAGTGCCACCTGCTCATAAAACAAAGACAGGTAAACGGAAAAAGAGCGATGATGATAAACAAGCGAAAAAGAAAGAATTAGACAGAGCCCATTGACCCAGTGTCAAAACTCTAGCCGCATAACATACAGATAAAATGTCACGAACATTGCAACGATTGAAACCTGCTAATTCACTGGCTTCTTGTCATGTTGCTGAAATAATGTACTAGCAAACCTTATCTAGCATTACATATTGCTAGAATAGTTACTTACAAAGGCTACACTAACGTTAGTTACCGTTATATTATCTTACTAGCTTATCTAGCTAGATTTATAACTTATAGAAAGAGTGCAACGTTATAAAGTTGCATTACATGTATTGCAAAATACGTAATGATTTGAGGACCAAGTTTGTAGTCAAAGTATGGGCAGCCCATAGTCAATGTAAAGCATATTGTTGATGTTTCGTCCCTACCAGTAACTGTTTATCCTCCGTCATCGGTGGCCCTGCTTACTAGCCTGCGCGTTCACGGCAGGCTCCGCTGTGGGGGAGGGCTGTAGCGCAGCAGAGAGCAAGGGGGTGGGACCTGTAAGTTGTGCTTGATCAAATTTTCAGGCTAAGTCAACGTTTTCTCAAAACTCCCTACTGCAGCTTTAATTAGGCTCAAATTTAGTCCTCTGAAGCCCCTCATATCCTCAGACTAGAAACTGTGGGTGTTTTTGTCTCTTGTCTTTCTATCAGTGGAGATTGTCAGTCTTCTCTGGACAACAGTGTTAAGATGTCCTTCTCTAACAGCTCAACAAGCAGTTCACAGTCAGGTGTGCCTTTATCTGTAACTTATTGAAACCTGTATTAGAACAGAATAAGGTCAATAATTCAAGCATATGTCTTTGTACACTGTCATGTAGACGTTCTCGTAGGTTACTGTATGCTGGACAGTCCAGCTCATCAAAACAGAAGCTCTCATAGTCCAGGAACATCACCACCAAACCAGGTATGAATCTGTATTTCATATTTGATAATGTTCCAGTGCTTAAGCTCTTTATGCAGCTGATTTCACCTCTGCTTTTTATGCAGAGACTCTTTATTTCCCCAGCCAAATATAGAATATTAAAATAAGTATCACTAATGGCCCATTCACACCAAGATCGATAACTATAACGATAACCCTAGCTCGCACTGCAATTTTTTCGCCTGCCGCTACAACATACTTGAGCTCTTTGAAGCAGGATGGATTCTGATTGGCTGTTAATGTTTTTATCATTCTTCTGCTGGAAAACTTTTTTTTCTAAAAGTGATTCCAACAATATTGTTCCTCTGTGCTGTTATCATTATGGTTGTGGTGTGGATTCTGCTATTCTTTTAAATTTAGAACAATTTGTAGATCTATATCATTATAATTATCGTCCTTGATGTGAGCAGGCCTTAAGATTGTTGGCTTTTAATATCAAACTGTTTTCAACTTTAAGGGTTTGGGAATAAAGTCTCACTTCAGCCCATTAATGAAGCTTGCGGAATATTCTTCCTCCAGTGATGAAGATGATGACAAGACTAGGTAATCTCACCTTGACTGTTTGCTCTCCTCTGAAAGTTGACCAATTTAAAAACAAAACACATATGGTCAAAGATTACTTGAATTTCATGAAGTGACTGACGTGATTTTGTGGTTCTACTTTATATACTCATACTCTTGTTAATGTCATGCTAAGTTTATCAGCAATGGCAATGCCTTAAAGTGATAGTTCACCCAAAAAATCTGTATGTTTGTAACCAAGCCATTGACTTCCATAGTAGGAAAAAATACATTTTGTGTTTAGCAGAAGAGAGAATCTAATACAGATTTTTATTAACATGAGGATGAGTAAATGATGATAGAATGTTCAATTTTGAGGGAGCTATCCTCAAATTTATGTCCCTAAAATTATACCTAAAATTGCAATTTTGTCATCATGTCATTTCAAACATGCATGACTTATTCTTACTTCTGTGGAACATGCAAGAACATCTGTTTTTGTCCATACAAAGGACGTCAACGGGCTCCAATGTTGCTGGATTTCTTCAAAATGTCTTCTTTTGTGCTCACAGAAGAAAGAAAGTCATACAGTTTTGGAATAACATGAGTAAATGATGACTGAATTGTTTAAGGGTGAACTTTCCCTTTCAACAGTGATTGCAACCAATTTAAACTCCATGCCAAAATAATCCTGATATGATTTAAATGAATGTGAAAGGAGCCATGGTTGGTGCCGGATGGATAGGTCCCTGTGTCAAAGGTTGTGAACACGCAAGGCTCCGCATGTCACTGAATCAAGACAGTGAATTCCTCTCAATGCAGAAGTGCCTGTGGCAGTCACATTAGCTTGTGCTGGTTGTTTTCTCTATGGAAAACGGCTACTTCTCGAGCTGCCAAGCAAAGGCATTGCAGCTTTGCTCATACACAATGGGAGTAGTGAAAAGCAATTTTTTTTCTTAAGGTGTGCCTTTATCCCCGTCGTACCCTATGGCAGTGTTTCCCAACCCTGGTCCTGGAGGCACACCAACGCTACACATTTTCCAACTCTTTCTAATCAATCACACCTGAATCAGCTCATCAGCTCATTAGTAAAGACTCCAAGACCAGAAATATATGGGTCAGATAAGGGAAACATCCAAAATGTGCACTGTCGGTGTGCCTCCAGGAGCAGGGTTGGGAAACACTGCCCTATGGTATACTATGGTTGGAACTAAAATGAATGTTTTTTTTGTACTTTGTGCTATTAACCCACACAGAAACAGATAAACATTTGGCTGAATTTTTTTATTATATTCTTACTTATCAGGGTGTGAGTGTATCGTAGCATGCTTGTTGCATATTGTCTGCCATTACAAGTCAAATAGCAAAAAAAGCTAAATTGAAATTTTTGATTTCTCGCACACGCCCACAACATTCATACCGCATGGGAGAAATCCTCATTCTTGAGCAACTTTGCCTCTAGGACCGCCACTGACAACTGAATCTTTCGTTAAATATTGGAGATTATTTCAAGTTCCAACTTTCGCAAACTAGTCCTAGGTTTTTGTCTCAACCTTGATAAAACCACTGCGGCACAATTTTCGGGGACTCTCTAGGACGGTCAATAATTATCAAAAATATGTTTGGTAATAATATGGTAGTTAATATTACTTAGGCCTTTGCATAGCTAAAGCAGGGTCCTGTAGAAAAAAGGCATGGCCAAGTCTACCCAAAAGTCTATCATTCCTAAACTAAAAACCAGAATTTCGCATCATTAGGTGAGCACATGCGGCACATGATTCTAAAGAAGCATGCAGACTTTAATGGAGATTGGCCCATAGGTGGGGCTATAAATATTTAAAAGGTGTAAAACTGCTGTATTTTTATGGCAAATCCCATGAAATGGCTGAAAATGGCCATTCCTGTTTTGCGTAGATTACGCATGATTCTAAAGAAGCATGGAAACTTTTATGTACATTGGGCCATAGGTGCCACTTTAACTGTTATGAAGATGAAAGGTTTGTGAAGGATTAAAAACCACGTATTTCCTTAGTAAACTGCCTGTATTGGCTATAAAGGGTATTTTCCATTTATGTTCCAAGTGATTACATGCTTGCTAAATAAAACATAATACCTTTTTACGCAGTGGCTTGAAGCCCTTAAAGCACTTGAACCCCGATAATTGCTGCTGGCAGCTTTATTTCTAGTTATTCTACTGTTGTGTCTAGTGTTTGTCTTTGCTGCCTTATTCATGGTCAAAATAACAAATGTTTTCTTTGGCGTCCTTAAAATCGTTCTGACTGTCGTTTGTCTAGGTCTCCGTTGAGCAATGGAAGGGCCCTGTTATCGAGAGGGCAGTTTAATGAAATCATTCTTCAGCCTCATCTCAATGTGAAACCGCAGCAGGTAAAGTCACCTTCAGTCTGTTGTTTTAGGAAACAGGCTGAAACAGCTGACAAACATATCAGTATATATTGAAAAACTCAATAATTGGGTTCTAATGTACTCCTGTGTTCATCTGCCTTTGGTTTTATTGTGATACTCCAGCTCATTTTCACCAGTGGAGATTTATTGTATTTATTGCAATCATTCAATCCATCAGTTTCTCAGAGAGACTGTCATCGTTTTTTCAAAGCGTGATTTCCTGTCTTAAAAACAGATTTTTATGTTTCTCCAGCAGAGTGCAGCAAAGCCAACACATTACGTCCATCAGAGGCCTTCTGGATCCCAATCTAGCGACAGCTACCATCTGCCGGACCTCCTGCACAAGAGCCCCACACATGAGCTCACTTGCCACCAACACACCACACAGAGCTTTGATGTAGGTCTTCATCTAGACATCTTCTGGCTTTGTTCAGACCACTGATAACATCATTTGAGAGCTTGGGTTTTGATAGATTGGTTCTTTTTAATGTGTGCCTAATACTGTGATCATGGACACACAGAATACTCATGTTCAGAGGTGCTTTACATGTTCTTACAGTAGCTTTAATAACATTCAGCCTCTGCTCAAGCTTGAGTGTGTTTTCACACAAGGTTCGATTGCCTGGTCATGAAACTTAGATCATGATACGAGTCATTTTATTTTTTATGATAACAATATATATATATATATATATCACAATATAGTTATAAATTTAAATTTTTTATGCCATTGAAATTTCATAATTCTCATCACCAATTTCAATATCACAAAAAAACTAATACCTACCTAAATAAGTTTTAAAAAAAAAAGCTCTCTGAAGACAAGTAAACAGTCAGTGATAAAATAAGAACAAAGAAACTAATTACAAGGACAACAAACTACAATAGAATAAAGACGAACGAATGAAATAGACCTACCTGAAAAATCCAAGCACTAAATAAGAAATGCTAGGCTAAATAAATTGTATAAACCATTTACTGTAAATTTACAAAAAACACTGCATAGTATTCACTGTGTAAATTAAATATAAATGTATTCATATTGAAGTTACAAAAGTGATTCAGTCAGGAGCAATTTCTCTTTATCTTTTGTTGTTTGATTAACATTAAAAACAGACAGCACCAGGTATATTAGGCTGCTGTCACTTAAAGACTACGTGTATTTTAAGACTACCAGTATATCGCCCACCCCTAACTTAACCTAATAGTTTCAAAGATATATTTTTTGTGTGTGTGTTTTTCCCCCTTTTTTTTACATAGATGTAAAAATATTATAGAATTATGTTTCCATGTGGTCAGTGCTTTTTAATGGAAAGAGCAATGATTTGGTGGTCTGCTTGATCATACTTGCATTGTCATTCTCCCTCTGATGTTTGTGCTTGTGTTATTCTGTATTAACAGAAAGTATTCAATAACCAGCCAGGAAAAAGCACGTCCTCTTCCTCTTCCTCATTCTCACCTTTTATTGACCCTCGTTTACTGCAGATATCTCCACCCCAGAGTCCGCAGGGATACGACCAATGTGAGTCTGATGCCCACTGACCTGTATAAATGTCAGTAAACAGTGAGTAAAATGTCAGTGTATAAAACGCATGCATCTCTCTGTCAGTGAATGGCAGGTGTGAGCCGTGTGTTAGACAGCCCCACAGGAAGGGCTCCGTGGTGAACGTCAACCCCACCAACATTCGACCTCAGAGCGATGCCCCAGAGATCCGCAAATATAAAAAGAAGTTCAATGCTGAGATTCTCTGCGCCAGCCTTTGGGGTGAGACATCTTCATATACACACATCACACTTCAGAAATACATGCAGACTAATGATTTTAATAAAGACCATTTGCCTGCTCCTGCTTAAATCAGAATAAAATAATGTCATTTTGAAACTCAAAAATAAAACAAACGGTAGAACCGGGATCGTGTCACCTGCCATGACATCTGCTCAATAAGGAATACTTAAATTCACTATCAAACTGTGAAAATCACTGTAATGGAATGCACACTTCATTTTTATGTTCACTTCACTGTTATATTATTGAAATTATAAAGCTGAAATGAAATCTACTTTAATTGTTTGTATACTATTTTATCATGGAATGAAAACTTTTGGCCAAATTTCTACATAAAATAACTGGTTTCTGCACTGTTGGAATTTAAATCAGTACAGAGAGTCCAGTTATTCACTGCTCAGAATAATTGTAATTGTATCTCATATATATGTTAGATTTATTTCAGTGAGTTTGCTGATGCACACATGACCCACATCCAGATACACACTGTAGACACTCCCATCTCAGTAAAGATATCAGTCACATCAGTACATGAAATGACAGGCTTCCTGTGTTAATGACTCTAGCTGAACAACTTGTAATCTCACTCATATATTACATGATAACTATTTTCTAAACTTGCCGTTATCAATGTGTATTTTTTGTCTTGTTTAAAGCAGGTATTGCATGCAGTGAAAATGCTGTTTTCATTGGTATAATTGAGGCAGATCTGTCTTTCCTCACTGTGACTGTTGTGTGTTTGTTTAGGTGTGAATCTGTTGGTGGGCACAGAGAACGGCCTGTGGCTGCTGGACCGCAGTGGTCAGGGCAAAGTTTACTCTCTCATCAGCCGAAGGCGCTTCCAACAGATGGACGTACTGGAGGGGCTCAATGTACTCATCACTATATCAGGTACATACTCTACATAAAGCACTTTACTACAACAGATAGTATTCTTATATTTGTACTAGCAAATGAATGAACAAAGTCAAGAGTTTTTGGCAAATCCTGCAAGAGATTTGACCACAAGACTGAAAAAGCTTTATCACGTTGATAGTTTGGGATCTAAATTCTAATTGGAGGAGCCACGCTTGAAGCTGAGATCAAATGTCACCATACAAAGAAAGTCTTGGGACAAAGAAAAGAGTTTTGTACCACTAAAAACAGCACCAAAACCTCACAATATTACTCAGTCAACTAACTAAACATACACACATAAGAACTCTCTGAAATATTTTAGCATGTTAATGGATATGACCATTTTAAAGGGGTAGTTTGTCCAAAAATGTAAATTATTTTTAAAATTATTTTTAAAAAAAATCCCCTACTCACCATCATGTCATTCCAGTATGACTCTCTTTCTTCTGTAGAATGTAATAGAAGATATTTGCAATGTTGTTAACCAGTTTCAGTTCCCATTGACTTCCATTGTTTTTGTCTAGTTGAACATGTGAAAATATACTGAATGGAATTGCATGAGTGAGTTCATTGTCTCTCTTACAAAGTTCATGGAAACACAATATTCTCATTCGTGGAATAGTTTGCTTAGAAACTAACTCTGAAGTGCATTTCTAATGCTAAACTTAGCTTATAGTATGTTCCATTAGTACATTCAAATATGAGGTTTTTCATGCATCATTGATATGAATACATTAAGACGAAACTCATATTTATTTGCAAACAAAATAATAATAATAATACATTCCATTTGTCTCACATTATATTTGTTTCACACAACATATAACCCATTAACTTCTTATAGTACCGTATGGTAAATGCATATTCTTGTTTGAGTGTTCCTACATGACACTGCTTTCAGAAAAGAGTAACTTGCCCCTTCAGTGCTTTCCCCTTTGTGAATATATGTGCATGACCGATCTCACTGCTTTCTCTTACTAAACTCATGCCAATGCCTTTTCACTTTTCACACTGTTCCCTCACAAGCAATTTGTCTTTGTGCTGCTGCTATCGATGTTATATAAAAAAAAAGCATATTTTCGTACTAACTTTGCTTATATGCTCTTATATGAATTATTTCACTCTTTGTGTCATATACACAACTTGTTAAATGTCAGACATGCTTTGCACTTTGTTGCTTGGTCTGCATTTATCAATTCCTAATTGAAGCAACCATACACAGTTTTGTAGGGGTGTAACAATATATTATGCCACAATATATCGCAATACAAAAATGCAACAATATGTATCATGGATAGTGACCATATGTATTGTGTATTGTTCACCCAAAATAAAAGATTACTGTGTGAGAAAGTTTGCAGAGTTTTAGTGTCAGTACTACATTAAACTACTATATATAATGTTGAATATAATGCATAACAATGCAATGGGGGCATATTTGTGGGTCCTGATAATGCCAAATGTCTCATGTTACCAGTAAAAGTGGCCTACATTATTTTAAATATATCTAGTCAGTGAAAGAGTGCAAGCATTTTCGTCTAAAATAATTCTGTATTTTCAGCTTCAGAATCATGAAAATTTTTATTCTAGTGTCACTATTGTCCTGTGCTTTGGGTTTCCAGCACCAAGTCCAAGCCTATTCATTTACACCCACAATGTAATTACAAATGTAGTATTTTAATCAACAGTACATCGCAATAATAGCTCAGTACCGTGATATGGATCAAATTGTGAAATGATGGTATCGTTACACCCCTAGTGTTTTTTATTTGAAATTTTGGTTGTAAATCTTGGAAAAAGATTTGCTGATAAATTGATCAAGAGTATTCTATTGACAGCATAAATTATATTTTAAAGTAGTCAAGTCACATTTATTTATAGCGCTTTTTACAATACAGATTGTTTCAAAGCAGCTTTACAGAGATAACAGGAAAATAATGCAAACAAAAAAGTTTGTTTCCAGAAGAGAATAGCATCACAGTCCAGATTAAGTTCAGTGATGTTTCATTTTTGTTTTAAAAAAAGTTATAAATTTAGTTCATTTATATATATATATATATATATATATATATATGTTATATATATAGCCGCTCTGGAGCTCAGTTCAGTTCAGTTGGTTTGAAACAATCAGAATAAAATCCAGTTCATCTGGTTGATGATCGAAGTCACACCGGTATGGAGACGGGTTTGTTGAGGATCAGTGCCGATGGCTGTCGTGTTGATGAGGCCTTCACAGGGGAGAGTCTAGTTGACACAAAATACAGTATATTCAAATAGAAAGCTGTATTAATATTGAACAATTTTATTGCTCACTGTATTCTGTATTGCTGACCGGTAGTGTATAGATATAGCTTGAATCTAATTTATTGTTTATTTCTTGTGGAAAGGTAAGAAAAACAAGCTGAGGCTGTACTACCTGTCCTGGCTGAGGAATAAGATCTTGCGTAATGATCCAGAGGTGGAAAAGAAACAGGGCTGGACCTCAGTGGGAGACCTGGAGGGATGTGTCAGCTACAAAGTAGGTGAGTCTATTTTAAACAAGTTTCTGTTTCAATGGACTATACCAACAAACATCATTGTGCTACATCTCAGACAATTTTACAGTATAGAAGGGCTAAACTCCTTTTAGAGCAAAAATTCAAGGTAAGCCAATGAAACATACTAAGTATTATAATTAAAAACACTTACAGTTATTATTATAAACACTGCATGGAAATACCAAGTGAACTCAATCTAGCGAACCAGAAGACGAAGTATAATCAGTCCTGTAAAGTAGCTAGTTGCCTGACAAATATTAAGTCTGGATCAAAAAGGCTTATCTTTCAAGGGTGATTCTTGTTGGTTGTATTTATAATCACAGAATGACACACAATAATAGAGCAAATTCAGATTTCAGTGTCATTATTTTGGTCAGTTTTGAAACATGCAGTGGTGATGCCAGAAATCTCCAAATGAACCTTGGTGAAATAGGATGGACTACATTTTTTTTGTCTTCTATATACAGTATGTATATATATATACAAAATATATATATCGTGACTTCTGTGTACCGTTACACCCCTAAAATATATATATATATATATATATATTAGGGGTGTAACGGTACACAGAAGTCACGGTTGGGTATGTAGCTCGCTTTTGGGGTCACGGTTTAGTACAATTTGGATACAATAGGAAAGATTGTCATTTTAGTTTTGTTTCGAGACCATTAGTATATTCTGGCAGCTGTGATTGGGTGGGACAGTGCCACCCTGGCCCTTATGTGGCCTCGCCACTGTTTCTATAATAATCTAGGCTAGAATGGTTTGATAAATGTCTTTCTTGCATGTAATCTCCATTTCGATTATAATTTAACACTAACTTCTTTCAGTTCGGTATGAAAAAATCAAGTTCCTGGTCATCGCCTTGAGGAGCGCTGTGGAGATCTATGCATGGGCTCCCAAGCCATACCACAAGTTCATGGCTTTCAAAGTAAGTCTCGTATGCTAGTAGAGATGATCTGTGTGAAATGTCACAAAGTATGCCAAAACATTTTTAGTCATATTCCATAACTGAAAAATTAATGAAATTAGAAATTAGAAATGAAAGAGATTGATATTACTACAATGACAAAGTCACATACTCAAATTCTTGTGTGTAAAATAATGAGTAATTATTAAATGGTAACACTTTACAATAAGGTTCATTAGTTAATGTATTAACTAACATGAACTAACCATGAGCAATACATTTGTTAGAAGTATTTATTAATCTTTGTTAATATTAGTTAATAAATATAACACTGTTCATTGTTTGTTCATGTTAGTTCACAGTGCATAAACTAATGTTAACATATACAACCTTTGATTTTAATAACATATTAGTAAATGTGAAAATTAATATTAACGAAGATTAATAAATGCTGTAGAAGTATTGTTCATTCTTAGTTCATGTTAACTAAGGTAGTTAACTAATGAACCTTATTGTAAATTGTCACCTATTAAATTATAAAACATTTGTGCATCATAGAAGTATTTGTCATACTCCCCATAAGTTATGCTGATTTTTTTTTTTTTTTTTTTAATTAAGTGAGCTACCGAGCAAGTTAATTATAACTTTCCTGTTGCTCAAACAGTAGAGTGTTGGCGCTTGCAGTGCCAAGGTCATGGGTTTGTTTCCCAGGGAAAGCAAGAACTGATAAGAATGTCAATGTGTACCTTGAAATGCAATGTAAGTCGCTTTGGATAAAAGCGTCTGCCAAATGCATAAAATGTAAATCTAAACTACGTCAAAAAAGCTGTGCCATAAAGTATTTTATTAATCAATAATCTGCCCCAGTAATTATAATTTGTGTGAAAATGAACAAAAGTTATTGGTGTTTTACTGCCACTAGTGTTCATCTGGAAACCACAGTGAATTGTAAAGAAAGGGTTGAAACATAAAGCTCTTGAAAGGTTTCTGAGATTCCTAGTACAGGACGTCCATAATTGCCAAGGCTCAGGAGGCAGTTATGGTCATAACCATACTTTCTAATGTGATATTTCTAATTAACTGATCTTTACATTTTATATATTCTTCCATTTGAAAAAAAAAAGGAATAGGACAGTGTAAGATTATGTTACTGGGGTGTTTTTGGAAATGGGTCATGTTTGAGTACGTGTCCTACTTAACTGCTGTCCTGAGAGACTTACTCTACTTCTGACATGAAGTTCTGCCGTTTATATTTATACCATTTAGATCAGATTGTTGTCCTTCCCATTTTTATGGACATGAAAACATAGTATGTTTGCAAAATGTCATTGAAAATATGTTCTTTTTTTCAAAGAAATTGTTACCTGAAGCTGGCTTCCTCAGTTTGGTGTAGCAATGGGCATCATGTTTAGCTGCTGAAGTTCTTGACGGATAAATGAAATGTGGAATGCAAAAAATTTCTTGTCACCAAATTAGTTTTAATGCTGCTAAATATGAACATTCTGGAAAAAATTGTGTAATTATGATTGCATCGGTAATGCATCAGGAATGAACACATGCTCTTTGTGCCTGCAAATATCGGACTGAGTGCGTTGACCCACAATTAATTGTCCTTCATGCAACACATGATCTTATATATGTTATTACACACAACACCCCTGTACGTTCTGATCATCATATAAAATCAGGTGATTGCTCACTGCAATGATTAACTTTAGATCTTGTGGACACACAACAGCAGTGTCTGATAGGAGGCGGATCATGTGAGCTCCACTCTCATTGGTAGTCACTGCATCAAGTCGTTCCTCATTTGCATAAAGCTGCATTTTTCTCAAAACTGGACTGGCCCACATGCTGTCACCTAGGGTCACTGTGTTTGCTTCTCTGGAAGTCACCAGCTCTCATAGAATGTGTGTGTATCCAGATCACACCAAGCCACTGATGTGCACGAGTCCAACTCAATAAATAAGAAACAAATGGAAAGTGTCACTGTAAATCTCTTAATAAGCATGAACTGATGTTTTTGTCGTGGCTGGTATGACTTTGTATTGTCAAACTTTGTTTTTTAATATGCTGTGTCAGGTTCGAATCGTTTTTTTTTTTTTAAAGATGAGGAATGCATCCTCTGTGTGCAACAAATTGTTTTCTGATAAATCGAAGTGCAACAAACTGCCAAAATGGTTTAAAATATTTTGTATAAATGAATTTTTGAAGTCAGCATAATTGCACATAATTATGACCCATAATTGTTTTCTTGAAAGACTTACTTCCAGAACTTTCAAGAACTTCCTACGCAGCCCCAAAAGACCAGTCACTGAGTCTCAATTGAAAAAACAACAACTCTGACATCCTCTGGTTTATGATGTCAGAAGCCCAAAAGCTGTGCTCACACCATCAGCGTTTGCCCTTTAACAGATTTAAAACGGTCTCTGTGTAAACAGCAAAAACCTCTGAAAACGATGACGTCATGCACATGCGTATTATTGGTTCAGTCTTTAGTGTTTCATCGCCATGCCTGGCAGCAGAATACAGCGTTTTTTTAGTCGTTTTCACATGATTCGCACTAGAGTTTATCCATCCTTATTTTTCAGTAGATGAGTAACTCAGTTGTTGTTTATCTTCGGTCAGTCCTTCAGCTCACTGCCTCAGAAGCCCCTCTCAGTTGACCTGACGGTGGAGAATGGACAGAGGTTAAAGGTCATCTATGGGTCTCACTCTGGCTTTCATGCTGTTGATGTGGATTCAGGGACGCCCTTCGACCTGTACCTGCCCAGTCATGTGAGTATCCCAGCAAGCACTTGTCTACACCCGTGATAGTGCAACTGTCTGTTGTAATTAGATTTTTTATTTATTTTTATTTTTTTTGGGGGGGGTCATGCTAGCATGCTAGGTCACTGAAAAAATCAAGCAAACATCTAATGGGGTCAGCTGTTACATTGTGTTCAAATAAATGGCCCAATGTTGTCTGCACTGATGGTGGGACAATTTAGTGGATCTGTCACCACTGAAAATGGTTAAGACCATAAATTCACAAAAACACTTAACTGATACATACTGTATGCATACATTAAAACTATTTGAACAGTCATAGTATAAAATATGTCAGAATATTTTATTTAGCATTTTGAAAATGAGTGTCCCTGCATAGTACTGCTCCTGTTTTATAGGAAGTATAGTTTTTTTTTATTTGTTGGCTTGTTATTTTACAATCACTTTTGCACTAATTTTAGAACTGTGATGTCATGTTTAAAAACTCAAAACGGTCTTCACTTGTAACAGCCTGTCCAATTTTCACAACACTGCATTTGTATCATATCTTCAAAGAAACCTTGCACTTGCAGAATCATTTGTTTATCATCATGAAATATCTTAGTGAAACTCAGTGCCAGTAATCAGTATCTTGTGTGTGAGAGATCTAAATTAATGTTCCCGTGTAGTTGTTTGTACAATCATTAAATATTGTTGTACAATACATGTGATATTTCATAATGGTACTACATGTAAATGCTGTAAAAGAGCTAGTCGAGAGAATATTACAGGACGGCTGCTCCCTCATAGTCGACTAAACGTTAATTGACAAAAAGAAGCTTGGTCAACTTAATTTTAATCAGTCGGTTAGTCACAAATAAAATAAAAACGTTATCACGCAGTAGATCGCTAGCGTGGCCGGTCCATGCGGTAATATGTCCGGCAGAAAATCCAGTGTTGGATCATTTAGAGAGAGTAAAGAATGACCACAAAAAGGTGACGTGCAACCTCAAACATGACATCATTTAAAACATGCTAGTAGCCTAACGTTATCCACTTTACATGGCCTCTCGCTGTATCGTTAACATAACCTAGATAGGCCTAAATGATAGGCTAATGTTAGGCGCAAATCCAAGTGTTCGTGCGGAGTGTGGAAGCTAAATTAGTACCACTCTTACTAAAAAACATGTTTAACTGGGACACACTGTGACTTCAGAGAGAACAAGCGGCGATGAAAACCGGCAGTTTTGTCGGCTGCATCTGGACCAAAAAGCTACGCTTGAACACACAGCACAGACTACAGCCGACTGCTAACTAGCACGTGCGTTCTGTGCCTGTGTGCGAGGAATTAAAGGGGTAGTTCACCCCAAAATTAACATTTTGTTATTACTCACCCTCATGTCGTTCCAAACCCATAAGGCCTTCGTTCATCTTCAGAACACAAATTAAGATATTTCTGATGAAATCTGAGAGGTTTCTGTCCCATTATAGACTGCAAAGTAACGACCACTTTCAAGGCCCAGAAAGGAAGTGAAGACATCGTTAAAATATTCCATGTGACTCCAGTGGTTCAACCTTAATGTTAAAAAGCAACGAGAATACTTTTTGTGCGCGCAAATTTTGTGACTTTATTGAAGAATTTCTTCTCTTCTGTGTCATTCTCCTATGCTGTTGACGTAGTAAATACACTGCAGTGCTTCCAGGTTTTACGTTTGCTGCTATAGGTGGTAACACTTTACGGTAAGGGTACATGAATTATCATGAATTCATGTATAAATTAATGCATGAATTATGCATTCATTCATGCATTAATATCTCATGAATCATCAGGAACTAACACGAGTTCAACGTTTTCATTCATGACTTCATGGATAAACAACACCTTAATTAAAACATGAACTAAGATGAGCACATCATCATGAATTATGATTTATTACGCATGATCATGATGTTTTCTTTGTTCACAGTTATACCACCATTAATAGCACATTGTTCATCAGTGTTTCAAAGGACCTAGTCACCACTTTAGTTGAGGGGCCACACACATGATGAAGTCATTGATAGATAATGCTTAGTTAATGATGACTACTGTCTTTGGATGTCAACAGAATTTGTGTGCTATGAGCTGTGATTGGTCTATTTTGTGGTCTGTCCAATACAGTAGTCATCATTAACTAAGCATTATCTATCAATGACTTCATCATGTGTGTGGCCCCTCAACTAAAGTGGTGACTAGGTCACTGGCCTAGACAAAGAACAAAGAAAACATAATGATCATGAGTAATAAATCATATTTCATGATGATGTGCTCATCTTAGTTCATGTTTTAATTAAGGTGATGTTCATCCATGAAGTCATGAATGAAAAACGTTGAACTCGTGTTAGTTCCTGATGATTCATGAGATATTAATGCATGAATGAATGCATAATTCATGCATGAATTTATACATGAATTCATGATAATTCATGTACCCTTACCGTAAAGTGTTACCCTATAGGCTATATATTATTTATTACATTTTATATATAGTATATCATTTTGTTTAAGTTCAGACCTCTGAGTTTTCATTCAATGTTACGGTTACTTGTCCTTCAGCCTGATTATGTTTGCACTGATATTTCTCTTTTAAGTGTTTCAGTTTGCCGTATATTTATTTGTTTGTTTATCATTTATATGTCCTACATTTTTTAAATATTTTTGTAAAATGCATTTTTTTTAAAGATAAGGTGTTATTTATATTATAGGTTATTTATTTTGATCTCAAAATAAGTCTTAATATCAGAAAGTACATGCAATGTTTTTGCTGGTGTCGCTGCGGCAAGCTTGATGTACGTGATATATTGCTTAATTTATATTTTAAATGCTCATTATTATGTGCTGTTTGTGTTGCCTGTCTGGCTTACTTTAAAAGCATAGCAAAGAATTGATAACTGTACTTCTATATTTCCATCAATCCATAATCCATAATTCCATCCATCTTGCCTTTGTTTATTTAGCCAGAGATTCTCATTACAAGGGTCCAGAAACACAGTAATTTCAAATCTGAAAACATGGAATAATAATTCAGATTTCAATTCAGTGTTTAACCAAGTTTTGTACCACAAAACCACAGTTTTGTACCATCATACTGTAGATCGATATTTTGCACCTTTAATTTGTTTCACAAGTAATCAGAATGATCTTGGTTTTGGGGTGAAATGTGTTTTCGTGAGATTCAAAAGCAGGCATATGAAAATGCCGTCACCACATCACACTCGTTTTCCTTCTACCAAACGCTACAGTTTAGAGATGGCATAAATATGTACAGCATGTAGAACAAAATGTAATGTGTGAAAAATGTGATGATATAGAGCTGCATTTGACTGAATTGCTGACGTCCCCACACACCCACACAGCAGTGTATCCTTTACAGCGAGGAAGAGCGAAGACCGTAGTGTTCATCCACCACCCCCTCCTAGCTACGGCCCACACTCCTCTGAGGTGTCCCACATAGTTACAGACTAGTTCACCCTCAGTGTGTGTGTGTGTGTGTGCTAGTTTCTCAAAACTGATCTCTCATCCCAAAATAACTCTGCAGCCTTTGCTACATTCCCAAAGCTAAAGCCCATTGAAATGACCTGGTATTTCAGTTTTTTTTTTTTTTTTTTTTCTAATAACAGGCAGCAGATAAATGTAGAGTTGAACTAGCGGCAAGAAACAGAACTGGAAGCTGGGCGGCCCTAAATCATGTAGCCTTCCATACCAACATTTTCTTATTTATTCCCTCCCATTCTCTCATTCATTCTGTCACTTTCATATTCTCACACACATTGCTTTTAATGCAATTGCATTTTTCCATCTTTCACATAGTTGTTGTCTTTCACTTGCACACACTCATTAGCGAAGTCCTTCCACACTCAAGCTGCTCTTTGCGTGGTGTAATTCTGCTTCTCCCACTTGGGAACACACTCCGCTTGTGTCGGTGTGTTTGCGCGGCTGGCGCTCATGAGAATCCCACGGCAGAGGATAAGGATTTCTCTGCGGCTCTGGATGCCCGTATTGATGCTCAGGATTGTGGTGGCTCTACAGATGGATGGCAGTACAGTGTGTGTGAATTTATTTCTGAGTCAGGCAAGTACAGTGTGTACAGTGTGTGATTGTGGAAATGACATAGACATGTAAGTACAAATGATTGAGAATATCTATTCTAATGCTTTGTAGTAGCTTAAAAAGTGGTTAAGATTTTATTTTTTATTAACTCCTTTCTTGAGACAACACTTCCATTGACAGAATTTTCCAGCTTTCCATGTTTTCACTGTTATACACTAGGGGCACTTTTACGCATCCCCCGAAAGAGTAAAGAATCTTCAGATCAAATAACAGGCAAAAAAAAGAAGCAAAAACAAGGGATAAAAGCATCGCTTATGCACGTTGTAGTCTTTTGTAATCACTTCGATTTTCTTGTGTAAATTTTCTGATTTTCTGTTTTTTTTTATAAAACTTACCCACATTCAAGTGTTGATTAAAAAAAGAATGCATGAAGCTAGAGTAAAATGTTTTTTTGTTTTGTTTTAAAGCAAAGGCCCTGTTCTTTCTTTTGATAGATTGCATGTTCAGATATTCATACAACAAAATATTCTGGGGACCAATTTTTGTGAAAATTTTCAAAAACGCTGGTGGCTGCTGGCAACTTTTTTTAAAAAATGCTAGCGGGGAAAGAGTTAACACTAAAATAATGATTAGAGGTGGGGTGATATACCAGTAGACCAGATGAACCAGTCGAAATTTGTCACCCGGCAGAGAATTTGGATTATCGTTGGTTCTACTCACGCGATGTTGATGTGATGCTTGTTTTAAAAACAAGTGTTTTAAAACTGTTAAAATGCAATAAGCAGCGAAAGAGTGCACACTGTCTGAGAGATGGTTTCTGAGCGCTGTCTGCGAGATGCATGATTGAATACATGGGGACTGAACTGAGTTCTAATTGCCGCCTTATTGGGATTCAACCGTTAAATACACATACTTATTTGTCAAAATGCCGTCTTTGCAAGTATCCTCGTAAACATTAATTTATGTCTTAAGTAAACAGTTGAGAATAAAAATATTAACATTGTGTAACATTATATTGGATCCGTGCATTTTGTCTTAAAGTGACAGCAACCTAATAAACCTGCGGTCTTCTGTGACATTAATGTTAATCAAACAACAAAAAAGAGACTTTCTCGATGCGATTCACTGAATCACTTGTCAAGTATATTTATATAGCGCTTTTCACAATATAAATTGTATCAAAGCAGCTTCACAGTATCAATCAAATAACATAACAATGTTTGTTTCTTAGTTGAAAAAACATCCACGTTTGGTACGGCTGATCAATGGTATTAATGCTTGGTTAATTCATTTGAATATCCCCAACTGAGCAAGCCAAAGGCAACAGTGGCAAGGAACCGAAAAACTCCAAGTGACCTACTGGTGTCCTAAAACTCCATCAGGTGACTTAATGGAGAGAAAAAAACCTTGGGAGAACCCAGGCTCAGTCGGGGGGGCCAGTTCTCCTCTGGCGTTTATGAACTAGATGCCGAATTTACAGTAACTGTAGTTATCGGGTCCAGGCAAAGCTCCTAGTCAGATCCGGATACGACCTGGATCCGGCAGGCTGCGGGAAAACCTCGGGATAAACAAAGACAGTAAAATTAGCGTAGATGCCATTTTTCTTATGATGTAACGAGTACATCAGGATTTAAGGGAAGTGTTCCCAGTTCCGGCTGACCTAATCTGCCTAATGAGCCTAACATTGAATTATAGAAGTCTATAATGTATTATGTGAATGCTAGGTCAAAGAGATGTGTTTTTAGTCTAGCTTTGAACTGACAGAGTGCGTCTGCTTCCCGGACAATGGTAGGAAGACTTTTGTTTTGAAAAGTTTTGGTGCTAAAAAGGAAAAGGATCTACCGCCACCAGTCGATTTTGGTATTCTAGGTATTATCAACTGGCCCGAATTTTGAGATCGCAATAGATGTGAAGGACTATAATGCGTTAAGAGCTCGCTCAAGTACTGCGGAGCTAAACCATTTAGTGCTTTGTAAGTAATCAAAAATATTTTAAAATTTATACGATGTTTAATAGGCAGCCAATGCAGTGTTGACAGAACCAGGCTAACATGGTCATATTTCCTGGTTCTAGTAATAACTCGAGCGGCTGCGTTTTGAACTAGCTGTAGTTTATTTATTAAGCGTGCAGGGCAACCACCCAGTAGAGCATTACAATAATCTAGTCTTGATGTCATGAAAGCATGAACTAATTGTTCCGCATTTGTTAATGAGAGCATATGTCGTAATTTAGATATATTTTGAAGATGGAAAATGCGGTTTTACAGATACTAGACACTTGACTTTCAAATGAAAGATTGCTATCAAAGAGCACACCCAGGTTCCTAACCGACGGTGAAGACTTAACAGAGCAGCAATCAAGTGTTAGACAGTATTCTAGGTTATTACATGTGGAAGTTTTTTGTCCAATAATTAGAATCTCTGTTTTTTCAGAGTTTAGTAGTAGGAAATTACTAGTCATCCAATTTTTATATCAGCTATGCATTCCGTTAATTTTGTGAATTGGTAAGTTTCGTTAGGTTTTGAAGAAATATAGAGCTGAGTACCATCGGCATAACAGTGAAAGCTAATTCCATGTTTCCTAATGAGATCTCCTAATGGCAGCATGTACAGAGTGAACAGCAGCGGTCCTAGTACTGAGCCTTGTGGTACGCCATACTGAATTTGTGATCGATTAGACATCTCTTCATTTACTGCTACAAACTGATAACGATCAGATAAGTATGATTTACACCATGCTAGTGCAATTCCACTAATGCCAACATAGTTTTCTAGTCTATTTAAAAGAATGTTGTGGTCAATTGTGTCAAATGCAGCACTAAGATCAAGTAACACTATTAGAGAGATACAACCACGATCGGATGAAAAGAGCAAATCATTTGTAACTCTGAGAGCGGTCTCAGTACTATGGTACGGTTTAAATCCTGACTGAAAATCCTCGCAGATATAATTTCTTTCAAGAAAGGAACACAGTTGTGAGGATACTGCTTTTTCTAATATCTTTGACAGAAAAGGCAGATTTGAGATCGGCCTGTAATTGACTAATTCTGAAGGATCAAGTTGCGTTTTTTTAACAAGCGGTTTTATCATAGCCAGCTTAAAGGTAAAGACAAAGACGAATTAATGATATTAAGAGGATCTATGATGTCTGGAAGCATATCTTTCAGTAGCTTAGTCGGTATAGGGCTAACATACAAGTTGTCGATTTAGATAAATGAACGAGTTTGCAGAATTCTTCCTCCTACAAATGAATACAATTTCTCCTCAGGGAGACTACAATGCACTCCCTGATGCAATACTGTAGTATACGGTTGCATAGTTATAATTTTCTCCCTGATATTATCAATCTTATAAGTGAAGAAGTTCATATAGTCATTAGTGTTGCTCGGAAACTTCTCTGCTTGAAGCTTTCTTTTTCGTTAGTTTAGCCACTGTTTCAAATAAGTATCTAGGATTATGTTTATTTTCTTCTAATAGGGTTGAAAAATAAGCAGATCTAGCAGCTTTTAAGGCCTCTCTGTAAGCAATCAAGCTTTCTTTCCATGAAATCCGAAATACCTCTTGTTTTGTTTTCTTCCAGTTGCGCTCCATTTTTCTGGCTGCTCTCTTAAGGGCCTGAGTGTGCTCGTTGTACCACGGCGTTGGACTATTTTCTTTAATCTTCTTTAAGCGCAACGGAGCAACTGTGTCTAAAGTGCTGGAAAAGAGAGAGTTAAAAGTTTCTGTTGCAATATCAAGTTCTTCTAAGCTATCCGGGATGCTGAGATGATGAAACTGATTAGGAAGATTATTGATAAACCAATCTTTAGTGGCAGAAGTTATAGGTCTAACATATTTATATCACGGAGTTGGCTTTGCAGCCTTGGCTAAATGTAATTTACATGAGACTAGATAATGGTCTGAGATGACATCTATTCCATGTGATAGTATTATATCTAGAGTATGATTACGACAATGAGTAGGTCCTTACACGTGTTGTCTAACTCCAATTGAGTTTACAATGTCTTTAAGTGCCAATCCCAATGCATCTTTTTCATTATCTACATGTATATTAAAATTACCAACAATTAGTACTTTATCTGCAGCCAATACTAATTCTGATAGAAAGTCCGCAAATTCTTTGATAAAATCTTTGTGGTGCCCTGGTGGCCTGTATACAGTAGCCAGCAGAAATCTCAAACGTGATTTATCGTTAACACTATATATGTTTACATTAAGCACCAACACTTCAAAAGAAGTATATTTAAAAATAGATTTCTTAGTGGTTTTGAAAATATTACTATAAATTACAGCAACACCTCCCCCTTTGCCTTTTAGACGAGGTTCATGTTTATAACAGTAATCTTGTGGGGTGGACTCATTTAAAGTAATGTAATCGTTTGGTTTTAGCCAGGTTTCTGTCAAACACAGCACATCTAGGTTAGAATCTGAAATCATATTATTAACTATGAGCGATTTTGAAGTAAGGGATCGAATATTCAGCAACCCAAGCTTTATAATTTGCTCATCTGTATTATATCTGTTTTTTATTTGTTGAACATCAATTAAATTTTTTAACTGACGTTTTTTGGATTTCCAAATTCGGGGAACAGACAGTCTCTATATGATGATATCTGGGTAAAAGAGGCTCTATGTGATGGGATTTATCTGACCTTGGTGACGCGAGGCTGCTAGCAGACAGTCGGTTTAGCCAGTCTGTCTGCTTCCTGACCTTAGCCCCAGATTGTCATGTTAAGATTAAGACTATGAGCCAAATTACTAGAGAGAAGAGCAGCACCATCCCAGGATAGATGAATACCATCTCTTTTCAACAGGTCAGGCTTTCCCCAAAAACTTTTCCAACTGTCTATGAATTCTATATTATTCAATGGACCAACCATTGAGTGAGGCCAATCTGCTAACTATCTCATCACTCCTGCGAACAGGAAGGGGGCCAGAGCAAATTACAGTGCCTGACATCGTACTTGCGAGTTCACACACCTCTTTAATATTCATTTTGATGATCTCCGACTGGCGGAGTCGAACATCATTAGTGCCGACATGAATAATGATCTTAGAGAATTTACGATTAGCATTAGCCAGCGCTTTTAATTTTGCTCTGATGTCAGGCGCTCTGGCTCCCGGCAAACATGTGACTATGGTGGCAGGTGTCTCTATTTTCACGTTCTGTGTGATCGAATCACCAATTACCAGGGCACAATCAACAGAATTCTCAGTCGGTGTTTCACTGAGTGGGGCAAATCGATTTGTTATGGTAATCGGAACGGAAGAGTGTTTTTTTTAATCCGCGACTAGAGCGATTTCTCACGGTCACCCATCTGCCCTGCTGCATGGGCTCTACTTCAGCCGGAACCGAGTTCACTATGCTAGGCGCATCCAAAATAGTATCTAAAGCTCTAGTACTATCCTTACTATCCTCAATTAAAGTTTGGATGTGTGTCTCTAGCTCTGAAATCTTCTCCGTCAGCCTGACTGTCTCCTTGCATTTATCACAAATAAATCCTATATTGCCATCAGAGAAGGCTATACTAAACATATGACATGTGACACAGGTGACAATAACAGGACAAGACATTACTCACCGTTTGTGTTGACTGATTCTTTCTTACCTGGGCTTTTATGAACTTTTTATGCTAACAATAACGGAAGCTAGCGATGTAAGGTTAATCTGAGATGGTGGGTAAACTGTATTTAGTAATATAAACAACTAGAAATGATAGTAAATGATGGTTCAAAACAGAAAGAAATCCGAAGCTAATACGAGGCTTAGAGCTTACAGCCTCGACGCAAACAAACTCACAGCAGGCAGGAAGGCAGAGCAATCGATCGACTTGTGTCTCACTTTAAGAAGAATAAATGTATATTTAATTTACACATCGAAGATATGCAGTGTTTTTACAATTTGTACAATTTATGTAGGCTAGAATTCCTTATTTCTAGTGTTTTGAAGTTTTTCAGATAGGTCTTTGTTCTATTCTATATAGTTATATAAGTCCTATATATAGTCCTGTTGCTTATAATTAGTTCCTTTGTTCTTATTTGATCACTGACTGTTTACTTGTCTTCAGTGAGTTTGAGGGTTTACATAGGCTAGTATTTGTATATTATCAAAAGTTTTGATGATATAAAATCTTTTTTGAAGCAAAAGTAACTATATTGTGTTGTATATCATGAAATAAAATTACTCATATTGTTATATAAGATTTGTATTTGTATTTGTGCAGTTATTTCTTGCTCTTAATTATATAAAAAAAAATACTTAGGTGTTTGTTTAAATCAAGTATTTAATTTGACACAAATGATGAGGAGAGGTTTGTAAATGCTGTTTGAACTTACCGGCATCACATGGTGGCTGCTAACCCTTATGTACCCTGATTTCATTCTTTAGTCATTTTGAAAGTAATTGTTGTTATGTTCACATAGTGTTATTGCCCTGAAATGCCTGCAGTGGTTCAGCCTTGGCAATGTCCATAAAGTCAGGCATTTAGGGTTGACATTTACATGTCGTCATATTTACTATCAGGTGTGTTTTTTTTTTTTTTGTGTAACTCGTCAAGGGCCAAGGGAGGTTATAGATAGGCGTAGGCATAGGTGTAGATCAGAGTAATCCCAAAAATATCTTTATTGATAAAATATGCAATAATAGGAGTGCTTTTTACAATTAGGTGAGGCAGAAAAGAAAAAAAAATATTTACCAACACTAAGAATAAAGAAAAATTGCTTTAAATTGCTTTGTTTTTTGTTTCAACATCTCACCGACCCCCTACTCTCTCCCCAAAGGCTGATGTCTGATTTAAATGATGTCTAATTTAAATTAATTCACCCAAAAAACAAAAATTCTCTCATTAATTATTCACCCTCATGTCGTTCCAAACCCGCAAGACCTTCGTTCCTCGGAACACAAATTAAGATATTTCTGATATTTCCTAGGGCTTTCTGACCCCACATAGCCAGCAACGCCATTGCAACTTTCAAGGCCCAGAAAGGAAGTGAAGACGTCATTAAAATAGTCCATGTGACTACAGTGGTTCAACCTTAATGTTATGAAGCGACTAGAATACTTTTTCTTTGCAAACAGTGAGGCAGCATTCTGGCGCAGCATTCAAACTACTTCAGAGACCCTTCAGGATCACTTACATAAAAATATTACATACATTATTTGACAAGTTACATTCATTTTATTAACACTAATATAATTAAGTCAATTGGTATTATAAAAAAAAAAGATTTGTTGTGCCCTTAATATTACAGCCTAAGTTATTTATGACAATATATTTTGGACGTGTTTGTCTCTCAAATTTTCAAATTTTATTTTTCTAAAAATTATGTTCTATCTCTGTTTAAAAAAACGAAATTAAACTGACTTAATTATATTATGCATAAATGTTAATGTTAAATATCTCAACTATACATAACCTATAGAATTAAACTCAATAATATTGTCACCTTATTAAACAATATCTTTACATTTGATTTATTTTATTAATATTATCATTTTTTGGGAAAATACCTATTGCGATGCATTTTTGTGACAGCGTGTGACGTGCTTCCGTAAATTAACACATTATTGAAGAAAACATACAGCCTATATTTGCAACTTTCAAATGAAAATAGGTAGTCATTTTGTTTATATACATTGCCTTAGCATAATAATTGGCTGTAATACTTTTATGTTACGACCAGCTGACCCTTGCTGTATTACATGCCGTGACCAGTAAATGTGCTATGGATAATTTGACAGCATGGCATACACACAGTACAGTAGAGTGATGTACTTATGACTTCTGTATTTGTTAAGCCAGTTACCGTTCTCCTCTTTATAACAGAATATCTGTGTGTTTCAGATCCAAGGTCTGATTCGTCCGCATGCCATCATCATCCTCCCCAGCAGCAGTGGGATGGAGCTGTTGCTGTGTTACGAGGATGAGGGCGTCTATATCGACACCTATGGCCGCATCACCAAGGAGACGGTTCTGCAGTGGGGGGAGATGCCCGCCTCTGTCGGTGAGTTTCAGCTCTCCAAAAGAACAGCTGCAACATCGATGAACATTAGCTTGTAAATAATGTACAGTACGGACATGCAATGATTTATCTATAGATAATGCAGCTTCATTTTAATGTTTTTTTGATGCAATTGTCTAAATGCGGTCTGGTCGTAAGCTATTTTACTGCTCTTGAGGTGCAGTTTTTGTACTGACAGGTGACTGATGAGATTCTAAATGCGAAAAAGCAAAAGTCATTTGTGTGGATGAGTCATCTTTCAGCCCACTTCCTACATATGAGCAGATTTGTGTGTGGAGAAAGTCACAGCAGTCCTGTGTTAAGACCTGTTTACACCAAGAAGAAGGATCCTCACACTTTTTCGGAACTTTGTGCATTTTCTCCCTTTGTTCAGTTCATTTAGGCAAATATGAACACGGCAATCACGCTCAGATCTGCACCAAAACAATCGCTCTCAGATCACCTGATGGAGGTGGTCTCGGCCCGATTGAAAACGAACTATGAGGTGGTTCAGTTGAGGTGAAAATGCAATCTGACCCAACGAACCAAGCGGTATTGTAATTCATAACGGGAAATGTGTTATATAAAAAGCAGATTCTGTAAAAAGTCTGATTCTGTGAGGTGAGCACATTGGTTATCATAGTTGAAAAGCAAAGAGCACCTCTTCATCTTAAAATGTTGTTCATAATGTTGCTCTTCTCCCTGCACTGCAAGAATACTGTTCTCGACGAAGCCTTGATTCCTACTCTAACGGCATTATAAATTAATTATTAATTTATGGGAATAAATTAGTAGAGTGGGAATGTGTCCCTGTTCTAGCATGTACTATCATGAATGATGACTGAAACTTTGTATTACTAGCACTTCTCGTGTTTCTTATGATAAATCACGAAGCAAACTTGTCAGTTCATCTTGAGCAATAAGATGATAAGATGAGCAATAAGCTTTTCCACTGCATGGTACGGCACGGTTCGGTTCAGTACGGCACGCTTTGGCGCTTTTCCACCGCATGGCACGGTACGGCTCGGCTCGGTACGGCTCACTTGTGGCACTTTTCCACTGCATGGTACGGTGCAGTACGGCTCGCTTCGGGCTTGCTTTAAATGGTACCACCTCTGTTGAGGTTCCAAGCGTACCGTACCGGTTCTAAAATGTGACGTGACAACACTGCAGATCACTGATTGATCAGACAGACAGAATCGTCACTACCAGCGTCATTGTATTTGCGTTCGAGACATCAAACCCGCTAGATTTAAATAGCCAGTAACAGCAACCGCTGTAGCACGTTTTAAAACTGCTTGCTTGAAGAAAAAAGAAAGAAAAAAAAATGTCCAAAAAAGAAATGGCTGAATCGTGGTCAGTGGACGAAGTGCAGACGTTCATCTCGTTGGTTGCCGAGGAGCAGATAAACTATAACGATCAGTCTATAATCCCACCCATTTTGAAGCGGTACTAACTGCAGTGGAAAAGCAAACCGAGTTAATGCGAGCCGAGCCGTGCCGTGCCGAGCCGAGTCGTACCACGCAGTGGAAAAACGAAGCGAGCCGAACCATTCCGCGCTGAGTCGAACCGTACTGAGCCGTACCATGCAGTGGAAAAGCGCCATGAGAGGACAGTTTAATCACATGTGACTTGCCTACATTTTGGTACACTTTGAAATGTTGCCTTGTGAAAGAGACCAAACCAAGAAGAAAATTCTACATTGCTAAATGATGTTTTATTAACAAAGCTCGGGAGGAGCACGTTCTACCCAATAAGTACGATTGGGGGCTGTCACGTAGATATCCGTGACCATATACATACATGTTCCCTCATTTCACAGGTGCACACACAGCATACATTTACATTGATTTTTGGGATGCTGGAAAGACATAAAAGGTTTGGGTGCAATATATGTAGGATTATTGTGTGTAACAATGTGAGACTAATGTTGTGTAAATGTTGTGTTAGACTTGCCTATAGTTTGGTATGTTCCGTAGGCAGGCCACGACGTTAAGATGGCCATGGTAACATTCAGTAGGCAGGGTGTGAGCGTGGCGTGAGCGTGGTCCGAGTACCGCCACTGTTTGGTACAATAGACTGTTGTTGTTTCCTGAACGTGTTTCCTGAACTGTATATTTAACTGTATATTTATTTTTCATTTATTTTTGGTGTTTCTGCTCCGTGGGATTTTTCTACTTTTTGCATTGAACGGATTCCTGCTTGTTCTGGTCAGGTCACCTCATTGCCTCTAACCGTAATGGTCATCCACAACAGGGGCCTATATACACTCACCTAAAGGATTATTAGGAACACCATACTAATACTGTGTTTGACCCCCTTTCGCCTTCAGAACTGCCTACGTGGCATTGATTCAACAAGGTGCTGAAAGCATTCTTTAGAAATGTTGGTCCATATTGATAGGATAGCATCTTGCAGTCGATGGATATTTGTGGGATGCACATCCAGGGCACGAAGCTCCCGTTCCACCACATCCTAAAGATGCTCTATTGGGTTGAGATCTGGTGACTGTGGGGGCCATTTTAGTACAGTGAACTCATTGTCATGTTCAAGAAACCAATTTGAAATGATTCAAGCTTTGTGACATGGTGCATTATCCTGCTGGAAGTAGCCATCAGAGGATGGGTACATGGTGGCCATAAAGGGATGGACATGGTCAGAAACAATGCTCAGGTAGGCCATGGCATTTAAACGATGCTCAATTGGCACTAAGGGGCCTAAAGTGTGCTAAGAAAACATCCCCCACACTATTACACCACCACCACCGGCCTGCACAGTGGTAACAAGGCATGATGGATCCATGTTCTCATTCTGTTTACGCCAAATTCTGACTCTACCATCTGAATGTCTCAACAGAAATCGAGACTCATCAGACCAGGTAACATTTTTCCAGTCTTCAACTGTCCAATTTTGGTGAGCTCTTGCAAATTGTAGCCTCTTTTTCCTATTTTTAGTGGAGATGAGTGGTACCCGGTAGGGTCTTCTGCTGTTGTAGCCCATCCGCCTCAAGGTTGTGCGTGTTGTGGCTTCAGAAATGCTTTTGCTGCATACCTCGGTTATAATGAGTGGTTATTTCAAAGTTGCTCTTCTATCAGCTTGAATCAGTCGGCCCATTCTCCTCTGACCTCTAGCATCAAAAAGGCATTTTCGCCCACAGGACTGCCACATACTGGATGTTTTTCCCTTTTCACACCATTCTTTGTAAACCCTAGAAATGGTTGTGCGTGAAAATCCCAGTAACTGAGCAGATTGTGAAATACTCAGACCGGCCCGTCTGGCACCAACAACCATGCCACGCTCAAAATTGCTTAAATCACCTTTGTTTCCCATTCTGACATTCAGTTTAGAGTTCAGGAGATTGTCTTGACCAGGACCACACCCCTAAATGCATTGAAGCAACTGCCATGTGATTGGTTGATTAGATAATTGCATTAATGAGAAATTGAACAGGTGTTCCTAATAATCCTTTAGGTGAGTGTATGTAGTCGACTCACCTCTGTTAGCTCTTTAGCTGGAAAATAACATTATTCAAGAACCGCTATAAAGCCAAAACAATCTCTTTTACCTTAAATTATGTTTACCTCTGTAAAGCTGCTTTGAAACAATCTACATTGTTAAAAGCGCTATATAAATGAAGATGACTTGACTTGACTTGTACATTTCTTTGACTTGGACAGTCTTTTCGGCAACCCTTCCGCCACCCCGCCTCCTCACTCTCGGCTAGTTACTATCCTAGGCAGGGATACGGGGAGTACTCTGGGTTCGGGACACATGCTGAGCTGAAGCCCGCCCCTGGACAGCACGCCAAATACACATATACCTTTACTCTAATTATTTGTAAGTGTAAACTCATAAAGTCCCTGTTTCGGAACAAAACAAATCTACAGATCTGAAAAGGCCCTAAGAAAACAGCAGTCTGTCACCACAACTAGAACATATTGTTGGAATCACTTTCAGAGCTAAATATATGCATTAATGTTCTGAAAACATAACTGAAGCACACTCTTACAATAAAACATACCGGTATCATCTGTTGATGTGGACGCTTATAAAGTTTTTTTTGTTGGTGTGAACGGGCTTTTAAATATGCCGTGGTCTCAGCTTGGAGGATGTGACAAAAGTTTTCTTCTGAGATCTACTGTGTGTTCAGTATAATAATCAAGAGACGGTACAAGACTTACATAGTCTCACATTCCCTTACTTTACCAGAGCTCAACATTAAAGCAGTGTTCCTTAAAAGAGGTTTCAAGACAACTTAATCTCTAAAGTGGTTCCAGTCTAGATAGTCTGCACAATAGTAAGACTATTAGTCTTAGATTGAGGCGACTATTGTGTAGAACTTTACATCGTTGAATAACCACATCAGTCTGGGAAATCTTCTCCATGCGGCTGTTGGCAGAGGAATATTTGAATGAATCAGTGCTAATGCCATTACCATGGTTGAGTCTATTTGCACCAGATGAGTGGTGATGGACCAGACTAGCTGGTCTTCAGGATATCCTGTGTTTTGGATGCATGTCTCTGGCATGGGATGTTGGTTAGCTGCTGCTCTGACAGGTCAGTTTAGAAACTATTGGCCAAAATGTGGAAAATTATCAACAAAAATGTACTGTACACAAAATGATAGTATTAATCTTGTAATCTTGTTTTCACAAGGAACAGACTGCCATTCAAATATGTACACTGACTCATCACAAGGGCAAACACCCGTCACACAGTTTTACAATTAGCAATCAGAGCTTTAGCATAAAAGGGCAACAGGTGAGCTCTTCAATGGAGCAATGGATGCCAACATTGGAAACATTTTTTTTTTTTTTACTGTAACTACATACAAAACAACAGAAGAATTTACTGTACACAGTGTATGTGCAACTTTGTGTTGGTTGGGAATGGGATGTACACTGTGTACATTGTTTTTGTGGGGAAAATACAATATATTTGTTACCGTGTGTTCTGAGTATAAAAAATATTCTCAAATATTTTACAACACACTTATATATGTACTGTGTAACACTGAACAAAAAAAGGCCTAAGTCATTATGATGAATGGAGAAGAAGTGTATTCCATTCATCATAAGTGTTTTACATTGGGCACATCAGTGTTCGACTGGTTCTTATACATGTCATTTCATATGATGGTTTGTGTGTGTCATTTGAAAACAAAATACCATTTTGAGAAGAAATAACATTGTTTTGAATGTAAAGTTTCATTTTGCAGGAGAATTGATGGGTTTTGCCCATTGTGTGTGTGTTTTTTGATTTGTGTGTAGAGTTCTGAGAATATGAGGCATTCTTTCAGAAAATGTGTGTAAACAATCGAGAAAAACTGTATACAGCAATTATAGAAAACCATGTTTGTACCAAATCATCTCCACTTTGTTGAATGTTTTTGTTGAATGTTTTTGTGTGTGTGCTTAAGCTAGAGTTCTTTCTTCGTGACTAGTTGACTTGATGTTGATTTGCATCTGTTTCTTTGTTGTATGGCAGCCTACCTTCAGTCAAATCAGGTGATGGGATGGGGGGAGAAAGCCATCGAACTCAGATCTGCCAAGACTGGAAGTCTGGAGGGAGTCTTTATGCACAAAAAGGCTCAAAAGCTCAAGTTCCTGTGTGAGAGAAACGATAAAGTAAGAAAATTCCAAATGCTTATTTATATAATGATCTATCACATTTAGAAACTTTTTTTCCAAATTACCCCAGAAATCCCATAACATAGAACCATTTTTAAAGAGGTAGTCTGGGCATCATAGGCATATGAATGACTAAAAGCTATGAAACATAAAGCATTCGGTACTATGTGTTTCTCTGCAGGTGTTTTTTGCTTCGGTCCAGTCGGGTGGATGCAGTCAGATCTACTTCATGACGTTAGGACAGAACTCGCTCTTCAACTGGTGATCTTTTGTTGCTGGGTAAAAGCATCCAAATTACTCCGTATAGACTGTCCATATGCCATAATGAACGATCTCTGCAAATAGATTCAAATAGCCCATTTTTTCATGTTCACATGTAAACAGTTTGAATAAAAGTGATATATATATACATATTAATACATGTAAAATAGGTGATTTATTGCATCCTGTCTGACAGTGTCAGCCTTTGTCATCTTGATCTGTGCTTAACCCCAAAACATAAATCTTGTTTTGGATTTTAATTTTATTTCTCTTTCGATTTTCATGTCAAATCTTGCTAAATGGACTTTATATTTTGTCCCTAATATCTAATTATTTTATTGAATAATAACCATGGCTGGTACACGGTTTGGTGTGAAACCGATACTAACAGCTAGTAGATGAAGGACTAACTGTTGTACTATTGTACGGTCAAATGTTGTTTGGGGGGGGGAATTGATACAATAACTGAATTGATACAATAACTGCACTTTCAGCTTTAATTTAGGGACTTTTCAGGTAAAAAATGATTTTAATGATCAGTTTAACTTTGTTGTTTTTGTTTATTATAACTCCCACCATACTACAACACAAACATAACTGAACACACATAATCATGATAATGTTATATCAATAAAAGGTTTGTTTAGCTGTTGGCTGCATGTCTTTTCGATGCAGACTGAACGTCTAATGTTTCCTTGACCATCTGTGAGGAGTCTGAACCGCTTTTTTTGCTGCTGGTTTTGTTTTAGCTCTTGTTTTACAGATGACAAAGTTTGTTTTAGTTTAGCTTTCTTTTTCAAACCTTTTTATTGTGTCTTCTGGTTCTGGCTAATCACAGCCTTCGATATCTACTTCCTCAAGTTTCATTACGTTCTACTAAACCATATTTCAGCTCAAGTTTAGGGATGATTGATAAACACATATCCTTAATTCTAAAAGACTTATCGTTAATTCACAAAGACTGGTTAGTCTTTGTGAATTAAGGATATGTGTTTATCAATCAATTTGAAGCCAGACAATGAATTCAGTAAATGTCAAAATTGTTTTTTCAATAAAGTTCAGTTGGCATATTCATCCGATACATTCATCCGTTCTCTGCAACGCAGTGCTTCTCTTGTAAATGATTTTAATCTTGTGAATGCTGTAACATGTAAGAATTTACAATTCAGTGTAAATTAGGCTCTCATTAGTGTTCTACCTATGGCTTAATGTGTGTTCTGTTACCCGTACAGTATTTTTTATTTTTTTTGAAGGATAATTTTTTGCAAAGAAACTAACTGAAAATAAGTGTAACAGCCTTCAATTTACTATTATTTGTGTTTTCATGGACTTTCAGTTTGTTTTCATTCATAACATGTGCTCCTTTGTTTGATTTTTCCTGCTGCTTAATAACCATGGTGATTCATTCATCACAGCTGTTCATCATTTAGTTTGTCACCACCATGTGACACCACTGGTGTTTAGTTCCTCTCTGTTCACTCTGTTTCTGTCAGGCGATGTTCATGTATGCTAGTGTTTTGCTGCACACTGTTATGCCTGTCTACCTTTTTGTTTTAATAAACCACGTTTATATTTGTATTCAGTCTTCAGTTCGTCTTCATCTTGTTACAAAGCCTGGTTGCATGTGGAAAAATACAACATATGAACGTAGAGATGCAAGTTGAGATGGTTGATTCTGTTGGAAAATGAACGGAGCAAAGAAAAGCACCAGGAATGGGGAGATGATCATATGAACGTTTTAAAAAAAAAAAAGTTGGAATGTTGGAAATTGGAGTTTGAAAATGAGCGATTTCTGAGCTTGGGATATGTGGGATTAGTAACTGTTGAATTGTTATATCTGGACAAGATGTATGTCTTGCACTCAAAGCATTTGTGTTTGTAAAGATGCAATACCTCTGAACCAGTCCTTGAAAATCCAAATGTATGCACTTTCATTGCTTGTATACAGATGAACTTGCTTGTTCAAGCAGTTGTTCTATTTTCACTCATTGATATGTCTCATTTATGGAACAACAGTAAAATGTCAAAAATGACTGCAAGTAAAATGGCACTCAAAGGGTTTTTGTTTAGAACAGACATTATTGTGATGCACAACACAGGAAATGATGCTGGCTGTAGATCAGAATTGTGATCTTGTGAAGAATCATAATCATTTGCAGCAGAAGAACAAAAATATATGAACTAATATATGTTGTATTGTCCTCAATAATACATAAGGAATTGCCGCTTTTCATATATATTTACAATATATTTGCACTGTAAAAGGTATGGGTGTACTTTGAGTAAAACCACCTTTTCCACATGTTTTCTGTCTTAAGTTGCTAATACAAAGATGTTAAGAGTGTTGGGGCAATGATGGGCTGTGCACTTATTTGTATTCATTAAACTGCAAATACTTTGTGCATGTGTGAAACTTAACTGACTAAAAAATAAAAATCACTGCAATACAGTTATTGCCTTTTAATTAAAGCAACGTGCAGCATATCATCAGTGTTTCTTGGTCTTCTGCTGGACTGAAGCACAGGCTCTTCAGCACAATAGTGACCCACACAACTCACAACAGAAACCCTTTAAATCCCAACAGAACATTAAACACTGACAGATCTCTCAAGGAGGAGGAGGGTTAAACAACAAACAGCATAACCAGCTCCATTTATCACCATGATTATCAAATTCACCAGATTGAATTTATTTCTATCAAACGTCTACATCTTATTGAGAATTAACAGGTTTAGATTTTGATAATTTATTGAAAATAATATAATTTTGCAGTCACCATGATGGAGATCAGTGTTTGCTTTAGCTGGGCTCTTGACTTTATAACAGTTTTAAAACATGTTGTCATAATCACCATTCTGGATTATAGATTGAAATATAAGATCCTAAAGTTACAAAAAGTGATAGATCGTTAAAATATTGAATTATAAACACTGGAACTATAACGAGATCAAACCTTGTTGTGGTAATCAGATACTTTTTTTTACAAGTACATTGTGCTCAAAACATTTTGAACTGCTATATTTAGTCACACACAAGCTATGTTTCCGTCACACACAAGCTATGTTTCCATCCACACGTTTTTATCCGCATTAAGTGACATCGAATGAAAAATGCCTTATGGAAACAGTCAAATTCGATTGAATTTCATGAATATCGACTCAAATGAAATACGATCGGTCTCATCGGATTTTTTCTTTATCGATATACGGCTTATGCGATAAACGCTGATGGAAACGTTATTATGGCGCAATCCATTTTGCCTAGTAAAACTTTGTTCGCGAATGTTGGTTTGAATGTTGTGCAATTCGGTGAGAAAATGAATGGAAACAACTTAACATGTCAATTCAATATAGCAAATTGATCTCAAAACAGGATGTGACATCATTACGCAGTGGATGGAAACATGGCTACAGAAATCAAGAATTAGTATATGAATCTCAACCATGGTGACATGCTGCAATGCATGCTGGGAACCATGGATGAGTTTTTTGGAGATCATTATGGTAGCTCCCAGAATGCATTGCAGCATTAAAGCATGTCACCTTGTTGAGATTCATATGCTGATTCTTGATGTCCGTGTGTGACCAAATACAGCAATGGTTTAAAAAATTACACATTTTTGATCAGTGATAAAGCTTGGGATGTGATCTGTGACTCAGTATAATTTTTGATGATTACAGCATCAATAAATATCTAACAGATTTTCCATATAATTTGTCTTGTCTGTCTTGCCATAATGACTGTGTCGTATGAACATATCAATATCTTACAGCAGCCAGAGAAAAGCTCAAGAGCCCAACTAAAACAAACACTAATAGTGACTGCAAAATTATATTATTTTCATTAAATCATCAACATCTAAACCTCTGTTAATTCTCTGATAGAAATAAAGTAAATATGGTTAGTAATAAGTGTAAGTCTTACGCTGCTATTTTAAACCAATAATCGGAATAAAAGGCAGTTGAAGGATGATGTAAGATATTGTAGTCTGCCTCGAACCCAGATTCCACTCCAAAATATATTTCAGAATGAGCTTATCCCCAAAATGGCTTAATTATCATAGAGATGAAGGAAGTGAACTTATATTGTTTCTTCACCATTTGGGTTGATCATACCCTGAGCAAATGGTAGTCAACTGTAGAATGAGAATTCTTGTGTCCCACACCCAGTCCGAGACAATGGGGTGTCTCAACTTCATTTGCATACAGACCACAGCTGTTACAACAAGAGCAACTTCATTTACATTAAGAGTGGTAAACTGTAACAGAATAAAAGGTTTAAGATTTGGATGTTCTGGGTTCATTCTGACGCCGGTAAACCCAAGGTGCTTCTTGTACCTTGCAACTGCTATGCTGTAATAAACTTCATTTTTGAGATCTTTGACGTCCACTTCATTTTTTCTTACAATGAGGTGTATATTTCAAATATTTATCTGACTCCAATATAATGAATCTGACTTGAAGTTTTTGTTATTCTTTAACCTCTTATTCTTTAAAGGTAAAGGTCTTCCTTAGAACTGATAGGAAAAACGTAGGATTTAACCTGAACAGAAATTAGACAACGAAAGTTATAATCACTTTGAGTTTCAACATAATCAGTGATAAAAGGAAAGATTCTCAGGCAGGCAAAGTTATTTATTAAGATACATGTTTAAACATACAGACAGTAGAATGGAACAACATACTGTATAGAAAACTTAGTTGTAACAAATAATGTACTGTTGTGCAGAAGAGGCCGTATATGAGGTTAGCAGCGGTGTGCGGGAGTGGAAGGGTTTAAGTTTAAATCAAACTTTTCATTTGAAATAACTTTGTTTTTCTTTTGAACCAAGCAGGACATGTCAGCTCTGTGTTCTGAGTGGCAAATAACATAATCTTAGGAAAATATCTTACAATTTTAATTGGGGTATGTTTTAAAATTAAAATGTCTTGGTTTCTGTACTTTCGCTTTTGGTCAAACTTGGAAAGTTAGTATTGCACATTAACAACAGAGAAGGTTCATTTAATTCAAAGCTTTTTTCTATGCAACCATGTAATTTGACTGTGTACATATATGCCTAAATACAACAGTTATAGACAGCTAGATTAGCATAATAGGAAGGACCATATAATCAATATTGATGTATATGATCAAGTATTTGTTGCGTTTAGATTGTAACTGTGTGTGTGCGTGTGCGTGTGTGTGTGTGTGTGCGTATGTGTGTGTGGCTGCTCTCAATGAATTGAGCCAAATAAATGCTTTAAGAACCTTCCATCCTTCCATCCAAACAATCTAATACACAATTTGCAGGAATAAAAGACAATTTTCAGGAATTTACTCGTCTAACAGTTTTTCACAATTGCTAAGACGAATTTCTTGAAACCTTCACCCATTTTCTCACAACATTAAACAAACATCCAAATTTTCAAACTAAACTCACAAACCCATTGGCAAAGTCAAACCATTCACCTGTACTCAAAATCAAACAATGGGTCAATAAAATAAGCACTACAGATAATATAGCACAACATCAGAAATGGAGAACACAGCATCAAGTATATCAAAAAGTTTATTGTATACAGTAAACAATTTTAGTAAGTATACTATATAGTAATTTCAACTTGGTGAGGTGAATATATTGTATGCACTGCTAATACTGAATATATTGTTTGTATTGTACTGAATATTTTATAGTAGGCCTATTGAATGTCTGTATATTCAGCACTTGCGTACTGTAATATGTAATATATTAGTCAAACTGCAAAAGCCAAAAAGGTCAAATAAAACTAAATGAAAAGCGTGTTAATATACTGCATTTAAATACTGTAAGTCGTGCGACTGCAAACAAGGTATTTTTGAGAGATTGAGAGATTGATTCTGCTGCAGCATCATGTCTTCATACGGAGGACTTTGTCCACATCACAGGAAGGGGAAAACCTTCTAGTCTCACAGATCCCAGACAGGAACATAGTGTCGCCCCACATCTGGGCCGTGTGGAATCCACGTGCAGCCGACACTATGTTCCTGTCTGGGATCCAGCACTTTGACCACACTGTGCTTTCAATCTTGCTTTCTCATCCTCCTCTTACACATACTCCATACTCCTCTCGCTCTCAGATTGATTCCATCCATCACCTGTGTCACCCGAGCACTAGAACTGCCTCATATGTCATACAGTTGGTTTGATCACATATCGCACCATTTGTTCACACTTATTTCTTACTATGTGTTTTAGTGAGTGAGAATGTGTTTAGAGTTTTGCAAAAAGAGTACATGAGATCAGTAACCCAGTCCTCCTGGCGGTTACAGGGATCTAGAAGTTCCCAGTGTGTTTTCTGCATGGATGACATTAGAAATCCTCTGTAAAATGACCAGCTCAAAAAGCACATCAGCTTCAGACTCTTTTATTCCTCTGGTGATCTGCCTTTATTTTTGACTATGTGGACACACACACAAAACATGGACATGATTCGAAAAGGTTAATTGGTCCTGAAAAAAAGTCACACTTGCACGATTTGCGATCAAAAATCAGCCCATTGGAAATTAATGGGAAAGGAATTTTTTGGTACTGCGCCCAAAAAAAAGCTTCCTCAAATTTGGGACACAGCTTTATATTTTTGGCTTTGATTTTCTTGCAGTTTTAGAGTAAATACATATTTCATACAAAATGTGTAAATAGTATTGGTGTATGTGAAATTATTTGTGTTCAAATTTAATTTTATTATTTTGCTTAATGTCCTTTATGTATTTCTTTCATTAATTATTCATTTAATTAACCTAATTAATCTCTTCTTAATTAATGATGATTAAATAAATACATAGCTATTCAATGACTAGAATTCATAGTTACATTTCTTATGTTGCATTATTATTCTTCTGCATGATTTATTTATTTATATATTTTCTACTGTACTGATTATTTCCAAATGCATGATCTTTGTTGTCTGATGATCTCTGCTGTGAGATCGAGTGGGTGTATTTCCGTCAGCATTGATTACGTGCTGTACCTTTGTATTAAAATATGCGTATTTCCACCTCTCAGACATTGTTTCATCTATTGTTCATATCATGCTCCTGTGTCACATGAGCTCTCTGAACTCGTTCAAATTTGATACAGGATTGATCACATCAAAAGAAAAAAATTGAACAATTTTGAAACGTGTGAAACGATGACAATGTGTTGTGTTAATATCTGCAATATTTGCTTAAAGGTTGTCAAAACAAACACCGTGTCATTTCACATCTATTTGTGTCGATCTTTTCATTTGACGGGTCATCCCGACCTAGCCATTACACATAACGGATGTCTATAACCTTTTCTTTTCAGACCAAAACACAAGTTTAGGATAATGTAAGTTTCCTGCATATACATTCGCTCCTCTTATTTTGCTCTTTACTTCTTACACCTCTCCTTTCATTCTTCATATCTTGGTTTTTTGATCTTCACCTGTTATTTACATTGGAATTTATTATAAACTTTTTTCTACTTAAATGTGTAATTCCTTATTCAAATTTGATCTCTTATATCATTGCTTGACTGCCTGGATCTCATTTTTCAACTCTGCGCTCCAAAGCATTCAAGATTTATGACCGTTTGATGTAAATTTCATTTTCAAGTCTATGCTCAAAAAGTGAATAAATGGATCATAATAACTACTGTGTAAATATCATTTAATATCATAAAATTCCCTAAAAACTAAATTTTAAATGTAAAACATTGGCAAACTAAAATATAGTACATTTTTGTCCGCCATGAGGATTAACAGCACCAGAGCTCAACAGCGTAGAGAAAACAAGAAGTCATGTGTCCAAAACATTTGACTTTATTACAAGAACGAAGCAACATGAAGTTTATCCATTTATCAAAGTTTGAAATAAGGCAAGGTGCATGTGATAAAATTATGTGAATATTTTGTACGCTACACCAATTTTGTCTGCTATAAAAGTGTGAATCTCACAAAAAACGTCTAGCTATTTATAATTAAACGTTAAGTTCTTTACAAAAATGTTTAAACAAACTGGAAATTATACAGCTATAACGTATTCATGAACGCACTATGGTACAACATTCTTACTGATGCTTTCAAGAGCAGAATATCACATTTTTGCAATTTTAACAAAATCCCATTTATGTCTATGTCTAGAAAACATTATCTTGGTAACATACATTTAAGCTTGAAGTGGCCTGACACTCGTTCACACTGACCCCAGGTCAGCAGACCATCCGTAGTGTTGAGTCCTGCCACTGTGACAATATCAAGACCTTAGGCACCTTCCCTCCAAAGAAATAAATATACTGTAAAATCATTGCAACAAATATTACAATGATGGTATATACATACATACATAAAAAATATTTTATTTTGTTGCCCATACAGTAATAAAAATTAGATTTTTGCCATATCGCAATGAGAAATGGAGAAAAAAAGAAAAAAAGGAATTATTTATATACACTGAAAGAATGTATTGAATTTGCATTTCCTTTAGCCTTATTGTTTAAACTTTGCATACAATATATATATATATATATATATATATATATATAATGTTTATATGTATATTTGTGTATATATACACATTTATATTTTACATAACTAATATATATATATATATAATCTATACACAGACACACACACGTGTGTGTGTGTGTGTGTGTGTATTGTGTTTAAGTAAAATCAAATATATTGTTTCTTCTGGCTTTTACTGTACATGTGATTCACTGTCATTACATATATTTGTAGCTTGGGAGGCACAAAGGATTCGAAAAAGCATTTATTCTGAAGTGCTCAGAAATACCAGGTTCAGTGTTGTAAAGGCACTGGTCCTCATGAAATCTCCTCAGTTAATGGGACACACATCGAGGATGCAGAACTTGGCCCTGCAGGTGGGACAGGGCACTCTGCTGCTCAGCCAGGTCTCGGGCTGCTGCTGGTCCTGTCGGCTGGCGAACCACTTGCCCATACATGTGAGGCACCACATGGGGCGGCAGTAGCACTGCTGGCACTCGCCCTCCCCGTCTCCCTGGCACAGTCGCACGAGCTTCACGTTGGCATTGACTTGCATACATCCAATACATGGTTCAAGTTCCTAACAGGAAACAGCAAAGTTGACAGCTTTTTAAAAAACATACAGTTGTAAAAATAAACATTCTCCAACCAATTAAAGTGGTGTGGTTCATTCAGACGAACTAATTTGCCTCCGTCCTGAATGCTTGATATTGAAAGAGTTTAATAGCTGGGTTGCAGAGGTAAACTCACATCTATAGGCAAACCGACAACATGGACTGTGTCTGAAATCGCCCCCTATACCCTTAAATAGGGCACTATTTAAGGGGACAGCCCTTTGTAGTGGTGTCCGATACCATAGTGGGCGTTATCAAGTGCACCCATTCAATCCCATAATACACCACAATAACGAGTGTACAACTGATGTACACTCAATGGCTAGAGATAATGCTACCCATAATGCACATGGTTCGAAATGAATTCCTGCGTCTGACCAGAAGGTGTCGCCTGCAGCTGAATCAATGATATTGACCCATTTTTCAAACCACTGGGTCTATATTTTTTTGTCCAAAATTTAAATAATAAGGCTGAAGGAAATGCAAATTCACACATGGGCGCAGCTCAAACAGTCTTTTCAGTTTAACTGAATCATCGAAGGTCAGCACAAGTACATTGATCAATAAAGGGAGATTAAATGCACAAAAATATTTGTTTTGTTTAACATTTTAATATGGGTACAGAATAATATCATACAGGTATAAATACCTTTTTAATTGACTATTGAACAGTTTAATTAAGGTTTCTACATGCTAATTTCCATGATAGAGTTCAAGATAAAGCTTTTCTAAATCAAGATAAACTACTGGTGCCAGTTTGCTACTTTTCAATTAGGTAAACTGAAACTATGCAAAAGCGGCAGCTCTTCCGGCTCACTAAGTGTCAGAATTCACTCACTTGTTTTCATTCACTACTTCAAGTGAACTATATTAGTGTATAAAGTAGGGAATAGTGAATGAGGGTAAAGGGGGCGATTTCAAACACAGCCATGGACTCCCATAAAGCATTGCAAATGATGCAATAATGAATGTATGTCTCCATTCAGATATGACATCGTTTTATGCAGAACCACCATTGCTGAATAGATTACACAATAACAGGTCCAAACAGTCAATGCATTATATCAAACAATGAATATTACATTTATAAATACACTATTGTTGTTATTTGATGTTAATTGATTTTAAGTTAAAATGTAAAAAAAAGCGTGTATGTGGAATATTACCATAGATTAATAAATGCTGTAGTCTGTGATGCCTACTTATTCATCAAACAGTATTTAAATGTAATTGTTAATTTCATCATTGGTAGTGTTTCATCGTATGAATTAGTACAGTTTTGAATCTTTGTCATTTTCTATTTTGCCTTAATCTTTTTCTATTTCTATGTGCTTCTTGGAGCCGGTTGCTTTCGCTCAAGTCTTCAAACTCTAGTGAAGAGGTCTGTGAAACTGCTATAAAAGAAGGGGAGAAATCCTGCTGTAAAGTGTGTGCTGATAGTTTTAGTGCTCACCTGGCCACTCGGACACCTGTAGACTTCATTCAAGCTCACAAATGACTTAAAGGTCTCCAAAAACAGCTCACTCATGGTCAGATGGATGACAACATTAGTGGCGTTTCTGATGGGTGCGTGCAGTTTCTCCTGCAGCTCAACATACTCGGTGGATTTCAGCCTGCAAGAGAACAAGTGGCCCTTCACATCACTGAAGAAAACATCCATTTCCTAAAAATTACTAGTGTTGGGGAAAGTTACTTTGAAAAGTAATGCATTACATGCGTTACTCCCTTAAAAAGTAACTAACATTGTAATGTATTACTATTGCGTTACTATTTCTCAGCTGGGCTGGGCTTGTTTTTTTTTTTTTTTTTTTTTTTTAAACAAAACTATTTATTGGCAAATCTTCTGCACTGTCCAAAATTTAAATAATAAGGCTGAAAGAAATGCAAATTCACACATGGGCGCAGCTCAAACAATCTTTTCAGTTTAACTGAATCATTGAAGGTCAGCACAAGCACATTGGTCAATAAAGGGAGATTAAATGCACAAAAATAATTGTTTTGTTTAACATATTTAATTATTGAAGGTTTGCGTAGTATTCTCATTTTGCATTTCAATGATTATATTCCTTTTGAGGAATTCTGAATCTGTTTTTTTGCCAGTGAAAAGAGTAAATGCTCACATTTAGTCTAGAACTACAATAACCATCAATTTACTCACGATTTCTCTCAGGAGAGCTGTCAGTCAATAAATGGAAAAATAAAGTAACTTGCGTTACTTATTTGAAAAAGTAACTAATTTAAAGTAATGCATTACTTTACTAGTTACTTGAAAAAGTAATCTGATTTACGTAACTCAAGTTACTTGTAATGCGTTACACCCAACACTGGAAATTACCTTATGTCGAAAGGCTTGACTCTGGGATTGATACTGGCAACAGTGATGGTGACGATTTGCACCGGCGTGTTTAACTCTGGAGACAGGCTGTGATGTTTGGAGTCGGTGACGGTCAGGTGACAGTCCTGATGCAGGGCAACATGCAGGGAGTACGTCGTGACCTTCATCACCCAGGTGTCTGTGATGATCACCCTCGAGCTCGTGGAACCTGAAGCAAACTTATCGATGCGGCGAAACTCTGTGTTGATGGACGAGGCGACGGCCCTCCAGCTGGAGCGCGGTAAAGCGTGTGTGTTGAGCGCTCGACATATCGGGTGATTCGCCCATCCATGCCAGGACCAATAGAAAGCCAGTGCACAACTCAAAAGCTGGATGGCCAGTGACAGTCCAAAGTATATTTGCCATCCCTGACTTGCATGATGGATGTACACGAGATTCTGTTCTTGAACTGCAAAACACATTCCTATGTAGTATCCTGCAACACAAGTATATATGGTGTTATCATCACACAGTGAGCTGAAAACTGCACAGGGAGCGGTGAGAAACACTGTCTGTTCATGTGAGGAAAAACAAACCCTATAAAGCCTACTCTATCATATTTGATACACACATTTTGAAGGCCTCTAAATTATTAACTTCATGAAAAATCTTTTGAACACATCTACTAAACACAATCTCACTGTACACGTTGTCTGACTGATAGTTTACACTTTTTAGCAATTAGGAGGCCTTTTAATGTAATTGTAAAAACATCACCCTTCAGGTCGTGGTTCATGTGTCTTTTTACTTTCAAATCATTACTGATTTTTATGAAGTAAACATAAGAATTATTTTTATATTGTTAGTAATATTTCAAGATGAACGTTTACTGGACTGAAGAAACTTAGTTTCACTTGATTTTTTTTATATAAAAATCTTGTTCAAATGTAAGTCAAATATGATCCATCAGGCTTTTGAGGAACATTTATTCAATCTTTGTATTCCATTGCATTATATGATTTGAAAAATACAGAGCTTTGATCATAAAACTAAGCATTTAAATTATAAATATATGTTATTGGAAGATACAGAGTGACATCTGATATTTGAATTTAATGCATTGTATCTAAGAAGCTATACTGTTATATCACTATATGTTACATACGACAAAAGCTTCAAAGCGTGGATCTATCGAGTTTGCAGCGTTCCGTAGTTTTCAGAGAAACATGTGATCAATGAAAAACGAAGCCTCACTTTCTTTCCAGTCACATGAATGCTTCACTTTGTGTGTCGAAATGTTTGAACCCAGACTACTCCTGAGGGTTTATGGAAGTTCAAGTCCATTTACTAATATTTTTATATATATAGCTATATTACATTAACATCCGTTTAAACAGTATAAAACAATAAATAAAATAATTAGTGCATCATTTACTTGCATCAAACAGCTCTGTTGGTACTATTTTAATTAGTGTTATTATAATTATTGTTACATTTAATGTATACTTTAATATGTGAATTATATTATCAGAAAAAACATTGAGCGTTATCAGGCTTTTATTTGTGCTTAAACTACTAAAAATTTTGAATTTCTCTGAATTTCCTAATTCTTTGAAACATTTATGATAATGTAATAACACAATTGAACTTAATATATAACGCTGTGCAAGTGTTATATTGTATTTTCATTAAAAAAATATATTTTTTAATGAATAAAAGAACAGAGGCTGCTATAAAAAAAATTTGACCTGCCACAAGATGGCACTGTTTCTCGAAACAATCAGAGAAAGCTTCATTTCTCCATGCAACTGTTATAAAAAGATCTCTCATTGATTTGCATTACAGGCTATCAGAATTTAATCTAACTTTGTCCAAATAAATTACAGCATCTGCACCAATTTGCATATTTTTGCTCAGTCTGAACACAATTAAAATGTCTAAATATTCAAGAAACTGATCAATTTAGGGATAAGAACTGATTATTTATTTTAAGATTATGATTCCCTTTTGTTTACTGAACAATTCCCACATTCCGTCCCACAGAATATAAATCTGAATTTTGCAGCATTACTAGACGATAACTGGCTAATGAATCTGAAGCCTCGAGCCTTCTATTAATAGCTTACTTCCACTCTTCAAAACAATCAAAATAGTGTGTAAACTGAGTACAGTATGCAACATTTTGTATAGGGAGAATATACGCAGGTGATCTACATTTGCACGTGACACGGTCATGTGACAATAATATGGGCTATTTAAATTACTGCAAAACAAAACAAACTAGCAACAATAACTCCAGACCGTGGTGTGAAAATAATATAGCAACTGTTGTCTATGCTGCGAATTTTGGTAGAACATCAACAGCACGAGGACTTCAAACTGTATACTTTGTAATCATACGCATTACATACTACATCAATTCTTTTTAACTATTACAGAAAGTGTCATACCGAGCGGCAGGAAGCAGTGGAAGAGCACCGTGAGTGTTGTTCGTCTGATGTGGTGATTAATGAAGCTGATGTCTTCACTGCCCAGCCACTCTGAGAACATGTGCTGAACCGTCAAGCCAGCAGAGCGAAACTCATTCGGCGTAAAAACAAAACACAAAGCAAATACCATATAAGCAAGAGTAAATGTGGCGTCCGGCCTGTCCATGTTTACATCTACACGCGCGTGAAGCCAGATGCAACTTCGTGAAATAAAATGACAATGACTCGTAAAAAGCAACGGATGTCCTCGATTTTTTTATCCCTATTGTCGAAAATAAATTACTATAAATAATTAGAATGTGTCAGTGGACAGTTTATAAACACAGTTAACGCAATCAGCATGTTTGAAGCTATTAAATGACAACAGTGGACGTGGCAATAATGTTTTCAAAATAAAAGTCACAGCCACACTGAAATATAAAATAAAAGTAATAGGATATTTATTATTTATTTGCAAATCCACAATTATACCCATAGTCAATAATTAAATATCGATGCGCATGAATGCAGGTCAAGTTAAAGTTAAGATCAACACTATCATAATGTGTTTGTTAATGTCATTAATGGAAGACAATGTTTCTGGCTATTTTGAACATTTTCATGCAGCATTTGTCTGTGTGAGGGGTCCATATGGACAGAAGTTGTCGACAATTTCTATACTGAACAAGCAAAATGTTGTATACTTTTGTTATATCAAAATGTCAAATGTTTGTGAATGAACAAAAAGTAAATAATACTGATGAAAGCCAAAAGTAATGTCATGTATTTTACCAATAAGAAGCGACAATGATTCTTTTTATAATTCTAAATATGGAGTATGTTTACATGCGCAAGTATAGGGGTCACATTTCTCATTTTTTACGAATAGGATTATTCGTCATGTGAGAGTGATAATCCGATTGCCATCAGAAGGGTTGGCCTTTATGGCCGAGAATTGACTGACAGCCTAACCAACCTATGAGGCTGCAGCCCAAAGCACACAACCAATCAGAGTGGGCCACTCGAGGTGTAAACTGCAAGATGCAGCTTTGTGATTGGCTGTGTTTTTAAATCCGCAGCCTCACGGACACCATTCCGTTCTACACGGTACTAGAATCCGAATCAAACAACTGGCGTTAGTCTGAATTTTGTCTCACCTGAAAATCTTATTCTGAATACCCAATTACTGTAACGGGATATTTATTTATATCTCAGTAATTGCGGTTTCTACGAGATCCAGGCAGAGATGTCAAGCAATCGAAGAAGCACACATTTCTGGACCGAGGAAGAGACTGATTTCCTTTTACAAAGTTTAAAAGAGATGCACATTGACCGATACAGGGACGGACGCAAGCACCGCAACAGTCTGATCTTCAGGAAGGTTTGCGCTAGACATAAGGAGGCAGGTTTTAGGCGCTCATGTGATCAAGTCAAACATCGCTGGAAAACCCTCAAATCCATTTACTATAAGGCCAAGAAACAAAACCCCAGCAGCTCTAATAATGCATTTAAACATTTTGATACAATGGAAGAAATTTTTGGACATAGACCTCTGGTTATTGTGACAAACCAAACTAGAGTTGACATCGACTTTAAAGACGCATCCCCTTTGTCGGACAGCAAATGCTTCACTTTTGAGGATGGTGAATGTGAAGATGATGGAGAGGATGGTGATGATGGTGAGTGGCACTGTAACCAGCATACATGTATGCTTCAAAGTGAAAAAGATAAAAGAAAAAGTACCAGGGTAGTACCATGTTTTGGTTTGTTTTACCTGGGCATTTATCATGTCTTTAGTATTGTACCATGTGATAGTAATCAGATGCCATGCCACCATGGTACTACCATAGACTGTAAAAAACATAGCGTTTTATATTAATAATATATAAAAAAAAATACAACTCTAGACATTTTGATAAAGTTTTCTCTGAAAATGTGCACTTATTATAAGCAATAACTGGCCAGCAGTGAAATGTGACATGAATAAACTCGTTAAGGTTTAGGTGAGTTTATTCATATTGCACATTTCATTTACATTCAAAGTGGTATAATAAAGAAATAATAAATAATCAATCATAAAAGTTCATTTAAAATCCTTTACGATCCTAAGCTCATTTTTAAAAACAGACAAAATAATAATGCAGTGCAATAAAAGTACAGTACTCAGCTGGAGAAGACGACCCTTTTCAGAAGAAGCAGTATGTATTTGTGAAAGATTTATGAATGTCTGACCTCACGTGTTTGTCTGTTAAAGATAACGGAGTGGATGACATGGAAGGTGGGATTCAGGAAGTCCAGTCAGTGAAAACGGAGAATGAACCCCTCATCCTCACACAAGCGTCTCAGGAGAGCTCCGCCTCTACAGAAAGCTCCACTCCCACACAGCCATTCACTTCCACAGACAGCATGACATCTTCCCAGCCGTCCTCTTCCCAGCAGCCTCCAGCTCAAGGTCTGATGAACGTCTCATCCTATAGCTGTAAATATCAACAGTGCTCGGGTACATTAGTGGCATGCCTGTTTTAATGATTAAGTTCCTTGAGGTTCATTTATAATGTTTGTGAAGTTACAAATCGTGCCAGAACAAAATGTAAATAACCAGGAATCACCCGTTGTAAAAATAAAGCAACCCTGAATTGAGTCTGCAAGCCAAAAGTAGTTCAAAACTTGTATCCTGACATCCATTAATATTTAGAGGACACCTTCGTAAATCTTGCTAGTTTACAACACGTTTAGTTTGCTCACCCTGCATTGCTGTTCACCAGCATAAGGTGTGTCTTGCACACTGGGACCAGCTTGGGATGCTGGTGTGCAAGACCACAACAAAACTATAACAATAACTGGCCGGCAGTAAAATTTGTGCTATATGAATAAACCCATTAAGATTTAATGATGTGATGAGTTTATTTATATAGCACGTTTCAGTTCAAAGTGGCATAATAAAGAAATATTATACTTATACAGTATATCTCCACTGTTTTACACTTTAAACCTTGTACAAATCAGCACCGTGATGAAACGGTGTTCATGAATAATGTGGATTATAAAGACATTATATCATTCAGAAGAAAGGAACAATGAAATGGCTCAAAACTCCAAAAAATAACCACCAATATTTGGCTCGATATTGTTGATTTCAACAATACATATCTGTTAACATGAAATGATAATGTTTGTGATAATAACTAATAGCTCTGTCATGCATTCTGTTCTCTCTTTGGTGTTTTGTTCAGGTGTGTTCAGATGCAGAAGGACTTGTTGCACTGCGTTGCACACCCAGTATCAAGACTTTCTTGAAAGAATGCAGCAGACGCAGAACATGTGGCTGGAGCGTCAGTGGGAACAGAACCACGCGCGAGAGGAACGGCTCATTGCCAGAGTCCTGGCTGAACACACACGCTCTATGGAGGCTTTAGTCAACCAGCTGTTCGCAGGGTTAAGAAGCCTCCTGCCCCAGTCCCAGTCCCATCCCAACCTGCAGTCGAATCCCCAGACCGATATCTTCAACACACACCAGACAACAGCCATGACTCAGCATGAAGAAGATTCAAAAGACCACATGTCAGAGACTCTCAAACAGCCATCACAGTGATTCAAAGAGTCCCTCAAAACCTGGAATATATTGTTAATATTGATGCATTCTTTGTTGCATTTTGAGCAACCTTGGGCTGGTTTGTAAAACACAAAGAAGCAGTCGAGCATTTTTTAACATTAAGTTCAGAGGACATGTTGTTTTATTTAGCTTACTGTGCTATTGGTAGACATATTAGCCTATGTTTAAATGACTTGTTATTGTTTTCTCTGTACCAGCTTCTGAATGAAATATCCATCAAATGGTCAATAACGAGTCTGTGTCTAATGTCATCAGGAGCCATGTTTGTAATTTTACATAACATGTAAACATATTTATGTTATCATGAGTCTTATCTATTTGATCATTTCTGAAGTATCATGTAAGCCTGGAGTAATGGCTGCTGAAAATTTAGCTTCGCCATCAGTTACATTTTGAAATGTATTAAAATAGAAAACTGTAAATTGTAATAATATTTCACATTATTACTGTTTTTACTGTATTTTGATCAAATAAATGCAGCCTTGGTGAGCTGAAGAGACTTTTCTTCTTCACAACATAAACATGCTAGTGTATGTAATGTATGAATTCCTGCATCCACAAATCCCCCATTATCAAACGGTTAATATCAATCTAAAATAAATTCACAGATAATTTTTATATACATGTTTTCCCAATGTTGCTCCATGCATGCAGCATGTGAATCGGATAGATGTGCGTGTGTTTGTGAGTCCTGTTCTGAAATGTCCATCTGTCCCGGGTGTTTCCTGTGGCCCGAGACACTGGGACAGACCAGACCTTACAGAGGACACGTGCTTTGGAGTAAGGATGGTTAGATATGCCACACTGTGCAACTGGTGTATTCAAAAGACCAATGTTTATGATGATTTTCTTTATTCATATTATTCATATATGATTTGTTCTTCTTATGTATTCATATATCCTTACTTCCAATATTGATCTTCATCATATATTCAAGTAATTACTCTTTATTGTTAATAATTTATTTTCATCTTTTAGTATTATCCAAGAATATATAATAGTATATTGTACTCAAATGTTCATATAGGTTAATATATGGTAGTTGGAAGTTGGTTAATAGGTAGTTGGAAGGCTAACAAAACACAAGTAACTGAGTGATCATGTTTCTCAGAATTAGGAATTATTTTCCAGAAACAGTGTTTTTATGACAAGATATGATATCTGAAAGTGCATGTCTTTGTTCTAAAGGTGTCAAAAGCGCACCTCATATATCTATTTCATCTATCTTCGACATCTGACAGGTCACTCGACCTAGCCGTTACATATGATGGAATATATGGTCTAAATATATTTAGATCATAAATAAAAGGTCTATAACCTATAAGTCTATAACAAAAAGGTCTATAACCTTTTCTTATCAGACCAAAACACAAGTTTAGGAGTTTCCTGCATGATATATCCATCATTAAATATACATATACGTCATAGAAATAAACATCATAGAACATTTTTTGCTCTTATTTTACTCTTCAAAATTCTGCTTTTCCTTCTTCTCTTTTAGCTCTCCTTTCATTCTGCAAAAATCTTACTTTCATTTGGCTCCTTCTTTCCTATACTCTGATCTTCATAATCTTCAAAATCTAAAAGTGTTAGATAACACTTTGGAATTTATTTCCAACTATAGAATAAGATAGATCTTATTTTTGTTTAAAACTTATTTGCTTTCACAATTTGAATATTTACGTATTCATTTGTTTGTCTCTTTACATTTGTTTTGTTAATACATTTTTTTTGTTGTTGTTAATAAATTTGTTATTCCTTTTTTCAAATTTGATCTCAGACAATCATTGCTTGCCTTGTCTGCCTGGATCTCATTGAATCAGTTACTAAACTCATTTTTAATGTCTTCAGCACGCACACACACACACGCACGCACGCACGCACGCGCGCACACACACACACACACACACACACACACACACACACACACACACACACATTTCTTTAGATCTATTAGTTCCAATCTTTCTTTTAACTTAAAACTTAAAAGGTACTAAAATACTCAAGTCCTAAACTTGTGTTTTGGTCTGATAAGAAAAGGTATAGACTTATCCATTATATGTAACGGCAAGTGCCATGTCTCAGCTAACAACATTTTTATTGCCACGCATAAATGCTGAACACCTGATGCTCAAAAATCCCCCTAACCAGTGTGTAACACACTTGTGAAGGATTGTGGCTCATGGTAAAAGTCTGTGGTCTTTCACAAACATCTGATAACATCTGTGTGACGATGTCATAAGTTACCCCTAAATGCCCTGTGTTTGTTTGGTTTATTTTATTTGTATAAATGCTTATGTTTCTTATTGTTTGTTTAAATATGATTTTGGTCACTTTTCTAGTCTAAGGTGCACATGAGAAGGATGGAAAGATGACACCAAGAGTGTTATTTATTTTCTTTATTTAGAATTTATATCAACATTTTGATATAAATTGCTCTATTGTCTATTATTCTCTTTAGTCTCTGGGTTCATGGCTGCAGTGGTGGGGTTCAAGAGGAAGTGTGGCCTTCCTGTTCCTCATTTTATGCCATGATCCCAAGGAGTTCTGGGTAATGTAGGCATAGTCTATTTCCAAGTGTGAGCAGGCATTGTTTCATTGTTTATTTTGATGGTATGAAGAAATGTATCAACATGATATTATTTGTACAAATATTATTTGTGTTATTTGTATTTTTTTCCATGTAATATTGATGTTAATGTATTTTGAATGTTATCTTCATTTAAACTGATTAATTCATGTGTGTATATATATATAATTTATATATGTTTATTTTTTGTGTGCAAGTTTTAAAGTCAATAAAATTCTGAATTGACTGCAACTCCTGCCTTTGCGGTCATGTCACCACATAGGAATAATTGTATCATTCTTTCCAAATAAAAAGTGTTCGGAGTTACCTTTTATGATAAATAAATGACTCCCCTGTCAGTGCCCACTGACAGACATTCATGCAAAGAGCAGCTTGGGAATCAGGGGCCGTGTTCACAAAACATCTTATGGCTAAAAGTAGCTCCTAACTTGCCGATTTAGGAGAAACTCTTAAAACTACTGGTCAGTCCTAACTTTAGGACTACAACATTTTTTAGCACTTAAACCAGCTAGTAAACCAGTAGTCAAGAGGACTCAGTCACTAAAACCAAATCAAAAACAATCCTAAAATAGCTGTTCCAGGTAATCTGTCTCAGAAATCCACCCAAAGAGGCAAGTACACCAAAGAGGCAATGTGTTGGGTGCATAAATGCAATAAATATTTTGATTTATACATTTTAATCTGTGATGACATAAAGGTTAATTTATATACAGGCAAAAATATGCATTGAATTATTGAGAATAAAATATTAACAGTGAAGTTGAAAATAATAATCATAATAAAAAGGCACCCAGACAGCAACATAGTGTCTGCCCAGATGCGGCCCACATCTGGTACACATGGATTCCACACTGCCCAGATGTGGGCCGGATCTGGGCCGACACTGTAACGAGTAGCGTGGTTGAAGCAAGGATGAAGCAGGATCCAACTGCAGCACACTTTAATCAAAAGACTCAGGAAACAGGATACAAGGACAAGAACAACCGACACGAGCGTTAAACATTAGACAAGAACTCACAATGACAGGCCAGAAACACAGGGCTTAAATAATCAGGGGCAAACGAGCTTACAGGATAACAAGGGGGCGGAAATAACAAGAAACACCTGGGATTACTAAATGACAAGACAGGGAACCACTAAACAGGACAGGACACAAAACCACATCGTAACAGACACAATGTTGCTGTCTGGGTGCCTTTTTATTATGATAGGACAGTGGCAGGCAGGAAGCGAAGTGGAAGACAGAAATGGGGGGACAGGATTGGGAAAGGTCCACGAGCTGGAACTCAGGTCACCCGAGCTGCACTGCGCAGAAGATGGGACATTATTTTTTTTTGTTTTTTAAAAACAAAACTGTTAATATTTTATTCTCAATCATTCAATGCATATTTTTGACTGTATATAAATTAACGTTTATGTTATGTCATCACAGATTAAAATTTATAAATCAAAATATTTATTGCATTATTGCTGTCTGGGCAAAAACGGCAAAAACAAATCTTTGAAAATGAATGAATACAAAGAAAATAATGTCCGATTACCTGTGGCAGTTGTTTTCACGAGTTCAAACTAACAAATGATCTAATAGAGTAAAAGAGTAAAGAGTATTTGATGTGCTGTCTGGGTGGATCGAGCGCTCCGAGCTCGGAATTTAGTCCAAACCCATTGTACTCCCCCGTATCCGGGAATAGGAACCAGCGGAGTGTGAGGAGTTGCAGAGGGATGCAGAAAACTGTCAAGGTAACTGTAGGTGAATAGTTGAGTTGGCTGTATGTAGAAAATATGCCTTCAGACCATTTGAATGTCCTTCTCCTGAACTTTATCACTTGAATTCTGCAATCTCTCGAGATGTAAGAGGCTGACAATTAGCTGTTTAGTGACACTATATATTCTGTATATTTTCAAATACACAGTTAAACCATTTAATATCATTCATATATGGGAAATATATTTTCGTTCCGTAAGGGACAGGTGATGCCATGGTCTGCAATGATTGATTATGTTCCCCTGCGATGATTGATCAATTCCCTGGATCAGGATTGAAAACCACTGACTGATGTATGTAATATCCAACAGGTCGGCCTATTGTATTAAATGTCTGTGCTAAACGTGACTGATATGTACATAAAATCATGTAGCCTATTTGTTGAGGGACCACAGCAATCACACAGAAATGCACATTTGACATTTAATACATTCCTTTTGAGTTGGGATGCAGTACATTTCCTGCTATTAACAACAACAACACCATCAAGAAGTTAACCAAACTTATGCAGGGCTGCTTAATTCTGCTATAGTCAGAATTAAACAAATTCATAATGGGTTAGGGGAGTGGTAACTATTAATTTCTACCACTAGATGTCTTAATAGTGCTTTAAGGTTCAGGTTGAGTGCTTTGCTTGACATCAACAAGACTTAAAAACTAAACAAATTATGAAGAAAATTAAGGATTTTCATTAAGAACCCAAGCATAGAGCAGCTACGTAGAGTTTTCTTTATTAACACAAAAAAAGTAAAAGCAACACAAAAGAGGGCTTTAAACAGAAGCCCAAACTACAGTCGACAAAAGACCTGTGATAGGGCAAAACAAAAAACAGAAATAAACCAAGAAAAACACAACAATGATGACCGGAAATACTAGACTGACCGGAAGCTATGGACACGATACAAACCAAAACCAAAAACACTCGGCTTGTGTGCTCACAATGAAAGAAAAAACATGGTGCATCAATGTTCGAACCCCAACACTGTACCAAAACCCAACAGGTATTGGGTTACAACAACAAAACCCTCTGTAAGAAGTTAACACCGAACTTATGCAGGGCTATTTAATTCTAGCATAGTCACTGATATTGATTATTATCAGGCTCTTAAGTACTGAATTAACATTTTGCTTTTAATTAAAATTCATAGTGGGTTGGGGGAGAGGTATGAACTATCCATCTCTACCACTAGATGTCATAATAGTGCTATAAGGTTCACTGAGTGATTTGCAAAGACTTAAACTAAACAAATTATGAAGTAAATAATAGTTTACTAGTTTAATAACAAGTCTGTTCATACATGTATAGGGAAGAATAAGGAGTGTTGTAACAGCTTTTACTTAAATGTCTATAACTGCTATGTGTATCTAATGTCTAAGTGCCTAATGTCAATCAAGGACAAGGAGTGCTGCCACAACCCACCGAAAATTGGTTCTTGACCTATAAAGGATGGACTTACAAACCCTACTGGCACCTAAGAAGACTGATGATTGTGTATGATAACGATTTCATCCATTTTAAAGTGGTTAAACAGGGCATGCATGTACTTTTATTAATTCTATACTGAAGTACATTATTATTATTATTATTATTTATTGCTCCTAACTTGTTTGGAATAATGTAGGATTTAACAGCAGTAAATAATTTTCACCAAAACTGCAATAATCTAAAAAATCTGTAAACCAGTCTTATTGGAAAATAACCGACCCCTACTGTCATTCATTGCTTTGACTTCATCTCACCAGCACAAGCATGAAAGCATGATAATCTACAAAACATATACATTTAAAAGTTGAATCGATATACATTTGAATGCAATAAACAGACTGAACCTTTTTCAAACATAGTAAATGTGTGAGAATACAATGAATGACCTCACTACAGAGCATAACAGCACTGACAGCTGGAAATATTTACTTGTGAGTTCTTGTGGAGCGCTGGCGTCAGGCAGGGCACAGTCAGTGCCAGAGGAATGCAATATCAGAGGAACAGCAGGTCGCTGGATGACTGGCACATTGCCCAGGAACAAACGGGGAAGCATGTGTGTTCTATATGAAGAAAAACTTCATTTATTATTAATAATAATAATAAATGTTAATTTTTTAAGTATCTGGTTTGTTCACATTTCCATGCAGTAGACTGTTTTTTTTTAATGTTTTTTTAAGTTTCTCAGGCCTTTCAAATATGAAAGCTTTAGCATAAGTACTGCCGGGAAGACACAATTGTTACGTCACTCATTAACTTCTCATCTATCCAATCGTGTTCTAATACTTGTGGTATAAAAGGTACTTACTCACGGGACCTACGCCAAAGAACTTTATATCATAATATTGCTTGCTGGGCTGTTAATAAATGGTTAATTGTTACAGTATTATTTTCCCGAGTCTTTCTGGTAGAACTGTATTGAAGCAGTTTGTATGCAATGCATATCTAGAGCATGCAGTTTTTGTATGCAGTTCAATCTGTGACATCACTAGAACAGAATAGAACCAGGGCAGAGCAGGTGAGACAGAGCAGGGAGGCTACGGCTGAACAGGAACCCAAGCAATCGGCCAGGGCGAAAAAGTAGGCCCAGATCGCTCTGGGGATGCTGGAGTGGGCTCTGGGACGGAGCGGACTGGAACAGCCTCTGGAGGATCACAGACTGGAACGGACTCTGGAGCAGGCTCTGGGACTGGAGCTGACTCTGGAGGATCGCAGACTGGAATGCACTCTGGAGGATCGCGGACTGGAACGGACTCTGGAGGATCACGGACTGGAACGGACCCTTGAGCAGGCTCTGGGACTGGAGCTGACTCTAGAGGGTCGCAGACTGGAATGCACTCTCGAGGATCGCGGACTGGAACGGACTCTGGAGGATCACGGACTGGAACGGACTATGAAGCAGGCTCTGGGGATGCTGGAGTGGGCTCCGGTACTGAAGCAGACTCTGGAGGATCACGGACTCTGGAGGATCACGGACTGGAATGGACTCTGGAGCAGGCTCTGGGGATGCTGGAGTTGGCTCCAGGACTGGAGCGGAGTCTGGAGGGTCGCGGACTGGAACAGCCTCTGGAGGATCATGGATTGGAGCGGACTCTGGAGGATCACGGACTGGAACGGACTCTAGAGGATCACGGACTGGAACAGACTCTGGATCAGGTTCTGGGGATGCTGGAGTTGGCTCCAGGACTGAAGCGGACTCTGGAGGATCACGGACTGGAACGAACTCTGCATCAGGCTCTGGGGATGCTGGAGTGGGCTCCGGGACTGAAGCGAACTGGAACGAGTCCATTGTAGAGTGGACTGCAGAGAGGTGTGTGTCCCTGACACACAGAGACATAAAAGGGCGGCCCCCTCAGCTATGACAGCAAAACAGGGCTTAAAACAGAAGACAAAACTACAGTCAACATGACTGAAAAACAAAAGGGCCAGAAATAAACAGAAGCTAACCATGCAAGACAGACTGGCAACGAGCCACGAGCAGGGATAGAAAAAAAAAAAGAAAACAGCCCAGGACCGAGAATACAGGAAAAATAAAGAGGGAAAGAAATGACGAGGGTAACGAGGGTGGACAGGTTATAAAGGAGTGGGCTCCGGGACTGGAGCAGACTCTGGGACTCTCCCATTCAGCACTCGGCAGATGAAAAACACAAACCGCATGCTACACGAACCAAGACAAAGCAAGCTAGACGAAGCACACGAGACAAGTGTTCATGGCGAGAACTCAAAATTAAAGACAAAACATGGAGCATGAATGAATGAACCCTGTCAATGAACCTAGACAGGAGTGCCAGGATCCGACATCACGGACAAAGCATGCGGACGAGAGAGCGCAGAGTTTGAGCACACTCAAAGCGTACACAAAGATGAGACGATACATGAGTTGTCACAAAACCAAGAATAAACCAGACCGAAGTGACAGAACCCTGACATACTATGTATAAGTATTATAATATGACTTTTAATTAACTCCTCAGTTAAAATGCATGATATGAGCAAAATCTTAAACCCTGTCATTTATAATTAATCGTGGCAGTGATGCACATCACCAAATAGCAATTTGGCTTGTCACTACACCAAATTTTTATAAGTTGAACAGATTTAGTTGATAAGTTGATAACAGATTTCCATATCATTCACGTGAAGGCATCACAAACACTCCACTTTGAGTGGAGAAATCAATGTTTCGAAAAAATCCTATAGGATTTTAAAAGTAATGCTGGGGCCACACCAAAAGATATTTAAAATCTTATTTTCAAAATATGATATACCACAAATATGAGGACATCCTAGATCTAACAGTTTTGTTCCAATAGTGTGTGGTGTGTCATATAGTCTGTGAAGAAGACAACACAACACACAAACATTTTCAATCACAGTCCCGACTGTGAACACGGGAAATCTCACAAAATCTTTCAAGACTTCAGAATAAACATGGCGGATGACTGGCAGGAAGAAATTGCTATGAAATTGTCAACTCTGTTGTGGTATGTTTTACAGGACACGTTGTACAGGACACACTTGTGATGTTGCCACAAATTGACAAGCTGATCCCCAATTTCTGATGTCCATATCCATTTCACTCTGTGCTGCGCCAAGACTGTGGTTGTTATGCTTCCGTCTTCTGTCAGCTCGCTTTCTGATTGGGTATCGTTTCGTTCCACCTGACAATCAAGAGAGTACGTGCGCGTTTGTCCTCGGGGTACCCCCCACACATCATGATTTCTGAGCGTAAATATTAAACATGTTGAATATCTACGATTCATGATCGGGGCAGCTCCAACGCTCTGCCGAGCAGGTTTGGTCACTCTTAACACACCTCACACCACAGGAAAATCTGATAAGATCTATAAAGAACAATCAAGATGATCGGAACTTCACTTAGGATTGTCAGAAGGGTAGAAATCAGCCTGAATATCTTGTGGTGTGGCCCCAGCATTAGGTAATGTCTGAGATTGTCTTTATGTGGGTGCATTTCTCTACAAAAGAGGGGCCTGGCAGAAAAAAGTTGTCTTGTTGGCCCAAATTCACCTACACAATAGAAGGCTGGCCTTCAAAGAGCTTCTGGATAAAATGACTGTTTCTACTTGTTAAAGTTAATTATGATTACCTATTTGAGGTTACACCCATTTAAATGTCAAAACTAGGGTTTGCTGGTTGTTGCTCTGCATGGAAATAGAGATGATCTTTCACTATCATGCTCCTGGCCAAAACACTTAACCTTAAAGTTGCTCCAAGATTGTCTCTGGAATAAATGTCCTTTGGTGTCAGGTGGGGTTGAGGGATGTGGCAAGGACTGAGCTGCAGAGTTTTATTTAGTATGGAAAAGCAAAACACAAACACACAAAACCACCCCTCGGGGGAAAACAGTCCAAGAGCAGGGTAGGAAGAGATACATCAACCATTTGGCACAAGATAGAGCACACAGGGAGAATAAATAGGGAAATAAGCAGGGTAACTGGTAGGGGCAAATTAACCTATAATGAGGTAATGAGGATGGTGGGTTCAAGACACTAGACATGACTGAAACCATGGGCTGACACCAAGGGGCGGCAGTGGTTCATATAGGTTGTCTACAAGCCGGAAGGTTGGTGGTTCAATCCCCGGTTCCACCTGACCAAGTGTCCATGAGCAACACACCTAACCCCAGCTGCTCCGGACGAGCTGAATGACCACCAGAGTAACAGCAAATATGAGCCACTATGAAATTAGCTTCTTTAGCTTAATTCTCAGTCAGTCAAGCAGCTATAGTTACATGGTCCTTGCTGATATTCTACAGAGCCAACAACCCACACCACTTCAGATTGTGATTGCTTCAGTGAAGATCATCTGTCTCCATAGATTTAGCCTTATCCCAGTTACCAGCCTCAGAGTCATATGGAAATGACCTAGGTATGACCCAGGCTGCCAAGCATCAAATTATGAGCAGCTGAGTTTTATGCTGATTATATCCCAAGTTGGCTTACCTCATCGCACTGTTCTCAGCTGCTAAGGAGCAACATAACCACTTTATCCACTTGTTAAGTCGTGACTTAAGGAATCCTGTGTCTGGGTCTAATGGTGTGTTCACGTGGTAATTATGGTAATTATGGTAAATACCAAAAGCCAATGTGGAAAATGCACATGAACACCACCTCATGTGGTATTTTCCACTGGGCAACTCATAGAATATTTTGATGCACAAGTTGCCGAGATGAGATAACCTTTGACCTTTTCAAAATGGCGGAGAGCAAAGCGAGAGTGTTGAATGGTAAGCACTGTACGCAACTAAACGTTTTTTTGCTACTGTTAGCTAGGGGTGGAACGGTACATTCATATTGAACCGAAACGGTACGGTAATTAGCTCTATTAACTCCCTCGTCCCTAAAAAAAAATTTGATATTCATGATCTAGAAAATATACAGCATTTACCATTTGAGTTTTGATAAATCATCTTCTTGCTGTAGCAGATGACTTAAGCTAAGCAATCTAAAATAGTTTTAGCTAAATAACAGGTCTGGATCTCCATCTTTTTACCACATTACGACAACAAAAGCACTTGAACGCAACACACTGGTAAATACCAGTTCACAAGTAGAAAATATCATATTTTCCATAGCACATGAACGCACCATAAGCCCTATCTCAAAAGCCGTTTTATGAGCACTACTTATTTTTACAACATATTACACATTTAAGCTGTGTATTTAAAAACTCACAGTGTACATTACAGACTCACGGCATCCCGGACACAAATATTTTAACGATTTATAAAAGATGAATCACTTTCTAGCCATCTGGGATTTCGGTATGGAAATGATTTTTAGGTAATATTACATCATATTGTGAGTGTATATTAGCACTGTTCGCCGAGTCATCAAAGTTTGGCAAGCGGTGATGTGATGTCAGACATAACGAGGGATTCAGGACGTTATGAGCATTTGATAAGTTAGCCTGTGCTCAAGAGGCCACCTTCTGCTTGTTGGGAGTGGCTGAAATGTTAAAGCCCTTACTGGTACAGTATGTTCTACTGGAGGACATTCAGTCAAGTCAAGTCAAGTCAAGTGTATTTATATAGCGCTTTTCACAATATAAATTGCATCAAAGCAGCTTCACAGTATCAATAAAATAACATAACAATGTTTGTTTCTTAGTGGAAAAAACATCCACGTTTGGTAGGGCTGATCAATGGTATTAATGCTTGGTTAATTAATTTGAATATCCCCAACTGAGCAAGCCAAAGGCAACAGTGGCAAGGAACCTAAAAACTCCATCAAGTGACTTACTGGTGTCCTAAAACTCCATCAGGTGACCCAATGGAGAAAAAAAAAAAAAACACTTGGGAGAACCCAGGCTCAGTCGGGGGCCAGTTCTCCTCTGGCGTTTATGAACTAGAGGCCAGATTTATAGTAACTGTAATTTGATACAGAATTTTGTTTTATTGTATCACTTCTGGGTGGGTACGCGAACCGGAATCACAACGTTTTATCTGTAGAGTGGGAAAGGGATCCTCCATAGGGAGAGGCTAGTTGGCACTTCAGCACTGCGTTGTCATCGGGCCCAGGCAAAGCTCCTAGTCAGATCTGGATATGGCCTGGATCCGGTAGGCTGCGGGAAAACCTCGGGATAAACAAAGACACTAAAATTAGCGTAGATGCCATTCTTCTTATGATGTAACGAGTACATCAGGATTTAAGAGAAGTGTTCCCAGTTTCGGCTGACCAAATCTATGCAACCTAACATTGAATTATAGAAGTCTATAATATATTATGTGTATGCTAGGTCAATGAGATGTGTTTTTAGTCTAGCTTTGAACTGACAGAGTGTGTCTGCTTCCCGGACAATGGTAGGAAGACTGTTCCAAACTTTTGGTGCTAAAGGAGCTAAACCATTTAGTGCTTTGTAAGTAATCAACAATATTTTAAAATTTATACGATGTTTAATAGGCAGGCAATGCAGTGTTGACAGAACCGGGCTAACATGGTCATATTTCCTGGTTCTAGTAAGAACTCGAGCTGCAGCGTTCTGGACCAGCTGTAGTTTATTTATTAAGCGTGCAGGGCAACCACCCAGTAGAGCATTACAATAATCTAGCCTTGATGTCATGAAAGCATGAACTAATTGTTCCGCATTTGTTAATGAGAGCATATGTCGTAATTTAGATATTTTTTTAAGATGGAGTATTTTAGTAGTCTAGTATTTTACAGATACTAGACACGTGACTTTCAAATGAAAGATTGCTATCAAAGAGCTACTTGCTACACCCAGGTTCCTAACCGACGACGAAGACTTCGTAGACAGAGCAGCCATCAAGTGTTAGACAGTATTCTAGGTTATTACGTGTGGAAGTTTTTTGTCCAATAATTAGAATCTCTGTTTTTTCAGACTTTAGTAGTAGGAAATTACTAGTCATGCAATTTTTTAAATCAGCTATGCATTCCGTTAATTTTGTGAATTGGTAAGTTTCGTTAGGTTTTGAAGAAATATACAGCTGAGTATCATCGGCATAACAGTGAAAGCTAATTCCATGTTTCCTAATGATATGTCCTAATGGTAGCATGTACAGAGTGAACAGCAGCGGTCCTAGTACTGAGCCTTGTGGTACGCCATACTGAACTTGTGATCGATAAGACATCTCTTCATTTACTGCTACAAACTGATAACGCTCTGATAAGTATGATTTAAACCATGCTAGTGCAATTCCACTAATGCCAACATAGTTTTCTAGTCTATTTAAAAGAATGTTGTGGTCAATTGTGTCAAATGCAGCACTAAGATCAAGTAACACTAATAGAGAGATACAACCACGATCGGATGATAAAAGTAAATCATTTGTAACTCTAATGAGAGCTGTCTCAGTATTATGGTGCGGTCTAAATCCTAACTGAAAATCCTCACAGATATCATTTCTTTCAAGAAAGGAACACAGTTGTGAGGATACTGCTTTTTCTAATATCTTTGACAGAAAAGGCAGATTTGAGATCGGCCTGTAATTGACTAATTCTGAAGGATCAAGTTGCGTTTTTTTAACAAGCGGTTTTATCATAGCCAGCTTAAAGGTTTTTGGTACGTATCCTAGAGACAAAGACGAATTAATGATATTAAGAAGATGATCTATGATCTCTGGAAGCATCTCTTAATAGCTTCGTCGGTATAGGGTCTAACAAACAAGTTGTCGATTTAGATGAATTAACGAGTTTGCAGAATTCTTCCTCTCCTATAGCAACAAATTAATAAAATTTTTCCTCAGGGAGACTACAATGCACTCCCTGATGCGATACTGTAGTAGACGGTTGCATAGTTATAATTTTGTCCCTGATATTATCAATCTTATAAGTGAAGAAGTTCATAAAGTCATTACTTTGTTGGCCTGAAACTTCTGTGCTTGAAGCTTTCTTTTTCGTTAGTTTAGCCACTGTTTCAAATAAATACCTAGGATTATGTTTATTTTCTTCTAATAGGGTTGAAAAATAAGCAGATCTAGCAGCTTTTAAGGCCTCTCTGTAAGCAATCGAGCTCTCTTTCCATGAAATCCGAAATACCTCTAGTTTTGTTTTCTTCCAGTTGCGCTCCATTTTTCTGGCTGCTCTCTTAAGGGCCTGAGTGTGCTCGTTGTACCACGGCGTTGGACTATTTTCTTTAATCTTCTTTAAGCGCAACGGAGCAACTGCGCCTAAAGTGCTGGAAAAGAGAGAGTTAAACGTTTCTGTTGCCATATCAAGTTCTTCTAAGCTATCCGGGATGCTGAGATGATGAAACTGATTAGGAAGATTATTGATAAAGCAATCTTTAGTGGCAGAAGTTATAGGTCTAACATATTTATAACACAGAGTCGGCTTTGCAGCCTTGGCTAAATGTAATTTACATGAGACTAGATAATGGTCTGAGATGTCATCGCTTGCTGCAGAATTTCAACGGCATCAACATCTATTCCATGTGATAATATTAGATATAGAGTATGATTACGACAATGAGTGGGTCCTGACACGTGTTGTCTAACTCCAATTGAGTTTACAATGTCTTTAAGTGCCAATCCCAATGCATCTTTTTCATTATCTACATGTATATTAAAATCACCAACAATTAGTACTTTATCATTAGCCAATTCTGATAGAAAGTCCCCAAATTCTTTGATAAAATCTTTATGGTGCCCTGGTTGCCTGTATACAGTAGCCAGCAGAAATCTAAAACGTGATTTATCGTTTACACTATATATTTTTACATTAAGCACCAACACTTCAAAAGAAGTATATTTAAAAATAGTTCCCTATCAAGGCTACGGAACTCGACATTACGGATGTCGTATATGGGAACTCCTCTCATCCTTCACTTCCGCTGAAATCTTATAGGCTAACGCCAGCAGAGCTGGCCAATTGACGCAAATATGCAAATACTGAACTTCGTAGCAGTATAAAGCAAGTGCAGCGTCAATTCCCTTCAGAATCTCTCTCTTCACGCTTAAATCGTGTGCTAGAAAGCTGATACTACAACTTGGATTATATCGCCGTCGTTGAAGTTGCGCTGAGATACTTGCACTGTCTCCTGCATCCGATGGCAACTAACTGCAACTTGTGCTCGGGCCACATCTTGCCCCCCGACACGCACCTGTTCTGCGTCGCGTGTTTGGGGCTGGCCCATGCCGAGTCAGCCCTCAGGGATGGAGGGTCCTGCGACCACTGCGCGGACATGTCTCTTCGAGCTCTCAAAGCCAGGAGGGATGAGGCTCGCGCAGCAGCGGGGATTGGGCCTACCGCCGCCACTGAGCCGCTGGTAGCCCCCCCCAACCGCGGAGTCGAGGTTCGTCCCCCGGTGAGCTTTCCCGACCCCACCTTTCAGCCCCCTCGCGAGGTCGCTGACTTCGTTTCCTTCGGGGCGAGTGAGGAAGACGACTCCATGTCTCTGTCTGCCTCCGAGAACGACTGGGGTGCGGAGCAGGCCGCATCATGGACGGCCGCGGAGCAAGAGACCCCGGCGGACCTGCAGGACGAGCTTTTCCGTATCCTCTCGAAGGCCGTCGAGGAACTGGACCTGTCGTGGAAGGCTCCCGACGAACCTTCAAAGAGCAAACTGGATACGTGGTTCCTCCAATCGAGCCGCCGTCAGGCCGCTTCGAAAAGAGGAACACCGTTTTTTCCTGACGTGCATGAGCACGTGGTGAAGTCGTGGGTGGCCCCGCAATCGGCGCGCACCCTCACTTCCACCCAAGCCATGTTTGCCCCCGTGGACGAGGCGGGGGACCACGGCTACCTCCGCATCCCCCCCGTCGAGGAGACCAACGCCGCGCACCTCTGCCCGTCGGCTCCCGCCCTGGGCTCGGACCGCAGCCTGCCGGTTTCTGCGTTGCATGAGGCGGTTTCTGCGTTGCATGCCATGGCCGTTCTCCAAGTGCTGCAGGCTAAGCAACTCAAGTCTCTGGATGACGCCGCCTCTATCGACGCTGACGCCATCCGAGATCTCCGTTCGGCCACGGACCTCGCGCTCCTGGCCACGAAGCGTTCGGCCCAAGCAATTGGCCGTTCGATGGGGTTCCTGGTGGTCCTCCACAGACACCTGTGGCTCACCCTGTCGGACGTACAGGAGGCCGATAGGAAGACGCTGCTGAACGCACCGATCTCCCCTGCAGGCCTGTTCGGAGACGCCGTGGAGAAAGTCACTGAGCGTTACTCCGAGACGCAGAAGAAAGCGAAAGCCATGAGCCACGTGATTTCTCGGAGGGCGCCGCCGCAGCAGCCGCAGCCTCGCTCTCGTTCGTCTTCCGCCTCGGGCCGCCAACCTCAGGCCGCGGCTAGAAGACAGGCAGCGCCCCGCCCGGGACCGGATGCCCGTAGAGGCCGTAGCGGCCAGTGGCATGGAGCGGGCGGCAAGAGGACGCAGAGGAGCCCGCGCAGAAAGCCCACCGCGTCCCCTGCGAGGCCTAAGTAGTCGTCCTGACCGTTCGGGCAAGAGGAGAAGAGAGCGCCAGGTCGGCCCCGCGTCCAAGCGGCGCGCTCTAATGCACTTGAACCCTCGGCGTTCTGCGAGCGACCCGTGCAGTTGTTTTGTGAATGTTGTTTCTTGTTCAGAAATAAAGCAGATCACTACTTCACAAACAGAGCTTTTTTCTCCTCTTGCACCACACACTGTGTTACCCGCCCTGCCTTCGAGCAGCGCAGAGTCACGGTCAATAAATATTCCCAGCCCTCACATAGCGGCGATGACCACAGCGGCGATGACCGCAGGTTTAGATCAGCCCACGCTCAGTCGTTTTCAGGCAGCGTGGGAGGCTATTCCGGGCATTTCGCCGTGGGTGTTGAATATAATTTCCGGGCGGATACACAGTTCAGTTCAAACGCAGACCACCCCGCTTCCGCGGCGTAATTCAGTCATTAACTTTGCCCAAAAACGCTCACGTGCTGAGGCAAGAAGTGTGCAGCTTGCTCGAAAAGAAGGCTATAGAAACGGTTCCCCCGAAAGAGTGGGAGGACGGATTCTACAGCCGCTACTTCGTTGTACCGAAGAAAGGATGGGGTCTCCGCCCCATTCTGGATCTGAGACCAGTCAACAGAGCGCTTCACAAGCGCGCCTTCAGGATGACTACTCTGAAGCAAATCCTGCCGCAAATTCGCCCCGGGGATTGGTTCGCTTCAGTGGATTTAAAGGACGCTTACTTTCATATCCAGATAGTAAAGCGTCACAGGCGATTCCTGAGGTTTGCGTTCGAAAATTCAGTGTACCAATATACGGTGCTCCCGTTTGGACTAGCCCTAGCCCCCCGAACGTTTTCGAAATGCGTGGACGCGGCACTTTCACCCCTCAGATCGAGCGGGATGCGCGTCTTGAACTATCTGGACGACTGGCTGGTTCTCGCGCAGTCGAGAGAAACGCTGGTCAGCCATGTGGAAGCCCTCCTTCGACACCTGGGGAGGCTCGGTTTGAGGGTGAACGTCCAGAAAAGTGTGCTCACACCGAGCCAGACTACAACATTCCTGGGAGTGTGCTTGGATTCAGTGAGAATGAGAGCGCGCCTTTCCCCCGAGCGAGCGGAGACTCTGAGCTCCTCTCTCGGTCTCTTCAAACCTGGCAGACTCGTCCCACTGAAAGAGTTTCAAAGGCTACTGGGACGGATGGTAGCGGCTTATTCGGTGTGTCACCTGGGGGTGCTGCATATGAGACCGCTGCAACACTGGCTGAAAGCGCGCGTCCGCCCGAGCGAGTGGTTTTCTGGCCACAAGCGCATTATGATCACCCGCGGATGCGCCCGCGCCCTGGACCCGTGGAGGAATCCAGATCTCTTCAGCTCAGGCGTCCCTATGGGCATAGTGACGCGGCGCGTGGAGGTCCTGACGGACGCTTCGTCCACCGGATGGGGAGCCGTCTGCTTGGGAAAGCCCGCCTAGGGTCGGTGGTTAGGGAAGCAGATGGAGTGGCACATAAATCGTTTGGAACTAGAAGCGGTCTCTCTAGCTCGAAAAGCCTTCCGGTCTCGGCTGAAGCATCAGCATGTGTTGATTCGGACCGACAACACTTCTGTGGTCTCGTACATAAATCGCCAAGGCGGGGTACATTCCAGAGCCCTTTTCAGGCAGGCGGAATCCCTTCTGCTGTGGGCGGACCGATTTTTCCTCTCGCTGAGAGCGGCGCACATCCCCGGCGTTCTGAATCGCGGGGCGGATATGCTCTCGAGAAGCGGGATTCCCCAGGCAGAGTGGAGGCTTCACCCCGGGACGGTTCAGCTGATATGGAATCGTTTCGGCAGAGCGGAGGTCGACCTCTTTGCGACGAGCGAGAATGCGCATTGTCAGATGTTCTTCTCGCTGTCTCGTTCCCCCCGGGAGGTAAACGCGCTGACCGCGCGATGGCCGAAAGTCCGCCTCTATGCTTTTCCTCCGGTGAAAATTTTGCCCATGGTGTTGTGCAAAATCAGGGAGGAGAAGGCGGCGGTCACTCTGGTAGCCCCGAACTGGCCGAATCAGCCCTGGTTCGCGGATCTGGTAGAGTTACTGGCAGGACAGCCATGGGAGATGGACCAGGAAGGACCTTCTGTCTCAGGCGAGCGGAACGATCTGGCATCCCAACCCCGGGCTGTGGAACCTCCATGTGTGGCCGCTGCAGGGTCGCTGAGCGGGCGGGACACGCTGCACGCGCGTGTTTTGAATACTATCGCGGAGGCGCGAGCTCCGTCCACCAGGCGCCTGTATGCTTTGAAGTGGGGTGTGTTCTCGAAATGGTGTCAGAATGTCGGTATAGACCCAGCGAACTGCTCTGTGTCGGTTATTCTACGCTTCCTTCAGTACAGGATGGACGAAGGGATCCTACCATCCACTCTGAAGGTATATGTAGCCGCTATTGCCGCGTTTCACCCCCCTGTTGACGGGCAGTCTATCGGTAGACATGCATCGGTGACACGGTTCCTCAAGGGAGGTAGGAGATTATGCCCTGCACGGCCGCCGTCTGTGCCGCCGTGGGATTTAACGTTGGTCTTGGACGCTTTGTCGCGACCGCCTTTCGAGCCCTTAGCTTCGATTGCCATTAAGGAGCTATCGGTTAAGACGGCACTGCTTCTCGCTCTCGCCTCGGCGAAGCGAGTTGGGGATTTACAGGCTTTCTCGGTAAGTGAAGATTGTATTCGCTTTGGACCGGGAAACTGCAATGTAATTCTCAGACCGAGGCCGGGTTACATTCCTAAGTCGCTCAATACCCCGTTCAGAGCGCAGATTGTTTCTCTGCCTACCCTGTCCACGGAGCCATCAACCTCTCAGGATTCGGTTGCTCAGAGTACTATTTGCCCAGTCAGAACTCAGGAAATACATTTCTCGCTCGGCAGCTTTTCGACAATCGGACCAGCTGTTTGTGTGCTTTGGTGGGTGCAACAAGGGAGGGGGTGTCTCTAAACAGAGGCTTGCTCACTGGATTGTGGACGCTATTGTTTTGGCTTATGATTGCCTGGGGCAGGAATGCCCCCTTAACGTCAAGGCCCATTCGACTAGAGCGATTGCCTCCTCGTGGGCTTGGACTAAGGGTATGTCTATTCAGGATTTATGTCTTGCGGCTGGCTGGTCTTCTCAGAACACGTTTGCCAGGTTTTACAAGTTGGATTTGCCCTCTGTAGCGTCTCGAGTGCTTTCGGTGAGTTGATTGCACACACAGCACTGGATAGAGCTGCTCTGCGCTTTGCTTATGAGTTGTTCTGTGTGCTATTTGTGTATTTGTACTGTTGTCACCGCTATACGTTGACCTTCTCTTACTGTGGTTATTGCCCTGTTTCTCGACAGTGCAAACTTCTCCCTATTTATACTGCTCGGGATATGCAAATTCTGGCAGTGTTTGTGAGCTTGTGATTGGTCCCCTCGGGCCAATCAGAGGTTAGAGGTTCGCTATTGGTCAATCTCGGCCTATCAGACGCTTGCATACTGGGGAGGGGCGGTTTTGGTATTGGGTCTGTTGTCAGTGGTTGTTTGCTGCCACGGCGGGATTCTATACAGTTCCCATATACGACATCCGTAATGTCGAGTTCCGTAGCCTTGATAGGGAACGTCTCCGGTTACTTTCGTAACCTCGGTTCCCTGAAAGGCAAGGAACGAGACATTACGCTCGCCGCCGTGTTCGCTATTGATTTAGCGTTTTTTGTTCGATTCTGAAGGGAATTGACGCTGCACTTGCTTTATACTGCTACGAAGTTCAGTATTTGCATATTTGCGTCAATTGGCCAGCTCTGCTGGCGTTAGCCTATAAGATTTCAGCGGAAGTGAAGGATGAGAGGAGTTCCCATATACGACATCCGTAATGTCTCGTTCCTTGCCTTTCAGGGAACCGAGGTTACGAAAGTAACCGGAGACGATTTCTTAGTCGTTTTGAAAATATTACTAAAAACTACAGCAACACCTCCCCCTTTGCGTTTTAGACGAGGTTCATGTTTATAACAGTAATCTTGTGGGGTTGGCTCATTTAAAGTAATGTAATCGTTTGGTTTTAGCCAGTTTTCTGTCAAACACAGCACATCTAGATTATAATCTGAAATCATATCATTAACTATGAGCGATTTTGAAGTAAGGGATCGAATATTCAGCAACCCAAGCTTTATCATTTGCTCATCTGTATTATATCTGTTTTTTATTTGTTGAACATCAATTAAATTTTTTACCTAACGTTTTTTGGATTTCCAAATTCGGGGAACAGACACAGTCTCTATATGATGATATCTAGGTGAAAGAGGCTCTATGTGATGGGATTTATCTGACCTTGGTGATGCGAGGCCGCTAGCAGACGGTCGGTTTAGCCTGCTTCCTGACCTGGGCCCAAGATTGTCATGTTTTAGCTCTAAGACTATGTGCCATATTACTAGAGAGAAGAGCAGCACCATCCCAGGAGGGATGAAGACCATCTCTTTTCAACAGTTCAGGCTTGCCCCAAAAACTTTTCCAATTGTCTATGAATTCTATATAATTCAACGGACACCACTTAGACAACCAACCATTGAGTAAGGCCAATCTGCTAACTATCTCATCACTCCTGTTCACACACCTATTTAATATTAATTTTGGTGATCTCCGACTGGCGGAGTCGAACATCATTAGTGCTGACATGAATAATGATCTTACGAGAATTTACGATTAGCATTAGCAAGCACTTTTAAATTTGCTTTGATGTCAGGCGCTCTGGCTCCCGGCAAACATGTGACTATGGTGGCTGGTGTCTCTATTTTCACGTTCGGTGTGATCGAATCACCAATTACCAGGGCACAATCAACAGAATTCTCAGTGGGTGTTTCACTGAGTGTTTCACTGAGTGGGGCAAATCGATTTGTTATGGTAATCGGAACGGAGAGTGGTTTATTAATCCGCGACTAGAGCGATCTCTCACGGTCACCCATCTGCCCTGCTGCGTGGGCTCTACTTCAGCCGGAACCGAGTCATGTACAGAGTTCACTATGCTAGGCGCATCCAAAATAGTATCTAAAGCTCTAGTACTATCCTTACTAACCTCAATTAAAGTTTGGATGTGTGTCTCTAGCTCTGAAATCTTCTCCGTCAGCCTGACTGTCTCCTTGCATTTATCACAAATAAATCCTATATTGCCATCGGAGAAGGCTATACTAAACATATATGACATGTGACACAGGTGACAATAACAGGACAAGACATTACTCACCGTTTGTGTAGACTGATTCTTACTTACCTGGGATTTTATGAACTCAAAGGCGCGGGCGCGCGAGAGAAAATAAATAATAAATAAATGAGCGCGGGTGGCGCGTAAACACTAGCGTGCTGTGCTAACAATAACGGAAGCTAGCGATGTAAGGTTAATCTGAGATGGTGGGTAAACTGTATTTAGAAATATAAACAACTAGAAATGATAGTAAATGATGGTTCAAAACAGAAAGAAATACGAAGCTAATACGAGCAATAATAACCAACTGCAGAACCATTACGTCATAACAGTCTGAGGACCACAGCGCCAGCCCGACAGTCTGAGGGCGGAAGTGGGCGGGTAGCAGTCCGATGCCGGAAGTGTACGGAGTTCATGTTTAGACATGTGTTTAGACTAGACAGTAAAATGTTTTTAGACAGTAAAAGATAGACAGTAAAAGGTTTAATTATGGCGGAGCACAATGTAGAACAAGGAAAAGAAGAAGAGAAAGAGGTAAAAAGAAGTTATAAAGTTGATATGGATCATGCAACATACTTAACATAATAACGTTACGCTTACAAAACGGCTCTGTACTGAATTGTTTTTTTGAAAGGAAGTATTTTGAAACGAAGTATTTTGTAAGTTAATATTTAACAATATCAGCAGAAGGAAAAGATGCTCTGGAACTGGCCAAAGAGCCTTTCATGTTTCGGTTCCAGTTTCAACAGGACATGGAAGTTTTTTTTTTCAAATGTCACGACGAAAGGCACCTCAGAATAAACTCCATGTGTATGGAGTTTTAATTTGTTATTTATTTTTCTCTTGAGAATTATTATTGTCAAATTTGTGCCTGTATAAATTTTATAAGATTTATTTTCTTTGGTTTAATTTTGTTTTATATAACTTATTTATATAGTTTAATTTTGTAATTTAATTTAATTAGAAAACAGCTAGTGTGTGATTTATTTTTATATTTCAGAGGAAAAAAACTCATTTTATTTAAATTAATATTTTTTGTGTTTTCAGTCCATCATATTATTGTGTATGGCGGTCTTTGTTGGTTGAGTATTTAAAAGTATTTTCAATTGAATAAAATGTTCAAACTCTCAAGCTTTGTTTTCATTGTATTATTTATTTTTCATTTTATGCTTTGTTTAATGTATAATATTGTTTATCAATCTTAAATATACATTTTCAATTAAATCGTTTAAAACTTAGTTTTTATAATAACGTTGTTTTAAACTTTAAAACTTTCCAAAACACGGAAGTAGCGTAATGCCTTGCCGCGCCCACTTCCGCCCTCAGACTGTCGGGCTGGCGCTGTCGTCCTCAGACTGTTATGACGTAATGGTTCTGCGGTTCTGCAGCCAGACCTATCTCAATACGAGGCGTAGAGCTTACAGCCTCGACGCAAACAAACTCACAGCAGGCAGGAAGGCAGACAGGAGCAATCGATCAGTGAACAGCAGATCTCGATCAACAACAGCCAGTGTCAATCAGTAAACTGACCGATGCCATAGGCCTTAAAAAAAATGACCACACGAAGGCATCTTAATGGGATAGGATAACATGTTACACAGACTGGAATTTAGATGAGGCTTGATATCCTACCTCTTTTACAGCTGTGAAGTTTTTTTTAGAAGATTTAAACCAGCTAAAAAAAAAAAATCAGCCTCTAATTTTTATGTGAATCTAAACAATCCGAATTGCTGTAAGTTTGAATGAATCAGAATTAAACTCTGTATACAAACTTAGTATACATGGTTTATATTGGTATGTAAAAAAAATTCTCTGAAGAATCAGCATCAGCAACACTGCATCTGAAATCACATACTGTCTGTGTACTAGATTTTAGAAAGAACTTACCATTAAAAAACACGTTCCTTAAAATATGGATGTGTGTAGTATGAATGCAACCTACCAGCAGCATTTGCGCTGCCATTCACGATATCTTCTCCCATGGCCTCATGGGATAGTAAAGTGTCCAGTGGATGCGCAGTTCAGAATCTCCCTTACCTTACCATCCATATCTTTTCCCTACTGTTTTATGAATACTGTGAATTAGTGTGAACATGTTGTTCATTTTACATACTACATAATAGGGAAGTAAGCATATTGAAATGAGGGGACATCTTCCGTTAGAAAACATCGGACTTCGGATTGGATGTGGAAACAAGACAAGGTGAAAACTACAAAACAGAAACTTCAGAATAACAGTCCTGGGGGTATTCCGGTGACATTAACCCAGAATTGACTGAACTAATTGGAACCAATAACCACAAGTAAGCAATGTTTTAATCACAGAGTTAAGCATTAGAGTTAATGTGTGTCCATTGTTAACATAGAAAGACATCCTTCATCCTTCAAAGAAAAGCATTTCCTATCCATTAAGGATGTGGGAATTGTGGTTCACTCTTTTATTTCATCAAAGATTGACTATTGCAATTCTTTATATATTGGTCTCCCCCAGACTTTGCTAGTCCGTCACAGTTAGAGCAAAATGCAGCGGCAAGGCTGGTAAATACCAGTTCACAAGTAGAAAATATCATATTTTCCATAGCACATGAACGCACCATAAGCCCTATCTCAAAAGCCGTTTTATGAGCACTACTTATTTTTACAACATATTACACATTTAAGCTGTGTATTTAAAAACTTATAGTGTACTCTGAAGCAATCAAGCCAACTCAAGCCTCTGAAGCAAACTCACGGCATCCCGGACACAAATATTTAACGGGCGTGAGAAAGAGAGACCATATTACCCCTGTACTGCAATCCTTACATTGGTTTCTGGTTAAATTCCAGATTGATTTTAAAGTTCTCTTGTTTGTTCCCTATCAGGCCTTGCCCCCCAGTATATCAGTGATCTTATTATTCCCTCCTCTCCTTCTAGAGTTCTCAGGTCCTCCAATCAACGGCTTTTAAAGGTTCCTTGTGGGGAGATCGGTGATCATGCTTTTTCCGTGGTAGGTCCCAAACTCTGGAATATTCTCCCATTCCACGTGAGGTCAGCTCCATCAATTACCACTTTTAAGTCTTATTTAAAAACGTATTTATTTTCTTTAGCTTTTGACTAAGTCATGTTTGTTTTGTTGTATGATTTTAATGTTATCATTTTTGTAAAGCACTTTGGGGCAACGTCTGTTGTTTGAAAATGTGTTATATAAATAAAGTTGCTTGCTTGCTTCACCGTCCCGTATACAGGAGTCCCCATTGAAAGTTGCATAGCTGCCAACTTTAGAGTTTCAGTTGAGCGTCAGTAAGCTTATTCTTTCCAGTGTGTTCTGCACCATTGGCCCTAGTAAGAAACAAACATGGTTTTGCAACCTAAGTAAACCAGAAGTCACTTTAAAGTCACAAGGCAAGAGTGAATAATGAAAAAAACTATTAATACTTGCAATCAAACAAAGACAGTCCTAAACAGGATAACCAACAATGTATATTGATAACAGTCAAATCAGAAAATTTGTCACTTATCCGGGAGTCCTTGATCAAATAGTCCATGTGTGAGAAGCATTGTCCTTATACACGAATCCTCAGTCCTTGAGCCCAAAAGAAAATTAATCCAAATGTCCAGGGGGAAAAAATGGTACTAATCCTCCCAACGTGATGAAATGGCAAAAATACCCAAAAACCAAGTCTTCTCTTGAACTTCAATGGGTAATTAATCCATGATCGACTTCAAATGAGAAGGCTAAATAAAAAACCAAACTGTCTGTATCAAACAGAATCCCCCCTGGCCCAAATCTACTTTTCTACTCAACAAGGCATTCCTCCTCTAAGGTGCTCTCCTGTCAAAATAAAAGTCGATTTTGCCAACCAAAGGATGTTTCTACACCAAACACTTGTGTAACTGTTATTTTTTTGGGGGCCGATTCAACATGTTGAATTGGCATCGGGCCGTCTGTGAGAGAGAGAACTCTGATTGGCTGTTCATCTTAGCGAACAAGTATAAAACGAGAATAAAAGTGAAAGTGATGAACGCGAGCAAAGAAGTCAAGACAGTACAGACAGAAAGCTGTTTTAATTTTACGTCCCCTTACCTTAGCATTCAAATGCACAAATATTTTCACAATAATTTAAATAGAGGCGACAACATAGTCGGCTTTCCTTGCCGCTAGTTCTTTGCAAACGGCTTGGTGTGTCCCGGGCTTTAACTGGCCTGGCAAGTGTAGAGTTGCCTTGATTGCTTCAGAGTCAGGGTTCGAAATTAATACCCGCCAAGTGCCAAATGCGGGTAGATTTTCCGTTTGGCGAGTAAATCCCAAAAGGCTATCCGCCACACTGGCGGGTGAATATTCATACCAAAATAGTAATGTAATACATTTTTTATTACAATTGCATTTTGTAATGTTCTAAAATATCTGGCATGATGAAGTTGTTGCTGTGTTTGCGGGATGGGAATTGAAATTCGAGAACCGGTTCTAAGTTTTAAACCACACTTTAAATAAACGAAAAAACCTATCCAGTGATTAAATGTTTTCTGTGTTGACACAAATCTTGTGGGATGTCCTAACCGCCGGGATAATCAGACTGTTCAGAGCTCCAAAAGAGTGTAAATTGTGTAATGTGTGTAAATTGTGTAATATGTGCGTGTAAATAAAAGTAAAAATGGAAAATAATAGACCAGAAATATGACAAAAATGTTTCAATATATATATAAATTAATGTATATCTGACACAAAAAGGCTGTTTATTATTTTGGCTGGTAAAAAATATGCTTGGCTGGTGGATTTTTCATCTACCAGTCGCCGTGGCAGGTGAACCAAAAAGTTAATTTCGGAACCTGTTCAGAGTTGCTCATTTAAATCTCAATGATACACAGCACAGGCTGGGCGATATGTGTGTAATCTGAAAGCTAATCTGAGAGAAATAGGTCATATACTGGAGACACATAATTTGATTTTCTTTGGAAGGAAAGCATAGGTTTGCTAGTTATGCTATCCCAGTCTTGTACAGGACTTGTGCATTGTAAATAACATTTTTATTTGACTTTATGTCCAACGATTTGCTAAATTTAATTGTAAAAATCTAGTAATCTTGGCCAAATTGTTTAAATGGAATCTAATCAGATTTCGGTTGAGTTACAAGGCTGTAGCACAGACTGAAGGCAGAAAGTTCAAACACGATTTTAATGAGAGTCCACAAAAATAAACAGAGAGTAGACTGGACCCTGAACTGAGGAAAAGGAAGTACATGTCTAAACAAGGCTAATTAATTAAACACATCTGAACCAAACAAACCAAACAAACCAAACAGTAATAGAATGGGGATGCCAGATTGAGCCGCGGGCTTGAGAGAGGAGATCTTTTTTCACCGGAATCGGCCAAGGGGCTGTGCGTGACAGCTCCGGGAACCAGATCTGGTTCTCCCATCGCGGGGCTATAAGGAGCACCGCGCGACGCTTTTCCCTGATTCTCTTGATTACCTGTGGCAACAGTGAGATCGGAGGGAAAGCATACAACGGCCGACTGGGCCAGAATTGGGCCAGCGTGTCCTCGTTCTTTTAAAAGAACATTGGGCAATGAGCGTTGTCTTTTGACGCAAAGAGGTCGACCTCCGCTTTGCCAAAAAGGCGCCATAGCGACTGGACTGTTTGGGGGTGCAGGGACCATTCCCCTGGGGGAACGTTGTCCCTGGACAATTTGTCTGGGCCGTCGTTCAGGTGGCCTGGCACTTACGCAGCTCTCAGCGAGCGCAGTGAGTGCTGAGACCAAAGGAGGAGGCGTTCTGCTAGATCGCAGAGATTCCTGGATCTGACACCACCCTGACGGTTCACGTAAGACACCACAGACATGTTGTCCGAGCGGACTAGAACATGGTGGCCCTGTATGAACGGGAGGAAGCGCTTCAGCGCCTTCTCGACCGCTATCATTTCCAGACAGTTTATATGAAGGCGCTTCTCTTGGTCTGACCACAGGCCAGAGACCGGTCTGCCCTCGAAAAGAGCGCCCCAACCTAAGTTTGAGTGTCCGTCGAGATGACCTTCCAGTATGAGACAGCTCCCATCGTCACCCCCTGCTGATACCAATCGACCACTAGCCAGGGCTGCAGAGCTGAGTCACTCTGATTCGTTTGCAGCCGGAGGCCCAGTCTCGGTGAGACACCCGAGCGTTCAACCAGCGTTGCAATGGGCACATGCGCAGTAAGACCAGCTGAAGCAGTGCTGCAGCTGAGGCCATACAGCCCAGCATTCTCTGAAATGTTTTCAAAGTGGCGGTGCCGCCGTTCTGGAAGGACGCATGCGTGCGCTGTGTCGATAAACGAGCCATCATGGAGTGTCCAGTTCTATTCCTAGAAAGGAAGCTGACTGACTGGGCAGTAATGAGCTCTTGGTCCAGTTGACCGTGAGACCCAGGCTCTCCAGATGGCTGAGAAGCACTGTTCTGTGAGACAGAAGTTCTATCTCTGACTGTGCCAGAATCAGCCAATCGTCCAAATAGTTCATAATCCGCACACCCTGATTTCTCAAGGGGGCACTTCGTGAATGTACGGGGTGCTAGAGACAGGCCGATCGGAAGGATGGTGTACTGACATACCTGACCATCGAAGGTGAATCTCAAGAATGGCCTGTGACGGGGTATTATCTGAATCTGAAAGTAGGCGTCTTTCAGATTGAGAGAAATAAACCAGTGCCTCGGGCGAATTTGCGCGAGAATTTGTCCGGTCGTGAGCATTTTGAACGGTCTTCTCATAAGAGCTTTGTTCAAATATATCAGATCTAGGATAGGTCCGAGGGCTCCGTCCTTCTTGGGTACGAGAAAATGACGGCTGTAAAAGCCTGACTCGCTCAGAGAAGGCAGTACCGGTTCTATGGGCCCTTTGCACAAGAGTTTCGCTATTTCTGCACGGAGTAGATGTGCTACTTCCGCATTCACTTTGGTCGCGGTCTGTGCTCGAAAGCGCGGAGGATGGCGAGCGAACTGTAGTGAACTGTAAGTGTTGTCTTATTGCGCTCAGCACCCATTCTGACACCCCTGGAATCGCTTCCTATGCTTTTATGTGTCCAGCTAGGGGCAGAATCGCCTCCGGGTTCCGATCGCCAGACTTCATGGGCTCGGGAAACTGAACCGGAGGTATGGGCGCGGCGCGAGCGCCCTTGGTGTTCAAATCCTGAACGATAGAACAGCGATAGCTGGCTGTTCTATATGTGACGTCCCGGTTGCTTTGAACGGGGAACGTTTTTAACTTTGCAATGCGCGAGCAGCGCTGGGGGCGAGGTGTTTGTTAGTGAGCGTGAGCGTGAGCTAGCGGACAAATAACTCACATTCATAACCTGACCGATATGAGGCTGTTTTGGCCGTGTGACAGGGCGGGCAGAAAGTAGGCGTGGGAACGAAGTTGTGGGCACATTTCCTACATTTAACACTCGAGCGGCATTCGCCAGCTTTATAAGAGTGGGCTCTGTAAGTGTGAGAGACACGGGGGGTGTTGTGCTTATGTGTAGGGGTGAACACTGAGATGTGGGCACATTTTCTACACTTATAACACCACCGGCGTGAGCCAGATAACCAGACATTAGAGATTTCTCTGGTTCGCCGTGAAAACGGCGGTTGTGTGCAGACGAGCGGGTAGTTTCACCGGCTCGTTGGCTGCGTAGTGGACATCTGCAATTGTCATGACAACGGGGAGTGACAGAGCAAAAAGCTTTTGGCGGTAGTCCGGCCGCGGCGGTACTTAACCGTCTTTTCCTCCTTAGAGCTGCTAGGAGGGCTTCCCGGGCTCAGGCTTCAGCGCAATCTTAGGCCGGGGACCTGCCAGGCAGAGCGTGATCTAGGGCGGTCGCCCCTGTCGTGGGTGTGGCATCGGAGGCTGAACTGGACGCTGGGTGGAGCTTCGTTCAGGCTAGTCCCGAGGGCGGCGTGCGGTTGAGCTCGAGCGTCGAGGCAGAAAAAGGTTCATAGCCTGCGTGGTCTTTTGCACCTCCGAGAAGCGGTCAACGGGCTGGGCCGAAGAGGCCGGTGGGGGAGAGCGGGGCTTTGAGGAAAACAGCACGCTCGGACTCCCTCATGTCGGCGAGCGTCAGCCAAAGGTGCCTCTCTGTAACGGTCAGCAAGGACATGCACCTTCCGAGAGCCTGAGCAGCGGATTTAGTGGCGTGGAGGGAAAGATCCGACACCCTGCGCAGATCCGTGACGGAGGCGGGATCCGGGGTCTCTCTCATCCAACTGGCGGAGGAGATCGGCTTGGAGGATCTGTAATACTGCCATGTAGTGCAGGGTCGAAGCAGCCTGTCCAGCGGTTATGAAAGCGTGGCCGACAAGGGCTTTAGACGGGAGGGCAGCCTTTGAACGCCATTCTAGGTGCCACGACGGTCTTAGGCGGCCTCTGTGAGCGGCGTTTCTTTCTGCGCAGCCCAGCAGAGACAGGCAGAGAGACAGCTGTGACGTGTGGAGGGCGTGACGTCACGCTCAGTGGTAGGCTGCTGCAGTAGCTGCAGGGCAGCCAATGAGCATGCAAGATAGCCTGCTCTGCTGCACTGTGTTCACAATAAATACAAAATTAAGGATAATTTTTGGCTTCATATCTCGAGAAAAGATGACTCTACCCCATAGCGTAAGCTAACTTACGCAATACGAGAGAACCTCTCGTTAGAGAACCTCAGTCTGTTAAAAGCATAGAGACCATAACACCATAACCTAAAAGCAAATGAGTCCCATTGTGTTGACAGTCCCAATGTGAATGTGTCCACCGGTATATATTCAATAAAGTACGATTACTGGAAAGGTAAGTCCTCAAAAGGTAAAAGTCCAGGCTTTTGGTGATCACCAAGTATGCAACACAAGTCCTGAAAAGTGAAGCCAAAGCATCTCATAAGTTTAAATGTTCTTTTTTTTTTTTAAATAAGTTTGGTCTTAGTAAGTTATTTTATGCTATGAAAAGGGGAAAGTGACGTCATGATTGATAGCTGAGATTGACAGCTTCTCTGAGGGAAGTAGTCACTGAGGCACCAACAGACTTTTTGGGGGATTTTCGGGAGGATATTGGAGCTTCAGCTTTCATTTCTACATGTCCATAGCTGTTTATTTCACACTGACATAATGAGTTGTTCTGAAGTAAACTGTACTTTCGGTTTCAAACGGTTTCTCAGAGAGGGCAGGACCTTGACAGGCTCCACTTCACGCACACTAGTGCCCAAACTCGGGTCCCGCATTCTCTACTGCGCAGAATCAGGTCCCAAATCTGCACAAGATGTCAGCGCCATATTAGGACTTTGGTAGGACCCATTTCATGTCATGTGATCACTTACATGACAGGCAGAACCATGATCATTAAAAGACACACATAAAACAGATAAAATTAAAATGGACTAAAATGACTAAGACAACATGTAAACCTGTTAAAACTCTAATATAGATAAAATCATTCATATATAAATATATATATATATATACATATATATATATATATATATATATATATATATATATATATATATATATATATATATATATATAGAGAGAGAGAGAGAGAGAGAGAGAGAGAGAGAGAGAGAGAGCGGTTAAAACATGTGTCATGTTTTAACTGAACTGAGCTACATCACTTGCACTGGAGACCTAGGCGATGCTGCGGCGACGAACGGAGGCAGAGCCAGAGTACCCAAGGGCTGAGACAGAGGTTTGACGGAGGACAGGGGCGACGCCGAAGGGAAGGTGGAGGGCGCTGCAGCAGTAGGGGTGGAGGAACGGAGTACAGTGTACGGCCCGCAAGTCTGTGGCGCCAGAGTGACGACCGACCAAGGGGGAGCCGGTGGGACGAAGGAACCCAGTGAAGCCGCAAGGCTGAGGGTATCTAGGTGGGAGGAGCCAAGGAAGAGCCAACAGGTCGACGGGTAGATGTATAAGAACATGAGCGCAGTCAATAACCCCAATAGTTTTGGGCATTTTTTCTAAATTAAAAAAAACTTATGCTTGGTCTGGGCAATCTGGTCATCCTTTGGAAATTAGACAAATTGATTGACCAGGCTGGCCAGTGTGATTGACACAGCTTTCACCACATCATTCTCAGTTGATTTGTCCACTCCTATATTGTCTCCAAAAACTTGGTAGACAGTTCCAGATGTTCCAGTTCCATAGTAGCACAGAGCTATGAGGCACTGTTGTTCCACAGACAGACTGTGACTCCTTTGGGTTCTACGTTGAAGTTTTGGCCTTGCATGGTCTGCAATGTACTTAATATCAGCATTTACAAAGAGAAATTGGGCATACATTTCTTCAGTGGTGTATTGCTCCAGAGGTTTAATGCGTTCAACATACACTATTTGATGGTATCATCTCCGGGTCATTCCTTCATTTTGGTGCATTTTGAACTGAGCAGGTTTTTTTGTAAAACTTGTCAGAGGAAGAAAATGTCTGTCTATTATGAAAACACATTGGTCAAGCTCAGGCTAGTATAACCTAATAATTCTGACCAAATATTTCACATTCACATTCTCTGTCCACCTTGTTACATGACATTTTTACAATGCATTTTGAAACAGGGTATACCTTTTAAGCTTATGAAGCCCATTATTAGTTAGGACAGAGCTAACTATATATTACAGAGCTATTTAAAAAAAAAAAAAAAAACATATTCATGTCCAGTATAAATTGACACAACAGGTTGGACTTGTGTTTTACGCTATTAAATAAATCTTCAAAAAATGAGAAAGGGGATAGTGAAAAAACAGAAAAAAACCTCTGTGACCACAGACCTGAGGCAGGCACGCCCAAGCACATGTGCCCAGACAGCAACATAGTGTCGGCCCAGATCCGACCCACACATGGATTCCCACATGTGGGCCGGATCTGGGCCGACACTATGTTGCTGTCTGAGACACTGCTCCCCACCCTGAGGTTGATGCATCCGTCGATACCTCGGTGCGTTGTGTCACTATTCCCAAAGGCACTCCTGGGCTGAACATATTCAGGTTGCGCCACGGTCTAGAGCGCCGACGCAACTGTGAGTTACCGGAATGAGCGTGTGACCTGAAGACCACGCCCTCGGTGGGACTTTATTTTCAGCCAAAACTGCAGCGGAACCAGGCGGAGTCAACATAGGCCCGCACAAATCTGGCAAGTTGAAGCCAGATTTCTAGTTTCTAGTCCTCCTGGTGCAGCTTCCATGATGGCAGTGTGAAGAAAGAGATTCTGACGCAATTGTCGCACCCATGCATTTTATACTGCCTGTCAGTATTTGCATACTTCGCAACAATTGGTCAGCTGTTCCAAGCTGGCGTTAGCCCATAAGATTTCAACAAAAGTGGAGAAGGAAGGAGTTCCTGCTACGCAATGTAGAGTTACTGCTCTCGAAAGAGAACCATGACTCAAAACAACCTAATTTCACTATAACAGAAAATCACACACTGCTAGAGGGTGTAAGATGCCATTATGCTTTAATAATATATTAACTCTAAGGGTGGTGAAGTGACAAACAAAAGAAAATTTGAAATCACCCAAAATGTGAATGCAATGGAGTCTGGACAGAAGATGATGGTGGAGCAAACTGAAATGAACTAAAAAAAAAAAACACCCACAACAAGTCCTTTAGAGAGGTGATTACAAGGATATGGTTCTTGGCATTATTGGAGGTGAAAACTCACAATCTCTACATGGGATTCAAGGTGTTGTTAGGGATGGTGAGCCCAAGACTGTGGAAAAGTGAGTCAGTTCCTCCTGATGCAGAGGAAACATTTATTCTGGATCTCAGCCATGTTGTTGAGCAAGAAGGTGGATGTTCAATGGTATCAATAGTTTTTGCAACAGGAGCTCAGAAAAGAGGCTTAACGTGTTCGTTGCAACACAAGGATGATGATGCCTATAAGCCACTTCTTAAACGAAAAACTGAGAGTGGAAGTACAGATTTGTCAGGCAGAGGAACAACACACACATACCAAACTACTGCAAAGTAAAGCTACATTTAAAATCTGATTTTAGCTGGTCTCTCCACAAATGAAGAACTCTGAATATTCTTTATTTTGTTAACAAATGGACATTATCTTTTTTATGATTTAAAATATGTTAACTATGTGTAAGTATGCACAATGTACTTGTTGTGAGTAATATTTATTTGTTTGTTTTATTTATTTATTTGTTGAGGGTCTGACTGTTTTTTTTACATTTTTTTGTTGCTGTTTTGTGCCAATTCAAATAAAAAAAACACTTAAATTGATCCACTTTGAATGTTCTACTTGTTGTTCTATAGTCTAAATTGTGACATTTAGTCCCATTCTGAGTACTGATAATACAGATGTGGTAATCTGAAAAGGTCTGTATCTGGATCAGGGCGATACAATCCAATGGTGCTTTGAAAAACTGACACAAAAGAAAGATGGATTACCTGTTCCTGGATAGCAAAACATGGGATTTCCAAATCCAGATCATTCTAATCCAGATTAAACTTTTTGGACAACTGAGCCCTTTTTGGTTTGCATACTACGCCTGTGTAAAAAAGTTTTCTTGAATGTTGTAAGATTGCCAATACAACTGAAAATGTTTAATTCATAAATTGATGTTGATTCCCAAAATTGGTTTTGATTATGGTGATTAGTGTTCCCATTGTTTGGGGACTTGGAACTTCTTTTACTTGACAATAATATTCAAGCTATCAGTAGAGTTACATGAAATCACAGTTATTTGTGCTTTCAAAAGGAAGAGAAGTATACAGTAAATGGGCTGCTTTTTTATAAGTGATTTCAGTTCATAAGTTAAATTGATTAATATCCAACCCAAATTTTATGTGTCAATGTAAAGTTATGAAATATTAAATTTGTACTACTAACACCTGTATCACTAACATCATACTACTGTAAAACATCAAATTATTAATGGCGTTATTATTAAAAATTTATTAATCTAGTAGTGACAATATTTTACAAGTGACCTCAATCGTGTCACACACAGACATCAACATTCAGCATGCAAACACAACAACATTTAACAATCAAATTAATTTGAATAAGATGTGGAACATTAAAATACACTTTCATTCTGTTGTGTTAATACTGACAACAAAGCAAGCAAAGACTTGTTAATTTTAAGTACCTATTAATAACGACTTTGGGTTTACAGTAAACAATAACCTTTAGGGGTGTAACCATACCCTCATGTCACGATTCGATATATCACGATACTGAACTCAGGATATTATATTATTGAGAAACTCAAGACATACGGTAAAAGGTTAAAAAATGTTTAACTGTTGATTAAAATGCAAAATAAGATTAGAACAAACTTTTCTATCTTTCCTAACTTTTAAAACTGTAAACAATATAACTAGATACTGAGATGTAGATTTTGCAACAAATTGCTCCCGAATATATAATCTAAACTATAATATTATAAAAATATAAAAATAGTTTATATGCATTACTGCCATCAAACCTCACCTACTTTTTAAACAAAGGCTGATTATAGCCTATTAAGTGCGACAACATCGTAATTATTATGCTTTTTATTATTATGATAATTTGAAAAACTGTCGAGAGAATGCTTTCATTGGTAATGTGTCAGGTCCTCTCGAGGGTTTATTTTGGGCGGTCTCTCGGCGCTGACTTATCTCACCAACAGGGGCTTCTGTGTTAACTGAGGCTGAATAAACACAGATGAACTGTCGAGCACATTCACAAAAATGTCCTGGCAATGTCTGCCTGACTTCACGGGACTCTTGGACACCACAGGAGAAGCACGTCACCTCAAAAATACACTGACATGGAGTTTTAAACAAGCGAAGCAGACATGCTCGTCCAAGAAGACTTGACTGCAGCTGACAGAGTGCTGGTTTGACACTTACAGCGTGCTTTGTGTATCACCTCTCAACAACATTTATCTTCCTTTAATTTTTTTTTTTTTTATTGGACTTTTTGTCAGGGTGGACATCCGAAATGAAGAATCCACATCTAAACGGTCATTGCAAGATCCTAAACACGGTATCAGGAGACAAGAAATTTAAACGGAAATCACGAGATCCAATTAAGCGTGTCAGTGAAGATCATTTGCCTTACTTTAAACTGTATAAGAACTCGCATCTAATGCCAGAGACACCGGGAGACGCTTGTCCAAAAGAGACGCACGCTTCAGAAATCGACGCGGTGAGTGTCGGAAACGAAAGTTTAAATACTGCCATAGATATGAGGATTAACACCGTGATTTCAGGAGAGATACCTGACTCGAAGCTAAGATCCATCTCCGAGAAGACTGCCAATAGCAAAATTGCTCAAACAAACTCGCATGTTTCGGCTTTGAGCGGTTCACAGGTTTTTCCCTTGGAGCGTGTTGTGTTTTCTCCGCGAGCAGCCTCGCAGGCGCCTGACGCCAGCAGCAGAAGCGAGCGCGCGGAGTCTCCTAGGAGACGTGCTGGAGAGCCGTCGGGCGTCGTCACGGAGATCAAAGCCATTCAGCAGACTCGAAGACTACTGGCGAACGCGCGCGAGAGGACGCGCGTGCACACCATCAGTGCAGCCTTTGAGGCGCTCAGAAAGCAGGTAAAATCCCACAGGCTGCATTACTTCAGTGCTGGATGAAGTGCCACAGAATACACAAGGCTCTGCTTTTACGGAGACTACTGCTAGAAGTGTCGAGGAAGCGTAGAGGTCAATAATATCCCATGTTTGCGAATAAAAAGAATAAAAAGGATTGCAAATGTGTTTTAGGTGTAATGAAACTTTATTTCAACAAAAAAAAGAAATTGCCCTACTGCCACTAGTAAACAGTCATTTTCATTTTTGCAGTTTTGATGGAGATGTTAAATAATTGCGAATTATCGTATCAGCACAAACCAAAGATTATGAAAAGAGATAATCAGTTCATCAACACTGTTTTTTTTCCAAGTTTAACAACTTGAGAAGATAGCCATGATCAAACAAATAACGGTTTAAATATTAAAAGTGGTGAAATATTGCAGCAAATATCTAATTTGTTTGTAGGCTATCCTTGTTTCGAAGAAGACTTTTGATGATTTACTAATGGATTAAGTAGACTTTTTAGGCCTTTTGTCCTCATAATTATAGATTTTTATATTCACGGCCTGCTTTTTTCTCACTTGACAAAACTTTAATCTACTTTAATCTACTCTACAGGTACCCTGCTACTCTTATGGGCAGAAGCTTTCCAAGCTGGCTATATTAAGAATAGCTTGCAACTACATACTGTCCCTTGCTCAGCTTGCCGACCTGGACTATTCGCCAGACCACCGCAATGTGAGCTTCAGAGAGTGTGTGGAGCAGTGCACTAGAACTCTGCAGGCCGAGGGTCGCTCCAAGAAAAGGAAGGTAAATAGTCAGTAGGGAAGAAGTTTTCCAGTGTCTCATGAAGGGCTACTCTATGGGGCTCTTACATGATAAAACCAGGTGACAAACCTCATTTCCCACCTTTGATTTGCTCTTTAACATTTAATGGTCATGTGTGCAAGCATTTTCTAGTGGCTATCTGTATGATATTATTTTGGAAAAGAAAACAAACCCATGCCTTTAAGAAAGGCATGCTGCTCTCATGTGAACCATGACATTTGCCCAGCAAACTGTGAATAATTATAGACTGCTTAACAGAAGGATTCAGAACTGTATTCTGTGTTATTAGACATATTATCAAAATAAAGATAATAGTAAACAAGGGAGAACATGTGTATGTGTATACATGCCAAAGAGAGAATTTCCCTCTTACTTAATAATGATCCCATTAAATTAAATTATCATCAACTTTTGTCAGAGGCAGGACTGGGTGTTCTGCCAGCCTTTTCCTCCACTACGCTGAGAAAGCATCCCGGGGCGAATAAATGTAGAGATTGATGTGTTTTTGCGGGGAGTTTTATGACACAGTCATCTATGTAGTCCCTATTTCCTGCAGTGTTATCCTATATCAACATGTGTTTTCCCTCTGTAATGATGGTCATTGTGCTCATGGTTTGCGTACAGTAAACCATATATAATTTCCGTGATCCTCTCGAAAGAATGGCACTTTTTTATGACATTTATAATTAACAAATGAGCAGCTGTGAGAAATCGAATCAGTGGTGTTGCTAATCGTTATAGGTTGCGCTTAATTTAGGCATGAAGGGTCTTCAGAAGATTAGATTATGTGTGAAGGAAAGCAACCCTCCATCCCTATGTGAGCTAATACGTTCCTTCAGCAAAGCACACTGAAAAGGAAGCTGGTTGAGTGCGCCTCCCCCTCCCCCCGTCAGAGCCAGACACCAGATGTTCGCAACACTAGTTGGGAAGTCCTGTTGGCGCCACTCAGGGCAGAGGGCAGAGGGAAGGCACGCGAGCTGGAGCCCAGAGAACTCGCTCACTACAGGAATTGGCACATTCCCCAGCGCGGTCTTGGCTGACTCCCCAGTTCTCCCTTGGCCATCTGTTCCAAAAAAACACTTTGAAATAAAAAAGCACCGATCATCACTCTCTTAGGATACGGCTCCAAAGAGCAGCTGTTACAGAGGCGAGGGGGAAACAGGAGGAGGGTTTGGAGGAGGGGCACCGTCCAAGAAAGAAATCCCTTTGTCAAGTAGAGCCAGTGAGTCTGAGGGGAAAAATGTTTTGGCAAAGCACAGCGATGAAAAGCACTGAGTGAACATGGAAATGTGCATGAGTGTTGCAATTCTGCAACATTTTTCAAAAAGTACATTTAAAAACAATTATATCTAGTCAGATATAATAGTCCTCTAGTCCTCTCTTTCTATTTTTGACAACTAACGTATTTTGTTTTTGTTCACAGGAATAAAATGAAGAATGTCTTCTGTGAATCTGGAGAAAGAAGGAACTCAATCAATTAACATGAAGACAGTTTCCACATGTGGGGGAAAAAAATAAACATGTAATGTAATGAAAGTGTAAAGTTTTACACTGCACTATTGACTTTATACAGCTAACAGTGTCAAAAACACAATCCCTGTCTAGGTTTTAAATATGCTATTCTATAACTTTTGCACAGCACAAACATCAGTTTCATCTTCCATTGTTTGAGCAGTTACAGTTTTTTTTGTTAGTTTTTATTTTGCAGTGTTCTTATACAGTTGAACTGTTACACTTAAAATAAAGGTTCCATATATATATATATATATATATATATATATTTTTTTTTTTTTTTCTTTCTTAACAGAACCATTTTTTTTTTCGTAGTGGAAAGTTTAAATAATCTAAACAACCCTTTTCCATTATAAAGAACCTTTTGTGGAATGGAAAGGTTCCATGGATGTTAAAGGTTCTCCATGGAACCATCAGTGCCAATAAAGAACCTTTATTTTAAAGAGCGTATTTACAAGTTCCAGTGCATATTCTGTCGAAAATGTCCTGCCATGTGCTAGATCAAGGGTCTTTTCCTTTTAATTCCACTTAATTATTTTTCATTTGATCAATTACATTAAACACTGATATAAATGAAAATGGCAGATAATTATTTGAACAGTCATCTCCTGTCCTCCACTTGGTTTGTATTAACATTAACATTCTTGTAAACAGGAGCCTATGCTTTATAAAATGTTCTGAGTTGTGGCTTTGTCAGCAAGTTGCTTATGTTAGTCTGTAGTTCATAAATTCATTTACTATTAAAATACTTAACTATGTTGTACAAGAATTCATCTTCATTACTGAAGAAGTTCTTCTTTTGAGGCAGCAATAAGCAATTGTTGGTGACCCGCCAAAAACATCAAACAAAACACCAAGAGGAATCAGATCTGAACATAGTGACCTGACCTGTGTAAGATTCCTATATCAGACGGTTACAAACTCTCAACTTCTGCATCATCAAAACTTAATGAATGTTTTAGTTATGCCAAAGTCAGTATTATGTGTTTATATATATATATATATATATATATATATATATATATATATATATATATATATATATATATATATAACATGTCAGAAACACATTAATCACTGCAATAATGTTCCAATCATAGACTCTTAAGTATTTACTTTTACTTATTTAAATTCAGAAGGTTTCTTCTTTTTTTTGACCAGGCAGTGTATATAATGTATTTAGTTGTATGTATTTGCTATGAATTAAAGTTTTACACTTTCTGTTCCACCAATGAGAAAATAAAATGGTATTAAAAGAAAATGGTTTATTGATTGATTAGTGTTTGATCAATGTGTTTATAAGCATTTTAACTATGTACACTTTGTTAACCAAGCATATTAATATTGTAGACAGCCCAAGGTCATCTTTTTGGACAGGTCACATGATAATTGATTTCAGTCATGAAACTCTACATACCACAAGTCTACAGGTCAGCATAGTCTTGCCCGAGTCATTTGCTGCTCACTGCAGTGTGTTATGAGAGTTTTCTCTCTGGCACGTTTCTCCCCAGCACTACCTGTCTAGATCTGCTTCAGGGGGAACGGATACTCATGTCTTTTTTCATCAGTCACAGTAACACGTATGTGCATATTAGCAGTAGCAAGTCTTTTTACTTGCTCAGCAACTGCACAAGCAAATCTAGTCTGTAAAGACCTAACCTCTTCACTTTTATTACAAGTTTCTTGTTTGCTAAGTTTTATTGACTTTTAAATTGATCTTTTAGTGGAAATGAAATATCAGAAATGTCTGTTAAAATTATTGGAAATAACATGGGGAAGTGGAGTCAGATGTTGTATTACTGATGTTGTCTCATGTACAAAGAAATATGAGATGTAAAATATAGAGACACTTTTATTTCAAGGTGTCTATAATCACATCAGCTGAAACTGCGAAAAAGAGAGAAAGACGCCATTTCAAGCAGCAGGTTTTACATTTTTTTTTCATCATTTCATAGTTTTTCATAATTTAAGCAACTTTGTTGTATGCTTTCCCTATTCAGAGTTCACATAAATAGATGCTTTCTTTCCTCTCTCAATGCATCTGTCCACAATGTCAAAATTTCACATTGTTCGGAAATGTCACTTCTTTCATTCAACTGACAACATTTAGAGACTGTAGTATAGGTCTTTTCACTGAACATATTCTGCACCTGAGGTTTCATCTCAGACAAGCATCAATCTAAATATGCTGCTGAAACTGAAAAATAGGCATATTTCCATCAGTGACTTTTATTATTTACAATTTGACTAGATGTCTTTCCCCCCCTCAAAGTCTCATGATTTGCCTCTCTAAACATCCAAGTACAATTATACCATAATTATAACAATCAAAGCCATTTTGTTTTCATTATATGATTGACATAATTTGTAATCATTTCATTATAAATGCCTTTCAAAGTAAGGCCAACACGTTAACACAATCACAAATATTTGTATAACTTCATACTGTTACCACAGACTATCTAAAAGGTGAGACATTTCCATATCTGTCTCCCGCATTTGGTGAGAGCTGCATCAGGAGACGTCCATCCTCATGCTAAACCTGGGCTGGAGCCCGTCCTAAAGTGTGTGTAACTCGCATCAGCTGTGGTGTGTAACTCGCATCAGCTGGGGTAGCTCAGGGGTCAGTGCTTGGCCCCCTCTTTTTCTATATACGTAAGATCACTGAACCCAGTCATGCAGGCACATACATATAGTGAGCTTCAAGATTTTTCCCATTCCGGTGAGGGTGTGGGCTGGCCATGTTGTTAAAACCAGTTTTCAACAAACAAATGATTTAAATGGAGAAAAGAATATGGTCATTAAAGCTAGCCATTTTCTATGAGAGGGAGAGTTGTTTTACTGACCTCTTACACCCATTCATAACCTACTTGCAAAAGTTGCTGTCTAGGCAAGGAGATAAACAGATGCATCAAAAAAAAAAAGAGACACTAGGCACAAAATGAAACCATCTGATGGCACATTGGAAAATGTACTTGTGGTGAGCTGTTGTATTACTGAAACATTTATCTTTATACCCAAATCTCAGTCGTTTTTAAGAGCTTGGCTTAAATATGAGCTTTAAATACAATGCTCATAAACTGCTGTTAAGAGAGTATTCTCTCTTAAAACAGACCTACAAACAGTATTTGATGTGTTACAACAGTGGATTATACCTCAACAGATTATCCAAAATGCACAGTGACACATTTGTGACCAAATGTTACCCTTTTGTCTTCCCCCACAGGGTACCAGTAGCTACCTACAATAAAAATGAAAAAAATCTAAATATTTCTTAATTTTATTTTGTATTTATTGCAATAATTAGTGAATACAGCATAAAAAAGAAGACATAATTCATATCAATCGTTACAAGCAACATGAGAAAAAAATAACAATGTGCCTTATGTCTTAATATGGATTTTGACTTGACATATAGAGAAGTCACTCTATATATACAGTACTGTGCAGAAGTCTTAGTCACATTATTATTTTCACACAAAAAAAGGTTTTAAGCCAGTTATTTATTTCTTTTCCAGTAATGTTTCAGTATGAAATATCAGTTTACATTTCCAAACATTCCTTTTTGCCATTAATTGTTACTATCCAGTGATATGTTTGTATCCAGAAGGAGTTTGACAACAGCCGGTATGATCTGATCTCACAATCATCGAGTCTATCTGGGATTACATGAGGAAACAGACTAAATCCAGAAGAACTGCAGCAACGTCTCCAAAACACTTGAAGAAACCAACCTGGTTGTGCAAACGAAAATCTCACTGTATTATTACAATTAATGGCAAAAGGAATGTTTGGAAAAGTGCACATCAGGGTCTCTAGTTTGAGAGAAAGATCCCTCATTTGTAGCTCATCCAGCACCTTCATGTCAAAGAAAAAGCTACATATAAATTATTGTGTGTGTGTAATTAAGTCAAGTCAAGTGTATTTATATAGCGCTTTTCACAATATAAATTGCATCAAAGCAGCTTCACAGTATCAATCAAATAACAATGTTTTTTTCTTAGTGGAAAAAAAACATCCACGTTTGGTAGGGCTGATCAATGGTATTAATGCTTGGTTAATTAATTTGAATATCCCCAACTGAGCAATCCAAAGGCAACAGTGGCAAGGAACCGAAAAACTCCAAGTGACTTACCTAATTATTACTATTATTATTAATATAATACCAATAAAAGTTGCAGTCCTTGGAGCTATTCTTTCAGCAATCAAGAAATTTCAGAAATCAATATTTCTCTCTCGTCACATGTATTATGGGAGAATCTGGTGACTTTTTGTGACCTCACATGAAAGATATCGCAAAGATGAATCTAGTTTCTCTTTACTAGGCTAGACATTTACTAGGCTGTTATGTGTATTTTTTTCCAACTGCTCCATCTGTTGGAAGAGTACACGTATTGCAGTGACAAATTATTACTTGCATAACGATGTAAACAAATGTAGGCCTATTATAAATGACACATTTTAAACATAATCAGACAAAATATATAAAAAATACAATAAATAAATAAAAAAAACAGGCTTTGGTTAACCAACAAACTTTTAAAATCAAAAGTTTATTTTTAAAACAAAAGACTAAAAAAGGAAATTAAAAGTTTCACATAAAAAGGTTGTCTCAGAGCTTAAAAGATTACTATAACACTCAGCAGTACTTCATCAGTAGTTTTTCCATTGATTAGAGCCTCCATTTGCATGAATTCTTACACACATGCGCTGCTGTGAAAGCTTGGCCCACAAAGGTGTTTGGTGGTAGAGAAGACATAGCTTCAACAGAAGCTGCAGTGTATCCCACCTGTGAGGTCAGTAATACTGCCTGAAGTTACCAGGCGTTTGAGAAAAACCGTCTCGGTCTGTACATTGTGCATGGCTTCCTTTAACATGGATGTCATGGGTCTTTCATCATAGTAATGAAGAGGAACCCCTTTCTGGCTGAGATTATAGCCAAAGCCTGCTAAGCTCACCTCATCACACAAGTACGTTGCCAGGTTGAGAGCAGAGACTCCTAAAGTAGGGACATTCTAGAGAGAGAACAGGAACATAAATAAATATATAATATAGATTACCAGTCAAAAGTTTTAGATCGGTAAGATTGTTAATGTTTTTAAAAGAAGTATCTTCTGCTCACTAAGGCTGCATTTATTTGATAAAAAAAAAAAAGACAAAAATGTGAATATATAGTAAAGTGTAATTTTATTCCTGTGATCAAAGCTGAATTTCTCCAGTCTTCAGTGTCACATGATTCTTCAGAAATCATTCTAATATCCTGAATTAACATTTCTCTTTATTATCAATGTTGAAAACAGTTATTTACATTTTTATTTCAGGATTCTTCGATGAATAGAAAGTAAAAAAAAAAAACAGCATTTATCTAAAACAGTAAGCTTTTGTAGCATTAAACACTACCATTCAAAAATTTGGGGTCAGTAAAAATTTATTTAATTTTTTGTGGGAAATAAAATAAATCAACACTTTTATTCATCAAGGATGAATTCAATTGATTAAAAGTTAAAGTAAAGACATGTATAGTGTTACAAAAGATTCTATTTCAAATAAATGCTGTTCTTTTGAACTTTCTATTCATCAAAGAATCCTGAATTTTTTTTACACAACTGTTTTCAACATTGATCATAATAATGTTTTTTGAGCATCAAATCCAAATTTTAGAATTTCAGAAGGATCATGTGACACTGAAGACTGAAGTAATGATGCTGAAAATTCAGCTTTGATCACAGGAATCAATTCTATTAAAGATAATAGAAAACAGTAATATTAAATTGTCATATTTAACAATATTACGGTTTTGTGTTTGTTGTATTTTTAAATCAAATAAATGCAGCCTTGGTGAGCAGAAAATACTTTTAAAACATAACAAATCTTGCCGATTTTGTTCTCTCCTATAAAACAAATGAAAAGGAACTCACCTGGTCCCAGCCCCAGAGCCGTTCTCTAGCATCGGGATAGTGAAGTAGATCCGAGGACGTCTCCCTAATTATCTCCGGATTCAGGAGACGGAACTGGGAGGCCTTGATTGGAACTCTCACTGGCACATTCTGCCAGAAAAACAGCCAGTCCCACAGCGACTGAAGAGTTCCAACTTGTTAAGAGTTCAGAATGTATTGAGCAAAACTTTAAAAGGCAATCATCTAAACAAGTACTCACAATGGATGTCTTGGTGATCATCGCATAAAGCCAGTGGAAATCCACAGACTTATAGATCACAGCCACATATTTGAGCTCTGAATCCATATCTTCCCAAACCTTAGGGCAGCTTTCAGGGTAACTCATCCTGATGGAGGTGCGGTTCCCAACATCTGCACTGAAACCTTGGACAGGACCACTGTTCAGTCTGCAATAGAAACAAAGGTCCTCTGCTCTTTTAAATATTTACAATCAAACATTTGGTAAGTGTGAAACTAAAAATGGGTTAGAAGACAGAAATTGAAAAAACTATGAGAAATACAAGAAAATTGCACATGAAGCCGCTTGCAGTGGCTACTAGGAGTGGGAATCACCAATGGCACAAGGATACGATATCATGATTCTATACAATGCAAACAATATTATAACAACATTATTGCGATTTTAAACATTTTTCCATATGCTGAATATTACAATAAAATATATTGTGATTTTTTTAACTTTTATAACTGGAAATGTCTGCAAGTTTTTATCTAATAAGATAAAGTTCTCAGACTATTCATTTCACATCTTCACATCCATCTCTTTAGTCCCTTTTAGTCGTATTTCAGACATATTTTTTAAATAATAATTAAAGACGTCAAATAAGAATATTTGATCAGTCAATTCAGTGTATTTGTTTTAACCAGTTTAACAAAGCTCAGTAATCACCCAATGAACAAGTCAAAGATCTCACTAAACACCTTTTCAGTTATAAAATGTAATTGTGTATTTTAAGTTATGTTGTTTAGGAAGATGCATACATTTTCCATCAACAAGATACTTAAAAGCGTACAACTTGGATGCTAGATGGTGCTATGGGGTTATTTTCGTTATGAAACAGCCCCTACACAACACAAGCCAGTTTAATTTGAAAGGTGCAATGGGTGATTCTCTACAGAAACATTTTTGTTGGTTGAAAGTCTCCTCCAGTCTCTTCATATCCTGATAGCAATCCCTATGTTAAGTGGTCTAATGTATTTTTATAAATTGTATATATCGTCTATGGAAGGCGTAGGACCATACTAGAATGGCAGGCAAACAGTTTTTTACGTTGGTTATTGTAGTACTGTTACTCACTGTCTTCTAAAGTTTTCTCACCGGTGAATGTTGTCTCTGGTCGTCTCGCTTCTGGTCTGTGCGCGTTCATGTATTTTGGAGGCGTGGCTTTAGATTGTGATTTGCAGGGAGGGTCTGATCAAATACTTTCAATGCTAGCAGGCTAAAGTTAGCATTTTCCAGATCACCTATTGCTCCTTTAAGAGTATAACCTGTATCACCGACCGTATGTGGCTCTCACTTCAAATGACTTCAGCTGAACGGTTTGAAACCATATGTATAGTATAAAGTGCTATATAAATGAAGGTCACTTGACTCTCAGGTCATTATGATGCAGGCTGTTTTAAATACCGTTCTCTGCCCTCTCATCATAACAGACGCCTTTTTACTGCAGACGCTGTCTTTCATGTCAAACATGTCGCATTATGAATGAGAATGCTGGCAGTGTGGATCAAGACTGTTCGCAAAATTAACTTGACAAAACTGACATTTTGTTCTACGTCAACCTCACACACTTGAACTGCCTTGTCTATTTACATATTAGAAACATACCTTTTCAAAATATATACAGAACTGCTTCAAAATTCATGATATTGTAGAACAAAATGTCAAAGTTTTCCTCGGCTGACGTTTAATGTCCCCAACAACCTCTATAGTCCCATTTAGCCACTTGCTAGCAACCGTCTTTTGCAAGATAAAAGCTTTATTATAATTTTTTTAAAATAAACTCACAAGAGGGTATTACTGATGTATTTTAAAGACTATCGTAGAATAAAACGTGAAAATATCTTGAGTTCCTGTGATATATTTTTTAATAAATAAAATAGTAAACTGTATTTTAAACTAATCATTATTCTAACATCTAAAGTTACATCTTTAGGCCTAACATTTGAACAAAATGTACTCTGTGTCTGAATCATGTCCGGATATAACAAAAGGGGAAATTAAACTAGATGGATGTCTAGTTTCATAAACTCGTGACTGAGTAACAAACTGAAGCAATCAAGAAAACATAGTTTGCTTCTAGCTAACAGAGGGGTTTGTATATGAAGAACCAATCAAATTGTAGGGAAATTATGTAATGTATCATGTCACTTTGCCATGCTCATTTTCAATAAAAACACTTGTATAATTTTTGCTGGTGGGATTCTCTCTGAAAATTGATCTGAGATCCTCCGGCCGTGATTAAAGCATAAAGTCGGAGGTTCGAAGATGATCAGATATCGTCGTACTTCCAACCGTAAACGATGCCGACCCACGATCTGACAACGTTATTCCCATGACCCGCCGGGCAGCGTCCGGGAAAAGTCTTTGGGTTCCGGGGTTAGATTGCGGTCAGGTAACAATGATTCTTAGGCATTCCCCACAGACCTTATTTCAAGCATTCAACCAAAAACCCACAAAAAAACCCTTTGGCTGTCTGAAATCTCCCCCTATAGCCTATATACCCTTGAACAGGGCACTTTTTGAGGGGACAGCAAATTGTAGTGGTGTCCAAAACCATAGTGGACGTTAGAGCACACTCATTCATCCCACAATGCACTGCAATAACGATTGTACAACTGGGCTGTGTTTGAAATCACCTCCTTTACCCTCAATCACTATTCCCTACTTTACTCCACTAATGTAGTTCACTTGAAGGAGTGAATGAAAACAATTGAGTGAATTTGGACACTGAGTGCGCCGGAAGAGCTGCTTCTTTTGTATAGTTTGTGCTTCGCAAATAAATAAAATTTTTTGATTATTATAACATTATCACAAGTTTAACTATATCGTCCAGCCCTAGAGGTCCTTTAGCTAAAATCACACAAATTAATAGGAGCAGGCTCTCACCTGATGATGATATCGAACTGATTAAGAAGAGGTCCAAGTCCTAATCCTTTCAGTATCCCTCCATTTCCAATCACTACGCATCGATGACAATCTCGCACTCCATTTCTCGATTCAGAAGAGGCTGGTAAGAGGTTCAAGATTTCCTGAAGCTTGTTCTTCATATTCATGAAACCAAACGGTGGGGGATACTGGAATATTTGTTCATTTAAATGAGTGTTCTTGTCCAAAAAGGGCTCTAACACCTGTGTGGAGCTGTAATGATTTGCTTTCATTCTCTGTCGGGCAAAAGAAGATCTGCATTCTTTGGCCAGTATCTCTCTGACATATGAATGGATGCGCTGTAAGTGAAAAACAGTCCTTAAAGGAATAGTTCACATACAAAATGAAAATTCTGTCATCATTTACAAACCACCACTCAAGTTGTTCCAAACCTGTATGAATTTTTTTCCTCTGCTGAACACAAAAGATGATATTTTGAAGAATGTCGGTAACCAAACAGTTGATGGACCACATTGATTTCCATAGTATTTTCTTTCCTACTATGGAAGTCAATGGGGCCCATCAACTGTTTGGTTACCGACATACTTCAAAGATATCTTCTTTTGTAGCTAATGTAAATGGCCTTACGTTGAAATAGCCATTTAGCGCCACCATGTTTCTACAGTAGCCCTAAACGGACAAACTGTTCTACAGAGCACGTTTCGTCACTATATTGTTCTTCATGCAAAGAAGCTAGCTAAACTCTGCTAGAAGCTAGAACACTGACACAATGATGAACAAGTAACAAAATTCACAATAACATAGTTTTACTGAATAATTAAATAAATATAATTTCTTAATTTATCGTTGTAAAGAAACCTCACTGCTTTACGGGCTACTCTCTGCTGTCTCAGTTGACAACATCTTTTCCTGTTGGCCACCGTAACTTCTGTTGGTTGCAATTCGGAACCTCACCGCTAGATGCCACTAAAATTTACACACAGCACTTTAAACATTAAAACACAAAAAGTAGGAATTTCTGTAAAGTCAAGTCAAGTCATCTTCATTTATATAGCGCTTTTAACAATGTAGATTGTTTCAAAGAAGCTTTACAGAGATAAACATATCATTTAAGGTAACAGAGATTGTTTTGGCTTTATAGCGGTTCTTGAATAATGTTATTTTCCAGCTAAAGTTAGTTTTGAATGATTGATTTACTTCCGTTGAAATTATCATTTGTTATTAAATTAAGGCCCGCTAAGACGCCGCCGTTCTCTCTAAACAGACTTTAAACTGAACCTGTAATAAACAATGATGGCGTTCATATGCGCATTAAGAATTGATTCTATAGTTATGTGCGCAGGTTTGTAATTCCCTACAAACCATGCCTAAACAAACGACTTGTCTTGCCTGTAAATTTTGATACAGAATTTTATTTTATTTTATCACTGATAAACAGTCACAAAAACCAGTTGGGTTTTACTGTGACCTATCCTTAATCTCAAATTACTGTGACCTATCCTTAATCTGTTAAAATTGTAAACTGCCGATGCTTACTGCCTTGATTCGAAGAAACTTAAAATGAACTTCCATGGTTTCTAGCTTCCATACAGGTGTATCAGGCCATATTACAGCTGGGCAGAATTATTTTTTATACACTCCCAATTCCCTAGCTGCCTCATCTCCTATCCACCCAAAACTGAACTTTTCTGCTCCCTTTCCCAATTAGCTTGCATTATTCTTTTAGTTAGATGACTATCTCCATGTCCTTTCAGATTTACTCAATAATTTACAAGCAATTGTTTACGTCGGATGTTTAATGGCATTTCTCCCGCTTCAACCTGTAGAGCACATACTGGCGATGTTTTTACTGCTCCTAAACATAATCTCAGTGCTTTAGCCTGCATTACATCAAGCCTCCTAAGTACGGACTTGGTTGCTGATCCATATGCCACACTTCCATAATCCATCCTTGATCTTATTAAATTTACATATATATACTTCAGTGACTTACTCTTTGATAGCAATCTTTCATTTGAAAGTCACGTGTCTAGTATCTGTAAAACCGCATTTCTCCATCTTAAAAATATATCTAAATTACGACATATGCTCTCATTAACAAATGCGGAACAATTAGTTCATGCTTTCATGACATCAAGACTAGATTATTGTAATGCTCTACTGGGTGGTTGCCCTGCACACTTAATAAACTACAGCTGGTCCAAAACGCAGCAGCTCGAGTTCTTACTAGAACCAGGAAATATGACCATATTAGCCCGGTTCTGTCAACACTGCATTGGCTGCCTATTAAACATCATATAAATTTTAAAATACTGTTGATTACTTACAAAGCACTAAATGGTTTAGCTCCGCAGTACTTGAGTGAGCTCTTAACGTATTATAGTCCTTCACATCTATTGCGATCTCAAAATTCGGGCCAGTTGATAATACCTAGAATATCAAAATCGACTGCTGGCGGTAGATCCTTTTCCTATTTAGCACCAAAACTTTGGAACAGTCTTCCTACCATTGTCCGGGAAGCAGACACACTCTGTCAGTTCAAAGCTAGACTAAAAACACATCTCTTTGACCTAGCATACACATAATATATTATAGACTTCTATAATTCAATGTTAGGCTGCATAGATTAGGTCAGCTGGAACTGGGAACACTTCCCTTAAATCCTGATGTACTCGTTAAATCATAAGAAGAATGGCATCTACGCTAATTTTAGTGTCTTTATTTATCCCGAGGTTTTCCCGCAGCCTGCCGGATCCAGGCCGTATCCAGATCTGACTAGGAGCTTTGCCTGGACCCGATGACAACGCAGTGCTGAAGAGCCAACTAGCCTCTCCCTATGGATGATCCCTTTCCCACTCTACAGATAAAACTCCCAAGGTTTTTTTTTTTTTCTCCATTAGGTCACCTGATGGAGTGTTAGGACACCAGTAGGTCACTTGATGGAGTTTTTCGGTTCCTTGCCACTGTTGCCTTTGGCTTGCTCAGTTGGGGATATTCAGATTAATTAACCAAGCATTAATACCATTGATCAGCCGTACCAAACGTGAATGTTTTTTCCACTAAGAAACAAACATTGTTATGTTATTTGATTGATACTGTGAAGCCGCTTTGATGCAATTTATATTGTGAAAAGCGCTATATAAATACACTTGACTTGACTTACAATCTGTTCCCCATTCGATTCCTGTTAAACATCTCATTATATGTATTACTTTATTACTGCATTCATAACATGTTCTACCCATGTTAACCTTGTGTCAACGTGTACTCCTAAAAAACAGAATGTTTTAACTCTCTCTAAATTACTTCCATATAGTTTTATATTACAATTTTCCTTGATTTTCTTCCCTGTAAAAAAAAAACATCACTTTAGTTTTCTCTATAGAAAATTTAACACCTCATTTTATTCCCCACTTCTCAACCTGCTGTATCCCTTCTTGTATCTTGTATTTTTTTAACTATATGTTCAACATTTGTTCCTTTTTTCCATATTGCTCCATCATCCGCAAAGAGTGATCTTCCCATTCCTACTGGTAAATTTACATTGTCATTAATCATTCCTGAAAATAATGTGGGACTTACAACACTCCCCTGATAAGTGCCATTCTCTACAACATGTTCACTTGACAGGTCTGCTCCTATTTTAACCTGAATTGTTTTTCCTTCATATGCTTTTTCTACATCGAAAAATACTGCCACTGCCTTTCTGGCCTCGTTTACACTGCAGGTCTAAATGCACAATTCTGATTTGTTGCCTATATGCGATTTTTTTGACTGTCCGTTTACACATTCTTTCAATTATGACCCATATCCAATTCATGCGTTTACACTTGCCATAGATGTGAAACATCGCGCATGCTTAAAGAGGGTTCTTGCACAGATGGACGCGCAATATGCTTGATGCTAGCTCTGCGATGCGAATGTCGCCAAACATCACCATGATTCTGAGGCGGAGTAAAAGGGCCATCTTTGAGCCTGCGCATACGCTTCAGTTATTGTGTGCGAGAGATCTCAGGACTGGTGGGAACACACAACACGATCTCATGAAACTGCGTATCTATAGCACGAATTGTTCCCTATCAAGGCTACGGAACTCGACATTACGGATGTCGTATATGGGAACTCCTCTCATCCTTCACTTCCGCTGAAATCTTATAGGCTAACGCCAGCAGAGCTGGCCAATTGACGCAAATATGCAAATACTGAACTTCGTAGCAGTATAAAGCAAGTGCAGCGTCAATTCCCTTCAGAATCTCTCTCTTCACGCTTAAATCGTGTGCTAGAAAGCTGATACTACAACTTGAATTACTTCGCCGTCGTTGAAGTTGCGCCGAGATACTTGCACTGTCTCCTGCATCCGATGGCAACTAACTGCAACTTGTGCGCGGGCCACATCTTGCCCCCCGACACGCACCTGTTCTGCGTCGCGTGTATGGGGCTGGCCCATGCCGAGTCAGCCCTCACGGACGGAGGGTCCTGCGACCACTGCGCGGACATGTCTCTTCGAGCTCTCAAAGCCAGGAGGGATGAGGCTCGCGCAGCAGCGGGGATTGGACACCGCCGCCACTGAGCCGCTGGTAGCCCCCCCCCCCAACCGCGGAGTCGAGGTTCGTCCCCCGGTGAGCTTTCCCGACCCCACCTTTCAGCCCCCTCGCGAGGTCGCTGACTTCGTTTCCTTCGGGGCTAGTGAGGAAGACGACTCCATGTCTCTGTCTGCCTCCGAGAACGACTGGGGTGCGGAGCAGGCCGCATCACGGACGGCCGCGGAGCAAGAGACCCCGGCGGACATGCAGGACGAGCTTTTCCGCATCCTCTCGAAAGCCGTCGAGGAACTGGACCTGTCGTGGAAGGCTCCCGACGAACCTTCAAAGAGCAAACTGGATACGTGGTTCCTCCAATCGAGCCGCCGTCAGGCCGCTTCGAAAAGAGGAACACCGTTTTTTCCTGACGTGCATGAGCACGTGGTGAAGTCGTGGGTGGCCCCGCAATCGGCGCGCACCCTCACTTCCACCCAAGCCATGTTTGCCCCCGTGGACGATGCGGGGGACCACGGCTACCTCCGCATCCCCCCCGTCGAGGAGACCGTCGCCGCGCACCTCTGCCCGTCGGCTCCCGCCCTGGGCTCGGACCGCAGCCTGCCGTCCCGAGCCTGTAGATTTACGGCCCACCAAGCTAACAAGGCCTACGGTGCCGCGGGGGAGGCGGTTTCTGCGTTGCATGCCATGGCCGTTCTCCAAGTGCTGCAGGCTAAGCAACTCAAGTCTCTGGATGACGCCGCCTCTATCGACGCTGACGCCATCCGAGATCTCCGTTCGGCCACGGACCTCGCGCTCCTGGCCACGAAGCGTTCGGCCCAAGCAATTGGCCGTTCGATGGGGTTCCTGGTGGTCCTCCACAGACACCTGTGGCTCACCCTGTCGGACGTACAGGAGGCCGATAGGAAGACGCTGCTGAACGCACCGATCTCCTCTGCAGGCCTGTTCGGAGACGCCGTGGAGAAAGTCACTGAGCGTTACTCCGAGACGCAGAAGAAAGCGAAAGCCATGAGCCACGTGATTCCTCGGAGGGCGCCGCCGCAGCAGCCGCAGCCTCGCTCTCGTTCGTCTTCCGCCTCGGGCCGCCAACCTCAGGCCGCGGCTGGAAGACAGGCAGCGCCCCGCCCGGGACCGGATGCCCGTAGAGGCCTTAGCGGCCAGTGGCATGGAGCGGGCGGCAAAAGGACGCAGAGGAGCCCGCGCAGAAAGCCCACCGCGTCCCCTGCGAGGCCTAAGCAGTCGTCCTGACCACTCGGGCAAGAGGAGAAGAGAGCGCCAGGTCGGCCCCGCGTCCAAGCGGCGCACTCTAATGCACTTGGTCCCTCGGCGTTCTGCGAGCGACCCGTGCAGTTGTTTTGTGAATGTTGTTTCTTGTTCAGAAATAAAGCAGATCACTACTTCACAAACAGAGCTTTTTTCTCCTCTTGCACCACACACTGTGTTACCCCGCCCTGCCTTCGAGCAGCGCAGAGTCACGGTCAATAAATATTCCCAGCCCTCACATAGCGGCGATGACCGCAGCGGCGATGACCGCAGGTTTAGATCAGCCCACGCTCAGTCGTTTTCAGACAGCGTGGGAGGCTATTCCGGGCATTTCGCCGTGGGTGTTGAATATAATTCGGTGCGGATACACACTTCAGTTCAAACGCAGACCACCCCGCTTCCGCGGCGTAATTCAGTCATTAACTTTGCCCCAAAACGCTCACGTGCTGAGGCAAGAAGTGTGCAGCTTGCTCGAAAAGAAGGCTATAGAACCAGTTCCCCCGAAAGAGTGGGAGGACGGATTCTACAGCCGCTACTTCGTTGTACCGAAGAAAGGAGGGGGTCTCCGCCCCATTCTGGATCTGAGACCGGTCAACAGAGCGCTTCACAAGCGCGCCTTCAGGATGACTACTCTGAAGCAAATAATGGCGCAAATTCGCCCCGGGGATTGGTTCGCTTCAGTGGATTTAAAGGACGCTTACTTTCATATCCAGATAGTAAAGCGTCACAGGCGATTCCTGAGGTTTGCGTCGAAAATTCGGTGTACCAATATACGGTGCTCCCGTTTGGACTAGCCCTAGCCCCCCGAACATTTTCGAAATGCGTGGACGCGGCACTTTCACCCCTCAGATCGAGCGGGATGCGCGTCTTGAACTATCTGGACGACTGGCTGGTTCTCGCGCAGTCGAGAGAAACGCTGGTCAGCCATGTGGAAGCCCTCCTTCGACACCTGGGGAGGCTCGGGTTGAGGGTGAACGTCCAGAAAAGTGTGCTCACACCGAGCCAGACTACAACATTCCTGGGAGTGTGCTTGGATTCAGTGAGAATGAGAGCGCGCCTTTCCCCCGAGCGAGCGGAGACTCTGAGCTCCTCTCTCGGTCTCTTCAAACCTGGCAGACTCGTCCCACTGAAAGAGTTTCAAAGGCTACTGGGACGGATGGCAGCGGCTTCTTCGGTGTGTCACCTGGGGCTGCTGCATATGAGACCGCTGCAACACTGGCTGAAAGCGCGCGTCCGCCCGAGCGAGTGGTTTTCTGGCCACAAGCGCATTATGATCACCCGCGGATGCGCCCGCGCCCTGGCCCCGTGGAGGAATCCAGATCTCTTCAGCTCAGGCGTCCCTATGGGCATAGTGACGCGGCGCGTGGAGGTCCTGACGGACGCTTCGTCCACCGGATGGGGAGCCGTCTGCTTGGGAAAGCCCGCCTCGGGTCGGTGGTTAGGGAAGCAGATGGAGTGGCACATAAATCGTTTGGAACTAGAAGCGGTCTCTCTAGCTCTAAAAGCCTTACGGTCTCAGCTGAAGCATCAGCATGTGTTGATTCGGACCGACAACACTTCGGTGGTCTCGTACATAAATCGCCAAGGCGGGGTACATTCCAGAGCCCTTTTCAGGCAGGCGGAATCCCTTCTGCTGTGGGCGGACCGATTTTTCCTCTCGCTGAGAGCGGCGCACATCCCCGGCGTTCTGAATCGCGGGGCGGATATGCTCTCGAGAAGCGGGATTCCCCAAGCGGAGTGGAGGCTTCACCCCGGGACGGTTCAGCTGATATGGAATCGTTTCGGCAGAGCGGAGGTCGACCTCTTTGCGACGAGCGAGAATGCGCATTGTCAGATGTTCTTCTCGCTGTCTCGTTCCCCCCGGGAGGTAAACGCGCTGACCGCGCGATGGCCGAAAGTCCGCCTCTATGCTTTTCCTCCGGTGAAAATTTTGCCCATGGTGTTGTGCAAAATCAGGGAGGAGAAGGCGGCGGTCACTCTGGTAGCCCCGAACTGGCCGAATCAGCCCTGGTTCGCGGATCTGGTAGAGTTACTGGCAGGACAGCCATGGGAGATTCCGCTCAGGAAGGACCTTCTGTCTCAGGCGAGCGGAACGATCTGGCATCCCAACCCCGGGCTGTGGAACCTCCATGTGTGGCCGCTGCAGGGTCGCTGAGCGGGCGGGACACGCTGCACGCGCGTGTTTTGAATACCATCGCGGAGGCGCGAGCTCCGTCCACCAGGCGCCTGTATGCTTTGAAGTGGGGTGTGTTCTCGAAATGGTGTCAGAATGTCGGTATAGACCCAGCGAACTGCTCTGTGTCGGTTATTCTACGCTTCCTTCAGTACAGGATGGACGAAGGGAGCCTACCATCCACTCTGAAGGTATATGTGGCCGCTATTGCCGCGTTTCACCCCCCTGTTGACGGGCAGTCTATCGGTAGACATGCGTTGGTGACACGGTTCCTCAAGGGAGCTAGGAGATTATGCCCTGCACGGCCGCCTTCGGTGCCGCCGTGGGATTTAACGTTGGTCTTGGACGCTTTGTCGCGACCGCCTTCGAGCCCTTAGCTTCGATTGCCATTAAGGAGCTATCGGTTAAGACGGCACTGCTTCTCGCTCTCGCCTCGGCGAAGCGAGTTGGGGATTTACAGGCTTTCTCGGTAAGTGAAGATTGTATTCGCTTTGGACCGGGAAACTGCAATGTAATTCTCAGACCGAGGCCGGGTTACGTTCCTAAGTCGCTCAATACCCCGTTCAGTGCGCAGATTGTTTCTCTGCCTGCCCTGTCCACGGAGCCATCAACCTCTCAGGATTCGGTTGCTCAGAGTGCTATTTGCCCAGTCAGAGCGCTCAGGGAATACATTTCTCGCTCGGCAGCTTTTCGACAATCGGACCAGCTGTTTGTGTGCTTTGGTGGGTGCAACAAGGGACGGGGTGTCTCTAAACAGAGGCTTGCTCACTGGATTGTGGACGCTATTGTTTTGGCTTATGATTGCCTGGGGCAGGAATGCCCCCTTAACGTCAAGGCCCATTCGACTAGAGCGATTGCCTCCTCGTGGGCTTGGACTAAGGGTATGTCTATTCAGGATTTATGTCTTGCGGCTGGCTGGTCTTCTCAGAACACGTTTGCCAGGTTTTACAAGTTGGATTTGCCCTCTGTAGCGTCTCGAGTGCTTTCGGTGAGTTGATTGCACACACAGCACTGGATAGAGCTGCTCTGCGCTTTGCTTATGAGTTGTTCTGTGTGCTATTTGTGTATTTGTACTGTTGTCACCGCTATGCGTTGACCTTCTCTTACTGTGATTATTGCCCTGTTTCTCGACAGTGCAAACTTCCCCCTATTTATACTGCTCGGGATATGCAAATTCTGGCAGTGTTTGTGAGCTTGTGATTGGTCCCCTCGGGCCAATCAGAGGTTAGAGGTTCGCTATTGGTCAATCTCGGCCTATCAGACGCTTGCATACTGGGGAGGGGCGGTTTTGGTATTGGGTCTGTTGTCAGTGGTTGTTTGCTGCCACGGCGGGATTCTATACAGTTCCCATATACGACATCCGTAATGTCGAGTTCCGTAGCCTTGATAGGGAACGTCTCCGGTTACTTTCGTAACCTCGGTTCCCTGAAAGGCAAGGAACGAGACATTACGCTCGCCGCCGTGTTCGCTATTGATTTAGCGTTTTTTGTTCGATTCTGAAGGGAATTGACGCTGCACTTGCTTTATACTGCTACGAAGTTCAGTATTTGCATATTTGCGTCAATTGGCCAGCTCTGCTGGCGTTAGCCTATAAGATTTCAGCGGAAGTGAAGGATGAGAGGAGTTCCCATATACCACATCCGTAATGTCTCGTTCCTTGCCTTTCAGGGAACCGAGGTTACGAAAGTAACCGGAGACGTTTTTCTTGTGCCATTTATAAGGCAAAAATAGATTTTGCGTGCATGATATGCACTGTAAACCCCTTGGGTAGGATTAGAGGTGTGGAGTGCGTGCGTATTATACACCATAAAGTGTGTACATATTCTATTTTTGGCGTAAATGGCACGAGAAATAAAATTTGTGCTATACGCACTTTCATGAGATCGTGGCGGGCTTTAACGAGGAGCAGTGGGTCAGACATTTTAGGATGAGCAAACTCAGATATGTTTTGTCACCGTGGGTCCACATTCCTCTCCTACGACGACACGACATTTCTCGACACGACTAGTTTTGATTTCCACATATGAACGAGGCTTAAGCCCATCAAAGCTAAATTAATTTGGGTTGACCACAGAAATGTTGTAGATACTTCCTGAATCTGATGTAAAATGAAAAAAAAAAGATATACCTCTTGGTAGATGGGGTCTACTGGCACTTCAACAGGCTTTGGGTCCATGTGAAAGAGAGGCAGTTTTAAAATTCCCAGAGAAAATACCAATACCAAGCTCAGAAGAGGAATAAGCAGCCTTTTGCTAAGGTAAAAAGGGTCAGATACTTAAAATGAGCAAAATTAAATTTTTAGGTGAATGTTAAATATGTTTTAATTGTTTAAAGGTAAGGAAGACATTGTAATATGATCATGTCTTCTGTTTACCTGGGTTGAAAAAGCCATGGTTTGACAGCTCTCCTCATGGTGGCATCTGATCACCAAATCCTCTTTTTACTTTTACTGCCTAAACAAGAAGCCCTCGCTTCCACATGTGACGGATGACACCTAAAAGCAGAACAAAAACCAGACTGATCACTTAAAAAAGCATGCAGTGCACAAATAATGCAGTGCATTTGAGGGTGTGTTCACACTCAGTTTGGTTGTTTGGTTTGGTTGAAATGCAAACTCATCAGGGGTGAAAAAGGTGACAAAGATGCAAGACCCCCCCGATCTGCTCTACTGATTGCACTTCAGGAATCCTACCTCAAATATTGTAGAGGAAATTATGTAAGAAAGTAATGTAAGGGGATATTAGTTCAGGTCTGCTGCACCCGTAATGTCTCAAGCTTCAGCTCCACTTGCATCTCACACCTGCCTCAATCTGCTTTACCAGCAGTCCTTCAGTCTCACATTTAATTCTCTCATTCTGAATGGAAACAATGCACATTCAATTGACATACTGTAGTTAAAGTTAAGTAAATTATCACTGACATTCCCCCCAAGGGTTTGAAATAAATTTTTACTCATCAGCCAATTACTAGACCTTTAATTAACCGGCCATTCAGAACTTACAAAGACCAGCCTAAAAGGACAAATAGACAGGATAGGCCGGGGTCTGCTAAAAATTGGCAGATGTGCTTCTTCGTTGGTAGGTGTTTTTTTCCTTTTTACACTGGGTTAGTTTTCCCAAATTATTATGTTTATTGGGTCTGGCTGTTCCCTTCAAAGCAAACAAACCAGCGTGGCTTTATTTGTTACTTAGTGACGGTTATGTTAAAGCTACAATATGTTTGGCTTTTTTCGCCACTAGGGGCCGCTAACCTCTTAATTTTGTGGATGAGTGAATACATTGATGTTTTTAACATGACTGTGGTATGAAGCAGGTCCCGATTGCTAATATCAGCGCCACACGCGAGTCCCGCTGATATAAAGGAATAAGGACATTTCATTCTAGCGAACTGCATTAATACTCACACATGTCAGTTTATTAGACAAATTAAACTTGTGAGGTAACGCAGCTCTGTTTCATTTGGTCTACACTATCACACTAAGCTCTCGGCATCTCGGAAACGCCACGCTGATATTGATCCTCGTTTTAGTTCTCCTAGTTCTCATTATTTAAAATTGGAATTTCTCTGAAATCAAAAATCTTTGGAAAGTTTTGGGATATTGTAAGTACACAACTGCAGGAAATATAATCACACTGTGGAAGTGATTTTTGGATATTTTATTACAAAAATCGTACATATTGAAGCTTTAAAGGAAGCCAGAAAAGCGCAGGTCCTGCACAATTCGATATTTTTTTTCCCTACTATGGAAGTCAATGAGGTTCATCAACTGTCTGGTCAACATTCTTCAAAATATCTTCTTTTTGTGTTCAGCAGAAGAAAGAAACTCATACAGGTTTGAAACAACTTGAGGTTGAGTAAATGATGGCAGAATTTTCATTTTGAAATGAACCTTTAATACTTTAATATCGTTTTGTTAAATATAAAATCACAATATAATTTTTTTTTTTTTTTTGTATCTTTAGGTTCGGACTAAAAATTGACAGAATGAACGCTAAGCGAATCAGGACTATGTATCAATTTCTTTTTTGGTCCAAACCAAAAAATCCAAGAGAACCAAACTACAAGTGTGAACACAGTGTAAAATCAGTAATTGTTTATTGACTAACCCTAACTGACACTGCGATATTTAGTTTTTCTGCAATAAATATAAATCACCAGATGACTTGGAAAGAATTGGTTTGGAAAGAATTAGAGGAGAGAATGGCTTAATAAACAAACTAAAGCTGGTCCAAAACGGTATGACCATATTAGCCCGGTTCTGTCAACACTGCATTGGCTGCCTATTAAACATCGTATACATTTCAAAATACTGTTGATTACTTACAAAGCACTAAATGGTTTAGCTCCGGAGTACTTGAGCGAGCTCTTAACACATTATAGAGTTTATCTACAGGAAGTTTATCCCTCACGTCGATTGCAATCTCAAAATTCTGGCCAGTTTATAACTAGAATATTGAAATTGACTGCAGGCGGTAGATCCTTTTCCTATTTAGTACCTAAACTCTGGAAAGTCTTACTAGCATTGTCCGGGAATCAGACACACTCAATGTCAGTTTAAATCTAGACTAAAAACACATCTCTTTAACTTGGCATAAACATAACACATTATCAATTTCTATTATTCAGACCAGTTAAATGGTTGATATGAATGGCTTCATTATGAATGGCTTCATAAACTAGGTCAGCTGTAACCAGGAACACTTCCTATAACACCAGAAGTACTCATTACACTAATGGAGTTTTGGTTCCTTGCCACTGTTGCCTTGACTTTTGGCTTGCTTAGGGGACATTTAAATATTCAACAATATTACTGATCTGCCTTACTTAAAGCTGCAGTCCGTAGCTTTTCCTCTTTGTAGCCATCTCTGTTTGAAATCTGCAATTGCAGTTATTCGCGTAATTATCAACTTTACATGGGTTGTGCCTCGGCGCGGCACAGCGCGGATGAATCCAATGTTATGAGGAGAATGTGCGGCTGTCAGTCACCGCGCTGGTGTGGATACTGGCATTCAGAATCACAGATTCTACTTTTTGAAAGTATGACGAACATAAGAATTTTCACTGGAAAATGTCATCTGAACACGTAACATCCACTTTTGTTCTGACCAAATAAGGGGGGAAAGTATTGCAGTAAATCGCGGTGATTAAATCTAACGATTGCTTATCATATCACATCAAACCGTGCAAATTATACTTTGTTCTCAAATTGTTAATGTTAACAACATCAGCATTGTGTGTCTACATTTAATGTGTATTAGGGCTAACTGTGGTTCAGTACTCTGTAACTTTATGAATTAAGCGAACAAGTGCGCTACTGTTACATAATTGAACCATTGAAATGTCTGACCTGTCCAGCAGAAAAAATAGCCGTCTCTGCGTTCGTTTTGAACCCCTTCAAAATACGGAGTTCACGCCACCTTTCAAAAGCGCTTACAATCCTTGTTTTCGCATGGGCCTGGTTGCAGTCTCTTTTTTTCTGTAGCCACTCCGAAGTCTTTTACATTTTACAACGGGTGAATCTCCAGTTTTCACTGGTGATTGTCGTTTGAACCTTTCTGGATTCGCCATCAAATTGAAAAGTTCAATTATATCAAGTGCTGTGAGAAAAGGCTATAAATCTCCACTTCCAACATCCTCACATGCAATATAGCCTACATATAGCCAACTAGCCAAGACTCCTTTATATGTACAAATATGACGTAATGACGCAAAGACATGCTCGAATTTCCCGCGAAAATCCACCAGTACCAATGAAATAAAAAACATTATTACAAGCTTACCGTCTTGAATCGAAATATGGCAAGCAGATCGTTCTGAACATTGCCTAGTTATGTACTTGCTCAAAATTATTTTGGATAATTTTTAACCCAAAAAAGTTTTCAGCTTTAAGGTGGATGATGACGCAGTTTTCTTCTAGAAACAAACTTTGTTGTATTATTTTCACGTTATCTCTGTGAAGCTGCTTTGATACAATCTGTATTATAAAAAGCGCTATATACAGGTCCTTCTCAAAAAATTAGCATATTGTGATAAAGTTCATTATTTTCCATAATGTAATGATAAAACTTAAACTTTCATATATTTTAGATTTATTGCACATCAACTGAAATATTTCAGGTGTTTTTTGTTTTAATACTGATGATTTTGGCATACAGCTCATGAAAACCCCAAATTCCTGTCTCAAAAAATTAGCATATCATGAAAAGGTTCTCTAAACGAGCTATTAACCTATTCATCTGAATCAACTAATTAACTCTAAACACCTGCAAAAGATTCCTGAGGCTTTTAAAAACTCCCAGCCTGTTTCATTACTCAAAACCGCAATCATGGGTAAGACTGCCAACCTGACTGCTGTCCAGAAGGCCATCATTGACACCCTCAAGCAAGAGGGTAAGACACAGAAAGAAATTTCTGAACAAATAGGCTGTTCCCAGAGTGCTGTATCAAGGCACCTCAGTGGGAAGTCTGTGGGAAGGAAAAAGTGTGGCAAAAAACGCTGGATAACGAGAAGAGGTGACCGAACCCTGAGGAAGATTGTGGAGAAGGACCGATTCCAGACCTTGGGGGACCTGCGGAAGCAGTGGAGTGAGTCTGGAGTAGAAACATCCAGAGCCACCGTGCACAGGCGTGTGCAGGAAATGGGCTACAGGTGCCGCACTCCCCAGGTCAAGCCACTTTTGAACCAGAAACAGCAGCAGAAGCGCCTGACCTGGGCTACAGAGAAGCAGTTGCAGCACTGTTGCTCAGTGGTTGCATGTCATTCGGAAATCAAGGTGCCAGAGTCTGGAGGAAGACTGGGGAGAAGGAAATGCCAAAATTCCTGAAGTCCAGTGTCAAGTACCCACAGTCAGTGATGGTCTGGGGTGCCATGTCAGCTGCTGGTGTTGGTCCACTGTGTTTTATCAAGGGCAGGGTCAATGCAGCTAGCTATCAGGAGATTTTGGATCACTTCATGCTTCCACCTGCTGAAAAGCTTTATGGAGATGAAGATTTCATTTTTCAGCACGACCTGGGACCTGCTCACTGTGCCAAAACCACTGGTAAATGGTTTACTGACCATGGTATTACTGTGCTCAATTGGCCTGCCAACTCTCCTGACCTGAACCCCATAGAGAATCTGTGGGATATTGTGAAGACAAAGTTGAGAGACGCAAGACCCAACACTCTGGATGAGCTTAAGGCCGCTATCAAAGCATCCTGGGCCTCCATAACACCTCAGCAGTGCCACAGGCTGATTGCCTCCATGCCACGCCGCATTGAAGCAGTCATTTCTGCGAAAGGATTCCCGACCAAGTATTGAGTGCATAACTGAACATAATTATTTGAAGGTTGACTTTTTTTTGTATTAAAAACAGTTATTTTATTGGTCGGATGAAATATGCTAATTTTTTGAGACAGGAATTTGGGGTTTTCATGAGCTGTATGCCAAAATCATCAGTATTAAAACAATAAAAGACCTGAAATATTTCAGTTGGTGTGCAATGAATCTAAGATATATGAAAGTTTAATTTCTATCATTACATTATGGAAAATAATGAACTTTATCACAATATGCTATTTTTTTGAGAAGGACCTGTAAATAAAGGTGACTTGACTTGACAAGACTTGAAGTGTTTATACATTCATTTTGGATGTAACTTTTAATTTGTTATTTAGAGTGTTACTTTTAATTTCAGCTTGAATGCATGTCTTTTATTTACTTCAATATTTATACATTTAATTAATATATCCATATTTATATATACATTTCATTTAGCACATTTTCATGGTCCAGTACTATTTTTATTTATATTTATATATATATATGCACTGTTTTACTTGGGGTGTTATGTTTTTTATCCAGTATCCATTTAGAAAACTATTGGTTGATTAATCGGTTATCGGCAAGTGCTACAACCAACCAGTGCAACGAAGAAGGTGACATAATAGGAGCGACGGACTTCAGTGCCGTTCTTTGTTCTTTACTCAAAGAAAAGCTTAACTCCAAGTCTTCCAGAGCCAGTTTGAAATACTGCAGTTCCGCCAGCAGCATCAGAATCTTCTTTGTTTTCAAGTAGCAGGGAATTCACACGGAACCGTCGCAACTCTGCCGTCATTATGTTAAGCCCGCCCACCAAATCTATACACGATGTGATTGGCCTGACTAGAGTTTGGTTTTTCCAGCTCGCAAGCCAACGGAGAATTGCTAGACGACCCTGAATGCAAATTACATTTTCTGCCGCTAGGGTGCGTCTAGAATTCTAGGCTACATCGCCGGCTATTCCATGGCAGATACATATTAAACATTTAACAACATGATATCATAAGTACGATTCTATAAAATATATTTTTAAATGTACTTGTGCTAAAAAAGCTGGATCCATAAATAAGTCCTTTTAAGTTTGTCCAGATAAAAAGCATTGTCTCATAACATTAAAGATTGGGCAGTCCAAAAGAATATGTTTTACAGACAAGTTGGTACTACAGTATTGGCATTTTGGTGCTTCTTCACCCGTCAATAAATGTCCATGACTCAGTCTAGTATGGCCTATCAGACACCTTGTAAATACAACTTGGTCGTGTCTTGGTTTAAAAGGGTAGATGAACTACATAATTTATTTCAAATAATTTGTTATTTTGACATTCTACCCATTCTGCTTGCCATTTCTCATATATATTGGCTGATTAAGGGATACATGTCCAAGAATGGGATTTGACATTCACTGATTCTTTCTACAAGAACTTGTTTTGCAACCATGTCTGCTTGCTCATTTCCAATAATCCTGGAATCCAGCAGAAAACAACGTTGTACATGAGTCTCCAACTGATCTGCTTTGATTAATATATCAATTATTATTGGATGGTTTGTCTTCAAAGACTCAAGAGCTTGTAAAAATGATTTTGAATCAGTAAACACTATACAGTTCTGTTCTATTTTTTATGTTCCAAAGCAAGAAATAATGCATAAGCTTCTGCTGTATAAAATAAACTTTGGGCTTGGTATACGAATGCCGTACTGTTGGTGGCCAAGAACTGCTGCTGCATAGATCCTGCCCTGAGTGAGCCACAGTGACAGCAGTCGCCATTTCTGTTTACTCGCTGTAGCAGCTGGGTATATACAATGTCTGTGCCACAAAACATTACGTTCTGTTGTTGGATGTACCAACGAACATAAGAGTCTCCATAGACTCCCGGTTTCTGAGTCACTGAGGACACCGTGGTTGAAGTTATTATTCGAGGATGGATCAATTCCAACTGTTCGAGATCCAGCTTAAAGTCTCTGAAGTGATACTGGTCATGGCAGTAATGAAAGGGAGAGTTTGCACTTATCGTTAAAATTCAAACGATACCTAACCCTAATTGTATTACACATGAATTACTAATCGAGTTGAATTGAATTGAGAGAATGTGTGAAAGAGAGTTTGTGTGTGTGTGTGTGTGTGTGTGTGTGTGTGTGTGTGTTGTTGAATTAATATTTAACAATAATATTATTGATCTGACTGTACTGACCCTATGAAAACTGAACTGGTCGATGACATTTTTTAACTGCTTTATAGATTAAATGAATTAATTTAATTATTGATGATCTTTACAACAGAATCAACACTGAACTGACTTCAGCTGAACAACAGTCAAAATGCATAATTTTCTTATCACTGTAAAGTTGCTTTGAAACTATCTGTATTGTATAAAGCGCTCTAAAAAATAAAGGTGACTTGACTTGAGGTGTGTGAGTGTGTGCGTGTAAGTGAGAGAGAGCTTGTGGGTGTGGTTTGTGGACATTCTGTATCGATAAAACTGACAGATAAAAAAAGGTAACGCTTTACAATAAGGTTCATTAGTTAACATTAGTTATACATTAGTATGCATTAGTTATAACAATTAACAATACTTCTACAGCATTAATAATAGTTATATTAATTTCAACATTTACTAATACGTTATTAAAATCAAAGGTTGTATGCGTTAACAGTTAATGCACTGTGAACTAACATGAACAAACCATTAACAGCTGTATTTTTATTAACTAACATTAACAAAGATTAATACATTCTGTAACAAATGTATTGCTCATTGTTAGTTCATGTTAGTTAATACATTAACTAATATTAACTAATAAACCTTAAAAACAAAACTTTAAAACCTTTTTTTTTTTTTTTAAATGTTGCAAGTTCTCCCACTTAGAAATCATGGAGGGGTCTGAAATTGTCATCGCAGGTGCATGTCCACTGTGAGAGACAATCTAATTTTTTTTTTCCAGAAATCACAATATATGATTTTTTTAACTATTTATTTGTATGATACAGCTGCAAATAAGTATTTGAACACCTGTCTATCAGCTAGAATTCTGACCCTCAAAGACCTGTTAGTCTGCCTTTAAAATGTCCACCTCCACTCCATTTATTATCCTAAATTAGATGCACCTGTTTGAGGTCGTTAGCTGCATAAAGACACCTGTCCACCCCATACAATCAGTAAGAATCCAACTACTAACATGGCCAAGACCAAAGAGCTGTCCAAAGACACTAGAGACAAAATTGTACACCTCCACAAGGCTGGAAAGGGCTACGGGGAAATTGCCAAGCAGCTTGGTGAAAAAAGGTCCACTGTTGGGGCAATCATTAGAAAATGGAAGAAGCTAAACATGACTGTCAATCTCCCTCGGACTGGGGCTCCATGCAAGATCTCACCTCGTGGGGTCTCAATGATCCTAAGAAAGGTGAGAAATCAGCCCAGAACTACACGGGAGGAGCTGGTCAATGACCTGAAAAGAGCTGGGACCACCGTTTCCAAGGTTACTGTTGGTAATACACTAAGACGTCATGGTTTGAAATCATGCATGGCACGGAAGGTTCCCCTGCTTAAACCAGCACAGTCAAGGCCCGTCTTAAGTTTGCCAATGACCATTTGGATGATCCAGAGGAGTCATGGGAGAAAGTCATGTGGTCAGATGAAACCAAAATAGAACTTTTTGGTCATAATTCCACTCGCAGTGTTTGGAGGAAGAAGAATGATGAGTACCATCCCAAGAACACCATCCCTACTGTGAAGCATGGGGGTGGTAGCGCTTTGGGGGTGTTTTTCTGCACATGGGACAGGGTAACTGCACTGTATTAAGGAGAGGATGACCGGGGCCATGTATTGCGAGATTTTGGGGAACAACCTCCTTCCCTCAGTTAGAGCATTGAAGATGTCCAACATGACAATGACCCGAACACACAGCCAGGATAACCAAGGAGTGGCTCTGTAAGAAGCATATCAAGGTTCTGGTGTGGCCTAGCCAGTCTCCAGACCTAAACCCAACAGAGAATCTTTGGAGGGAGCTCAAACTCTGTGTTTCTCAGCGACAGCCCAGAAACCTGACTGATCTAGAGAAGATCTCTGTGGAGGAGTGGGCCAAAACCCCTCCTGCAGTGTGTGCAAACCTGGTGAAAAACTACAGGAAACGTTTGACCTTTGTAATTGTAAACAAAGGCTACTGTACCAAATATTAAAATTGATTTTCTCAGGTGTTCAAATACTTATTGGCAGCTGTATCATACAAATAAATAGTTAAAAAATCATACATTGTTATTTCTGGATTTTTTTTATTTTTTTTTTTAGATTATGTCTCTCACAGTGGACATGCACCTACGATGACAATTTCAGACCCCTCCATGATTTCTAAGTGGGAGAACTTGCAAAATAGCATGGTGTTCAAATAGTTATTTTCCTCACTGTAAATTATAGCTCAGTAATATTGCTATTATAATATTATATAAATTATCCACTAATTTTTATATCGACATCTCGACAAATACATCACCCAGAGATGTTCCTAAACCGTCGCGATATGCCACAAACTGATATGTTTGAAGAAAAATATACTGACTAAAAAACATTTAATTGACATTTATTTGAAAAACACCACTAAAATAGGCTATTTTATAAAGGCGTTTGTTTCACAATTACGTCAGTATAGCTGATGAGCTCATCTGTCAGTCACTACTGAGGTGTCGTGCACAAGACGACTATCTGTTCCGCGACAATGTCGGTAACACGTCAATATCCACTGGCACATGCCAATGGAGACCGGATGTGCCATACGCATAGTGACATGTACCACTGGCATCTGCGCGTCAGATGCCCATGTCAGCGGACCCCAAACAGATCATAAGGGTTTACTCACTACATTTCAAAAAGCAGCTCGTTTGATTTAAATACAGTAATACACTAGGAGCAAGTGGCCTATATTGCACATCACATCACATCACATCTCAACACAAAACCCATACAGTTTATCAACAAAGTAATTTGAGGTATTTTTAAACATGCTCTTGTTTACACCTGTAGCCTACATGATTGAATTAATATAATAATGGTAAATAAACATTCACACTTACCTTTAGCTTTGTGTTCTCATAAAGGACCATACTGAGCCAACTATGTGACAGTTAGCCTGATACATTTTAATAACTAGTGCAGCGTAAGAATTTTCGGACGCACTGACGCTGAATTAAAAAACTAACTCTGACAATTGTATCATGATCTCCGGAGATGTTTTAGCATACAAGCCATTGTATACAGATCTATAACAAAGGTGTGTCGACGCCACTGTTCAGTAAGCAAAACCATCGAAGGCGCTAAAGGAAATTCGCAAATCATACCTCAGTGAGTAGAACGCTAATGCAAAAACGAATAACCTGCCCCTTCCTACGGGCGTCCATTTACGTTATCTAATTAATATGCATACGTCATGAGGTCATGAGTTCCGGTCTGTTTACGCTGTAGCGGAAAAAACCCGCTTAGTTCCGCTGAACGCTACAATGCCTCGCTGTGGGTCTGTCAGTAGTGCACTTGCGTCATGTTTTTTTTTTTGACCAAAGTAAAGATACTGTTTTAATATAATTGTAAACTGTATAATTGTAACTGTTGTAAACCAAGCTAGTTATTGGCATAATCACAATACAACGACAAGGCTTAAATATAACTGCAAGCGTTCAAAACAATATGATGAATGCACTAAATTCAACAGAAACTCGAAACGAGACCTAATGTTTTTCGCTTGCGATCAACATTAAATTGAACGTATGTCCAGACAGACCAGCAGTGGGTTTATGCAGAGATGTCTTATTACAGGGAGATAATGAGAGGGTGTATCCCTAACTTGGATCACGTGAGGCACCTCAGCCTATTGTGTAATGGCAGTGACGTCAGTGCCCGCGGTTCAAGGTTTTACAGCCAGAAGCTGAAGAATTGGTCAAGTGTAAGATTTTGCCAGGCTTCTCAATACATATGCGAAACATTATATGTGGGTATTTTGACTCAGACCCCACAAAAAGTTCCTAAAAAAATTCCTAAGCAAATTTTACATTCATAAATGCAAATTTTCAAACTGTAAACCTGTCTTCTTAAAAGAAATGTAAAATTATTTAAATGTGATTTCAGTATCTACTAATAAGAAAGCTATAAGGACTCTTAGGATTTGCACTGCCTTTAATCTCTTCATGTGAACATTTTTATTTGATGTATTGGCCCTCTCTTTTTTCTTTTCTTTTTTTGTATTTTTCTTTATCTTTTTTTTCCTTTTCTTTTTTGCTGTTGTCTCCTTTATAATTGTTGTGGTTGATATTATGTGATGTATGCTTTCTCTTTTGTATGTTTCCGTTCTCTGCAATAAAAAAATATAATAAAAAAGAAAGTCAGTTACAGCTTACGTTAATCAGTTTATTGTGTAAAATATAGAAAAAAAATCCTTAAATCATTGGTTATCTCGACACCTATCTATTTTGGGTAGACTCCTCTTGACTAAAATTGAGGAAATATCTAAACTTATTTATCCATCTCATGCTCTGTATACCACCCCAAAAGTAGTTAAATCGGGATTAAATTTTATTAAAATTTTTATGTAAAAATATAACACATTATTTACGTAACCACATGGTTAAAGAGTATGAAAATGGAGGCTTGAGAGCCGTTGATTTTGAATCTCTTCTTGGTACATTTCGAATTAAATGGCTGAAAAAGTGTTTAACAAAGTCACACTTCTCTATCCCTTCTTATGCACACATATCCTTGTCTCAACACATTTGATCAGGTTTACATTCAAAACCCTCAAGAAATCCTTTAAATGCCTGGCCATTCGACAGTAGACTCCTTGCATTCGACTGAAGAACTAACATGAGTAGAATAATCTTGTGACCATGATTCTTTGCTTGACTGTTCCTGTTTATTAAGCTCTTCTTGCACTCCCCTCCCCCCCCGCCTTCTCTTCCCTTCCCCCCTTCCCCCCCCCCTTCCCTTCCCTCCCCCCCCCTTCCCTTCCCTCCCCCTGCCCTTCTCTTCCCTTCCCCCCTTCCCTTCTCTTCCCTTCCCCCCTTCCCTTCCCCCCCCCTTCCCTTCTCTTCCCCCCCTTCCCCCCCTTCCCTTCTCTTCCCCCCCCCTTCCCTTCCCTCCCCCCCCTTCCCCCCCTTCCCTTCTCTTCCCCCCCTTCCCCCCCCCTTCCCTTCTCTTCCCCCCCCCTTCCCTTCCCTCCCCCCCCTTCCCCCCCTTCCCTTCTTTCCCCCCCCCCCCTTCCCTTCCCTTCCCTCCCCCCTCCCTTCCCTTGCCTTCCCTTTTGCTTGGAACATGCAGTTAATTACTTCAGCCATGAAATACACAAAATCATCCTTTTCTACTAGTAACATATCTCCATCTTCCATCTGACTTTTTGTCACAAGCTGTTCAGTTGAATGTTCCTTTTCTTTTTTCTTTCTTCTCCGCTCTACTCTCCCTCTGAACCAACTTTTCTGCTTCTGCATAGGATATATCCTTGTTAACTCTTAGCTGCTGTACTTCCACTGCCTTCTTCCTCACTTCACACCCACCACACTATGTGCACCTCCACAAGCACATTTAATCTCTGTCCCGTCCTCACATTTCCCATACTTATGCTCCCCTCCACACCTTCCACACTTTTGTTTTCCTTGACACCCAGCTGCATCTCAAAGGAGGAGGAACATATTCTCTTACTTTGTAACTTATGTATCCCACTTTCTCCGGCAACACCTTCTCTTGGAAAACAAACAACACTGATAAACTATCAACCCTCTCTCCTCCCTTTCTTGATTGCAGACGTTTAATTTCAATAACTTTCCCACCTCTTCTGTTTGACTTTATAATCCTCCAACTTTTCCTCAACTGGGATACCATATATAACGCCTTTCATAAAGGTTCCATCTTTCTTTGCTTTCTCCACCGCTTTACCGCTTACTTTAGCCATCTTCATCGCCTTTTCACTCTGCTTCTCATCTTTACATTTGATTAACAACCCACCATCTCCCAACACTTTCGGCATTAAAATTTCTCCAATTTTCTCCTTCAAACCGCAAGTCAATGCCAATGACTTTTCTTATATCATTTCCTTCCTTGAACCTCAAAATTATTTTAAACCCCTCATCTTCAACTTACCTCCTCCGTACCACTCATTCCTAACTCATGTATTACTCTGTACTTCCGTCCAGTCATTTAAATCCATATCCTTATACCCACCCTCACCATCACTATACTCTCTGCCATCTTTGGTCCAGTCACGGACCAGTTTATGCCAACTGCGCTCTGCTTGTGTTGTCTTCTCACTGTCTCTCTGAATTCAGGCTTCCGTCCGGTGTCAGATCGCGGTCCCATGCAGAACCTGTCCTCTGTAATGCTCTTGAATGAATGAGCAGATGAGTTATCATGTTTAGTTTGCTGCATCAGCCAGGTCGAGTGCACTGATTCACCTAATGAACTGGTGAGCTTGATCAGGTGTGTTACATAATGGAGACATACAAAATGTGCAGAATGGTGGGTCCCAAGGACCAGGATTCTGATACAGGGATGGGCAAAGTTTAGCTACAACCCTGATATAATTACACATGAACGAGTTAATCAATGTCTTCAGAATAAAAAGATAAGATAAGACATTGCTTCTCAGTCCTGTGGTCCCACCACCACTGCACATGTTTTCCTCATCGTTCACACTAAATATAAATCTTGCCATCTCTACAAATGAGCTAAAGAATCAATAGTATTAGATCAGGGAGACAAAATGTGCAGAGCTGGGGCTCAGGAGAGGTTTGAAAAGCACTGTGATAAGATACTAGGCTGTTAATCAAATGAATAAAATCAATCACTCCAAAGGGTCACACAGAAGCCGCATAAGGAGTGTCATTCAAATGACAGTTTCAGTGCAGCTTCAAAGGGCTTTAAACGATACCAGACGATGAATAAGGGTCTTATCTAGCGAAAGGATCGGTCATTTAAAAAAAAAAAAAAGTTTAAGTTTTATAAGACCCTTATTCATCGTCTGGTATTGTTTAAACCCCTTTGAAGCTGCACTGAAACTGTCATTTGGACCTTGAACCGTTTGGGTCCCATTGAAGTCCATTATATGGAGAAAAATCCTGGAATGTTTTCATCAAAAACCTTAATTTCTTTTCGACTGAAGAAGGAAAGACATGGACATCTTGGATGACATGGGGGTGAGTAAATTATCAGCAAAAGTTTTTTTTAGAGTGAACTAATCCTTTAATGCCTTAAAGGAACACTCCACCGTTTTTTGAAATAGGGCTTATTCACCGTCTCCCCTACATTAAGATAGGTGGGCAAAAGCATTTTTGTTTCAGTGCATGCATTGTCTTAGTTTGGCAGCACCGACACTGGGAGACGATAATAAGCCCTATTTCAAAAAACAGTGGAGTGTTCCTTTAATTAAAAACTGAGGAAAAATCCAACTTTAAGGACGCCAATTTTCTTTGTGATTGAATAATGTATCGCAAATAAATAAATGTTCTTCCTTAAAATACAGGGTACATAAGTCAGGACACCCCTATGTTAAATTCCCAGAGTCACGCAGATTTTTTTTTAAAGGCCAGTTATTTCATGGATCCAGGATACTATGCATCCTGATAAAGTTCTCTTGGCCTTTGGAATTAAAATAGCCCCACATCATCACATACCCTTCACCATACCTAGAGATTTGCATTGGGAGATGATCTTATGGAAAGTACCCCATGCCAATCTCTAGGTATGGTGAAGGGTATGTGATGATGTGGGGCTATTTGCTTTTAAAATAATAATCAGATAAATAAAATAAAAATTACTTTTAGGTCATCAAATGTCAGTAAATTTGAACAATTGAGCACATGTGAGAGAGCTGGCTGAAACTACTTTATTTCAATATTTTATTTTCTATTCTCAAAAACATACATGGAAAACATACAACTGACATGGAGGGGGGAAAAAAGAAACTCAATGGAAACCAAGGAAAAATGTCAAACATAGGGTAAACTGAATACAGTTGAAGCAATTTTTTCTTTTTTTACTGCACAAAGACTGAATGAACATGATTTTTTTATATATCATGAGATAAATTTATCAGTCCACCACCAACATATATGTCAAAAACATACATATATAGTTCCTATTTACCACAATTAATACTTAAAGAAGCACTTTTGTTTCAACTGTCAGTTGGAACACCCCAGGACTTTATGCTATTAATCATGTATTTAAATAATGGTACCACAATCTCAAACAAAACTAAATATCTATATAATTATTTTGTTACTAACTTGGCAAAACTTTGGCAAATCAGTGATTACATCATCCTCAAAAGTATGTGCAGATTAGAAAATCATAGACTGAAAAAGTGTTTTAGATGCAATATGCATCAGATTGTTATAGTGAGATGGACCGAGCTGAGACTTCTTCTCCATATTGTATCTCTTGCTCCAAATTAAAACGCACTTCACAGAGAAACATTGGACAGAGGTCCACGTCCACAAAATTGCTGGAGTTTACTGATGATCAGGCTATTATATAATTTGAGTTGTAGTGGTTAAAAAGTAACATTTGTCCCTCTTCTGTTCAGCGAAGACTGAAAACCCAGACATTTCAGCCATATTCACACAATTCCCATGACATCAAATGTATTTTGGCATTCAATGTCTGGGAAAACTCACTATTCCACAACTGAAGCCATCTGGATGAGATGTGAAATGTCTTTAATAACTAGAAATGTTTGTATATGCCTATAAATACATTTCTATTCATGGATGAGCTGCATAACTGCCAGTCTCTTTTGCAGTCTTGTAGGACACATGACACAACTTTAAATAGTTTGTGTAAAAATATTCCCCTATAACACAATTGAGTAGTGTTATTTTAATATGAGCTGTGATTGCCCAATGAATTAAGCTGCTTTCTAAAGATGAGAAAAGAAAACAACAAATTGTCGATATATTTTAAAAGCCATTGCTTTTCGATTAAGCCCTTCATGTATATAGATTTAATAATTAATTGAGAACAAGGTGTATTTTTGGGAACAAGGTGAGTCTCGTTCTTAATAAACAACTATCTGACCATCTGATAATTGTGTTATGCTTGTAGGGCTATGATGCTTTAATCATATCTGCTGATTGTCTGTACTCTCCTGACTAACTTGTCCAGTCTTAATGTCCTTGTGTTTCGGCGTATCATCTCCTCTATGGTCCGCAGCGGCTGCAGGTGGGATGACAGTTTCTTCCGTAGTTCGTACCACCAAAAACCTGGAGCAGTCAATAGAACTATCACAAACTATCTCTGTTGTGTTTGTACTTAATTTGTCATGCGATTTCACATTTAAAGTCGCTTCATCAGCCTTTTGGTTCTCTAGGCTGGTCTCATCTAATTTACTACCAGAACCTTTATTTGCATTTTCATCTAAAGCCGTTTCATCGGTGGGAGACAGTGCAACTGAGCTCAAGCCTTCTCCTAGAGAGACAGATAACTGATCAGCAGTGGTTGACCCCTCCTTGTCCTCCTCAAACACTTCCGCCCCCCCTTTGGTCTCCACAGGATCAGCACCCTTAAAGAAGCCGAGCAATGTGACACTCTTCTTCCGTTTGCCTACATTTAGGACTTTGCCGTTGGTTGCTCCAGAGTCTTTGAACATATTGCGGATGTTGTATTCCTCCTGAGGTTTTTTTGAAGCGTCTTTAAATCCTGTCCTGCTATCAGAGAGCGTTGTGTCATTTGACGTGTTTCCTGGCTTAGAGGCAGAAAGATTGATCGAACCATGCAGGCTGTTTCTCTTCTCCATGTGGGTGACACGAAATCTGTGAATTTAGGTAAGTATTAGTTAAGTTAGCTTGGCTGTATTCTGTACATTTTGCAAATAGCACAAATATTAATCTTCTATTATCTTCCATCCATTGATAATATTCTACAATACTTATGGTGTAAACTGTAATCGGCACAGTCAAAAGTCTGGACACACTTAACAATTTATGTTTATAGTTGTCCTAAAATGCTTTTGAGCTGAAGGATGACGCTTAAATGCTTCGAAAAGTTTTTGAATTTCTTTACAAAACTGGATCAACATTTTCTCATACATTGTTTTGAACATATTCATTAAAAAAAATACATCAAAATGCAATTCATACATTCACTGACTTGAATAAATTAATTTTGATTTAGTTTTAGTGTATGGAATAAAAAATGTCCTGCCCCATAATAAAGGAAAAAAGTTTTATTAAAGAGCAAAATTCTTTAAAAGAAAAACTTAAGTGGCATGACATATTTAAGGCATCCTTTATTAGTAGTAATTATTAGGAAAAAAAGAAAGAAAAAGAAAAGGAAAGAAAAAGAAAACTGCTTATGATTTTGTTTCTCCCTCCAAATCAGTCACATGGTGCAATCAACACAACACAGAAAAAAATAGAGAACCCAGTGGCGTAGCATCTGGTTTCAACATGATTTCAACAAGGGGGGGCTTACATTTTTTTCCCTCACTAAGAGAACCCCTGCTGGCCCTTATGATTTTCTTTCAAGATCAATAAGTCTCTTAAAATATCAAATAAATGTATATGAGAAGGTGGAGAAGTTCAGGTGGTGAATGTCAGGTATGACATTTATGTAAAGCAGCTCGACAGGAGAGACAATAGTGTCATTATTCAGTTGAAATCAATTCAAATTTTGTTATCATCTGATGTCGGTACAGTCAAATTGATAATATTGCTGGATATTAAATGTCTTCCCAACTAAACAAGCCAAAGCCAACAGTCGCACGGGACCCAAAATCTATCAAGCAATAGAATGGAGAAAAAAAAAGAAAAACAAGAAACCAGGAGAAACCAAGGTCAGTCGGTGGGCCATTTCTCCTCTGGCCTTTGTAGGGAAGAGAAAACATGTTATTACTTTTGCTAACACTGTAGTTTAGGGTCCAATTCTCACTATTAACTATAGTTTCTTATTAGCATGCATAGGATATTGGCTGTTTATTAGTACTAATAAAGCACATATTAATGCTTTATTCTGCATGAGCATATTCTACATCCTTAATCCTACCCAATACTTAAATGTAACATTAATGAGTAGTAATTAGGAGTTTATTAAAGCAAAAGTCGTAGTAACAGTAATAGTTAGTTAATAGTGATAACTGGACCCTGAACTAAAGTGATTTTTTTAATTTTACGTAAACCATTTGAAATTATATTTAGGTCTGGTTTCACAGAAAGGGCTTAGATTAAGCCAGGATTAGGCCTTAGTTCAATTAGGACATATAAATCGCTTTTATAAATGTGCCTTTAAAACATTACTGGTGTGCATCTTGAGACAAAACCCTGGCCTGACATATTATAAGATATGCCAGTGTAAGTTGCTTTCAGTCGCAACAGCTCAATAATGCTTAAGCTTAATATAAGCCTCGTCTGTGAAACCGGGAGTTAAAGTTTTTCAAAACCATATAAAACTTTAATACAAAGAGTACATGTATTTTAAATGAAATATTTTAAAGATCTTTATCGCAGATACTCTTATTTTGTCATCCAACTAATTTTAAAATATTTTGGTGCAGTGTCCAGCATACATGGGAACTCCTGTAATGCTGTTTAAACATGTACAAACCATGCACCCTTATAATCGAATCATTTTTGAAGAAGCTCAAATGTTTCGATTCCACATTTTTGGCCATGGTCATACTTCCATTTGGGGTATTTCATGTTTTTAAGACATTAGCATTATTCTAAATGTGGAACAGTAATAAAGAATGAGTGTGTCCATTACTGTAACTTTGTGACTGGTATATAATAACAGATAACAGATCCTCACCTTCCCACAGAAAACACAGTCTGCTCCGCTGGCCGAGCTTTGCTTCTAGCCACACGGCTTTTGCGTCGTGTTTTTAATATATGTTCTTGCATACAGTGGACACAAGAGCTGATTTCACCACCCAGATGAACTGTATGATGGTGAAGGGGAAGACCACTTGCACCATCTTTCTGATGTAACCTGGTTAGAAACATTTTTATTTTAGTAAAACAGAAAGTTACATTTGGATTAGTTCAGAGGTCAATGAGTAAACTAATTTACACATCTACACTGCTTTACTTGTCCTGCATCATTGTGAGGTATGTGGGTCATATAACATATGTTATATGTTTATGTTACTCTTTGAGTCAAATGTGACTTGAAGGTTGGTGTTAATCTATTTAACACACTATAGAACAATAGAAATATTCAAAAATCACAAATGTAATGATTATACCGTAGATCGTGATGTTCACAAACATTTTGCCCAGTAAACATGTCTTTGAAGGCCTCCATATTGGCTGTGACAAAAAATATTATTGGTTAAAATTGTTTAAATACATGACCAATACAATAGTAAATACTGCAGAATAGAACAGAACGAAATGTCTGTACCTTCATTTTCAATGATGCATTTCAGAATTTGTTCCACAGTGTCTTGACTGTCTTCTGATTCATCTGGACAAAAACAGTTTTCTAATTATATGTCAAATAAACATAATTATGGTAATGAAAATAATGTCATTACAAATTGGATGAACTGACCAAAATGTTACTGTGTATTTGTTCAGTTTAAAGGGGCTATTTGTAAGAAATTTCATGTATTAATCGCTTTTTGTATTAACAATGTGAACAGCTTGTTACTGTGTCAAAATGTGCTTTTTCAGTGCCGAGTATTTATATCCTTATATAGTTAATTTTACACTTTAATACAACAATAAAGTGAGTATTTTGTGCAATCTCTTGTCTTATGGCAGTGTCTATTGAATGCAATTAAACAGTGCAAATAGCACTGTTGGCAAAGGTCATTTTTACTAACTTTACCCACCATTTCTCATATAGCCTACATTTAGTGCAACATGTTATTGCTATTTATTCTTGTGCAAACAGTATGTACCACTGTTTATATAAATAGCATCTACCTTTTTTACACCACGTTTTATTAAAGTCAAAAATTGATGTACTGTGTGTCATTTCTTGAATGAGTGATCCTCTCTCTTTGAACTGCAAGGGCAGAAATCTTTTTAAATAAGTCTATTATTATAATATCGCAGTTACCCACAATGGTTGGCAGAAAATTCTGTATGTGTATGGGTGGGTCGTCTAATGAAAAATTTGTGCTTATTTTTATACCAAATGAGTAGGTTATACAAGCAAATAATAATAAAAAAAGTGATGGTGAGGGTTTTAGGGATGACTAGGTAAGCCAGGAATTTGGAGAAAAATAAAACCTCCATGGGATAAAGATTCAGAAAATAAAAAGACAAGAAAGTATTTTGGGTAACATTTTAGTTTAGGGTCCAATTCTCACTATTAACTAGTTGCATTTTAGCATGAATATTATATATACATATAATACGCCACCAAAGTACATATTAATGCCTTATTCAGCATTACCATATTCTACATACCTTAATCCAACTTAATCCAATAATTTAACAACTACCTTACTAACTATTAATAAGCAGTAATTAGGAGTTTACTGAGGAAAAAGTCGTAGTTAATAGTAAGAATTGGACCCTAATTTAAGTGTGACCGTATTTTGTATCAAACAAATGCATATTTTTGTAAAACAAAGGCTGAAATGACTTGCCATCTTTGTCTGTCCCCAGTTTGTCTTCACAATTTACTTGATCCTCTTCTAGTTCACATCGGTAGCCCTTCGTCTTCAATAAGTGACAGATTAAGAAACCCAGAAGGCCAGTGATGAAGAAGAAAAAGACAAGGAGGAAGATTATGTATGTTGGAGGGGGATCACCCACATTGGGTGTCTCTTGGTCTGTCATCCCACTGTCTTCTTTGCAAAGGCAGTTGGCTGCAAATTGGACAAAAGGATGGCAGTTACATTTATACAGCAGGTAATGCTCACACAACCTAAAACTATTTTCTCTCCAGCATTGAGAGTGTTGTCTTTGCCACGCCATCTGACTCTCTTGGCTCAGAGAGATAATCAGCCACTCAGCTCCATCAGGGTATATTTCCTGTCAGTGAGTACCTTTATCTTGCCATCCAGGCGTGTGGTGAGAGGACCTTGGCCCACACCCTCTGTTTTCGCTCAGCAACTGATATATGTTGCAAATTCAACAGCCTGCAAAACATTTCTCATTCTGTTGTTTTAACATTCAAATCAATTTAAATTCTTCATGAACGACGTGAAAACCAATGGAATAACTTTTGGACTGAGTACAGCATATTTTCCACCCATTCACATGTCCATTCACCAAAACAACTATCTAAATGAGGCAACTGGATTGATATTGGGTTTTCCAGATTATTCCAATTGCAGTTTCTATCTGATGTGCTTGAAGTGTATCACCAAATCTACCTGCATTGTAAGCCTTGAAAGTCCACCCGTAAACATACCAGTCATAGAGGTGTGAGGGAATCGTACGAAAATTCACATGAATTAGCCACCTATTCGCCAAAATGTAAAGAAGTGCCATGAGATTGTGTTGGGGTCTACAAAAAACAGGCCTGTTTTTCATCACAGCATACAAGTAGAGCAACAGTATAATTGATACAGCATTAACAGCAATTCTTCTGTCGTATTGTGTATTTCATTTAATAATGGCTATTATTATTCTTTGGTCACCCATTGATAATTGTTACAAATTGAATCAACATGACAAATAAAGCTGCTTAAACGGTTCTAATTCAGTCAGATTTACTGAGTGCCTGCTTCAAGCCTGACAGAAGTCTTTTTATCCCTTTATTTTATGTTTCTCCATTTTGGCTACATTGCAAAAAATAAAAGATAACAAAGATAACATTGTTAGTAACAAAAAGAGTAGTGAATGATAAGAGACACGAAACTGGCACATCTATGTGGCAAAATAGTCAATTAACCTGTTTAGTGCTCCTTGATCAAAAATATTTGACCATGGAATGCGCGACCATAGATCACAATCAAGCAGAGCTGATGAAAATGTTTGAAGTTCTTTTAGTGAACATGAATCTACAGCTGCTTTTCTACCGCCAGGCCGAGCGGTTTTAAGAACCGTAAGGAACAGTTATATTTCCACTTGAGCCTGGTTCAACACGGCATGATTACAAACTGATCTCTGCCCAAAACTCTCATTACGAATGGCTAACCATGCTGAACATGCTGGTAGAAAACGTAACTGAAGCATTTGTATTACATTCCAAAAGGCTCTGTTATCAGCCCCACAGTTGAAAATGAAACCAAATAGGTAGAAAGAAAAGAAAAAGAAATCGGCGGTAACCTTTTTCAGATTGCTGAAAGCTACAGAAAATAGAAAGAAATAGATCACTGAAATCTGAAATCACCAGAATCCAGGTGTCACTTTCGGTGGCTGTAATGAAGCGCTTGACAAAGGAGATACTCAAAATTAATATTTAATCCAAGAATCAAAACTATAAAAAAAGGAGAACTCTGAGGAAACACAACCATGAACACACTGACTTCAGACAACAATAAAACAAACAAAAAAAAAACAGATCAAAAACATGAACAAACAAACTAAAAATGTGACAGTACATGGAAGTACTCCCTCCCGGAAGGAGTGTCCTCTTGCCGTAATAAGTCCAACAGGGGAGGGGCTGGAGAAGGGGGTGGCCAGGGGTGGGATAGGCAGGACAGGAAGCCCCCTGGGTGGCACCGGCAAATACAAGAAGCCAGGGAGGCTTAGAACCCGGCCTAGAACCCGGAAGCACTGCACTGTGTTTACAACGTGATCAGCGTAGGAGACTGACACGGAAGATTAGAAGTTGTTCAATAAAGTCGTTATTTTTGTTTGCCTTTTGCACATAAAAGTATTCTCGTCACTTCTTAACATTAAGGTTGAACCACTGTCACATGGACTATTTTAATAACGCTGGGCCTTGAAAGTTGCAATGACGTGGCTGATTCAAGAAACCTCTCAGATTTCATTAAACGTATCTTAATTTGTGTTCCGAAGATGAACTAAAGTCTTATGGGTTTGGAACGAGGGTGAGTAATTAATGACAGAAATTTCGATTTTGGGTGAACTAACCCGTCAAACTTATATTAAAAAAAATCCTGGGTAATCAAGCTTTATAATGGGAGTGAATGGATGGTGAAAATTTGAAGCCCAAAAAAGTGTATCCATGCATTATAAAAAATACCCCACACGGCACCGAGGGCCTTCTGAAGAGAAGCCATGGGTTTTTGTAAGAAATATAATAATACCCATAACTTTATAATCTAAAATAACTAGCTTCCGCCAGATGACCGTACGCACACTTCGCAAGTCAACTTGCACCAAAAGAGTAACCCGTGGCACATGTATGACGTAGGATGTAGGAGTATCGTAAGCTTAGACGCCTCTCGCGGTTTAATCAAATAGGGTTGTGCAACAACCTGAAGCTCCTCTTAGAAATCCTCCGACATTTCTCTTCACAATTTTGAATTTGCGACCGGTGTTTAGTTTAGCTCTTTTGCTCTGAGCTTCCGCATTCATCATTACGTTGTGCGTCGGGTCAGGGGTTAGTCTTCCACCATAAATTGATGCGTACGGCCATCTGTCGGAAGCCAGTGATTATAGTTTATAAAGTTTTAAATATGGATATTTTTCTTACACAAACACATGGCTTCAAACCAGAAGTCCTTCATTAACCCCCTGGAGCATATAGATTACTCTTATCATGGATGGATGCACTTTTTTGGGATTTAAATTTTCACCTGCCATTCACTCTTGATTTCACACATTCACACACACTTAATATAACTCCGATTGTATTCATCTGAAAGAAGAATGTCATATACACAGATGGCTTCAGGGTGAGTAAATCATTGGCTAGTTTTCATTTTTGGGTGAACTATCCCATTAATCACTCACCCTCATGTCCTTCCAAACTTGTAAGACTTTTGTTCATCTTCGGAACAAAAATAAAGATCTTTTTGATGAAAGCAGAAATTTCAGTCCCTGAATTTACAGCTACGCAATTACCACTTTGATGCTTCAAAAAGCTCATAAAGAGATTGTAAAACAAATCCATATATATTGAGACTGGATTACATTTTTATGATGAACAAATTCAATTTAGGCTTTTATTCAAATAAACATTCATCAACAGACACATCAGTTGTGGTAAATGGAAGCTCAAGCTTGTTCACTTGACGTGCAAGAACCAATGAGGTTCATTCTCGTGTTACGCAGCATGTTTGAGCTTCAGCAAGAACCAATGAGGTTCATTTTCGTGTTACGCAGCATGTTTGAGCTTCAGCAATGAAGTTCATTCTCGCGTTACGCAGCACGTTTGAGCTCAAGGAAGAACCAATGAGGTTCATTCTCGTGTTACGCAGCACGTTTGAGCTTCAGCAAGAACCAATGAGGTTCATTCTCGTGTTACGCAGCACGTTTGAGCTTCAGCAAGAACCAATGAGGGTCATTCTCGTGTTACGCAGCACGTTTGAGCTTCAGCAAGAACCAATGAGGTTCATTCTCGTGTTACGCAGCACGTTTGAGCTTCAGCAAGAACCAATGAGGGTCATTCTCGTGTTACGCAGCACGTTTGAGCTTCATCAAGAACCAATGAGTTTCATTCTCGTGTTACGCAGCACGTTTGAGCTTCAGCAAGAACCAATGAGGGTCATTCTCGTGTTACGCAGCACGTTTGAGCTTCATCAAGAACCAATGAGTTTCATTCTCGTGTTACGCAGCACGTTTGAGCTTCAGCAAGAACCAATGAGGTTCATTCTCGTGTTACGCAGCACGTTTGAGCTTCATCAAGAACCAATGAGGTTCATTCTCGTGTTACGCAGCACGCTTGAGCTTCAGCAAGAACCAGTGAGGTTCATTCTCGTGTTACGCAGCATGTTTGAGCTTCATCAAGAACCAATGAGGTTCATTCTCGTGTTACGCAGCACGTTTGAGCTTCATCAAGAACCAATGAGGTTCATTCTCGTGTTACGCAGCACATTTAAGCTTCAGCAAGAACCAGTGAGGTTCATTCTCGTGTTACGCAGCATGTTTGAGCTTCATCAAGAACCAATGAGGTTCATTCTCGTGTTACGCAGCACGTTTGAGCTTCAGCAAGAACCAATGAGGTTCATTCACGTGTTACGCAGCACGTTTGAGCTTCAGCAAGAACCAATGAGGTTCATTCACGTGTTACGCAGCATGTTTGAGCTTCATCAAGAACCAGTGAGGTTCATTCTCGTGTTACGCAGCACATTTGAGCTTCAGCAAGAACCAATGAGGTTCACTCTCATGTTACGCAGCATGCTTGAGCTTCATCAAGAACCAGTGAGGTTCATTCTCGTGTTACGCAGCACGTTTGAGCTTCAGCAAGAACCAATGAGGTTCATTCTCGTGTTACGCAGCACGTTTGAGTTTTGCACGTTTTGCAGCACGTTTGAGCTTCAGCAAGAACCAGTGAGGTTCATTCTCGTGTTACGCAGCACGTTTGAGTTTTGCACGTTTTGCAGCACGTTTGAGCTTCAGCAAGAACCAGTGAGGTTCATTCTCGAGTTACGCAGCACGTTTGAGTTTTGCACGTTTTGCAGCACGTTTGAGCTTCAGCAAGAACCAGTGAGGTTCATTCTCGTGTTATGCAGCACGTTTGAGCTTCAGCAAGAACCAGTGAGGTTCATTCTCGTGTTACGAAGCACGTTTGAGTTTTGCACGTTTTGCAGCATGTTTGAGTTTCAGTCAGGTGAACTAATTGACACTATTGTCCATAGGTGTGAGTCGCACTCACAATCATGTCAGTTTTATGTTTTGTGTCTAAACTATTGCATGGTTTTCAGCCAGTCTGTGCATTTCAAAGCACAGTCATGAGTCAAAATGATCACATTTTATTTAGTGTCAAAATGATTGCAAAATTGTTATTATTTTGTCCGCTTGATTGCTAAATTATGATGAATTTTCATGTTTTAACCAAGAGGTGAAAACGTGACATCCCGTGGGAGAAGTGTCATATGACACACAATGCTCTTCTGTAAGTTGAACTGTATCATATACCTTCTGATGTTCATATTTCCTCCTGTAACTGGCAAAAAGGAAGAGAAGATCGGTCCACGTGCGCTTGATCTGCCGCTTACACTGAGGCACTACAGAAATCTATCAAGCCGTATTAAAGAGCGACATCTATAGTTTGAAATTTTGAAAGTTGAAATATTTTGAGATATGCCTGAAACAGATTACAGCAATAGTTGTTATGGTTGTTCAGAGCAAAGTAGTGAGATGAATTGTCGATACTAAGAGCATACACATAATTTAGCTTTTTATATAAAGTTTAAAATTACTTGTATTTATAATTGTTGTATTATATAAACTTAATCTTAAAATGTAAAGGACGCGACAGAGCACAGAAGTGTCATGACCTCTTAATTATAGCCCTTATAAATTCAACAGGCAGTGCTGTTATGACAAAATGAGTATATTTATTTCACAGACATGCCTCCATCTTTCTGCAAAATGCTTAAGGTTAAAATAAAGTTTAAAAATGGGGTCCCTCTTTGAATCCCTGTTTTGAAACCATGAAATATGGTTGGTTTCAAATGTAATTTTAGCATTGTTGCTCACCTCATATGTGGTGGGTAAACAAGGCAATTTTCTTTTCCAGCACAGTAATACAGTATATTGCAGACCTAAATGTACTTACTTATAACTTATAAAGAGTACTGTTCTTTTGGTAAAAACTTTCTTTTTTCATGGTAAGGATGACTTTTGCATGGAATTGGCCTTATCATATAACGTGAAGACGAAAGTCTTGTGGGTTTGGAACGACAATAGGGTGAGTAATTAATGACAGAATTTTCAGTTTTGTGTGAACTATCCCTTTAAGCACTGTAGTGAACTTTTTTCTTCTAAAGTGTAGAAAAGTCAGAAGAACAGACCAGGAGACGTTGGGATATTTCTCAACAGGATTCTTTATTAGGAAGTCGCTGTTGCATCGCTGTAGTGTATTTCATCCAAGTCTCGCAAAGGCAAAATACAGTCTGTATTTTAAATCTTTAAAGGGGGAGGAGTTACATAGAGGTGGAGACAATCTAAACAAAGCATGTAAATGAAGTCCAGGAGTCAACTCTTCCTGGAAATTCCCCAGCCCTGATCTCATCAGCACAGAGGATCTGTGTTCTGTTGTTATGTTTATACAGCAGGAGGGTGTGTGTGTGAGACATCAGGTGGTTGGGCAGCGACCTCTGACTTCAGAGGTGAGAAGACCCCCTGGTTTTAGTGGTAGCCATAAAGTTCCTTTGTTCCTCTAGTCTAAACAAGTGAGTGACAAGAGATAGCTTTGCGTAACTTTCTCAGTTAAAATACTATCGTATTGGAAACTAAATTAAACATTTTAATAAATTTGTAATACTACAGCACGTAATAATTTGTTTTACTCTAGTTCTTGCAGTTTTCTCTACTAGCACCAGCCAAGTTGCCACTCAGTCCTAGAGGGCATGTTCTGGTGGGAAAGTGATGTCAGTGCATAACCTCTATTAACAACTTTAATATCAGGTAAATGAAAAATAACGTTATATCAGTAACCATCTCGTCTGGCTCAAAGTCATTCTGTGGAAATTGCTGAATTAGTCATGACATTGGATTAATTTACAAAGCGTGGCCACTATTCAATACAGAGGAAAGCTAAGCATGAGAGAGCTACTCTGCAGTATGACTCAGCATTCTCATGACCTCCACATCCAAACACACACTGATGACACTGCATGTGTTATTCTTATCCTCACATCATTGAAACCTGATCTATATATGTAGCCTTTATACCAAACTGTAATTCAAATATATTCAAATGCAATGCATTCACTCTTTTCACAATGGATAACTTAGAACAGTTGTAAACAAAATATGTAAATATCCTGCCTACATGAATCTAATTTATCAAAAATATTGTTTAACATAAGACAACTGCTCAGAACTGATGGCAAAACATACTTATCATATGCATACAACAATAAGAATAGAACATTTATATTCATGAAATGCATGGAAATGAAAAGAGAGGAGACACTCTATAGACCTGTCCTGCATACATGAAGAATTCAACTTTATGATCAACTACTGAATGAACTTATGAACACTATGGAAAATTCAAATACTGTATGTAAGAAAAGAGTCTGAACTAAACTTGTACAGCCAATAAATGTCCATATTAACATTCTCAAGCAATTTAGTATAATAGCCTACTATCTATTAAACTGTACATCTGTATCCGTTATATAATAAAACAGACAAATAAAACAGGCGAAAGGAAAATAGGCTATTATTAATGCACTCAGGTAATACATTGGGGAAACAAGGTGTAACATATCTTTAGTCTTGAGCTCGTTGTGAAAGCTTTATAGATGCGCAGAGGAGGATCCCACATTTCAGCATATTTTGAGGATCAAACCAAACGGGTTGCTCGATTCACTGCATGTAGTGAACATACCGATAAAGACTGTCAAATGCGTTATCGTTATAACCATTCTGTTTATTATTATTTTGATTAATGTTATTATTATTAATAGTTACCACGTTTTTCTTTTTTTCTTTTTTGCCTACGCGCAATTTCGAAGATGCATGCCAAGTTATAAGAGTTCAGACAAGAGTCTGGAGCTCTGAGTTCAGTTACATTTAGTTGTCGACGTAGAACTGATGCTCACACGCTCGGGTAAACACCTTAATAAAATAAATGCGGCGTTTTTTATTTATTTGTTTCCTGATTAGCCTACTTGAGCAGATTATTGTCGCGTAAATTCAATGTGTCAAATAAACATCTACTATTAAGCCTTATATATTTCCTTACAACCTTCAAAACTGAGAAAGTCAGAGACCACATGACATAGCTACTGCTACCGTTAAACTCACGATATTTTCGAAACAAGAACATAATACTCAGGTACTCACCAAAAGCTTTTAACGGCTAATGGAGGCGCTTATGAAGCCTCCAGCATGACACTGAAGCTGAAACAGCAGCTGGACTCAAGATCTGCAGTATATGAGACTGGGTTGGAAGACGACACGTGAAATGCTCTCTATAGTGGATTCAGCTCTCTGGAGCAGGTCTTGAACTTTTGCAAGGGATTATTACATTAAAGGGATATTCCACCCATCATTTTCTCTCCCTCATACCCGTCCCAGATATAGAGCTATATGCCTATGATTTATTTAGGCTAACTATTTTATCTATCTATCTATCTATCTATCTATCTATCTATCTATCTATCTATCTATCTATCTATCTATCTATCTATCTATCTATCTATCTATCTATCGTAAAATAAGCTTAAAATGCAAAATAACAAGCTAGGATAGTAAGAGTCATTTTCAAGAACAAACGTAACAAAACATTTGAAGTTTAAAAAGTTGTAATTTCTCTATAGTAAAATATTGGGAATGTTAAATACAATTAAAAAATATTAAAATATTTGTTAAACAGTTTTATCATATGGCATCATAGTTGTGTTTTTGTAAAGTAATACATTTGTTATAATATTGTTTTGAACTGCTTACTATTTACAATGGTTAGGCTACTATTAACTGTTTTCATTGTGTTGATTTTTTTTTTTTTTTTTTTTTTTGCGGATGCAGTGAATTGTATTAAAACCAGACCAAAAATCATAATAATCAAACTAAATCATAATAATAACATAAAGGACCCACAGCAATAAAAAAAAACATTCAAAGATGTACTGTTCCCGTTTTTTCATTAATCGATAATAACACATGAGATTTCAGAGGTATTTTGACCACTCAAATAGGAAATATCCCCGGTTTCCATTTCAGAAATCTGGTCACCTCACATTAGGAGCAGCAGACGAAATAAAAAACTTGGTGGCCAGGCTACTGATTTTGCCTGCAGCCTATTAATTTACTTAATTGATATTATTTTATATTGTTTCATACCTGATGCAACCTAGTGAATCCGTTTCTTTTCGCCTCGGTCTGTGGGATCGACTTGGACTTCCGGGCCTGGCAATGTCGCCCAAAGCCGTCATCCCGTTGGTTTCGCTGGGGTCTCCACCTGGTCCGGCACCACTTCTGCTGTACCCCAAGCTCATTGCCAGGCTCAACAGAATGAACTACACACACACTTCTATCAATTAAGGGTAGAACAACAAAGGCTGTGATTTGAGGCTTGACTTCCTAGTCAAGGTATGGTGCGTAGCATTTTGGAGATTCTGAATGCCCTGAGAACAAGAGGGCAAAGGGGGGAATTACCCCCTCAGTTACAATACGACATCTGTCTCTCTTCTGACTGCTGTAATCAATCTCTTGATATATTTTTCTCTCTTTTGGATTGAAAAAAATTCCAGTGATTCCAGTTCACATGGATGAGCAGAAGCGACAAACAATTCTGTATTATGAAATTTTAAGGCCAGAAAAGTCATTTGTTGAGGTAAATTTGTAAAGAAAGACTACGCGCCTGCGCACATAATATATTCAAAAGTGCATACCTATAGGCCGAACACGTAAAATGCATGTGTACGCCGTCAGTGTTTTCACAGATTGGCGTTTTTTAAGTTTATGCGGAGATGATAGCGTTTTTCAACATTTTTCATCGCTTGCACTTGGCCGGAGAGCATTAAGAGTTTTCTGTTAGAACGGTGTCATGTTAGCGGCCACTAAGTTAATAACTAAGGATCTTTGCAACAGAAGTGAGTCAACCAAAACTAACTTTAGCTGGACAATAACTTTCTTCTAGAGCTGCTGTAAAGCCAAAACAATCTCTGTTACTTTAAATTCCCACTGTGAAGCTGCTTTGAAACAATCTATATTGTTAAAAGCGCTATATAAATGAATGTGAGTTGACTTGACTTGAGAGTCATGGAAATGCTATCATGGATTTTTTTCTTTTGCTATTGTAATATGAAAATTATAGTTGCTTTCGTCTACCGTTCACCTCTATAGAAGATTACCAAACTATGATGACATCCGCTTCAGAGAACCCTGGAAATGTAAAAAGGGTCCATTGACTAAAAGCTCAAATTCAGATTTGCCTCCGTGGGTTATGGGTAATGAAGTCCGAGATGAAAATGGCAATGAACAAGGGAGTGCCCTCTAGTGGCTCTCAGGGGTACTCCAGCACAGGACGTAACAATTGCTATTGTGTCAGTAAGTACCAATGCTTACCAATGCTTGCCGTTCATTCCTGCTGTAGGTTACCATATCCTGCAAAGTTTTTACTGCAGAGTAATGTTCCTTTTAAAGTGAAATGATTTCTGGTCAAATGTTTTAGACTTTAGACTTTAACCCTTTATTATTCTCTATAGGGACAATATGTTCTGCAGCATGGAGTTTACCACCACATACAAAACAAACAGATACATAACATCAATAATGAATTAAGGAAGATAAATAATAAAAGAAAAGAAAAAAAGTTAAATGTTAAAAGTTAAAAAATAACCTAAATGCTGTGCACCTTCATGCAATTATATTTTGGTCACATCTAATTGCTCGGTAAATGTGTGTAATCTTTTTGATTACCAGATTGCAGTAACGTTGATACATTTTTGAGAGCCTTGTTCCTTAAGAAAGCTTCATATTTCAAATAATCCTGCCGTACCTGAGATAGCACAGAAGTATCAGGACCACATTTCTAGGACCTTGTTTTTTTGTGACAAAGACATTTTTTCTCTAATAGAGGAGACCTGAAACAAACACGTGCAAAGAGTAGACCCACGGAAATTGTTACATTTTTTATTTTTTATTATCTTTTTACATTCTTTTTTTTAAACATAAGAGTGGGCATGGCCATTTTAAAATAGAATGTGTAAGTTTACTTGGCCATTGAAAACTGAAAAAAAAAAAAATATTTAAAAAAAAATTATTATTAATGAATGGCATCATAGTGATAGGTTTCAAACAGCAACCCACACCATGCATAAGATGAAGGGAAAAAAAAGAACCATCAAAAATTAAATCTGGGTATACAAATGTGCAATCAACAACAGAAAGAATACAATCAGCAATCAAGTGAGTTAAGTACTGTCATCCAAACTTTCCAAAGTGTTCAGTGTGTGGTAATATCTTATCTGTATCCATAAACTTGAAACTGTTGAAATACACTCCATAGGGTGATGTACAGTACTATGACATCTGTCCAAATATGATGGGTCACTGTTCGATAATCCAAGGTTGACTCATCTCAATGGAAGAAAAACATAATCAACAACCAACAACCTGCACAAAAAGTAATCTAATTACGTTATTCAAATTACTTGTAATGCTTTACCACGCAAAAAATGCGTTTTTGTGAATATCTCCATATTTCGTTATGTGTGTGGGAGAAAGAGCAGGATAAAGAGAGAATATATTTATGGAGAAAAAAAGGAACTTGTGTGTGTGTGTATGCTCATGTTTATATTACATTGTGAGGACCAAATGTCCCAACAAGGATAGTAAAACGTGAAATCACATTGTGAGAACTAGCTAATGGTCCCCGCGAGGGAAATTGATTAATCAACATACTAAATTATGTTTTTTAGAAAATGTAAAAGAGCAGAAAGTTTTCTGTGATGGGTAGGTTTAGGGGTAGGGTTAGAGTGAGTGAGTGTGTGTGTGTGTGTGTGTGTGTGTGTGTGTGTGTGTGTGTGTGTGTGTGTGTGTGTGTGTGTGTGTGTGTGTGTGTTTGTGTGAACAAGCTTTATTGAGCTCATGACAGGTGTGCAAGCTGTCACAGTAATGCATACCTTTTTTTATTTTTGTTTTTACACTCTCTTACCTGTCTCTTCTTAAAAGTCATTCAAATCTACATTAATTAAACAGTGCTCAGTTATTAATAAACAGTCTGTCACAATTTGAGCATCCCATTTTAAGTTTCTTCTTTTGTATGCCATTCTTTTTTACACATTTCACACACTTTTTTTTGTCTGTTTTTTTTTTACTTTTTTTTGATGTTCAAACTAGAAATATTTGAAATATGTTATAGTATATCAATCTTGGCTGTTGATATCCTGCTGCTCCATTATCTCTGGTTCTTCTTCAAATGCTTGGTTCTCATAAATGTGTTGTGTCTGGATATCCGGGTCATAATACACATGGTCTGATGCCTGTCCAAGAGCAGCTGTCATAAAGAAAAATCAATAACCATGAGCCATCAGTATACACCATATACAGATTAATCCAGCATAACATTGATAATGACAAAGGGCATAGGTTACTGCTGAATTTATTTATTCCACCCTGTTCTCACGTAAATGCGTCTCTATTGCACGCATTGTGTTCATCGTGCAATTTATACGCGGAAATGAGTTTAACGTGCATATGATACGCAGTTTTTGCGTGCATTTGATACGCAGTTCATTGCGTATAATACACACGGACCCCACACCACTACTAAACCTACCCTAACCAACCCATGCGTATCCTATGCACGTAAAAACTCATTTTCGCATATAAATTGCACGATAAACACACTGCGTGCTATAGAGACGCATTTAGTGTGATAGGGTTGATTTATTCATATATTGTGTTTAATTTATTCATTATTCTGATACAGTATATTACCTTTACCTTTACAAATCAATGTTTTTAGTGTTACTGCTGAATTTCATGTTTTTCTAGAATTTTAATTTCTTATTTTATTGTGTTTTTCTATATTTGGTTACTGTTTGGTATCGCACACAGTCCTTGGTTCCAAGCATCAGTACTCAATAGTAAGTGTAGCTGAGTCTCCAGCTCAGTAGATAAGATGTAGATATTGGATTGGTAAAACTTTATAGCCTGGTTTCACAGACAGGGCTTTGATTAAGCCAGGATTAGACCTTAGTTCGATTAGGACATTTAAGAAGCTTTTATAAACAATGGCAAGATGCTTTCAGTAAAAACAGCTCAAACATGCATTTTAGTCTGGGACTAGGCTTAAGCCTCATCTGTGAAACCAGGGGTCAAAGTCCTTTGTTAAGATTAAAACACTGCACTATTTGATGAGAACTGAACTGAGCTGGATGATAACATCACAATTCCCTTTCAAAGTCATGGTTTTGACACTATAGGAATGCTCCTCCTGAACCAGTGTCTGAAGGACATGTACCAAACGCCTTTCTTGATTGGCTACTGCCGTCAGGCGACGTCACTGGCCCGCCGGCTGGCTATATAAGGGGCGCCAGAAAACACATCATCAGCCTCTTTGTCTTCAGGAATCCGTTTGTTTGTTTGTGTGTGTGAAAAAATGTGTGCCTCCATGTGAGAGATATATCACGCCAAACGGCATGCATGATTTGAATGTGATATTCAAGGAACAGAGCATGCATGGTCAGACCTGGACGTGGCTTTGTTCTCGACTGGCTCTATTTACGGAGAAAGGGAGCCAGGTGTTAGCGCCCTGTGGTCCAGGACCCACTGCTGCTGAGGCAGTGCAGTGTTTAGGAAAGTGGGGCTCGCAGATTCCCTTTCCCAATCCTCTGTCACCATTTCTGAGACTCTTGCGCCGAATCTGAAAGCCTGCTCTCCAGCTTATGGTTTGGTGGAGAGTATGCTGCATGGTCGCTCTAGTTCAGAGAAATTAGACGTGATGGGAGTTGAGGCGGATATATTATATGAGCCAGCGTCCTCATCATCAATGACCGGGTACCGGGTACCCATGCCACCGCCAGATTGAGCTTAGACTGGACAGTGGACAAACAGGAAAGCGCTTGACGAGTAGGCAGGCTAGACGAGTACTTCCTGGTGGGTCATAAACTTGTCCCCAGCGAACCTTCTATTTCTCTTAGATCTCCACAGTGAAGTGTTGAGATCTTGGGGAAATCCTTTCTCAGCCAATGTATTCCCTCCCAGCAAGCCCAATTATGTAAAAGGGTTGGAGGAACATGGGTAAACAAAGATGTCCTGGATGGAGGAATCACTGGCGGGTTACCTCTCATCTGGCACGGCATCTTCGTGGAAGCCTCCTACTTCCTCTAAACCCTTCCAATTTACATTTAAACTTGTGAGCAAGGCGTACGCGGTGACGGGCCAAGTGAGTGATATTGGTGAGAAGTATGGGCATTTCTGCTCCTTGCATCCCACTTCTTCACATGCCGCTTCTCTGTAAAGAAAAAAAAATGCAGAGATAGAAGAATATGCTCCTTTCATTTTCGCATAGGAGGGTAGTTAGACATAGCTGAAAGAGGATGGCCTATTCCGTTTCTTGCGTCACACTTCATCAGCCATTGTGTCCCCAGTGTTACAAATTGCTAATTTATAAAATTCTATATCTTTGACGGACTTAGAGGGGAAGATGGGCTAATTTATAATATCTATATCTTTAACGGACTTAGAGGGGAAGATGGGCTATTCCAACTCTCACGTCCCACTTTTCCACCGACCACTGTTACAGAAGGTATGCTGGCAGGCTGGGTAAGAAGTTGGTAGCGCTTCTTGAGTCCCTCTTCTCCACCTATCACCACCTCATCCGTTGTCTCTCCAGGTTGAGCTCCCTTATTAGGGAAAGGTCAAGTTAACCCTTCACATGGTTAGAAGGGCCTTATGTGCTCACTGGAGAAGAGAAGAAGGATGTGTAAGCTACAGGGGCACTCCATCCTCTCACCATATATTTCAGGAAGTACTTGCAAGCTCTCTTGTAAGCTATTCGGTTGACCAAGTACCACTCTATCGTCATCAGTGCTCCCCCTCTTCCCCCACTAAGGGTGGCGAGGGGTAATATTGGTAATATTGGAGGGGTCGACTTGAGTGCACCAGGGGCGATAGGCTCTCTGGTCAGCAGGTGCGTTGTGTGGCAGCATCTTGGCTACTGCTAAGTGCTTGCTGAGGGACTTACAGCACAATGGGCAGGCGTTTTGTCAGTATGGAGCAGTGGGTATTTCGTTTCCATAGTGTCAACACCATGACGCATTCACCATGTCGTTCCCTGAGAAGCGTTGCCATACTTCCGGCATTACTACTCATCTTCCTTCAGACAACATGAAGCTGATGACATGTTCTATAGGCACCCCTTATATAGCAAGCCAGCGTGCCTGTGACATAACCTGACAGCAGTAGCCAATCAAGATTGGCGATTAGCACACGTGCTTCAGACACTGGTAAACAAGAAGCATTCCAAGATCAACAACATCATGTCTCGTTCCCCTTCTCAGAGAACCGGGATTACAGTTGTAAACCAAGACGTTTTCTGGAGAGCTGCTTTACAGCCGAATTGAATTCATTTAATAATTGATGATCTTTAGCACGGAACTAAATCAACTCGAAACTGACTTCAACTGAAGAATGACAATTTTTTTGGTTTCACTTAATTTTGATTGGTCCCTTTAACACATTCTGTTGACTATAAGTAACGTTGCAAGTACATGTAGAAGTACAACTTTCATTTAAGTGTTAGTATATTATTAGTAGCGTTACTTATAGTAAACTATCACAATAAAGAGCTAGTGGATATTAAACAGACAATCTACTAATGAGAGTTAGGCTATGTTTACACAGAAACGATCTGAAGAGAAAACGCAAAAGTGGCGTTGCATTATCACTTTTTATTCTGCGTTTAAACGAGCGTTATGGGGGGAAATCTGCGTGCATATAGTGAAGCAAAAGTGTGTGAAATTCGATGTAGTATGCACTCCAGGGGGCAATGTGAAGCACTGCCACACAACAACATCAAGTCCGCGCGCCTGCGTAGAACCTTTCTTCTACTTCTCTACCTAGTAGCGCAAAATAAAAACACAACATGGCGAAGCGAACAGCAAAAGCTGACAATTTTGTCTGGACAGACGAGGAGGTGGTGCATGCCTGTGACGTAAACGCATACGCGACAAGAGCCACCCTGAGCAGATCGGTGCCTTCACTGTCTAGCAGACTTTTGCGTTTTTACCCTTTAGACGGCGACAGTGGAGCGTTTTAAGATTTCCACTCTGGAGGGTGGTTTCACTTTTTTTGCGGTTTTAAGCCCCAAAAACGCTGTCGCCGTCTAAACGAAAGGCACATCTGATTAAATATTTTTACGATTTCACTCGCGAGCGTTCTCATGTAAACAGGGCATTAGTTGGCATGTAGTTGCAAAGTTACTTATAGTCAACAGAAGGTTCAAAAGGGACCATCAAAATAAAGTGTTACCATTTTTTACTTTTAGAGCTGCTTTACAGCCAAATTGAATTCTGTTTGCATCATTTCCTGTTCATGACTATAAAGCTGCATTGAAACAATCTGTATTGAATAAAGCGCTATTAAAATAAAGGTGACTTGACTTAAAGGTGACATTATAAACAGAGTAAATCTTATAAAGTATAGAAGATTTAAATAAAGTAATAAAAAATGCATTAATACAAGCCAGCAAGCGGTGGAAGGCTATTCACAACAATGTTCATTTTGAATTACCAATCAGCAGGTAAAAAAATAGAAGAGACCAATGAAACATCATTATGTATTTTTCCCATTAATTAAATATGTAAAATCTATAAATCTAAAAAATAAGTCACATATTAGTGTGCATATGAAAAAAAAAAAAACTTTTGCCAACTTTTGGGAGTATGTGGTCTGTAAGTACTGAGCTGCAATCTGATAAAACATCAGCAATGCAATGAAAAGTGTTTTGTTGTTCATTTCTAACACCTACATCATGGAGGAACACAATTTAAAGGACAGCAAATGTTTTTGTGGTAGCCTTTACTCACTTTCTGCAGTTTGAATGTTTGAGTCTAATGTGTTGTGTTGGTCTGCTGATGTGACTGTCATTACTGTAGCTAAACAGAACGAGTTGTTTGATGGTGATGATGCGGGCTGCTCATCTATCTCCTCATCAATCTAAACACATACAGCAACAAAGAATCTTATGTTAATAAATGCAACATCATCTGTCTGAATAAAGATGGTTCTGTGTGTTTTGGCAAACCGACCTCGTTTTTGAGGATATTATATTTACACATGGGACAGGTGGGGTGTTCCAGGAGCCATGGCTTAATGCATTTCTTATGGTATAAATGTCTGTAAAAACAGAATGTATTTCATATTATGCATTTCTTTCATATTTACAAAAAAATAAAAAAAACATGTTAAATGTAAAGTGTGTATTTTTTAATGTTATGTTACTGTCTTCTCTGAATGAACCTCAAAAAATGTAAAAACATATACCTCTGTAATATGACAACATATTTTATGATTTATGTCTTCTCTAAACAATGCGCTTTATATGTGGAGGGCACAAAACTCAGACCTTTCATTCAACAGAATACCTGCTTGATATAATATTCAATGTTCTAAGATAAGCAAGTTACAAGAGATAAAATAAATAAGGATGAATAAAACCTTTCATAATAGTCTCAGCCAATGCATCGAAATTAACATACTATACTGACACTATTCTGAAGTTAGAAACGTCTGTAATGTTGAACTAAAATCATATGGATTTGCTCATACTGCACCTGCAGGGTAGAACTGTGACCTGTTCATTATGTGTGAATGAGTCAGTGCACACCACACAGCTCGTGTCCTCTGATTCAACCTCCTACAGACACACAGGCATGATGCTTTTACTCACTGCAGTTTAAATACTCTCTGAATTTAGTTTACCGAACACATTTATTTAGCAATGGGACAATACCGGGTCACCTGTCCGCAGAGTCCGCACTTGTAACTTTGCTATTGCTTTTTCAGTCACTTTTTTCATCTCCCTCTGCACAGAAATGAATGACAGAACAGAATTAGCAATAGAAAAAAAAATCCCTTAAGAGATTTTGAAATGTCTGGATTATATCTGAGTATTTTTTATTGAATATACTAAATATTTGAGTAAATTTGACTCCTGCAGTGAACTTAACCTTAACTGAATACTTTACCTGTTGCATACGAAGTTGTCGGTTAATGTACATGCGTTTGGTTAACAGGAAAGCGAAGTAGAATAAAGTGATGGCTGTTATTCCAATGAAGGTGAAAGACAGTGCATATGCCCATGTAGCACTGAGCCACAGGCCAAAAGCATTGGCTACAGCAATCGCTATATGGACGTCTGAGCCATTCTTGATCAGGTTAGTGATTTCTGTGCCTAGAATATTGCCCACCATGATGGCAACTATGTCATCAGCATCTGTGGAAATAAAATACTAACATTAACCATGACTGATTATTTTTATATTATATTTTTATATTATCAACAGCATAGCATCCCAAAATACTACTGGATTACTGGGAATATAGTTTATCCATCGCTTGGGCAAATTTCTATCAGTTGAATTGCAGCAATGCCATTTTGATTACTAGCATGACTAAAACTATGCTAAAACTATTCTACTGATGAGTATGTATGAATAAAATGTCAATTAAAGGAATAGTCAGTCAGAAGATTTTTTTTCATTTCTGGTTTGAACTACAATTTATGGCATTAAACGAAAGATACAAATATAGTCTTAAACATTTTTATTGTGAAAAATTCTGCACTGTACTGTAGACATGATTATGCCAGTGTTTCCATCCACCTATTTTTTTGCATATTTTGGGATATTGCATAAAATATGCTGGATGGAAACCAAGAATTCTAAAAATGTGTATAAAAAATTGAGGTGTCCAAATTTTTGTTTCAAATTTTGTGTAAAAAAAAATCCAATTTTTTTTTATCCGATAAAAAGACATGCTCATAAACTATGATGGAATCACAAAATTCACCAAATAAATCCCTCAATGTGCAACAAAAAACTGACATGACTTGGTCTCAACAGTGTATGGATAACTGGATTAACCAACAGACCAATTTCATTGCACAGCATCTCTAATGTTGGTTTGATCATTCTGAAATCCTTGATCCAAATTCTGTAATCAGAATGATTTAGTTTAATTCCCACTCAGAAGCTTCCCACATGACTGCGTTCACCAGGTATCAAAATGCAAGATAACAAGTAATTTATGGTGTAAGAAAAAAAGAGCCACAGTGGCTTCCCCAACTGGAGCAACTTCCATTTTTATTACAAGTATTTTGTGTCAGTTTCCCAGGAAGTGACGATTTTGTTCTCTTGAACACATGGGTTGGAAATGCTGATTTGTTAGCAAATGAATTATGCAATATTCCAATTACATTTGTGTACAATTGTAGCACCAAGGTTATTATAGTTTTGCATTTTTCATTAGTTTTTATTTTTTATTTCGTTTTGAATTTTTGTTTTCAAATTCAGTTTAGTTTTAATTAGTTTTTAAAGTGGTTTTGCTAGTTTAGTTTAGTTTTTATTTTTTGAAAATGCTTAGTTTTAGTTTAGTTTTTATTAGTTTTACTATTCGTTTTTGTCTATGTTTTGTTGTAATTTGGGTTATTTGTCAGGGGCCAGATTCAAAAAGAATTGTGTAATAATAACTTTAATAATAACTACAATTTTTGAAATATATATTCATCAATACAACCAGTAGGCTACATAAAATGTACATATGGGCACAAATATGTAAACAGTATACACAAGACTCCAGTAAGTGCAAAATGTGTAAATGACGTGTGCCAGGAAAAAAATCACATTGAATTTCCTTTACCTTACAAAATCCACACGCCATACCAAAAATCTACACATCTTCTATATAAAATTCACACCCTATACAAATCCCACAGCTAGGGCTTGACATTAACTATTTTGCTCAGCAGCCACTGTGGCTAGTCGTTTTCCAAAGTTACTAGCCACTCAGCATTTTCACTGGCCACAATTTTGAAATCGATACCTTATGGAAAAACTGCCATATATATATTTTAAGATTATCTCATAATTTGGCAATCGGTATATTAGGCTGCTGTTACTTTAAGACCTGACGCACGGACACATTATACTGTTTTATATAGCTTAGCCAACTTGTCTTAATGCACACTTTGGGTGTGAGCACAAAATCTGTGGGAATGAGTAAAATCATGCTCAATACGTGCAATCCCAAGCCAAAATTCAAGCCTTGGAACATCAACAATATTCATCCAAGCAAATGAAACGAGTGAGTAAAGGGACACGGTTTTTGTATCACTCGCTGTCGGAGAGATGAGAGAGCGTGAACGCGCAGCTAGTTTTGTGTATCCTGCGGAAGAGTTTCAGATATTACAGTATCGATATGTATGGAAAAATAATTTTTGACAACTATATTTAGGAGTGACTGCGTAACACGACACCGCTGAAATCCACCCGCATTTGGCGGGCTGGCGGGTGTTAATGTCAAGCCCTGATCTGGATTGAAGCAGCAAACATTCAGTGTAAGAGTACAATAATGACATAACATTATTTAATATTTGAATCACAGCTTATAACGTTAGTGTTTTGACATCGACAACCCAAGTGCATTTTACCTCAAATGTGCGACTAGTTAACTTTCTAAACAAGGTGCAATCGTTTCTCAGGTCGACATTAACACACTGACAAAATTGAATTCAGAATTAAAAATATTTTTACACCACTTTTTAATGTGTGATTGTGTAAAGGTGATCACGAGATACCAACCTTTCGCAAACTTGCTTTCAACGTCGAAGCCTCGTTTTCATAGAGACATAGTTATCGTTTTTTTTGTAATGCCTCGTTTTTATTTTTATTTCAGTTAACAACAATGTTTTTTCCCATCTAGTTTTCCTTTTTTTTTGTTCGTTTTCGTTAACGATTATAACCTTGGGAAGCACACAGTTTTTTGACCGTGTTAAGCCATGTACTACGTGGGATAACATGCTGACTGTGCTCATAGGATTATAATGTGTTGAATTGAGTTTAATGGTGCTTAACCATGCAAAGAATGAGACATCACAAGAAGTTAATGGAAGCAACGTTTATTAATTAGAGCACAACGAATAAAAGACTTTGGTTGCATCTTACATTCATGGAGTTTATACGTGTTGATTACTTGCTCACTCCTGTTACCAATACTACAGCAGCTTATTGGAAAGCTGTTACATTAAGTCAAAAAACTCTTTTTCACTAAGCAGTTGAGCATATTTAATAAACTTGCTTCCAATGGACTGTGAGCATAAGCTGCACGTGGATGCCACTTCAGAGAGGAGGCTTTATTGAGCATAAGTTCTTCAGCACGTCAAGGATTCACTTCATGGATATCGGATTTCATCGTGGAAATGTGATTCACTGTTCCAGTTGGATTCGTAGTGGATTTGCTTCTCTGTTCCGGTTGGATTCGTACTGGATTTGCTGTTCCTGTTGGATTGCTTGTTGCTGGGAAATAGCTTGATTCGGCAGCGGATAAAAAAGGCATTGTTGCAACAACAAATATTTAATGGCCATTGACTCTGTGTGCACACAAAATTATGCGTAAATCCAATGCATTGGTTGCCAAAAGTTACACATTTATTCTTTGTACTGCATGGGTTTTGAGTACTGTGTGTAATATGGAAGAGCAGTGTTTGGTCGCGGAAGAATCCGTTGTGACAAAACAACAACTTTGTAATGAAAATGAGCCTGAAATGCAAAAAAGGACAATTCAACTCTCAACAAAGGCTTTGGTGGAAAAACTTGATTCATTACAAAAATTGAGAAAGGCAAAGCTGAACAAAGCACACAAAATGATTGAGACTATTACAAGGTTGATGCAAGGTAACAGAGAAAATGAGTCTGAGGTATGAAACATGTATAAAAACTTCAATGATTTGTGTTTAGGGGCCAAGGAAACGCACGATTCATTGTTGACTGTGTTGCCTGATAATGAAATTGAGAAACATGATATATGGTTCAAGGCAAAACTGATTCCAATTAATGAGTTTACTGAACATCTGAAGGGGTTGATGTAAATGTTAATGATGATATAGTTCCTGAGGACAGTGTTTCAAATCAAAGGTTACCACTACATTTAGTAACTGTAGTTCAAGCAGCCGAAGTTCTTCCACTTCATCAGCACGTATACAGGCAGAGGCAGAGAGAGCTGCACTTGTGGTACGTGCCACTGCATTAAAAACGAAACATGCAATTGAAACACAGCAGGAGGAATTGAGGAAAAAAATGGAACAAGTGGAATTAGATGCTGAAATTAGAGCATCCACTGCAAGAATTGCTGTTTTGGGGACGATCGACAGTCATAGAAAATATTCACGTACTGGCAGTTCACATTCTAAAGGAAAAAGATCAACAAAGGCTCAGATTTCAAGGGATGTGACAGGAAATGAAGTTTTTCATTCCACAAGACCAAAGGTGTTAAATCCACAAGTTACTGAATATGTGCCAGTGAGTGAAATACCAATGGATACAGCTAGATTCATCAGCAGCGTTCCAACACAATCAGCTGGTGCTTCCTGTAACATCACAAACCGATCAACATTAATGCAGCCTAAAAGAGTGTTGAACATTCAAGAAAGCAGTACTTGCCAACAACAAGACTCACATTCTTTTGCTCAACTTTCCAGAGGCAATATGGCAATATCTCAAGCTGTGAACTATCTTCCATCTCAAGGTGAACCAATGTATAAGATTCTGAAAAGGCAGGAGGAATTAACAACATATCTGGTACATCAAGTTACACCTCTAACGCTTCCCAAAGGAGAGATTCCAGTCTTTGATGGTAATCCACTTCAGTATGTGCCATTCATTAGAGCTTTTGAGCACAGTGTTGAAGAAAAGACACGCAATAAAAGGGACTGCTTGTATTTTCTGGAGCAATTCACGACAGGACAACCCCGAGTACTGGTTCAAAGTTGTCAACATCTTGATCCAGAAGTAGGCCAAGAAACTTCTGAAGGAGCAATTTGGTGATGAATTCCAGATTGCAGCTGCATACATGGAAAAGGCTTTAAGTTGGCCATCATTAAGGACTGAGGATGCACAAGGTCTTCATGCATATTCTTTGTTTTTGTGTGCATGTTGTAACATCATTGATACTATCTCTTATATGCGAGAACTAAACATGCCAAGTAATATGAGAACTGTGGTAATGAAGCTGCCTTTCAAATTGAGAGAACGTTGGAGAGAAAGAGCTTGTGAGATAATGGAGTTGAATCAAGGTAGAGCAAAATTCTCACACATTGTCGACTTCATCGAACGACAGGCAAAGATGGCAGCAGATCCTATGTTTGGATGCATTCAGGATAAGCAACCAAGTGCAGTTAACAGGACATTCAAGGGAAACAGTTTTGCTACAAATGTTACAAATGTTAATTCAGTTCCAAGGGGATATGTAACATCACAATCGAGAAACCATTCCGTATACAAGACCAATGATAACACAACTTGCTTGTTCTGTCAAGACAATCATGTTTCAAAAAGGTGTGATATTTTTAAAAATAAGTCACAACAAGAGAAGCTTGACTTTTTAAAAGAAACAGGAGTTTGTTTCAGCTGTTTAAAGTCTGGACATATAAGTAGGGAATTTGACGACCTTTTCGCCTTGTCTGTGAAGTATGTAATCAGACACATCCTTCAGTGTTGCACATACATCGCAAGCCAGTTATGGAGGACAAGAGGCAAAAGAGTAGCCTAGTGTCTGCACAAACTTGTGGACATACAGGGGCCGGTAATGAAAAATGTTTTCTGTCAATCATTCCAGTGCAAGTAAAATCAGCCAAAGGAGACAAAATAATTCAAACGTATGCTTTTCTGGATACTGGGAGTTCAGCTACATTTTGCTCCAAGCAGCTGATGGATGAACTGAACATCTGAGGTAAAAGGCTTAACATTTTTCTGCGCACTATGGGACAAGAGCAGTCTGTATCTTGTAATCTGGTCTGGAGATAAGTGGAATCAACAACGATAATTTCTTTTCCCTTCCAGAAGTATATACTCAGAAGAAAATGCCTGTCAACTCAGATAACATTGTAACGTAGGAGGAAATATCCAAATGGCCATACCTGGACAGAGTGAAACTTACACACATTGAGGCTAATGTTGATTTACTCATTGGAGCCAATGCGTCCCAAGTGATGGAGCCATGGGAGGTAATAAATGGCTATGGTAATGGACCCTATGCCATTAGAACCCTTCTGGGGTGGGTTGTTAATGGACTTTCAGAGAGGAACAGTGACTGCAGGAATGATACTGGCACACCTTTTGTTACTGTCAACAGGATTTCTATTGGAAGGCTTGAGGAATTGCTTCAACATCAGTATAATTGCGACTTCAATGAAAACATGGTGGATAAGAAAGAGATGTCCAGAGAGGATCTGAAGTTTATGGAGATAATGGACAAGTCTGTTAAGGTACAGGATGGACACTGCCGTCGGTGTATGAATGAGTGAGTGAATGGGTGAATGTGAGGCAAAATGTAAAGCGCTTTGGTGGCCATTGGGTCTGTGAAAGCGCTATATAAATGCAGTCCATTTACCATTTACCATTACAATCTTAAGTTACCATTTCGAACTAATGATGTGGTATTGCCTAACAACTTGTGTGTCGCAAAGCAAAGGTGCAATGGTTTGAAAAATAAATTTGAAAGAAACAAACTGTTTCATGAGAAATATACAAGTTTCCTCTCTGATGTTCTTGAGAAAGGTTATGCTGAGAAGGTGCCAGAAGAACAGTTAAATCGTGATGATGGTAAGGTTTGGTACGTTCCTCATCATGGAGTGTTCCATCCAAAAAAGGGAACATTGAGAGTTGTATTTGATTGTGGAGCAACATTTAAGGATACATCACTCAACAAACAACTGTTGCAAGGTCCCAACCTTACAAATTCACTTCTGGGAGTTTAAAACGATTCAGGCAGGAGCCCATAGCCTTGATGGCTGACATTCAAGCTATGTTTCATCAGGTTAAGGTGTCTAAAGAGGATGTTGACTTTTTTCGGTTTCTATGGTGGTCTGATGGAGACTTGAAAGTTTCTACTTACCGAATGACAGTTCATCTGTTCGGAGCTGTATCCTCTCCAAGTTGTGCCTGTTATGCATTAAAACAAACTGCAACAGACAATCAACCACTCTTTTCAACAGAAGTGATCAAAACCATCTTTGAAAGTTTCTATGTGGATGATTGAAGAGTGTCTCTTCGGAGGAGGCAGCTGTCATCATGGTACAGGATCTTACTACTCTTTGTCAAAAGGGTGGGTTTTGTTTGATCAAGTGGATCAGTAACAGTCGCAAGGTATTGCAATCAGTTCCAGAGGAATCCAGAAGCAAAGAAATGCAGTGTTTGGATTTAGCTCAGGATAAGTTATCTGTGGAAAGAACTTTGGGTCTTCAGTGGTGTACAGAGGTTGATAAGTTTCAATTTAGAATGCAGTTGAAAACCCAACAATGTACAAGGAGAGGAATATTGTCTACTGTCTGTTCTGTGTATGATCCTATGGGATTTCTCGCTCCTATTATGCTACCTACCAAGTTATTCCTGCAGGAGATGTGTAGACAGAATCTGAGTTGGGATGAGAATATACCCCCAATATTTCAAACACAGTGAAATAGTTGGATTTCTGATTTGGATAAGTTGTCAGAGTTCTGAGTGGACCGATATCTAAAACCCATAGATTTTGGACAAATCATTCATGCCTGTTTACAACATTTTTTTTTCAGATACCTGTGAAAGAGGATATGGCATGGATACTTATCTCAAGCTGATCAACAGTGGGGACAAAGTGCATGTGATATTTCTACTCAGTAAGGCCAGAGCAGTGCCTCTTAAACCGATAACCATTCCTCGTCTGGAACTAACAGCAGCTGTACTTGCTGCTAAAGTGGACCAAATGCTGAGGAAGGAGTTAAGACTTCAATTGGAGAATTCAACTTTTTGGACTGACAGCCAGACTGTGCTTAAGTACATCAACAATAAGGACAAGCGCTTTCAGACTTTTGTTGCAAATAGGGTCTCTTGCATAAGAGAAAAGACACAATCACAGCAATGGAGATATGTTTCCACTAAGGAAGCAGATGATGCTTCACGTGGAATGCAGATTAAAACATTTGGGCAAAGCAAAAGATGGATTGAAGGTCCAAGTTTCCTTTGGACATCAGAAGATTATCAACCACTTCCAACAGAAGAACACAACATTCAGGAGGATGATCCTGAGATCAAAGGAGAGCATAAGGTAAATGCTTTTATTCTGCAAGGTACATCAAATTCCACCAATTACTTTATCACCTACTTCTCAGAGTGGAAAAGACTGAAAGTGGTGGTTGCTTGAATTCTGAAATTGAGAAAAGTGCTAAATAGGCTACGTCTCAAAAGGAAGGAACTACTGGCATTGGAAAGAGATTGCAATGTTACTAAATCTGCCGTAGATGTGCAAATAAATTTGTTTAAAGCAACTCAAGGTGGACAATCTTTGTCACTGGAGGATCTCTTTGAAGCTGAAATGGCTATTGTTCGCTTCAGTCAACAACAACAATTTCAAGATGAAATTGAACAACTGAAGAGTGGTTCTAATGGAGTCAAGATGAATAGCAGTCTATATAGACTGCACCCTGTATTAGACAATAAACTCATAAGGGTTGGAGGAAGACTCAGGAAGGCAGCTATGCCTATTGAATCCAAGCACCCCATCATATTGTCTAAGAATCAGCACATTTCACATCTTCTGCTTCGTCACATTCATGGACAATTGGGCCATTGTGGTAGGAATCATATTTTATCCATGTTAAGAGAAACATAATGGATTACCAATGCTAATGCTGCTGCAAGAAAAGTAATTTCCAAATGTGTTGTATGTAGGCGTTATAGAGGGAAGACAGGTGAGCAAAAGATGTCAGACCTTCCCCTTGAACGAATTACTCCTGATATTCCACGCTTTACAAACACTGGAGTGGATCATTTTGGTCCTATCGAAGTTAGACGAGGACGTAGTAATGTGAAGCGATACGGAGTAATCTTCACTTGTATGGCATCCAGAGCAGTGCATTTGGAAGTAGCTTACTCCTTGTATACTAATGGATGTATAAATGCTTTAAGTAGATTTGTTGCTCGAAGAGGTCAAGTAGCTCACATTAGGTCTGACAATGGAACAAATTTCATTGGTGCCAACAGAGAGTTGAAAGAGGCTTTTTCTGTGTGTAATAACAATCAAATTGAAAGGAGTTACTTTAAGAAGGGGTTCAGTGGAGCTTTAATCCACCAGCTGGCTCCCATTATGGAGGTGCGTGGGAGCGCATCATTCGCATGGTGAGAAATGTTCTTTGTTCTGTACTTCGCCAACAGACGCTGGATGATGAATCATTCCATACTACTCTGTGTGAAGTAGAGTCCATTTTAAATGATCGTCCGATTACCAAGCTTTCCAGTGATTCCAATGATATTGAGGCCCTCACCCCTAATCATCTTCTTCTTATGCAAGGCAAGCCTGCTTTACCAGCTGGACTTTTTGAAAAGACCGATCTGTATGTAAAAAGAAGATGGAGGCAAGTTCAGTATTTAGCCGATCTTTTCTGGAAATGATGGATACGGGAGTATCTACCTCTGTTACGAAAACGTCAAAAGTGGACAAAGGAACAACAAAGTTTTGTTCCTGGTGACATTGTTCTTTTACTGGATCCTACTGCACCTCGTGGATCATGGCCACTTGGTAGAGTACTGGAAACTTTTCCAGATGATAAAGGTCTAGTATGTACTGTAAAGATTAAAACCAAAGGTAGTGTTCTGGAATGACCTGTTAGAAAGCTTTGTCTTTTGTTGGAATTAAATCATTAAGGTGAGAATGGTTCTGTGATTACAAGTTTAATAATGTCATGAATTTATGACGAAATGTCTGTATATGTTGCTTTAATTGTTATGGCTCCTTTATGTATGTTTTCTGTAATTGTTATGTCTTCCTGCCATAAGCAATTAAGGGGTCAGTGTGTAGGAGCCATTTTAATGCAATTATATATTTGCCCATTGGGGGAGCTCTGACATTTGTATATTAGGAGCACATGGGTAATTAGACAACAGGTGTATTGGAAGTAGGGAAGCACGCAGTTTTTTGAGCGTGTTAAGCCATGTACTACGTGGGATACCATGCTGACTGTGCTCATAGGATTATTATGTGTTGAATTGAGTTTAATGGTGCTTAACCATGCTTAACCACCATGCTTAACCACCAGAGTGATGTTCAAGGACATATGGAATATGGACAATGTTTGTGCGCTGTATCTGCAAGGTATGGATTTATGCTTTGAACCACAAAGAATGAGACATCACAAGAAGTTAATGGAAGCAACGTTTATTAATTAGAGCACAACGAATAAAAGACATTGGTTGCATCTTACATCGGTGTTCATGGAGTTTATACGTGTTCATTACTTGCTCACTCCTATTACCAATACTACAGCGGCTTAATGGAAAGCTGTTACAATAACCAAGGACTAGTATTAAAACTAGTGTAGTTTGTTAGGGGAAGCATACACCCTACCTACAACAATAGCTCAGACTAGCGGCAACAAAATCTGATACGACAAGCATGTTATATAACCATAGGACTAGTATTAAAACTAGTGTAGTTCGGCAGGGGAAGCATACACCCTGTAGCTCTGAATCATATGCAGTGCGCAGCTAAGCTATGAAATACAGTGTGCTTCCTCATTCATGAAATTATTTCTACTTCCGTCATACTGAATTCCATTGGTTGTGGAGGTGAAGATGACGACTCCCATGATTCCACACTCATTCACGAGATCATGAAGCTATGATGTTGTTAGTGTTGAATGACAACCCTCTGCTGTGAACATACCTAATGTGTATTTTGCACAATATGTACCAATAATCTAGATAAGCTTTAGCCACAAGCATGTGTTAACTTTAACACAGCATGTTGCAATAATCGGATAGAATAAAGAATGAGCATTTTTCCCAATGCAACTAAATAAGCCTAAAACAACACTTTGATTACCACAGCATGTCGCTTAGTACAGTATGCACAATAATACTAGAAGTCTAAGTAATAAGCATACATTCGATAAAATTTGCATTGGTAACCTGTTCAGTACTTATAGCAATGTTGCTGAAACAACTACAAGCACTTTGCTGATACCTGGATAAGCTTAGCACAGAATGTGACAATGACACCAGATATAAGCCTAAAACACAGCCATGTTCCAAAAAACGACTAGGCTAAAAAACCTTAAAATAACCATGTTTCCAATAGCAACTAACAGCTATTAGAGCAGTGGTTCTCAAAAATGTTTGGTCGCGCCCCCCTTTAAAGCTTTAAAAAAAAAATCTGAGCATATTTCTAATAGCAATCAGATAGCCTTAGGCACAAGGATGTTTTCAATAGCTACCAAACAGCCTTAAGGACACGCATGTTTCAATAACAACAGATAGCCTTTAGAGCAAGCGTATTTCCAATACACTATAGCTTTAAGAACGCCGTGTGTTTCCAAGAACTAGATAGACCAAGCGTGTCCGATACCCAACAGAATTAACTGAATAATGACTGTTTACTATCTTTTTAGAGCTGTGTCACAGCAGAAATGATTCCGTTTGCACCATGGTTATTTCCTAATCACCAAGCTGCTTGAATCTGTGCTGCATAGTGCTAAAAGCACAGCATGTGCAACACAAGCAGTTGCCAATGACAAGAGATAAGTAATGCACATAGCCAATATGATCGCACAAGCTAGTTTTAACGACTAGATAAGCCCAAACAACACTGATGGCATTAGAAACAATCATGTTGCAAATAACCTGATAGCTTTTAGCAATGAGCATTAAAAGGAACTTAGCTTCATGAAGACTTTCAGAGATGAATGAAGAGTGAATCACATCGCGTCCTGTGTCAATTATGCAGCGATGCAAGCAGCAATGCAGACTGAGGTCACTTCCGAATCAGGCAGCTTATGAATTATGCGGCGAATCTCATGTTCAAGTTCACAAACTTGAATGAATCTGAGGTGAAATACTTGTGAGGAACAAATTCCTCTCGCTAAATTACCGATTGCATTCCTTGTGAGATGATGTGGTTTGTCTGCCGAATTTCGCCATTTAATAAGCTCGTGAGAAACGCGATAGCTGCTGATAATACTGAAGGAGCTTATTTATGTATACATACATAATACATACATACATTATGTATACATGCGTCATATTCCTATAGGTAAATATGGATCAGCTGAGTGTCAGCTGATGCGAGCTTGACTAACGTGACCTGCCAGAACTGACGATATGCTTAATTTTATTGAACAGATAAACTGCCAATGTAGCTATCTAAAAGAGTTAATTGTAAAGCATTATTGTGAAGGGTAATTTCGTTATGGGTTGTTGTAACGCTGTGCTGATTTTATTTTCAAATAAGTGCATTGTCTATTAATGGGTAGGCCTATAGCGGTAATTCAGTATCTTCTGCTAGTCAACTTGAGATCCTTTCCATCTAAACAGGTTATATCTCTTAAGTCTTGTAGTGAATGTTTTATGAACAGTAGGATAATATCTATCCACAAAGTCACATAAGAGAATCACATATTGAATCAGTCACACTTGACGTTGACCAATGACAGCAGAGTCCATTTAAGCTTCCATTTACATCATGGTCTGTCTTCTTTGACTTTCTCGCGGAGAGTTCTCGTTCGAGCATGCACTGATTGTTTTGGCTGGTATTAGCTCCCTTTAACTCGACACAGTTAAAACTTTAAAGCTTAACTTTTGAATGAATAAATCACTGAGTTTGTATGCGATCCCGACAGGGGTTCAGGTAAGGATTTTATCTGACTTGAGGGCCCATTGGTTTTCCAGTGTTATCAAAAGGATCTCCAATGATATTCAGGTGAGTAGTATAAAGCTGATTGGTTAACCAGGTTTCTGATAATCATTCTACTACAGGGTTCCTCAAATCCAGTCCTAGAGGGCCACTGCCCTGCAGAGTTTAGTTCAAACCCTAATCAACAAGCTAATCAATGTCTTCAGAGTTACTATAAAATTGCAGATAGGAGAGTGATTAGGGTCTGAACTAAACTCTGCAGGACAGTGGGCATCTAGGGCTGGATTTAAGGAACAATGTTCTACTTTGTTTAGCAGTATTTATTGAGGCTAAATCTAAGAGCACTCATTGGTTTCCAGAGTGTTTGGTGACTGATGAAGAGCTTGTTAGCTAAACATTCCCATTAAATGCTGTTTACCCCCTTGGCTGACTAGGGGTCACAGTTTATTATTAATACTTCTCTGTCTGCTCTGGGCCCATGAACTTGATTGATTCCAACACTCAATGTCCTACCTGTTTGGGTATTGACCACCTCCAGGAGGCTCCAACAGATCCTTGTGCTGAGTGTAGCATTATGCCAAGAGAATTGAGAAAAAAAGGACTTATAGGATTGGACCTTGAATTTCGGGGTGTTTCCCCTCAAACTGCTTTCTCAGCTTTGCCGCGCAACAGCAAGCAATAAGCAGGAAGGACTGAGGAACTTCCAAAAAAGAAGAATGCTTCTGTGGGTCTTATAGCCCACCAGCTGGCTGAGCTTACAAGTACAGTCCAGAATCTCTCGGCTTAAATAGTGGGTGCTGTTCCAGTCTCCAGAAAAGGAGTTGATGACAGTAATGTATGCATGTATTATATGTATGCCTACCTCGCTATGAACCATCAATTAGCTTTTCTCGAGATGATCTGGATACTGTCTCTCTGGCTGCTTCTCAAACATTGGTTGAGGCTGAACAAGGTCACTATTCCTTATTGGAAGATGCATCATCTCCATTGTCCCAGTCTCAGCTGTGACATAGGGCCCTATCTTGCACCCAGCCCAATTGACTTTGTACACGACGCATGTATCATTCCTATTTTGCACCCGACGCAGAGCGGACTTTCCCCGCCACAGATGCACGTCTGTAAATTAGGGAATGAACTTGCCACAGACCAGGAAAAATCTAGTCGAAAGTCAGTGGCGCGTTATTCAGATGCTATTTTAAGAGCTCATACTTGGCCATAATGTAGCGTGTGCACAACGCGCATACACTTTGCTTCTGCCATTTACACAGACGCAGCAGTTTCCATTTTTGCAAGCCATACATAATTACAAGGAAAAATATTACCACACGAGGGAAATCATTGATCATTTTACATAAATTTAGCTTACACATTTACTCAATTAATTATACGCCTGTTTAACCAAAGTTATAATTTAGCTCACACATTTACCCAAATTATTATACGCCTGTTTAACCAAAGCTAACTTGGGTGGGTTTTTCCCATCCCCATACAATGTTACTTCTCTGTATTTTACAGCCCTGACGAGAATGCGGTCTCCTCGGCTGTGAACCGCTCCTGGCGTGGGCCTGGCAAATCTGCCATTATAATAGCCATCCGCCATGGAACAAGAGTGCCTGCTTTTAAAGGAAATGTGAGATGACGCTCTGATTGGTTTATTGCACGTTACTCCCAAACCACACCCATGAGTAATGTAGCTACTTCCGACCAACACATTTTAGATTCGTGTCGGGCGCAAGAGTCATTTATCCAGCCGGTATTATAGCAACAGCGCCCGAGATCCACCCACAAAGTTACTTGCGTTTTGCGTTTGATACTTGCGTTTCAGATCGTTAAAATAGGGCCCAAAGTGATGAGGACTCTGACCTTCGTGGTACTGAGCAATCAGTAATTGAAGATATGCTGAAGATGGCACTAGCCAGATTGAATCTGGACCCACATTCCCCAGTCCTGGGTTGCTTCAAACCTTCTGTGTCATCCAGTTTCTCAGCTAGAGAATTTTTTGAAGCTGGTTTGTCCCGACTTTACAGATGTAGTTTCTTTTGCTTTTCGTTCAGCCCCAGCAGCTAGACCTGACCGGGTAGCATGTACGTTGGTGGTGATGGCTGATGGACAGGGGACGGGTATTGGTAACACACGTATATCTTTCTTCCTCATCAGAATCTTTGATGTTTTAAATTTTTGAGTCCATAGGTGGTGTTGAGAGAGGGAATCCCAAAAAACGGGAGAGGAGTGACTGTGTCAATGGTGTGCTCTCCTTCTCTTTGTTCCTCATGGCGGGATCGCTGGTCACCTCTCTCCATTTATCTGGAGTGATCCAGTTTTTCATTATAGTTTTATTTGGATTTTTGGTGCTTTCATTTATCTTTTGAGTAATTTATATTTAATGCTCTTCCATGTTATTTTTGTCTGTAATGGGTAGTGGATTTATTTTCAGTTCACATTTTTGGTTATTTAGTAAGCACAGAGAAGGAAACAAAGGCCTGGAACAAACACCTGTTTTTTCTTATCGAGAGTTAGGTAAGATCTGATCATGAGAACAGGTGTAGTCAGGCACTTTCCACAGCTACCCTACCTTATAACTGTTATTTTTTCTTTGTCTTTATTTGTTAATATATATTTTTGTAAACATCTTTTGTTAATTATTTTATATTGATTTTTGTTGTTGAATAAAAGCAGTGTTTGACATCTTAAGTTTCAAGTGTCTGCAACTGATTTATTTGTTCGACCCATATCCATTACTAGTTTCTATAAAATCATACGAGCTATGTGATTTGGTAATGGGCCGTAACAGCTACCTATCAGACAGCTTCGCTGCAGCACGTACAAGGGCAATCTTGTAGATCACCACGTCAGCCGATGCATCCCAAAGGCTCGTTCTCATTTCCAGCCACCCGCACGTCCTTCTTATACATATCTCAGTGAATCCTCAATGCCTTTGCTGGGGACCTGAGGATTATGACATTATGCTTTGGCCAAACCCAGTTTTTCAGTCTAAGGTGTTATCAACACAACACAGTTTGATAACCATCCTATTCAAATTCAGTGTTTCGGACAACACTCCTAATCCAGAACTGTGTCCAGGACGAGTGTTGCAGCAATATTTGTCAACAAGGGCATTGTGGAGCACCATCGACCAGTTGTTCGTCTATTTTGGCCCCTGTCGGTGGGATTCATCCGTGTCTATAAGCAGCGGCTAACTCACTGAGTGGTAGACACCATTTCCAATGCTTATCGCTTAGTAGGTAGAAAAGATCCAATATCCATGAAATTCCATTCTTCTTGTGCTATTACGACTTCTTTAGTTAGTGCTGCTGTGTTTACAGACAGTGTTCAGAGGTCAGTCCTTGTGACTTGGTGGTATACATCTTCCACAATGTTAAACCACATCTGGAGGTCTGGAACTATGAATTAGAACGTTGCTCGCTGATGTAAACATGGTTTTATGAATAGTGGCAGACCGCCAGAGTCTCTGGTGACTCAGACTGACAGGAATGACTGCAGATGACTGAAGCTTATATGGACTCCAATACGTCATTGGTCAAGATTCTTGTATCATACGCGAGCATCCATCATACACGAGAACCACCCTTTTTCACTTTGTTTAACTGTCTCTGCCAATCTTCCGCTATTCATTGAACCACTTGTTATCCCCACATCTTGCTGTCAGATAACTGTCAAGTCAAATGCAAAGTCTGGAAAATCAGGTTTTGTTCAACATATTATAGAACAATTGGATACAGTTCAGGGAAGGAACTGGAATTTACAGTATGAACTCATGAACTTCAGAAAACATAATGATCTGAGTGAGTCATAAAAACATTCTTATGGTCTCTACTCAACATAAAATTTTACAGTGCCATATATGTACCGTAAAAATAAAAAGTTAAGTAACAATTTCAAACCCTTTCATAACTTACAGCAAGACCTGAGAAACAGTTGGGTACAAACACTGACTGTATTTATATGACATGCTTCCAAAGGGTTCACTTGATTGTATATGGTCAGGTTATGATCACCTTAACAGGTTTTAGTCATGCAATGATTATAAAAAACAACTCATTTAAAACACATTCTCTCTCTGAAGGCATTAAAAACTGAAGCATATTAAAATACATTGATTTCTTTGTTATTATATTAAAGGGCCATTCAGTTTTTTTTTTTTGCTAGCGTAAGCGTTGTTGTTCTTCATGTACTTTTAAGTCAGCATGAAACGGAGGATGCAATAGTCTTGTCTTGCAGTAGTCTTTTTACTGCCACTAACCCACTAATAAAATCTTGGTTGTTTAATCCATTATTAGGGGGAAGCCCTATGGTCGTATCTGAGTTTTACATTAATTATACTGATCATTTTGAGCTTTAGAGAACAGTCTACACAATAATTAGTTCCCTTACCTATACATCATGCTCTTCACAAAATTGTTTCTTAAAGTGTAAAAAGTTTTAAATTGGCATCAAGCAGCTTAATGCACTTTTAAGATGATAAAGGTATCCGTAAACATTGCTATATCGACTATATCATAATTTTATCATCATGAAACTTTATATTGGTGTATATTTTGTCATTATGACATTGGCCATTTTTTTTTTACAAAGTGACCTCACAAACTACTGGCCTGGCAGCAGAATGACAGCCGTTTTCACAGATCTGTGTGAACGGGGATCATTTTGACAACGTTGACTACACAAAGGAAAACCATTTCAATGTTTAGTACATCTTTGTCGTGTAAACGTGCCGTTACATATTCCATATGGAATAGCGAATTTGAGTGCGAGCTGGACACACCAGTAAGTGTTGAGATTTATTTTGCCAATAAAATTATCATGCCAAAACTATACTATCTCTGGTCTCTCTGTATCATCTCAGTGAGCTTTTATAACATTTTACATTTGTGCAGTATTTAAGCGTGGACAAGAAACTTTCTTTGGACAGAACATGCTAGTGTGGATGGAAAGCATTTTGAAACACCATTAACATGTATCCAGATTAATGCTCACGGGGAGAACATACAAACTTAACAAAACATTAATGTGTCCACAAATCCCTGATTGACAAAAAGCCACAAAAGGCAGTGTAATAATACAATGTTACAGTTAGACTAAATGAGATCAATTAACCCTTTCCCCCAGAGAACATCTTGTCCCATTTTACCTTTTAGGTTGGGGTATGATTATCAGCTGTTATAGCTGTTCAAAGACAAAATAATTTAATTTACATTATAACATTTAGAAAATTTTAAGCACCTTTTTGCAATAACTATTTTTATCTGCCTGTTATGTGTTTCATATTGTTGAAAAGTGGCTAGGTTTAGTATAGTGTTGGGGTTATGTGTTCAAAAATATTCATTAAAATTATAAAGATAAAATACAAAATTGTTTATAGAGTCTGTGTAAAACTGTAATACCTGAATGTGCCATAAGGTTAGTCGCATTGCCTGTCCCATCTATATTGTAAATAACCACAGCAGAGGCTCCTTCTTGCTTGGCAGCCTGTACCTTCTGTGAATAGGAACAGTTTCCTTTTTTTATCAGGGCAATCCATGGCTGGTGACTTGTGGTGAAAGTAGTGTTCCCTGAGCATGCCAGAGGATCCCGAGTTGGAAGCACTATTAGTCCAGAAGCTGATTCCAAGGGTGAGTGCACTCCGAACACACCACACTCACAGACATTGCTTATAGTTTCATTTGATCCTCTGTCAAAGTATCTAATTTCCACATAGGCAGTCCAGTAAATCAAGGAAGCACTTTGTTGGAAACAGTACTGGAAAACCAATACTGTCAACCAGATCCATGAATGGCCATGTCCATGCATTGCTCTTAGCCTCGCTTTCATTGCGTCAGGTAAACACTCCTGTGTCTTGGCATACTCTGTGGTCATCATCAATAGTAATCAGATGCCTTAGGTGGTAATATAAGATGTTTTTTACGTCAAGGGAGGTGTTCTTATCACAGTGGACTTTGAACATTGGTTAAGATAATATTCACTTGAAAGAGTTAGGCTTAAGTATTTTCTTTTCCGGAAACAGCTGCCACTTTAAGCCCTCTGTGGAACTCAGGGTCAGTTTTACCCTTTTGAAATTGTAACTCTAATTTACATCAGCGTTAGACTTTAGAATACTGTATCTTACTTACTGCTTAACTAATAAGGAATTATTGAAGAACTAGTAGGTAATTCTTCATTAACTACTTCTTCACTGCCGTTAACTACTAAGGAAGATGTGTTAACTAATCAGTATGTAATAGAATTTTATGATTGTGTTAAGTAACAGTTAGTTAATCCATAACTAATGAATTATGTCATACCTCCTGAAGAACTACTACTAATTATCTACTAATAAAGGTTCAAGAAAAATAACTAAGAAGTAACTAATACAAAACTAACCTCAGATTAGTTTTTATATTTTATATACAGTACTGTGTGTGTGTGTTTTCCTCAGCATAGAATGCCATTGAGTAAATTCATGTATTTTAGGCAACAACTGAGGGGAACTGAAAATATAGGGAACTTATTAGTAATTATTAAAGAATTATTAGATAATTCTTCAGGAATTATTTATAACCTGGAACAGTATTCTAAAGTGAAAATACAGGAAACCCATTAGTAATTAACAAATAATTATCCAGGAATTAGGCAACCTATAACCTGAAACAGTAATCTAAAGTGAAAATATAGGGAACGTCCCGGGTTACGTATGTAACCCTAGTTCCCTGAAGGAATGAGACGCTGCGTGAAATGCTGCGGGAACGCCTCCTGCGTTGTGCGTCGTGGAGCAAGTATGGAATCAGCCCAATGGCGAGACGGAACGTCACGAGTAAGGTCATCGACCACGAAACTATAAAGCAGACCCCTGAAGACAATGGCGACAGCTTATGGAAAAAGTCTGAAGCAAGTCGATCAAGGGAATGCCGGGAGTATGGCAACGACACGCAGCGTCTCGTTCCTTCAGGGAACTAGGGTTATATACATAACCCGGGACGTTCCCTATCAGGAACGTCGAGCTGCGTGAAATGCTGCGGGAACGCTAATACCCACGTCGACATGAGAGCAAGTGACCGACTGTGTGAATCAAGGATTAAATTCAGCCGAAACCACCTGCGCCCCAGGGGTGGAGCTACGGTCTAGGTCATAAAACCTGACGAAAGTATGCGGTGAGGACCAGCCTGCCGCATCACAAACGTCCTGGAGGGAAACTCCTGACAATAAGGCTTTGGAAGCCGCCATACTCCTAGTAGAGTGAGCTCGGACAGCCAAAGGTGAAGGCTGACCAACCGACTCATAGGCAAGTGAGATGGCCTCAACCACCCACTTGCTCATCCTCTGCTTAGACACTGGGGACCCCTTCTTAGGTGGTCCAAAACAGACGAACAGCTGTTCTGATTTCCTCCACAGGGCAGCTCTGTGGACGTAAGCATCTAGAGCCCGAACAGGGCAGAGCAAATTAAGTTTTTCCTGATCAGACGATGTAAAAGGAGGAGGAAAGAAGGCCTGCAGAACTATAGGTCTGGCCACATTGGCAGGAACCTTAGGGACATAACCTGGCCTGGAGTGGAGAAAAGCCTTCACCATCCCTGGTGAAAACTCCAAGCACGAGGGAGCAACCGAGAGAGCCTGAATATCTCCGATTCTCTTAAGAGAGGAAATGGCAAGGAGAAAAATAGTCTTCAAAGTAACAAACTTTTCAGCAACTTCTTCAATAGGCTCAAAGGGAGCTAGGGAAAGACCTTCTAGGACGATAGCTAAGTCCCATGCTGGCACCCTTTTGCAGACTACAGGCCTCAGCTTTAAAGTACCACGAAGAAAGCGTGTTATAAATGGGTGTCTCCCCAAAGAGACTCCACTGAAAGGGACATGGTAAGCAGCAAGTGCCGCCACATACACCTTTAGTGTGGAGGGGGATAGCCCTGAGGAGAAACGCTCCTGCAGGAACTCCAGCACTGCACTCACTGGGCAGTTAACTGGGTCCAACAGGTGTTCTCCACACCAAGAAGTGAAGAGCCTCCACTTTAAGGCGTATAGCCTCCTCGTGGAAGGAGCTCTGGAGTGAAGGTTGGTCTCAACAACCTCTGTTGAGAGACCGGCCTCTACGAGCTGGGCCCCCTCAGAGGCCAAGTCCATAGCTTCCACAACTCTGGGCGGGGGTGAAGTATCAACCCGCTCGCCTGAGAGAGAAGGTCCCTCCTGATCTTAATCTCCAAAGGAGAGCCGTCTAGAAGAGTCCGCAAACCATACTCGGGCTGGCCAAAATGGGGCTACCAATAATAGACTGACCCCGTCCCGGCGAACCCTCTCCAGAACTCCTGGGAGCAGAGCAATCGAGGGAAAGGCGTACAGGCGTGACCTCGGCCACGCCTGCACCATAGCGTCCAACCCCAGCGGGGCTGGATGACTGAGAGAAAACCCCAGTGGACAGTGTGATGTCTCCCTGGACGCAAATAGGTCTACCTCGGCACGACCATACTGCATCCAAAGGAGCTCCACCACCTTGGGGTGGAGTCTCCATTCCCCGGGCCTCGGCCCCTGCCTCGACAGGATGTCCGCTCCCTGATTTAAATACCCCGGGAGATAAGTCGCCCTCAATGAGAGAAACTTCCCCTGGGACCATAGAAGGATCTGGCGAGCCAGATTGTATAACAGGCGAGAGCGCAGACCCCCCTGATGGTTTATGTAAGAGACCACCGATGTATTGTCGGACCGGACAAGAACATGATGACCTCTCAGGTCTGGCAGGAAGTGCTTCAGAGCCTGAAACACTGCCAACATCTCTAGACAATTTATATGCCAAAATCGTTGACGGTCCTGCCACAGACCCTGGGCTGGGCGACCACTCATGATCGCCCCCCAGCCTGTGAGGGAAGCATCTGTCATTAACGTTACACGACGACAAAGAGCTCCCAACACAGGTCTCTGGGACAGAAACCAAGGATCCCTCCACATGACCAGAGCACGGAGACAACGCTGTGTAACTTTGATCACGCGGAGGGGGTTTCCCCTCGGGGAGAACCCCTTGGTCCTGAGCCACCACTGTAATGGTCTCATGTACAGCAGTCAGCAGGGTATAACACTGGACGCTGCTTCCATCAGACCCAGCAGTCTCTGGAACTGCTTTACAGAGAACAACTGGCCTAGCTTTACTCTTTTTACAGCTGAGAGAATCGAAGCAATGCGGGCAGGCGACAGACGAGGGGGCGAGCGTCTCTCGGGAAAGCGCTCGCTGGGCCCGTCTGCCCCCCGACACGAAGGCGGGGTTGGCAGATGGGACCCCTGAGGGCACCTTGAGAGAACGGGCACCGTCTGAAGCGGTGAACACCTCCCTCTCACGGTGGGGACCACCCTCAGCATCCTGACACCAGTGGCGTCAGGACTTCTTCTTAGACGAAGCCTTCTTAGCCATAATGACTGTCCTCAGATCAGTCTTACCACTAGAAGGCTTCGCCTGAGACTGTCACGTCTGTTCTCACTGTTTAGAACTGGGGGGGCACGAGACACGACACTCTGCCTTTGTTGCGCCCTATGTGAGGAGCTTGGTCTGCCCTCGCCCAGCAGACCCTGGGACATGAACTTTTAGTGGGAGGAATTTTTGAAAAGCTGCACCTTGTTTCTTTTCTTCCTGAAATTTATCTATGACCGTGTTTATCGCGTCACCAAATAAACCAGACGAAGAAAGTGGAGCATCCAAAAGAAAAGCTTTCTCTTTATCCTTCATATCAGACAGATTAAGCCACAAGTGCCTCTCTGCGGCCACCAGGGCTGCCATAGAACGGCCCATTAGTTTAGCCGACTCCCTGGTGCCACGCAGAGATAAATCTGCAGCCTGACGCAGTTCTCGAACCACGTCAGTGCTGACCTCCTCACTCTCACTCATATCTTTTAAAAGATCGGCTTGGTATGCCTGCAATATAGACATCGTGTGCAGACACGCCGAAGCCTGACAAGCCGCCGAGTAAGCCTTAGTACAAAGCCGAAGTATTTCTGAGAGGCTTGGTGGTTAAAGCTGGTGCCTTAAGAGACGAGGAAGACTCAGCAGAATAATGGCTAGCTAGAGTCTCCTCTGCCTTGGGCATCGCCCCATAACCATATAACTTAGCCCCCGAGATATTAGAATATGTGGATGTCTGGGGACTAAACACACGATAAGAGGCGGGTCTCTTCCACGACCTCGATACCTCGGTGTGGAGGTCGGGAAGAAACGGAAGGCACCGCCGTGGAGGCTGAACGCGGGAAGGCAAAAATTGTTCGTCAAGCTTGCTTTTAGAAACACATTCCTGCCTAGCAGCTTGCCACTCAGCTTCATTTAGAAACAGCACGAGTGAGCACCTCCACAAGCTCCTCATGTTCAGGGGAGTGAGGTGACGAGTCCTCAACATCCCCTGTCTCAATACTGACAACATCCAGCTCCTCAGAACTGGATAGCTGCAGCATTGGTGCCTCAGCCTGGGGGGAAGAAACCGCAATGCGTGCTTCCACACCCGGAACTGAGGTTCGCCGGAACTGGCAAGTAAAGGCTGAGATAAGGCAGAGCCCGTCTCAAACCCCGCTGACAGATCTATTTGCGATCCCCACGACAGGCGCCGCCACTCTGCCTCGACAGAAGCGGGACCCGAGCCGCGGGGAGCGCGAACCGAACCACTCTCCTCGAAGAGTGATCGGGGGAGCGGAGCGTTCTTATCGGAAAACGCTCGCAATGCTCACAATCAGCCCCCTCGAGAGCTGACTGGGCATGCTGCACTCCCAAACAAGCAACACACAGATAGTGTGTATCCCCAACCGTAAGAAAACGAGTACAGGGGGGAACACACTTTCTGTATTGCTGCTCGCTCGTCATAATAATATGTGAATATATATATATAGTTTTTTATTTTTAAGTGAAAAACTCCTGCTTAGCAATCACTAAGAACAGACAAAAACACAGGGACAGATTCACATAGATCGCTTGCTGAAGACAACAGAAGCTGTCGCCATTGTGTTCAGGGGTGTGCTTTATAGTTTCCTGGTCGATGACGTCACTCGTGACGTTCCGTCTCGCCATTGGGCTGATTCCATACTTGCTTCACAACGCACAATGCAGGAAGCGTTTCCACAGCGTTTCACGCAGCTCGACGTTCCTGATAGGGAACTTACTAGATAATTCTTCAGGAATTACTTAGAACCTGAAACAGTATTCTAAAAGTGAAAATATAAGGAACCAATTAGTAATTAATAAAGAATTATCAAATAATTATCCAGGAATTAGGCTACTTAGAACCTGAAACAGTATTCGAAAAAGAAAACATAGGGAACTTATTAGTAATTAATAAAGAATTATTAGATAATTCTTCAGGAATTACTTATAACCTGAAACAGTATTCTAAAGTGAAAATATAGGGAAGTATATTATTACCATTAGTAATTAATAAAGAAATACCACATACTTCTGATTCAAATAAAACTTACTTTAAAAAAACACTATTAACGTAATCATCTATAACCTTTGTAAAATACACTACAATGACTCGATTAAGCTACATGATATCTGCCTTTATTTCAGATGATATTTTGTTTTAACATGTATACTGCCTATATTTAAACTCATTTAACAAACATTTTAAAATCAAAAGTTAAACCTTTAAATCTTTTAAAGTAATTCAAGTAATCAACTGGTCTCGTTTCCACGGTAGTGGTGCTGGATCACTTGTGGGAGCTGGGCTCGTGTTCAGCAGGGAAACTGCTTTAACTTCAGACCGCCGCCCCGCGTTTCATTCATAGACAAAATATGCTGTGACTGACTCCATAACCTGCCCATAAACAAACAGTACACAGCTCTAAGAACATATTTTAACGTCCGTTGTAAATAGATTTACTATCTTTATGAATAAAATAATTTGTTTTATGCAAGGGATCAGGCGTTTCCATCACGCAAAAAAGACTCAGCTAGGTAGGCTATAGGCTGATATAACATACATGATATAACTGACATCGAGTCCTTGTATGTTGCCTTGCATAAAATAAAATGATTTACAGCACAGTAATGATTTTATAGATTAAATGAAACGTACACAAACCTGTATTTCGCAGAAGAAATCCACCAAATCGGCACTGAGAACTCTCCAGAAGAGGATGCAAATGCCCGCGCTCTTGCATCACCAAATCACTGTAAAATGTTGGCTACCGTGATATTGCCAGAACTCGAATTGTGCAAAATAAGTTTAAAATGTATAAGAACTAAGAGTAATTATATGCTTTTTACTTTTTACTTAGTACTTTAAAATTAATTGCCTTTGTACTTTTACTAAGGTAATTCTGAAAATGGCCGAATTATAATTTTACTGCATGGAGTAATATTTTATTGGGGTATCTGTACTTTTACTCAAGCACCTGATTTGTGTACTTCTTCCACCAAAACAATGCTAAAAAAAACTGGATTATTGTAGTGACTACTGTGTATCACTGTTCATTAGTAGTTACTTCATAGTTATTTTTCTTGAACCTTAATTAATAGATAATTAATGGTAGTTCTTCAGGGGGTATGACATAATTCATTAGTTATTGATTAACTAACTGTTACTTAACACAATCATAAAATTCTATTACATACTGATTAGTTAACACATCTTCTTTAGTAGTTAACAGCAGTGAAGCAGTAGTTAATGAAGAATTACTTACTAGTTCATCAATAATTCCTGATTAGTTATGCATTAAGTAAGATACGGTATTCTAAAGTGTTACCACATCAGCTTACTTAGTGTTTGACCTGAATTTAATTTTATTCAGGTGTTCTGAATGTGGCAATGTAATATTCTTTTTAATTCTTCCTCATATTGTAAGCAAACATAAGGGGGAAAAAAACTCTTTTCCCGACACTTTCTATCAAGAAAGGCAAGGGCTGCAACGATGTGTTTAGTGAAAACATTAAAACGTCCCTGTCTTTCCGTTACATGTACCCTAGACTCTTACGTTGTTCTGTTCCTGTTTCTAGGTGCCATCTTTGCATATATTTTTTGTAGTTTTCCCCATTTGTCTTGACTGTTCCCAGGTGTGTCTTGTGCCTTTGTTCCTGGACACTCGTTGTGTTTGGTTGCACTTCCTCATTTCTGAGTTCGCTATAGTCCTTTGGTTTTGATCTGTTTTCATTTAACGCCATTTCTGCATTTAGATACTTCCTCTCTGTAATTCATTCACCATTGTGTACTAAAGTCAGAGTGACCACTGCCAACATATCTCTCACAGTTACGCATCTCCATGACTCTGGCTTGGCCAGCAGCGTCTACAGGAATATCCACCACTAGCTCCACCTTCCCTCAATCCCCTGTTCAAGCCACGCTCCTGATTAAGTCAAAAGTGGGCAGGCCACTTAAGGTTATCATCATTGGTCATACCAAACACGTCAGTCTTCGCATAGGTTTCACTCAATTCACACACTCCCATGTTTTTTTTTTTTTTTTACCATCTGACTATCAGGCATTCAAAGATGTGTTTAGCCCCCAATGTGCCTCTCACCTTCTTCCAGACCATCAGACCTGTCACTTCTGGAGCAGAAGACCATCGAGGATTATGTGGAGGAGGCATTGAACCAGGCACACATCCATCCTTCTACTTCCCCTACTGCTTCGAGTTTCTTTGTGGCCAAGAAAGGAGGTTTGAGTCCCTGCATTGACTTTAGAGCTTTAACAAGGTACCCAACAAGTACCAATATCCTCTTCCTCTAGTCACTGTAGTTATGGTGCTACATTGAGGAGTGACAGTGTTCACAAAGCTGGACTTGTGCAGTGACTGAAACCTTGTCCGGACTGCTTTTGTGACCCTCACTGGCCATTATGAATATAATTTTGTCACCATTTACATTGACAACAGTCTCATCTATTCCCAGAAAAAGACCAAACATCAGCAGCTGAAACATTAAGCGTGTTTCCATTACAGATTTGAGCAAAACTTGAGATTGTTTCTAAATATCGACAAAAAACTTGCAAAATTACGGCGTTTCCATTAACTGATTTTATGCGACTAAAACTAATTTTTTTTTTTTTAAATTTTCCTCTCGCGATAAGTCATTCCAAAAATCATGGCGACGGATGTTGGTAAGTATACGCATATCCAAGCCACTGCACTGGCCATTATTATTAATCGAAGGAGACGTTTGTGTGTTATCCAAGAATTAGTGGTAAGGAAAGACCCTTATACTTGGAGCAGCACATATGAGGAGTTTCTGGGTGTTTCTCCCTCAGATATGCTTCGAGGTCTTGATTGTGGCATTTCTTAGAAGTTTAGAATCCAGTAAGTATCCAAATAAGACCGGTGATCATGTTAAATGTTTATTGTTTCCATATAACCACTTACATATTATGCACTAGAAATGTTTCCTGTTCCAAACAGACAAAACCCAATCACAGTAAATGCCACCATTTTTGAAGATCTCATTCCCGCCAATAGAAGGCACAGTTAATTGTTCTCATGTATGAGGGGGAGATTGGTGTTCTGTTTAAATCTTGGTTAAACATTAATAATTGAGTTTGTTTTGTTCCCTATGTTTATATATTTTGTATTATTATTTTTTTATTATTATAACAGTTTATCTCTTTGTTACTGTTAAATAAAACATTGTTTTATCTTTCTTCAATTTCTTTATTATCTTTAATTTCAAAATGGGTTAGTCCAAGTAGGAGGGGTTTGGCTTTTTAAGAGGGCCTTTCAGAATTGTTTGGAAGCTCATAGAGCTCAGCTATAGGATAATAGTTGTTGCGGTGTTTTGGGTCAATGTATTGGCATAGCCAAAAGTTTGTTTGCTAATAACATTGAACATTTTATTTTATGTTTGTTTTGTCTTTTTTGGATTTTCACTGTAAACAACATTTGCACTCTATTGGAAAACCTTTTTTTTTCTCCTTGGAATAAACACTGAACTATTGATGTCATCATCACATCACTTCATTGTTAGGCCTCCACCTGCCAGTACATTCAGAGCAGTGATGCTGCTACTGTTTGAAACATCTTTGAGGCACTCTTTGTTGCAGTTGGGACAACTCTGTCTCGATTCCATGGCCTGTGATAGTATATGAATAAAACAAAAATAACACTGGTTGAAGAAAGAAATTATACATACATCACAGCACAGTACAGGAAGGTTATGTTTTGAAAATGTGACGAGACGCACATGAGCATATTTTAGTGGCAGTTCATTGCAGGCAGTGCAGATGCATAGATCACACCAGTTTTTGGAAGAGTGTAGAACATTTTCTGTGCTTCTGTTCCAAGGCAGAGAAGCAATATAGCACGCTTTTGAGTTCCAGGCCAGTCATTTCTCTCAGTATGAATCGTCAAAAGGTCGTTTTCTAACATTTGTGTAGGTTCCAAACAGAATTAATTTCACAAGAACAAGGACCAGTTATTTTCTTTTTTTGCATTCAACATAATTCAGGATATCACACACAGGTGATGCATATGATGCAGTAAACTTTTTACTCATGCACCTACACAAAACTTTCTGTCTCCTCCTTGCATAGATGACGATGATGTTTATCCTTCCACATAATACAACAGCTCCCTCTAGTGGGGATTTCCCATTCGCCGATGTTCTGTACTAGACTGACCACAATAATGATTCCAGCTCTTACTCAAACACAAAGGTTGGCAAGGATTTACACTCTGTGCCTACACCCCCAATAAATGCCCCCAAGAGAATGTAATAAATGCTGCTTTTTAGTGTAAAAAGTATATTAAGTATACTTTAAGTGTAACAGTAAAAATTTGAGTTTACAACTAAGTTTTTTGTTTGTACTGCAACTATAATACAAATGACCTTATAGGTATACTGATAGTTTAATAGTCAAATATTTGTTGAACATTTTTTAGTTGAATTATACTCTGAGCTACTAGTTCAATAGTTTTTATACTGCAAGTATACTTGTAAGTTTTTTTTAGTGAACATATCGTTATTGTTTACTATTTATATATTATTTTTGCACTTTAAGTAGGCTATACTACAATGTTCCTATTTAGGTATTCATTTTTTTATACTTAAAATATATCCGTCTGTACTTTCACTCTCCATTTTAAAAATATTTGATTCTAGTTTCACACAAGCCTACACAAAAATTCAGAATAAGAAACTTTTTCTTTATAAATCAGAATTTTCAAACAATGTAAGTTTATAAGACAGTATGTAAAACTATGTAAAAGGTATTTAATAGGCTACTCAATCAAAAGAGTAAGAGGCAAAAGTGAGGAAAATTCCAGCATTTTTTATTAGCAGACACTGCAACATCAGAGAGTACATAACAACCTGCGGACTTCAATAAATGTCGGAATCACATAGTAAAAAAATTACAATTTGCATGAAAACATTATGATCTTTAATAAGCTGCCATTTTTAATTATCAGTTTGTTTTTGGGCCCATCAGAGGTCAAAACGTGAACTATTGAGTGTATTTACCCTAAGATGGGAATCCAAGAGTTTCCCTCATTTCAGGGTTAACATACTCAGAGTTTTCACTAAACCTCCTTTCTGAACAGGCCTCAGCTCTCTGGTTTTTTTATGTTTAATTATTATTCCTCTTATGAATAATACATCAAAATCTAGGGCAAATGGATAAACAGCAAGGAAAAAATGCATGAGGTTAAAAAGTCAATTTCCCCAGACATGTATAATCACTTGGAAAAACTTAAAAACAAGTGTGAAGAAGAATGGAGAGCATGTGGAAACAATTTAAGAAAACACTCACTGCATTCTCGCAGAAACAATCACTGCAAATCTACAAGGTGCTCAGTATTTAGCTTCAGTTTGTGCTAAAGATTTGTACGGATACTTATAAAACCATTGATAAAAATATTTCTTTGTTAACAATATGCCTTGGTGGTTGGACAATGACACAACACTTAGGAGTGAGGAGGAGTTGCAACGAGAGTTGATGGGATGCAATAGTGCTACTCAGACTTTGCTTCCTTTGTTTCTTTGTGAGTCTTTGCGACCTGAGGAATGGGTTGAGAAAAATAAAGGGAGAATAATGAATTTTGCATGTCATAGGATAGCCATAAAATATCCCAGAGTAACAGAATTCCATTTCATTACACAAAATCAAAGTATAACAGACTCATTAAAAAAAAATGCGGTGACTATACAGTTCTGTGTTGAATGTGTGATATGCAGCAGTGAAATTATAACACCGCACTGACCTTCGCATCTCCATTTTCAGAGTGGTTTTCCTCGTTGACTGCAGACTCTGAGGACTCCTTGGCCTTCACCTTGGTCTTTTTGTCCTCCTTTTTGACAGTGACTGCTTTGTCTTTCTACAGAGGAAGTAAATGATTGGCAGCACATTGTTTTAACTGAATCCATAAACAGAACTTATCCACTGAACATTTGCACGCGTGTAAACTCACTCACATACATTAACAGTACTTTGTTAAAGTACATTGTTCTAATGTTACAGTTTTATTGTTGGTTTGTAAGGTATCTGTTTCTATTTACCTTAGCTGTCCTTTTTGATTTGGGTTCAGCCTTCGCAGGATCTGGTCTCTATAAATGAAAAAAAAAAAAGAAGTAAAAAAAAAAAAGCTAAGAAGTGCTCATGTATAAAAAGGAAAAACAGGCACATTCACCATAATTAAGGCATTGTTCAAACAGAAATTATAAAACAAAGTAAAAAAAACAACAACAACAACGTACTTTTAATTTGTTAAATATGTTCCATGAAGCCAAATTCCATTATTAAGCAAGTACAAAAATAATATCAGTGTTCAAAATGCGTTCTTGCCTTAACATGATTCCCTACGGCAAGATATATTTTTTAGTTTAGAGTCATATTGATTAATAATTTATATATTTGTATTGGATTTGGCAGGAATTTTTACATTTACATTATCCACAAAACCGAGAAAAGTCTGGCTACTATGCCTCATACAGTTAGAGCATGCTATTTATTTGCTCAAATTACATATGGTTCAGATTAATGCCTTCTACGTGTTTTAATTTATTGCCATTGGTGGAGAATGACTTATCTGCTCTGATATGGTGATCAGACAACTAGTATATCAGCAAATGACCACAGAGAGATCAAAACTCAGTAGTGCACCTTTAACCAGTCTATCTGGCATTTTTAAGCATAAACATATCACACACAAACAACATCTGATAATGGCAACATACGTACTGTCGATAACCGTGCAGATCTCCTCTTAGGCTGAAAAGAGTACAAAGATAAGTCAAATATGCATACAACTATTAATAAAGGAACACCTTTCAATAAACAATCATATAAACCAAGTGGCATAAAAAGTTTAAATATAAAAATAAATTCACCTCATCCTTTGCAACCCCATCTGCTCTCTGTGGATGAAAAAAATGAGCTCAACAAAACCTTTATTTGGAAAACAATGAATATAATAACAATAATATTTAAAAAATACATTAATTTTATTATAATTTTACATTTGGACAAATGTAAGAGCAATAATAAACATATCCAGTGGCCAGTATAAGTAAACTCATTAGTTCAGCTCAACCATCCCTTATTAATAGCACAACCAACCCCTATATGTGAGCTGTGAGAGGAGCTGACGACAGCGCCATCTTTCGGTACTTGCGCGCCATTACAGCCATCTGCTCACAAGAACAAAGACTATAAAATAATAACACTGTTATTGTCCATTTCAGTGCGTTCTCAATCGTTAGTATTGCACAAGTCATTTTTAGTATAAGTGGATGTTTCGTGATGGGTTTTTGTGAGAGTTTTTTCCTACACAGCATGGCTGACCCCACAGGAAACCAGCAAAACATAGCCTACTTGAGCACGAAATCGCACATACTGTGAAAAATGTATATGCTATGCGGATTTCCGTGCTAAATATTTTAAACGTATGCAGATATACATATATATTTAGCAAAACAAAGAATAAATAAACCACATAAATATGGCTATATCGATACCGAACAATGCCTCCATGATGTGTGTGTGCGCGCGCGAGCGAACGAACGAACGAACAAAAGGATACGTACCGGTACCTTTCTTTTAGGCATGTTGGATTCCTAAAGAGATTCAGTAAAACACAAGGAAAACTGCTGGCTTTAGAGGAGAACTCGGCATATACGTGCTCAGCTCAGTACACTCAACACAATAGTAAACAGAAGAACATTAGCAAGGGACTGAATGGGATAAGGGGGAGCTTAGGTGTGATTGATGTGCAGTTAAACCAATCAGCGCTGAGAGACAAACATGACAAAGATCCGAGCCGGTATCTCTGAAAAATGTCGACAGTAAGAAAGAAAGACTAAGAAAATATTCATTCCTCCAAGACTTAAATGCGCCTCTTCATTAGTTTACTTTTTAACGAGGAAAAACGACCCTTGTGCTTTTGCGATTTCATAGCAGCTTTGCCATTTAGGTATAGTTCAAAATGGCGCCCTGGAATTGTATCGAGTTAGAGTTTGTTTCTCAAGACTGCAGATGACAGATTTGGTACAAGAAAAAAAAAAGAAGAGAAAACTGCGTTCGCGGTTACTTGTAGACAGTCAGTTTAGTAGGTTTACAGGGCGTCATAGTTTGTTCTGTCGCACGGGGATAAAAAAAAAAGCATGTTGAAACTGCGGACCAAGCAAACAGAACTTTTATTCGGTGGAAATTGCTGCACAGTTCATACGTGTCACGCTACAGTGTTTGCAGCATATAGGAACATGAACTCAGAAGAATGTTTTCCCCACTAAACACCAATATGATAGAACTCTTTAAATGTGTTCTCGATAACACGATTCACACCATAAGCAGAGGTAACGCTCTGTTCAAATTGCTGAAACCGCACACAGGCAGCACAGCGGTGGTTTGTGTAGTCATTCATGGCTGCTATAACTTTCTCACGTTTATTGCTCGTTTTGAGAAAGCTGAACATTTCACACCAGTCCTGTTTTCATTTGTACTCTATGGAAAACACATTCTAGTTCTTAGATCGACTCTTTCTGATAAAGCAGAAAGAGTTCTGCAAGCCATGTTTTGCTGTAGAGGCGGAGAACGAGGAGGGGTAAAAGAAAGAGAGAAGGGCAATAATGAGCACAGATCTTAACCGGAATGAACAGATTCTCATCGAGACAGACGGAGTGAATGTGGATTTTTACATCGGCGTTGTGTCGTTAACCTTCCCCCGGAGATTGTTGTTTGCATCCTGTTAGATTTAAGGAATTTGTGATTATGGTGATTAAAGTTTACATCGCATCATCCTCCGGATCAACATCGGTAAGAACTTTAGACACAAGATAAATTGAGAACATGCGACATTACAAATTTTTACCACAAAAGATTCAAGCCAAAATACAACAACAATTGTTACCACAGTGAAGTCAATAAATGAATGCGGTATCAAACAGTAAGAAAAGTTCCCGATCTTTGTCCTTTTTTTCTTTTTTTTTTATGATCACCATTTGGGTGGAAATGATGGTTACCAACATTTTTGTATATTATTTTATTAAATATTATTATTATTATTAGTCAGACTGAAAACATGTTTATTGATTACTGAAACCTCAACATAAATACTGCTCTAAACTATTCTTTTGTTTTCAAGCAAATGTGACAGAAAAACACACAACAGTCTAAATATGGTGTTGAAGTTGATAGTTAACCACTTCCTTATTAGTGTGCTGTAATAATCACTCCTGCTCGACTACCCAAAAAACAATGTGCATATAACTAGACTAGAGACTGGACCCAGGATGGTCCCTGCCAGTTTCAATGAGTATGTTTTATTTGCATGTTAACTGTCGAAAAGTTTTAAATAACAGTTCACACTGTGTAAACTGAGCACGCTAGAGGGGGCTATTCCTCCAGCAGGTGGTTTGGCTGGGGCACTTCCTAATTTGGTGAGTTAGCGAAAACTTGTGCTCTAGATACGCTAAGTTATGTAACTTTGGAATGACAGTGACATATCTCATGGTCTCGTCTAGCTCATGCTCCAGCCAACAGTGGCATGTTTTTGTTTTTTTAAATGAGGAGGCAAATGCCACTGGTTTGTTTGTTTATTTTTTGTTTGTTTATTTTTTAAGTCCATTGCCAAATAATATACCAATTTATTTTGATGTTGATGCAGGTTAAGTGTTACATTTATCTTAGACTAAAAGCAAGCAACCAATAGCCTACTATATTTCTAACGTTTATATTACCATACTGTTAAGTCTCAATCCATCAAATTTGTTACATTTCTTCAAAAAATAATAACTACAATAATATAGTAACATTTCATATATATATTATATTTTAACTGTTGTTTAGCTATTTATTTGTTTGTTTATTTATTTATTGGTCACAAATAGCTACAAATGCAGTAACCATAGTTGGGGAGAGTGGGGCACATCCCAACACTTTTTGACTTTCTCAGTTTGTATAAATCCACTCTCGGAGAAGCTCAGGTTCTGAGTATTTATTTTTCCCCACATGTCAAGTACAATTATGTGGTTTTGTTTAATTAATACAGTGTGTACTTTTTTCTTGATTTACCCTGAAAGAATGGAAGGGAAATGTGACAACATGCCCCATAATGGGAACATTGTAACATGGCCACAAAAACAGCTTAAAATGTTATCCGATCTTATAAAAAAATATACGAGACAAACTAAAATAATTTCTCAATAAAGTACAATTATAAACTTTTTCATATAAAATAATGGCATTTTTTAATAATGAAATGTTTGAGTTTGACAACAAACACCCCACCAAAAAACAGCTATACAGCAGAGCATTGTTCAAATCAATGATAATTAATTTTCACACTTAATTTCTGAACATTGACTGTTAGTCTTTATTCATCTTTTTCTCATGGTTTCTCAATAGACTTCATAAAAGTTCATAAATCATTCATAAAAGCATAGTTCTAATACCTGCACAACTTGGATTTAAACCTGGCTAGTGTCTTCTGCAAGTTAGCGAAGCATTAAATAACGATCTAAACTGTTAAATAATAGATTGGAGGTTAAAATAATATCAGATTTGTCTAATTTTAAATAAACACAAAAATATAGATGACAAATTCAGTTCAGTGATATCTTCCACAGACTTCTGAATTTTGGCGCCAATTTTCTATATACAGTATATAGTGTTGATATGACAACTATTAAATAAACTAAGTTTCGTCATGCTAGCATATGTGGAAGTATTTAAAACAAGTGTGTTACAACTAGCCCACGTTAGGCTGTGTCCAGCTGAACCCAATACCACAATGTCATGATTTTTTTTTTTAAATCATCAAGGTAAGCTGAGTGCCTTAATTTCAGATCATCATTTCAAGTCATGTCAAGTTTATTTGAAATAAGATATGAAAGACAGCGATGATACTGTATTTGATTCCAATCATCAGCTCATCAGTAGAGATTCCACGACCTGGGATGGGTCAGATAAGGGAGACATCATTAATGTGTACTGTTGGTGTGTTTCCTGGAACAGGGTTGGAAAACAATGGTTGACATTCAGGCTGATTTGTGAAGCGTAATAAGCAAATCATATTGCAATAGAAACTATCATGGGACTTAAAGGTGCAATAGGTGGTCTGGAAAATACTAACTTTAGCCTGTTAGCATTGAAAGCATATTCAAAGCCACGCCTCCTCCAAAATACATGAACGCGCACAGACCAGAAGCTAGACGACCAGAGACAACGTTATCAGATTACATCATGTGTCATTCTTTACAAAACTTTACAGCACAGTGAGGGAAGAAGGGAAGAAACAGAGGCATAGGGCAAGATAAGAGATGATCTGCATAGGGCAAAGTCCGCGGTACATAGAACTGTACTGTCAAACCTGAAATGTAGATACTTGCCACTTGTTGTCAGTTCAGATTCAGAAGGAAAGTTAGGTTGTTTGCCTGCCATTCTGCACAGCGTACTTGAAACGCGCTGGTGGCAAAAGATGTCTGCGCGAACGGTCTGTGCAGTGGTTTACAAACACACGTTGACTGACAAGAAACATATGGTATCATTTCATTCGGACCGAATGCAATGGGAACACTCTTGGGGTGGTGCTGATTGTCCGATTGTTCATTGGCTCAATTCAGCGGTGCTCATCACTCACTCTTAATACTGTGAACACATCATTTGCTTCTCAGATTTTCTTCTTCAGAAGTGGTTTATCTGGCCTGTGCTAATTAAGCGATTTTGTTTTTTGGATATTCTCTTTTTGTGCTTCAGTGCCCACATTTAGTAGAACTTGCTTCTTTCTCCTCTCGGTGAAGCACAATGGAGCTGCGTCACTGCCTGCCGCCGTCTTCTCATTTAATTGCAAGAGACGACCCGTATGGTAAGTGTGTGAAATGCATGCACGGGAGGCTATTTATGGCACTTCTGGGTGCAAGTTTTGCCAGAATTTCAAGCTTAAACATTCCACGCTAGATTATGCTTGCTTTGAGAAGGATTCATCCGCTCTTCTCCGTCGCTGTGACAAATGAAGTGGCTGAGGACCTTCATGATTCCGAGACCTGGGGCCTGTTTTATTCACCACGGCTTCTGATTCAATGGTTTTTGGGCCCGCGGCCTACGCTCCCGCCTAGCGACCAGGAAGCAAGGCCTTCTACGGCCTACACTGAGCTCGTGGACGTGCTGTTGAGAAGCTCAACATTGAGTGGCCTGACAAGCTCCGCGATTCTCAGTCCTCCAAGCTCGACGAGCATTTTTTGAGTGGCCAATCTAATTCGCGTCCCATTAGAAGGAAGCTGCCATTTTTCAGCGATCTTCATTACAAGATCTCAAGACCCTGGAAGCAGCCTTTGTCCGCTCGTTTGACTAATGCGGCAACCCAACCTGGCTGGTTCTGTGGATCCGGGCTATACTTGCATTCCAACAGTTGAGGACATGCTGGCCACTCACCTTTCACAGATGCTCTTTGAATCAAAATCTGTTATACCTCTGTTATACCCGCCGCCATGCACGCTTCGGGATACAGAGTTAAGTTACCAACACCATCTTCCTGTATTGATGGACGGAGACACTTCAGGCTATCTCCCCTCAATACCTCTTCTCGTTCGAGCTGCTTCACCCCTGACGGGAGACGCTTCTGGCTTTCTCCCCGAGTCGGATGCTCCAGCCTGGGGCTGCTCGATTATAGAAAAAATCATAATCACGATTATTGTGGTCAGTATTGAAATCACGATTATGTAACACGATTAATTCACATGACTTTGGGAACATGTTGCATTTATAATGCTGATAGGGCTGCTAATATAATCTCTTAAAAGTTTTTAGCCAGAAACACCAGTCTGTTAACATGATCTGGTTTAAGGGATGAACGCAAAGTCACTCTGTGTTTAATTTTCAAGTGGTTAAACAGATTTGTGGTGTTCCCTTGTGTTGCAGCCACTACCATGTAGCAAATCTTGCATGTAGCATGTTTCTGCCCGTCGTCGGATTCCTCGAAGCCAAACTGTTCCCAGACAACGGTTTTGCCTTTTTTGCTCACCAAACACTACTGTGGCTGCCCTCCTTCTGCCATCTTTACTTGCGCTGAGTTTTTAAATTTCAAGCGGATGATATGCACACGACTTGCCTCCTTGACTGTATAGGCTGAGAGAGTTTATGTCTTCGGGAGGAGCGGATGTGCGCGTGTCATTCAGAACACAAGACAAAATAATCATTTTTACTCGATTGTACTATTTTGGTGATCGTTGGGAGCCAACATCGAAATTGAATTAATTGGCACAGCCCTACTCCAGCCTCTACACCTGACCCCAAAATGAGAAAAACCTCCTCATTAGTCCTCATGGGCCTCTCTTCGCTGTCAGAGGATGCCTTAGGTCCTCCTCTAGTAACTTTAGCTTTATGCTCACCACCTCTCGCTGGCAGCCACACAGAAAGTCTGGCGGCCGAGCTCCTACTAGAGCCCATTCCTATGCAAACCTTGTCTTACCACCTGGCAGCATGGAGTCTTCAGCCAGGTGTGTCACGCTGGGTTATCCGCACGATTCAATTCTGATACACCCTCCATTTCTATCGCCATCCTCCTGGCTTCGACCGGGTTCATCCCACTGTTACGAACAGCATCCTCGAGGCTTCTGTTCTTCAGCAGGAAGTGACATCGATCCTCCTGAAGGGAGCGATAGAGGAGCTTCCTCCTCTGACTTGAACCGTGGCTTTTTCAGCTACACTACTTTCTTGTTCCAAATAAGGACGGGGATCTGCGCCCTATATTGGAGCTATGTCATCCAATTCTTCCCTCTACAAAGGGAAATTCAAGATGCTGACATTAAAAACTCTCCTGGGGCAGATCAAAAAGTGGACTGGTTTGTTACCGTGGACCTGAAGTTGTACCAATTTCGGGTCTTTTCATTAGGTCTGGCTTTGGCTCCGTAGACGTTCTCCAAGTGCATGGATTCAGCTATGGTGTCGTCCAGTCTCATCATCTCCTCGGCTACCTCTGGGTCTCCAGATCTACTGGCTCCATCGCTGGTGGTTGGACCTATGGCTCCTCCCACTATCAGTTCCACCGTGGTGTCTCTTCTCTCTCTGGGTTCCCACCTGGTTCCTTCTGCCTTAATCGCCTCCTTGCCTTCTCCCTCTGTCAACTCGTCTGCGGTGTCTCTATCTGTCGGCTCCTCCTAGTTTCCACCTATCTCTGACTCCTCACCCTCCCTCCTCTTTTGGACTATATTGTTACAGTGTAAGGACATGCCTTTCATGGAGGGTGGATGTCAGGGTTATGTTCAGTTCTGTTTAGTTTCAATTTGTTTTGGTTTCATTTTCTCTATTCTTGTTTTTTCTGTGTTCCCGTTCATTGATAGTTTCCATAGTTATTCATTAGTTCCACACCTGTTCTTAGTTATGTTCTCAATAATTATTTTTGTTCTGTATTTATAGCCTTTAGTTTTCTCTGTTCAAGTGTTCCGTCTCGTTTATTTTAATATGGTTGTGTTTTACTGTGATTACTCCTGCGATCTCGTGCATGTTTTTTTTTTAATTAATAGTGTTTTTTCTCTTATTCTGCTTGTCATTGTGCGCTTTATACAGCCACTTGTTACATATTTATTTTAGAAAATAAATAGGGTAAATGTTTGTGGTATACATATAGCTTAGTCTGAGTACACGTAATTTTAATAGGGCTTGGCCACTATTTCACTATTTCAAAAACATGAAAAAATACTTTTGGACTTGGATTTTTTCCAATTAAAAACAAAACTAGTGCAGGGAAACATGTAAGAGTTCATAGGGCAGTAATTATGAAAAATATAATTTTTGATAATTATTGTTTTTGAGGACATCAGAATTAGTGTCCATAAATTTAAATGTGTGATTTATTCTTCTATTTCCCTCAGATCAAGAAACAGCAACAGGATGTCATGAGCTTCTTGGCAGCCAATAAGATTGAGTTTGAGGAATGTGACATTGCAGCTGATGAAGACAACAGAAAATGGATGCGGGAAAATGTTCCAGAGGATTTCCGACCAACCTCAGGGAACCCGTTACCTCCTCAGATCTTCAACGAAGAGAGATATTGTGGGGTGTGTACATATAAGAAATATCACATGTTGGGGTAGTACAGTAGCTCTCAACACTAGTCAAACATTATGGAATATTCTGGGTTAACATAACCTAAAGTCTTTGGACAGTATCTGTGACGCTGTAAATAACCACAGAAAATATTTTCAACTAATCCCTTTAAAAGCAAAAGCCCTTTAAAGGTGCACTATGCAGGGTTTTCAGTTTGCAAACATGATTCAAACTTGACCTCTCCTCTACATGGCCAGAAGCCACGCCCTCTCCCCAGATACGATATATAAGCTGCACACGCAGTTGGCAATATAACAACGAAAAACTGACTTTTTTTTTTTCATATCTTCTTTTTTTATTTCCCAGTAGAAAGAAAGTCTGGAACAACATGATTTTTTTTGAACCATTGGATTTTTTGGTTGTTGAACCAATGCTTTAACAACTTGTCACAGATTTAACCCAGAATATTTCTTTAAGAGAAAAAAGTTCACCCGAACTCAACAGATGCCTTCACGAAGGTGATGAAGCTTTCAAAATGAATCCATTTCTGTAAGTTTCAGTGTTGCGCAGGACACATTTCTGCACAGGTAATTTTCAAATATCAGAAGAACTGCAGTCTTATGTTTTGACTGGTTTACTCAAACACAGAGTCTAAGAATTGAGCAATGCTTTCTTTTGCCATCTGCTCCCTAAATTATGCTTCTGTGCTCCAGAACTATGAGGCATTTTTCGATGCCCGTGAAGACAATGCTGTGTATGCGTTTCTTGGCTTGACTGCGCCCCCAGGTTCAAAGGTAGGCGTTCTGACAGACAAAAGGGTCCTTATGCCCTCCTCATGTGTACGGTATGTGTCCTCTTTTAGGAATGTTTGAGTGCTAATGTTTAGCCTTACGGACAGCGTCCCGTCTGATGGCCTTTGCTTCATAGACATGCTCTTCTCTTTCTTCTACTGTACAGAACAGGTTGTCACTGTTAGTTTGAACTAATCTGAAGGCTTTCTGTGTTTCTTCACAGGAAGCAGAAGCCCTATCTAAGCAAAGGCAGATGTAATCTAGAGAACCCGCTCCAGCACATCTGTTGAACTCCTGCACTTTCTGATTTCTAATGTTTTTCTTTTCTTTTTCTTATTGGTTCATACCTTTTTTTTTTCTTTTTTTTTTACACCCATGAAATGATGTGATGAGATGGAATTATTTGTCCACTCAAGAGGCCTTTTCATTAATTCACTGTTAAATGGCTATTCAACTCGAAATTAATTTCTGTAGCCATCCAAATAGACATGAGCAAAGATGTGTCAAGATTTGACAGTTAATTATTTCTCTAATGTTTAAAAAGTTTATACTTGAATGTACTTGATTATTAATGTGGTTCAAGTTACATCCAATTAGTGCCCAAATTGCAATGATAGTTTGCTTTTTTTGTGTGTTTAAATATATTCTTTTAGTGTCTAGTATTTTAAGTAAAATGGATCTTTACTTTTTTTTTTTTTCAAATGATTGATTTATGTGTATATTTCATACTGCATGTTTTGCCTCAAGTATCCTCCATGTCTTAATAGAGTACTTTTAAAACAAGAGAGAAATATAACAGGCCTCCCACTTGTAACACCGCTAGTAATTTTTTCAAATCCTGATCTCATGCTTTCATTACAGTTGTACATATTTTCTTTTTCAAGATAATTGTAACATGTAATAAGAACATTTGATATGAATGTATACTGTAGTGAATCTTTTTAGAGCTACAGTAATTTGGCAATCTCTACCATGGTGAGGCCTTTGTTTACATTATTACATGGCATACTGTATTGTACAGTGCCTGTATTTTATATAACAGTTATCTGCCATCTGTCTCTCTCCATCTGATGCATGCTAATTTCAGTTTTTACTATCACTTTGGTACTAATTTCAGAATCTTAGCTCTAGACATAAAACCCCAAAATCTTCAGCTGTAACAGGCTGTCCAGTGTTTACAACATTGCATCGTGCTTTTATGTGAAGAATTGCACTTGCAGAATCATTCGTTTATCATCATGAAATACCGTAGAAACATTTGTTTTTTCCGATTGCTTACACAAGTTCATTAAACAATTTTCCATTTTGACTGTCATGTGAAACATCTATAATATTGTAGTCATATATTATTCTCTTTTGTCAGAATCAAACTTTGGCCTCAAATGATCATAACAAATACACAGACTACTTTCCTGTCCAGTTAACATCAGTGAGATTAATTCGTAACAATGTGACAAAAACCTCTTATTGGGAATCAGTTATTATTTTACAACTCAATGTCTATTACAGTATACAACATAAATAAAAAAGTGCTGATACAGTAAAAGACATCAATAAGCTTTAGGAAAAACTTCATTTTCATTACACTATACTGTAGACGAAAAGAATAAAAGTTAAAACACCACAGAATATGAACCCGGTATGCAACACAATGCAGTATACTGTGAATTACAGAACAGTAAAATATTTTTTTGAATAAATTCAGCATCCTCTGCACCTGTGGCCCGTATACAGTACTAAAGCAGTTTCTTAATTTTCTGACAAAAGACCTCGTCGTCTGCAAAAATACAGGGCGTAAAAAATGTGTTAAACGTTTTGAGAAATGTGTCTGTTTTAAGAGCTGAATGATTGGTTGAGAAATTGTGCCAACTGAATCAGTGTGTTAGCAATCGAGAAAAACTCATTCAGATCACCCACACACATGATACTGATATCATTGGTTAGTTGTTTGTAAAATCATTAAATATTGTTGTACAATATATGTGATAGATATTTAATGATGGTTATAAATACATCACTGTAAAATAACTAGTAAAGACAATATTACATAATATTACAGTATTGATGAAAACAATCAAATCCAACATAAGTTAAATTTCCTTGAATCAAAGAAAAAAGTAAATTATTATTATTTTGTACTTAAGTACAATACAATGTCAACTGGAGTGTTCCTCACATGACTTACGTTTAAAAGCAAAATTGATAACTGTAATCTGTTGGTTACACATACCTACATCTATTGAAGCTGTATCTACAGAAAATATAGATGTGATTGATTGATTGATTAACCTTTAAGATCAGTTGGATTAAATGATCGACCAATGTATTAAACTGAATGAAAAAAAAGAGATGCAAATAAAATATTTGATAGAATTGCTGTAGTATGAAAGTTACGAATGAATAGTAATATAGATGAACCACTTCTTATCTGCAGTGTAAAGTACTTTGTGACTTTGTACTTACATAATTGACATACATTTGCTCAAATCAAAGTGCATATCTGATTATAGGTTGTTGTGTGATTGAGTTTTTAAAACTCACCATTTGCTTGTGAAAATAGTACCAAAGCGATAAAAAAAAGTAAGACATCAATGTCAGTGAGAATTGAGAATGGTTTTCAGTTTGTTTTCTTTAAAATTGCAGACTAATGAATAGTATTAGTACAGAATACTGCATAGTAAAACTAAATAAAAGGTACAATATATAATATACAAAAATAAAATGTTTTAAACTGTTAACGGATGACTGAATTTTATTACCTGGATGCAATCTCTTATACTCATTTTAACTGAAAGACCGGATAAAATACATTTTGATATTGACTCACTTCAGTTTAATTACACTCCACTATATTCAGTCTGATAGCAAATGACAGAGAAACACAATTAAATGCAATGCGTGCTTGAATGTGAATGTTTCATTTTACAGGGATTTGCTTTTAAAGACTTTTTAAAAAATATTTTTAAAGAAAGGCAAAAATTCTCAAATTTCAGAGCTTTCTGTAGTTCAAAATTAAATAGAAAATTTGCAAGGCACTCAAAACAGTGTGCAAACTTATTGGAAGCAATTGCATAAACCGGCATAACATTCATTTTATTCTTGTGCACACACTAAAACACAGACAGTTCTATTCGTTGGTGGAAGAATGTTAACGTGGGGAACTGCTTGTGTTTCAGTGCGTGCGGATATAATAAAACCATCCGTAACATTTCTCTGCGACTCATTGTCTTGTGCGCTTCAACTCTCGAACTGCAGAACTGCTCCTGATGTAGTCACAATGAAATAATTTGGTGGTATGATGGTCTCACATTATGCTTTGTGTTTAAATGTAAAGCATGAATTAAAATTATTTTAATACTTTTTATGTTGTTATTTTGTCTGAAGTTAAGGTTTCTGAATTTATTTGACAACTTTTTGTGTAACATTTGAGGACTGGTCAGGATCATTTTAATATTTCATAATATTTTAACAGCCCAAGAGGGCTTTTTTTTGGTGCTAAAATTGCTAAAATGCCTCAATTAATAAATAAAATAAATCACACATAATTTTGGGCTGAAAAATTACTCCCCAAAAGATAATTACTGTGTTAGATTGTTAAGCATTGAATTGACATTACAAAATGTTGCTTCAGAAGGAAATATTTTTTTATTTGATTTAACATTTAAATTGAGTTTTTTAGCCGAGCGGTCGTTTGGGTGGCTCTCCAATGTTTCCAAAAAAGATTTCTCTTATACATAAAATAAGTAAGTTTGCCCAGAGAATAATTTATTGAAGGTTTGTAGTGTAGCAGTTCTTCAGCAGCGATGTTAGCATGTCGTCCTTAAAAAACCTTAACCCAAAGTTCTGTGTATATGACAGAACTTTATACATGAAGACAAAAGGAAAACTGTTAGGACCTCCCACAGGAGATTGATCTACACTGCCATCTACTCTGAGCAATGTTGTTGCTTTGTCATTCATCAGTTTCTGTATGGGCCATTTGGTTCACACCTTTACAGACACAGATAGAGTTGATTGCATCTTGAGGCACAGTGACAATGTATATGCAGACACTGTAATTTAACTATTACCATAACTTAAGACGATTACAATGTCCATGATATATATATATTTTTTTTCTAATTTGTCATTTAAGTATATTTACACAGACAGTTTAATGCAGCTGGCATGAATGCATTTACACTGCAATTACAATTGCACTAAGCAGTGGTTCCCAACCCCGTTTCTGAAGGCACATTAGGGTGCGTCTCAATCAGTTCCCTAGCTCCCAAGGGTGTGGACGAATTCGGGAATTGCTTTGAGGGCTCAAGCCCCTGCCCTTTTTCAAAATTAATCAAAAGTGCCCCCCTCATATTTAATGATAATTTTGTGGTCAATAAAACAAAATAGGCTACATTTATTTATAATAAACATGACAATGTGTACAAAACTAAAGTAGCCTAAATTCACGTTTATTTTTACATATCTGTCAGTCTCATAGACATAATAAATACATGTTACATGTGTTTATTATGTCTATGGTCAGTCTGAGGTGTCGTTAGACTCGTTACCATAACGCATTGCTATGGGTTGCGTCAGCGTCACTTTCGTGTGTGTTGCTTCGGACTTGACTTAAGGGGTGAGTGCAGAGCCTGCCAGAATAGCATCTGCCTATAAAATACACTCGATTTTGCCATGGATTCAGGTTTTACCGACTGAAGCGACGAAGTAGACCAAGTAGTGTGCGCCATAGCACGGCCGTATACGCAATACGCGTTCCCTTATCTCAGGGAACCAAGGTTATGTTAGTAACCGAGTCGTTCCCTTTCGAATGGTCAGTCGTATTGGGTAGCTATACGCTATGGGGAACCAATCTAATCACGCTGTGTTATGATAAGCGCAACGACATGTTCTGATACCCGAGTTGGGATGCTTGCATAAGGGTCCAAAGCAAGTGCTGTGTTGAATTGGCAAAAAGCCCTAATTATGATGGGCCGGCTCACCGAGGAGAAGGCCATGCCACTAGTGGAATGAGCTCTAACGCCTATGGGGCATTGCAGGCCCATAGAGGCGTATGCTAACGCGATAGCATCCACCAGCTATTGGGATAATCTTTGCTTTGTGACCGGAAGCCCTTTGGTGCGACCACCGGGGCTCACAAAGAGCTGCTCCGACTGTCTGTACTGGGCGGAGCACTCAACATATGTCCTCAGAGCCCGGACCGGGCAGAAAGGTGGCGATTCCTCTTCAATGCTCAGCACATCCACCTCCTCAGAGCTGGAGAGCTGAAGCACCGGGCTCTCCTCCTGGGCGGAGGAAAGCGGGTAAAGGCAGAGAAAGGGCGGAATCTGTCTCTAACCCATTTCGAGAGATCAATTTGCAAACCCCACATTCTCAGCTTCCGTCCTGCCTCGGCAGCAGCGGGCCAGAACCGTGAGGAATGCGAATCTGAACACTCTCCTCGAAGAGTGACAGGCGGAAGCAGAGCGTGCGAAGAGGCAGCTGATCACAATGCTCGCAGTCAGCCCCCTCGAAGGCATACAGAGCATGTATCCCCACCCGCGAGGAAACAAGGGCAGGGAGAAGCACACAACTTGAATATTCAATTCAATTCAATTCAAATTTATTTGTATAGCGCTTTTCACAATACATATTGTTTCAAAGCAGCTTTACAGAAAGTGCATATAAGAAATATCTGTTTATTCTCCATTATTTTTTTTAAATGTGTACAGCACAATATAGGGAAATACAACAATAAATAGGACAAACAGTGCTTGCTGAGGCACAGAAGCTAACGCCCGTCATTCCAGATGTGCCTTTATCCTTTCCTGGTCGTGACGTCACCCGTCCATGATGTTCCATCTCGCCATTGGGCTAGTTGACACATTCTTAAGACGCAATCAAGCAGAGGCGTTCCCAAAGCGTCATTGATGCAGCACGAGTTCCCTCAAAAGGGAACATATTTTTGTTCACTGGAAGGAGGCACCTCAACATCACACCCTACCTTTTGAGGTAAAGCAAGAGCATCTACCTGGAGGAAAGGGAGTAAATAAACAAAAAAGGAGATAAAGACAAACCTTTCCACAATTCTAAGGCCGATCAAATAGATTCGTTTTTTTTTTTTTGATTCGCTGTAGTACTATTTCTGTCAGCACCACGATTGACAATTAGCATAGTTAGGATTGACGGTATGGGGGGGGGGGGGGTGCAACTGAGGCCCATAGTCCCCCACAGACCCGCGTCTCTCTGTAGTCAAGGGCGTGGTGAACTGGTGCCTTCTTGCGTCACACCGTACAACAACATTCAATAGGAAAAGCAGTAGCCACCGTTGAACCTGAAGAGGGCAGCACTCAGACGTTCATACACCATAGATTGTAGAATTAAAACACTTTATACCCAAATGTCAAAAAATTTACTCGAATCAATGAACAGCATTAATAAAGCCCCAGTCGTACAGATCATTAACTAAAAAAAGTTGTTTTAGGGTTTAGTTACCCTTTAATTACAGTAATACAGGCTAAAATTGCCACATTAGAAAACACACTTACATTACCTAACTTATGTAATTGAATCCATAATTTTATATATCTAGTGTGTTATCAAAAGGTGTGATGAAATATGACCTTGAGGATGAGGATTTGATGCCAGCCACGAGGATTTGATGCCATCTGTCTCCCTTCTATTGATGTTGGTCTCTCTCTCTCTCTCTCTCTCTCTCTCTCTCTCTCTCTCTCTCCCCCCCCCCCCCCCCCCCCTCTCACACACACACACACACACACACAGACACACACGCAGGCATGCATGCACGCACACACGTTCAGGTGTATTATTAATTGATCAGTCAATTGGATTAAATAATAGACAAATCTATTAAACTGAACGAGAAGAGATGCAAATCAAAAGTTTGATAGTAAGGGCTTACAAAGGCAGTTACTGTGAATGAAATGTTTATATAGGCCTACTGGATGTAACAGTTTTGTACAGTGATAAGGATACTTTGTGATTGTGTATTGTACTAACACAATTGAAAACATTTTTGGTCAGTTGTGATATTACACATTAGATAGTACTAAGAGTTAAAAAAAATCTACACCTTACTTGTGAAAATAGTACCAAAGCGAATAAAATAAAACTGTAACACGTTATTCATGTTAAAATGTCTGCTACAACATTTAGATCATTTATGGAAATTGAAAAAAAAAACTGCTCTAGAATGCTTAATCTTTGTACACTATTAAATGACTATAAAATCTGTATCTATCAATAAATCGACCAATGTGAAATTGAGTTTTTAGAATGTGGACCTGTAGCTCCATATGTTCACCACTAGATGTCCTACCTAGTAGTAATAGTTTACAGTTCTTCATTGGTTTAAGTGGGTTTGGTTTGTCCTTCATGTCTGTCTATTATTCCTCATCGCTCTGTAAAGTATTGTGTGCTTCATAATAAACAATTTTCTTGGTTATTTACTTAGTAACTTTTTTCCCCTCTTTCTTGTGGAAAGTATAGACTACTGTATAAGAGTAGGTTGCCTTACAGTTGTCATATATATGCAATTCTAAACACCTGGATTAGGATTTAGGCTATGGCTGGTGTAATAAACTAATGTTGTTCTGTTTTAGGATTTCCAAGCTCAGAAGCACAGAACGAATAACTGTTATGAATTACAGAGATGAACCCAAGCGCAGACAGGATGCTTAACACACACACTTTATTGTAGGACAAAACCCACGACGGGGCAAAACATAGAAAGGACTAGGAGAGACTAAACTTTGACTAAGACTTGACAGATTACTTGGTGATAAACAAACAGTAGAAACAGGATCAGAACTTTCTCTATACAATACACTCGACAGAATAATCACAAGGAATGATACAGGTAAGGTAACACGCAGGTAAGAATCACAATGAACCAACACAGGACAGCAAACACAAGGGGATGATATAGGGAGACACTAATGACAAGAACAGGTAAAGATTACTAGACAATAATGACAAGACCAGGATAACAAGGGGGGGGGGGGTTACGTAACGAGACAACACAAGCACATAGCCCAGACAAAAGGCCATGTGCTTGTACACAAAACATGAGTCTGTCATGATCCTGCCCCAAGACTTAAATAAGGACAAGAACTAGATGGCAGAATCATGACAATAACATTCTTTTGTGTAGCTTTTTTTGTGCCAATCAGCTCAACATAGCGATCAAGATGAGCCCAGTGATCAACCTTTAATAGGGTTAAATAAGGTAAATATATTTAGAAAGAAACCTTTCTAAACAGCACAGGAAACCTTTTAAAAAGCCCACGAACCATTGTGAATGGTGTAATCTATTTTACTTGTATATTTATATATTTTTGAATATTTTGAAACAAACCAAGCCATTCACTGCCCCCTAGTGCCATTTCATAAACTGTACTAGGAGAACACACTGAGTGGGGTTTGAGACAGAAAGTCTGAGACCAGGCCACTAGTGAATATTAGTCATGATGAATGAATCCATCAGTATTCTGATTTTCAATAGTAACATTATTTAGTTATATACTTTAGAATTGTCTGACTTATACTAAAGGTCCTTGCACACTGAGTCAGAAATTCATATGCGTTTTTGGTAACACTTTATTTTGCAACTAACTCGCATTAGAGTATTAGTAGACTGCTTAAATCTGCTAACTCTTTATTGTGATGGTCCTCCAACAGAAATTCTACTGACTATAAGTATCTTTGCAACTACATGTCAACTTATTCTAAGCCTAACCCTACCAGTGTGCTAATACTCTACTAATACTCTAATGAGAGTTAGTTGGCATGTAGGTGCAACGTTACTTATAGTCAACAGAATGTGTTAAAGGAACCATCAAAATAAAGTGAAACCGCGTTTTTTTGTATTCGTCATCCATTGATTGACACAATATGAGGTTGTATTTATTTTTTAACGTGTGAAAATTTCGGACTCAGTGTGCAAGGACCTTTAGACTAAGTCTCAGAATCACTTATTCTCGCGGAGACAGACCTTTGCTGTTTCTCAATATGCGTTCTTGTCTATACTTGTGTTGTGTACTTGTAAAACAGTCGCTGCCCAAGTACTGTTTCAATTCAAAGTACAGTTCAAATCCCCAAGTGTGTTCTTGATCCGCCGCTTTTATCGAGGATTCATCGAGAGGTGACTTGTGCGGGCTTGAGAGAGCCAGGTATCCCAGAATGCATCTTGCACTAACCAGCAAGCGTCAATAGCAGAGAAGAAAATCTGCGTAATTTCAAATTGGATGAATGCAGGTAAAGTGGGCCGCTTTTTGTTAACTAGATGCCTAGATGTTTTTTTCTTTTCTTTTCTTTATTACTTTTGTTAACTTTAAAGTGTGTTATAAATATAATATTTCAATTTGAATACAGAAGATATAATGTGTTATTTGCAAGGTGTATACCGATAAACATTTTGAGATCATGCACTCCAGACAAATTACTTTTCTGGTAAAGTGGAGCCTAAAGACCTAAAGCCATAGCTGATTTATCAAAAATGATCCTGTATCTTAATAAAATAAAAACACATGATTATCAAACAAACATATTCCACAACATATTTAACAAACCCAAAAGCATATAGCCTAGGCTATGAGTAAAATTCAGAAGTTCACTCAATGCATGTGTAAAATTCTAAACAACTGATAGAATATGTTGTGTTGACATTAAATTGGATAAAATCTGAAAATCAGAATATTCAGAAATCAGAATATAGATGAAAATGAACTCTACAACATATAAAAAATGGGACCACAACACATACAACACATTTTCAATACTGCACACATAATAAATAAACTACAGCTAGTCCAAAGCAGCTGGAGTTCTTACTAACCAGGAAGTATGACCATATTAGCCCGGTTCTGTCAACACTGCATTGGCTCCCTATTAAACATCGTATACATTTTTAAATATTGCTGATTATTTACAAAGCACTAAATGGTTTAGCTCTGCAGTACTTGAGCGAGCTCTTAACGCATTATAGTCCTTCACGTCTATTGCGATCTCAAAATGAGATATTTTTCCTATTTAGCACCAAAACTCTGGAACAGTCTTACTAGCATTGTTCGAGAAGCAGACACACTCTGTCAGTTTAAATCTAGACTAAAAACACATCTCTTTAACCTGGCAAACACATAACACATTATAAACTTTAAAAATCCGGCAGATTAGGTCAGCCGGAACCGGGAACACTTCCCATAAATCCTAATGTACTCTGTTTATCCTGAGGTTTACCGCAGTCCACCGGATCCAGGCCGTATCCAGATCTGATGAAGGACCTGCACCTGGACACGACTACAATGCAGTCCTGAAGTGTCAACTAGTCCCTTCCCTGTGAAGGGCTCCTTCCCTTCCCTTCACCTCCGTACAGATAAAACGTTGTCAAAATTATTTCAGTTCACATGGATACGCGGAAGCAACAAAAAAAATCTGTATTATGAATTTTTAAGGCCAGACAAGTAATTTGTTGAGGTAAATTTGTAAAGAAAGACTACACGCCTACGCATATAAATATTCAAATGCACATACCTATAGACTAAACACGTAATACGCTGTATTGTGCACGCTGTCAGCGTTTTCGCAGATTCACGTTTTTGAGGCTTACGCAGAGATGATAATGTTTTTCAAAACTTTTCAATTCTTGCACCTTGGAACCTGTTTCAAGATTTGCGTTCTCGAGCTACCAGGCACTGTTGTTGTGCAGATGAGCGGGTTTTATTTTTCAGATGTTTGGTTTTATTTTATGGTTTGGGTTATTTTGTTATATCTGTATAGAAGTTTGTCTTGACCAATATGATTTGGGCCGTAGTGGCCGTGTGGTGTAATTATCTCGCAGTGTGCAGTGTCCACCTAACCATCACCCTTTGAAGTATTTTGGGGTCCTCAATGCCGACGAGGTAGGGCGGGTTATCTGTGCACCAACAGATTTGGTCAACCATCATATTTGTGTCTGATGTGATGATTTTGTCTTTGTACCGCACCCACTAATTTCTCTTGTGTTTCTTTTGGTTCGAGTCAAGGCTGAGTGCGCCGAGGGGGAGTTTATTCACTTGGGTGAAACACATTTGCTGTGAGTGTGGAGCACCAGGGTTCGCACTCTTCTTCCCATTTTTGGAAAGTGGTTGAGAGCACAATTTCTTACAGCTCGGTTGCCACCCCTAAGGTAAGCTTTAGCCTTGTAGTTTCTATTCTTTTTGTTATTAATTCTTTTTTTGTTTGTTTTTATTTGGTGGGAACGGTATAGTATTTTCCTTTTTTTTGTGATGTCTGGTTTGATGTGATTCAGTGTTTGAATCAGGTGTGTCTGGAGGAATGTTCTTTTAATATTGTGATATTCTTATTATTGTTATAATAAACATGCCAGTGATTTATACCATGATTAAATTATGCCAGTAGAATGTTTTTCCTAAACAAATCAAATTATTAATTTGTTTATTGTATGAAGTGACTCTGTCTTTTCACTGCACCACCGAACCTGTGTTCCTTTCCTATTTCCTTTGCAATTCCCAAGGTGGCGTAGTCAGTGCTATCTGGAGTAAATGATACTTAAAAAGGCTCGGCCGGTCACATTTGCAACGGAAGTGAATCAATCAAAACTTTAGCTGGACAATAACTTTATTCTAGAGCAGCTGTAAAGCCAAAACGATCACTGTTACTTTAATTATCACTGGAAAGCTGCTTTGAAACAATCTATATGGTTAAAAGCGCTATACGTAAATGAAGTTGACTTGACTTGACATGACATGCAACAACAAATAGACTAACAAAAATTCAATAAGAGGAACATTTAAAATCTGTTTTCTCTAAACACTTTAAATTAACTTAAATTGTGTCCATAATTCATAATTTAAAGCGTTATATTCTGCATCTACATTTTGCTCTTCTCATCCTTTATTCACTCCACTGATTGAACTTATTGTTTCGTCTTATTGTTTGCTCTTTCTTTATTTTCTTCCATCTCTGACTTAACAATTTCCTAATGGCACACTAATGTTTTATAAAAAAAAAAGTAGATTATACATGTCAACTAAAACATAACAAGTAAATGTTCATATATTTAATGAACTTGAGTATAATTACTGAAGTTTAAAGGTCGCCGACTTTACCTGAATCCCACTGGTCCACTTTACCTAACACATTCAGCCAAAGTGGGCCAGGAACATTTAAACACCTTACAAGAAAATTAACACATTTTAAACATTTTATTCCCTGTTAATTATAGTAACAAACAAAACAGGAACTTGTCACAATAATATTTGTTTAGTGAGCAACCTTATAATTTAGAAAACAATATCTCATGTCAGAGGGTTTTCTACCTGTCACCATGAGGGTGTCCTCCTGACGAAATGGGGTTTCGCTTAGAAAGCCAATCAACTTTGAGTATTACAAAACGAGCCAATGGCAAAGAAATACCATGGGTCTGCGGAATTTGCATGGCGCAACTCCGCCCCACCTCGTGGGTTTAAAAGGAGGACGCCGGCAACATGAAGATATGTTTCTCCGCTGAGGAGCCAAGACTGAAATCTGGCAGTCCCCGCGGTACAGCGGAAGTGGCAGGAAGACGTAACGTCTCCGTTCCCTTCTCAGGGAACGAGGGTTACATACGTAACCGAGACGTTCCCTTTCGTAGTCACTTCGAGTTACATCAAATGATGACGAAATGAGGTTACCAGTCTAATCACGCCAACTTCTCGGCTGTCTTCCAGTACCCTATGTAAGTCTGAGATCCCTGTCGTTAGACTAGCACGGATGAAGGACTCCTACTTAACACAGGAATACCATATCTCAGTGGAAATATGCAATCAGTGCCAGCCCGAAGGGGGTCGACTTAAGAATACACATTTGACCCGAAGGGATGCATATGGAAAAACACTGGGGTGTCCAGCTCGCAGGGTGGAATATTTCAACCCCAGGGGTGGCAAGGTGGCTTGCCAAGGGAAAGACACATGCTCAGAGAGGCTTACAGTGGAAATACACATGTGGGGGTCACCCAGAGGGGGGACCATGTACACAGAGGCACCTAGCCAACGCGCAGGCAATGGACACTGGCGTCGACATCAGCAGTGCTGGAGGAACTCAGGGCTTGTCGGAGAAGCTCACCAGAGGAAATATCGCACATATCCAGTCCGTGGAGTGGAATGGCGAGCAAGCGAAGCACCCTGGTCCTAGTACTGGCTGGTTGAAGCGAGTACACGAGAGGACACAGAATGTGTTGGGTGTTGCCCAGCCTGCAGCTCTGCAGATGTCTGTTAGTGAGGCGCCATGCGCTAGAGCCCAAGAGGGAGCCACACTCCGGGTGGAGTGGGCTGTCACACCAAGGGGGCACAGTCGACCTTGCTGCTGGTATGCCAAAGCAATGGCGTCCACTATCCAGTGAGACAACCTTTGCTTGGAGAGAGCCTTTCCCTTCAGCTTCCCACCATAACAGACAAAGAGCTGGACTGAGATCCTGAAACACTGTGTTCTGTCTACATAGGCATGGAGAGCGCGTACTGGACAGAGCAGTGCCAAGGCTGGGTCTGCCTCCTCCAGGGGCAGCGCTTGCAGGTTCACCACCTGGTGGGAACCTTGGGCATATATCCAGGCCGGGGTCTCAGGAACACGTGAGAGTAGGCCGGCCCGAATTCCAGGCACGCTTCATCAACGGAGAATGCGTGCAGGTCCCCTACCCTCTTGACGGAGGCCAATGCAACCAGGAGCACTGTCTTCATTGACAGGAACTTAAGCTCCACTGATTGCAGAGGCTCAAAAGGAGCACTCTGCAGGGCAGTTAAAACCACTGAGAGGTCCCAAGAGGGAATGATAGGAGGACGAGGAGAATTTAGTCTCCTCGCTCCTCTCAGGAACCTGACGATCAGGAGGTCCTTCCTCAGAGGAATTGGCCAGGGAGGTGCTGTCGCGAGGAGTACAAGTTCGGAGAACCAGGTCCGGGTGGGCCAGTGAGGCGCGAATGAACTGCTCCTCTTCCTCCCTGATCTTGCACAGGGTTTGTGCAAGAAGGCTCACTGGGGGAAACGCATAATTGCGGAGGCCCCGCGGCCAGCTGTGCGCCAGTGTGTCCGTGCCGAGCGTGCCCTCAGTCAGGGAGTAATACAGGGCGCAATGGGCAGAGTCGTGGGAGGCAAACAGGTCTACCTGTGCGTCCCTGAACTGGTCCCAAATCAGCTGAACCGACTGGGGATGGAGTCGCCAATCTCCAGGGAGGGGCTGAAGGCTGCACAGTTCAGGGCTCCGGGGATATAAATGGCTCAAAGCGACCTCAGATGCTTCTGACTCCATAAGAGGAGGTGGCGGGCGAGTTGCGACATACGGCGAGAGCGTAGACCACATTGACGGTTGATGCACGCTACTGTGGCGGTATTGTCTGATCAGACTAGTACGTGTTGACCCTTGAGCAGCACAAGAAAAAGGTGCAGAGTAAGGCGTACTGCCAGCAACTCGAGGCAATTGAAATGCCAGAGGAGCGGCAGCATGTCCATTGCACATGGCCATTGCACATCTGTTGAGACAACAACATGCCTGGAAACTCATTCCAAGGGCACTCCGGCCCGTAGAAAACTGAGGTTCGACCACAGGGCGAAGGTCTGACGGCAGGTCGGAGTAACTGGTACTCGGATGGTGCCGTGTTACCATGCCTACCTCGAGACACTCATATTGCTTCATATGAGCAGTCTCATATGAAGCAATCCGAGCGGCGTTGCCGCGGCTGCAGATGCCATATGCCCCAGGAGCCTCTGAAATAACTTCAGTGGAACTGCACTCTTGCCCTCGAACTGTCTCAGGCAAGTCAGCAGTGACTACGCGCGCTCGCTCGTATGCTGCGCGGACATGGCGACCGAGTCGATTTCCATACCGAGAAAAGAGATCCTCTGCACGGGGCAGAGTTTGCTCTTCTCCCAGTTGACCCGAAGGCCCAGACGAACTAGGTGCCTGAGCACAAGGTCCCTGTGTTCATAGACCTGGTCTCAAGAGTGAGCTAGAATCAGCCAGTCGGCGAGATAGTTCAGGACGCGAACCCCGTGTTCCTGTAGAGGAACAAGGGCTGCCTTGACGACCTTCGTGAAGACGCGAGGGGACAGAGCTAACCCGAATGGGAGAACCGTGTACTGGTATACCTGCCCCGCGAAAGCAAACTGCAGGAACGGTCTGTGTCGAGGGAGAATGGAGACATGGAAGTAGGCGTCCTTCAGGTCGATCGCTACAAACCAATCCTGCGACCATACACACTTGAAGATGTGTTTGGCCGTGAGCATCTTGAACGGCAGCCTGTGAAGGGAGCGGTTCAAGACGCGCATATCCAGGATTTGGTGGTAACCCACCGGATTTCTTCGGGAAAATGAAGTAAGGGCTGTAGAACCCGGACCTCATTTTGGCTGGAGCGACAGTTTTGATCGCACCCTTCGCCAGTAGGGTAGCAACCTCTGCTCTCATGATAGGGGCATTGCCACCGACCATAGTGGAGCGGACTCCCCTGAAGCGGGGAGGAGACCGCGTGAACTGAATCGCATAGCCGAGCCTGATGGTTCGTGTGAGCCAGGAGGCTTGGGAAGATCTAACCAGGCTCCCAAGAATTGTGCCAGGGGGGTCATGCGAACCACAGACATCTCTGCGGTGGTGCAGCAAAGCGGAATGACCGGCCTAGATGTGGACGGCATGGCGGCCCGGTGTGGGGGCACCGCGACCTGACAGAGGAGGCCAGGGAAGGATGAGCGTTCCGCGGGGGCCTGCTCTGCCAGGGGTCTGGCGACAGAGGGGGTGAGAGTGGTGCGGCCCTGGAGCGGCGCACACTGTCATCCGAGAACTCTGTGTGCTCAGGGATAGGGTTATCAGTTCTTTCTTTAACCACATTAGGGTGCTGCCCACCCGGGGATGAGCAGCGGAGAGTGGAGAACAAAGGATTCGGGGAAGGAGTGGTCCTGCTACCATCTCCTGAGAAGAACTGACGACCATGCCTGAGCAGCCCGTCTCAGGAGCGCCGCTTAGCCCGGCGCTTAGCGGGAGGCAGGGCTGGAGGGGGCTGTGCCGCCTTCTTCCAGCTTCCTCCACGACCGGCCAGGTTAAGGCTGCTGCTTGGGCGGGGGGGAGGGGCGGGAGCCGCAGGAGGGTGCTCTTGGCGGACGGCAGGGTGGAGGCAGCAGTGGGCCGTCGGGGCAGAATATGCTTAATCGCCTCAGTCTGTTTCTGGGCGGTTGAGAACTGTTGGGCAAAATCTTCAACCGCACCACCGAAGAGGCCGGCCTGGGATATGGGGGTGTCGAGCAGCCGGGGGGGACCCCAGTGTACCCATGGGCAGCGGCCCCATCGAGCGGAGGAAAGGCGGATGAGATCAGCGAGCGATCGCGGGAAGACATGAGGGTCTTCCAGGATTTCGAGATCTCATCATTCACGTCCGGGAAGAAAGGTATTGGGGGGGACGAGGGTCGGCAGCCGCACCCAAAAAACAATCGTCCAGCCGCGAGCGCTCGGGACAGTGTGGAGGATTCCACTCTAAACCGATGCTCGCGTCTGCCCGGGAAAGCATGGCCGTCATCTCAGGATCTGACTCGGCAAACGCCGTATGCACACCCAAAGGTGGCAGCGCTGACGAGTCTTCACTTCCTGACGAATCTTGCCCGCCCTGTGATGCTGCAATAGACATCACATCTTCCTCTGTAGCGCCAAAGGAAACACGCGGGGCATCCGAGGATAGACCCGCGGGAATCCCATGAACACTAACGGGCACCGTCACTGAAGAGGGGGGTGTGGGCCGCGGACAAATAGTCAGTGCCTTGTTCCACACCGTCACCCTCAGGTCACCCTGGCCACCAGCCGAAGTAGTACCTCTCGTGGAGATATTAGATCGGGGTGTGGATGAGGGGACTCTCACTCTTGCGAGATCACTGAGTTTCGACCGTAGTGACGTGATGGTCATGTTCCCACAGAGAGAATATGAGTCATCCACGAGCGCTGCTCTAGCGTGATCAATGCCCAAAGACACAGAACAGCGATCGTGCCCATCAGAGTCAGAAATGAGTCTACCGCAACCAGAAGTGCACGGGCAAGGCATCTTTAAAAAGACGTGCCGCGTGCAAAGCTCTTTTGTGAGAGGGAAACTCCGTGGATGTTGAAGCACCCAGGGAGAAACACACTCACTGGCAAACCACTGCACAGATTAGCAGGAAGTGTGCACTCGCTGGAGATCGCCGTCACACCAACACCGGAGAGTCGCTCGTCTCGTAGCTAATAGTTGATCAGAGATGGCTTGTGGAGTGAAGAAATAAACTTGGCTCCGAAGCGAAAACAAATCTGCATGTTGCCGGCGTCCTCCTTTTATACCCACGAGGTGGGGTGGAGTTGCGCCATGCAAACTCCGCAGACCCATGGCATTTCTTTGCCATTGGCTCGTTTTGTAATACTCAAAGTTGATATGCTTTCTAAGCGAAACCCCATTTTGTCGTCATTCGACGTAACTCGAAGTGACTACGAAAGGGAACTATTTTATAATTTAAAGAAATAGTGTCTCTTTAATTAAAGACCGTTGTAATGCTCTGAAAGTGTTAATCCATTGAGCACAGTACAAATAAACTTAAATGGCCCACGTAACCTGCATTCACCCTAATACTGTTATTGTGTCACAAAATGTAGTTTAACATTCATCTGCTTCGCCCTGGTCGCCCGATGGGTCGTCTGCTTCGCCCTGGTCGCGCGATGGGTTGTCTGCTTCGCCCTGGTCGTCCGATGGATCTTCTGCTTCGCCCTGGTCGCCCAATGGGTCGTCTGCTTCGCCCTGGCAACCCGATGGACTGTCTGCTTCGCCCTGGCCGCCGGCTAAACCGTCACCCCCTGTTGCTTTTCCCCTTCATGGACCTGGCCCCCCATCCCTCCCCCAGATTATCCACCATTCCACCTCCCTCCTGGACTCTTGTTTTGTCTTGTTGTGTAGTTGTGTCTTGGAGCGTCTGCTAGCCGCTCCGTAGAGGGGGGTTATGTAACAGTATGGGTTTGTGTTTCCCTGGTTCACCACTAGAGATCATCTTCCACTAGAGGTGTCCTTCACTCAGACTACATTTCCCATCATCCTGTTTGTCACTCATTGATTATCACACTCAGCTGTTTCCCGTCACCTTGTCAGTGTCTGTGTATATATACCCTGTCTGTTTCAGTGTTTGTCACTGAGTCCTTGTTTAATGTCCCCACACTTCGGATCTCGTTTTGTGTTTTCTGGTCTGTGTATGTTCTTGTCTTTTGGATTGCTTACATGGTATTTGACCCCTGCCTGGACTGATCGTGAGTACGGATTACCCAATAAATACTTCTGCAATTGGATCTATTGTCTCTCTCGTGTGTGAGTCGTGACAGTTTCGGAACAAACTCGCTTATGGTTCCAATAAGCGCCATAATTTGAACAAAATATTATCTCGTCACCAATTTTTCTCTGTTGTATCTATTCAAAAAAACACACGTAAGATGCCATGTCTGTCTTTTAGCAACAACTTTTTTCTTTACTTCCACAAACTGTTACTACTGCACTACTGCTTTGGAATCTCAATAATAGTGTAACATCTTCACATTTTAAAAGATCACTGATCCACAAGATCAGGGCTGATTCTGAGTGTGAAGATGATGCTGAGCTGGAAGTCTTCAAAGGACCCTAAGTTCGTTCCAGGCTGCGGCTTTGTCTTTCCAATCACCACTGGTTCTCTCTCATCAAGACAACATCAGCAATGATTCAACAAAAATTGTTTTGGCTGTACAGCAGCTTTAGAAGAAAGTTATTGTCCAGCTTAAATAAGTTTTTGATTGATTCATTTCCGTTGTAAAAAAATCATTAGTTATTAACTTAGGGGACGCTTACACGACACCGTTTTCAACTGAAAACAGAAATCTTTAAATGCATTTTGGTGGCCTGAGAATAGAATAGGTTTCAAAGTGTTTGAAAGTGAGTTTTTGAAAACGAGTTTTGAAAACGAAATGCCCCGCAACTTTTTAAGATTTAATGAATCGGGTTGAAGGGTTGAGTGGTGTAATTAGATGATGTTGTCATCTTTAGCCACACTTGGAAGACCACTTGAATTCACGAAAGTCATGGTTACTTATCTTGGGAAGGAGGTTGGTCAAGGTAAAGTGCATCACGCCCATGCTAAGGTGGATGCGATAGATAAGTACCACATTCCCACCACCAAAAGTGGGTTGATGAGATTTCTGGGCAAGTTGGATTTTATTAGCCTGACAAGCCAGACCCACATCAAGATGTTGGGTCTGGGAACACACCATTGGCAGGGCTCAATCCGAGGGGCGGGATAAATGGTTGTCTTTCAAATTCCCTCTGCAAGCAATAGGATAGCGCTACAACCAACCAGTGCAAAGAAGAAGGTGACGTAGTCGGAGCGACAGATTTCAGTGTTGTTCTTTGTTCTTTTCTCAAAGAAAAGCTTAACTCCAAGTCTTCCAGATTCGATTTGAAAGACCGCTGTTCGCCAGCAGCATCTTCTTTGTTTTCAAGTAGCAGGGAATTCACACGGAACCGTTGCAACTCTGCCGTCATTATGTTAAGACTCTATACACGATGTGATTGGCCTGACTAGAGTTTGGTTTTTCCAGCTTGCAAGCCAATGGAGAGTTGCTAGACGACACTGGCTGCAAAATAAAATTGGCAGCCGCTAGGGTGCGTCTAGATTTCTAGGCTAGGATTTTATTGTAGTTTTTGTAGAGTATTAAAGTTTCACCGTCCCACAGGTGGGACGTTTGCCACTATATGTTTAAAACAATAATATCTTAGTAAAAACCTAAAGTAATATTGACAAACTATATATCATTTGAAAGCTTACAATTTCGAGTTTTCATATTTGGTGGCTGTTTTCTAAAATAAATTACAGAGGAGCAGTAATTTATCAATTTGCAACAATAATATTTCATATTCATTAGGAGTATTTAGGCCTTTATTTTGAAATGGCAATAAAAATGAAAAATCATGAAAGATTGGTAGAAACCATGTCAAGAGTTCAAATTCCATTCCAACACCAATTCCATTTTATGAGGAAAAAAAGGTCTGAAAATGTTTTAAATATAAAGAAAAATTTATGGATTCTCGATTTGTGATGCGGCTGTGAGCTATAACGCACATACTGTATGTGGTCTTTTTATGCATTTATTAGAGGTTAAATTCAAATCAAATACTGCCAAACCACCCATACTACTTCTGAATAGGATGTCTACTTCATAGATTGTATGAACATTATGGAAATACATGGTTCAGATCACTCAAAACATATGAAAATGGAGGCGCCCTATTATGGGCAGTAATGGAGTCTGGTGTTCACCTAGTGAAAAAGTTGGGTACTGCGCCTGAATAAAATGTTACTGAAAGCTCATATTTTGAGATATCAACCTAAAATTTGGAACACAAGTTGTTCAGATTTTTGGCTTTAATTTTCTTGCAGTTTTAGAGTAAAATAGATTTTGTAATATATATATTTTATATAAAATATTAATAATTATATTTTTTATTGCACAATTTCATAAACTCAAACTAATTTAACTCAGAAAGTCTAATAGTCTAACCACCAGTTTCACAGACAAGGCTTAAAGGTGCCCTGTGTAATATTTAGGAGGATCTGTTGACAGAAATGCAATATCATATACATGACTATGTTTTCAGTGGTGTATAAATACTTACATAATGAACCGTTATGTTTTTATTACCTTAGAATAAGCCATTTCTATCTAAATACACCGTATTTAGAAAATTACATTGAAATTACATTGAAAATCCCATTACATTGAAACGCACTGACATGTTTCTACTACAGTAGCCCTAAATGGACAAATGCATTTTGTCACTATGTTGTTTTTTGTGCATAGAAGATGCAAAGTCAGCAAATAAAACACTGACACAATGATGAACAAGTAACAATAATATTCGCAATACCATATCATTTTACTGAATAATTAATTAAACCTAATTTCTAAGTGTGGCTAGGAGGCCAGTGCAACAGAACTCGGTCCACCTGTTCTTCCCTCTATAAAGCTTTATTTTTGTTGAGTGAGTATTCCATCGGCTGTTTTTGTTTGATTTTTGGTTTTGTTTGGTCTTAGTTTAAGTTGTTTTTCAAGTTTGTTTTTTCATTGAGCTTGTTTGCATATTTCATGTGTATTTTAGTCTTTTTCAGTTACTTATTTAAAAAAAAAATTGGTACTTTTAATTATTATTTATCCTCTGTCTTTTTTCTTTTCAGCACTTTGCATAATTACTTGTTTATAATATGAGCTATAAATATAAATAGAACTGTTATAATGTGATACTTGACATAACCATAACATGTTATGGTTGTTAAACATGCCAGGTATTCACATTTGTTCTTGCTGCAGGAAGAAAAATTGCATTGGATTATGCATCATCATCCTGCACATGCTAAACATATCTTAATATATTACAATTAAAAAGTAAATGCACACTGTTAGGAGGGCCATTTTATATCCACACGGGTTGGAGTTTTGCATGATATCTCTTAAAACAAAAACAACAACAACTGTTGCTTATCGTACTGGGACTAGGAGTTACTTAAGTCCTCCTCTGAGATCCTATTGGTGCCTGTAAATTTGAGAACAAGAGCATCTCCTTTCCCATAGGCAAATGAAGAGTTGTACTATATAGTCTTTAAAGGATGAGAAATAAAGAGGTGAAATGTGAACTCCAACGCGCTTAGAGGACAGCGAACAAGAGAGAGGAGAGAATGATGTGATCTATCGATAACAACTGACGATGCTGCTGACAGACTGAGGCTGAAAGGTTCTCTTGTCATTTTGCTCTTGTCAGAATGCAGGGAATCAGCACGCGCGCACAAGCGATTTCTGTGGATGGTTTAGGAACAAGTTGCAAGAAGATGAAGGTGGAAAATAAGAAGAATGAGAAATTGCAGTATGTCTTGGAATATGACAGAGATACACCGAGAGGAACTTTCATCGACCCACAGGGTTAGTGGATCATTTGTGAAGGAGGGGAAAACATTTTAGCATTGTTTGACAGTTGTTTTACTTATTTGTATTACCATTTGTGTAATGTTGTTTTGATGACTTGTGAAGATCAGCGAAGAAAAAACAACACGGAGAAAAAAAGCGTGGAACTAAGAAAACCTGCAGGGACCGAATCTGAAGCTGCGAGAGAAGTTCGGGTAGATCTTCAGGGATCTGACCTGTGGAAGAAATTTCACGAGATCGGCACTGAGATGATCATCACAAAAGTTGGGAGGTAGATGGCAATATAGGCCCATTATAGTTCTAATATCAATGGCATATTAACCTGGCAGCCAATCAGTATATTACGGCGACAGCTATTACAGCAAAAAGAGCTTGTGACCAATTAGAACCAAACGGTTTCACCCTGGTTTTAATCTTATGTTTTGGTCCTGTAAAACAGGGTCACACACCTTTAAAAAAAAAAAAAAAGAAAGGCAAGTAAAACATACAACTTTGAAATCTTGATAGCGTGTAGGGGTAAGTGGTTAGATTAGACTATTTAATACGTATTATGTTAATATTAGTATAGTTAGGGCAGGAATAGGCTACACACATACAACTTTTAAAAATCTGAACAGTTTTTTAATCACTAGGCATCGTAGACTTGCCGACTTTGTGGTTACAGAGAAAAACTGGGCATCATACATGGCTGAGGTTCACACACCACACTATCAAGTTACACAATATATCCAAGCAAAGAGGTATGTGTTTCTGTGTGAGTTTATTGTGTAAAATGACTTGACAGTCTGGCAGTGTGTTATCCTCATGTTTAGTGTATGATGAAGTCTGACTATTTAGAAAATCAGCAAGCATATTAGGCCTAGTCTTGTAAAATCTGTTCAGATTTTAAAAGTCATGTAGTGTATTCCAGTCTACGGAGCTCCTAAGGGACATGGTGGTGGAAAAAGAATGTGAGATGGAAAGAAAAATAATAAGTCAATGCTTCGGCATTCTCTCGCTCAATGTTTACGTTCCCTCGATAAACTTTGCGTTCTCTCGCCAAAACTTTTGTGTTCTTTTCGAGTGAACGCAAAGTTTATTGGGGGAATGCAAACATTGAGTGAATGCAATGCAAAGCGAATGCAAACTTTCTCGATTTAACCCAAAACATTCATGAGTTCACATCTACATATAATTATTAAGGTAAAGGTTATGCGTACTTGGCGTGCTGTCCGGGTGGAGGGCTCCGAGCTCGGAATTTCTGCCCGAACCCACGGCAAGAGTACTCCCCCCGGCAAGAGTAGATGGAACTAGAGATGGAACTAAAAGAGAGGAGATGGGGTGGAGGTGGGATACTGATAAACTGTCAAAAAACAAAGGTGGGTTTGCTGTTATTTATCTTGTCCTGAGTTGATTAATGATTGATCTCCACTTGTGCTGTTTGGGTTAATTATCTGCACCTGCTCCTCCCGAACCTTGTTAATAAAACATCATTTTGCGAGAGAATGCAAAAGCATTTCCAAATAATTTTTATACCATTTCATTTTTCTTCACCTCGTTCCTTTAAGGGCTCCATACGAGTCTTTTGGTGGCCAATGACTGCATAAACTCATAGTCTGAAGTTAAATAAATGTGTGCTCCTCATACACCACGTAATTTTATGTGAAATCTGTCAACTCCTTACCAAAAAAAAATCTACAAACTGTCTGTCTTTCAGCTTCTAGAGTCAACTTATCCAGAATGCAAATAGGGGCAAAAGTTGTGTAGTTTGTGTAGCCTTTATTTTGACCTACATTAACTATATATTTGCAAACTGTATTAGACTATTCAATATTTTTATCTGTAACTAGCCAAACAGTTGTAATGATTTTACAATGTCAGTGTTGATTGTGTATCTGTAATCTACTCAGGAGAATGTTTCCCTCTGTCCGTGTCAATGTGCACAATCTGGATCCCTTGCAGCAATACTCCATTGCCATGGACATCATGCCTGTGGACTCAAAAAGATACAGGTATACTGTGGTCTGTCCTGCAGTCTGAAATGATGCATTAAAAAACAAAACATGAAGGTCAAGATAACAAATGAAAAAGACGTGAAGGGTAAAAGATTGATACAGATGATATAGATAAGGTGTATCCTGAATTATTAAATTTTATACACCTGCTTCAAATGATTAAATCATGTATTGATTAGAAGGAATAATACTTCAAATAAATCCAAGCTATTGTTATTATCTTCTATGTTAGGTATGTGTACCACAGCTCTCAGTGGATGGTGGCTGGAAACACCGATCATTCATGCTTCTCCCCTCATCTGTATGTCCACCCGGACTCACCGTGTTCAGGAGAGAACTGGATGAGACAGGGGATTAGCTTTGATCGTCTCAAACTCACCAACAATGAGATGGATGACAAAGGCCATGTGAGTTCCCTTTCTTTCACAAACTAGCCTAACTCTACACTACAACATAAATCAACTGACAATTGCCCTTAAATAAATACAAAATGTGTCCAATGTCATTTGAAATTCAGATAATCCTGAAGTCCATGCACAAGTACAAGCCACGCATACACGTTATTCTGCATAGTCCTCTTGAATGCGTGTCCCAGACTCTACTATCACTGCCAGCGGAGGGTGTGTACACCTTCTGCTTCCCTGAGACTCAGTTCACCACTGTCACAGCCTACCAAAACCAACAGGTAACTTATCTCAACAGTTGTATTCAGTTCTATTTATCTTGGATTAATATAAATTGAGAGCAGAATGTGGAAATGTAGGAAAGTCGAGTCCAAAAGTCTTGGATTACACTGAAATTTGAGTTATTTGGTTTTTTTTCAGGATTCTATGATGTATAAAAAGTCTATATAGTTATAAATATAACTTTTTGTAATATTTCTTGATTTCATAAATGTCTTTACTGTCTTTTTTATGTGCCTTTGCTAAATAAAAGTACTAATTTCTTTATTTTTTCATTTTAAATTTTACTTAACCCAAACGTTTGAATTGGTAGTGTATCATGATTTAAAAAAAATAATAATTAATTAAGCCGTTAAAACTGTCTTCAACATTGATAATAATAAGAAAGTATCTTAGAATGATTTCTTAAAGATCACGCGACTTGAAGACTGAAGACTGAAGTAATGGCTGCAGAAAATTCAGCTTTGACATTACAGGAATAAATTACATTTTAAAATATATTACAACAGAAACCAGTTCATTTAAATTGTTATTATATTTCACAGCATTACTATTTTATTGTATTTTTGATCAAATAAATGCAGCCCTGGTGAGATAAAGAGACTACTTTTATGACTAGTTTGCAAACTTTTGACCGGTAAATTCGCCACCAAGTCACCAAAACGCGAAATAGTTACACATTGCCATGAGTTTGTTGAATCAACAGATTTCTATTATCCATATACAAGAGTTGTAAAAATCTGACATTCATTTATTGTTAGCAGACCATACTCTACCCTTTTTTTATTGAGCTATTGTATTTTCTATTCCCTATCCTAAACCTAACTCTTTCAGAAGCTATTGAGCAGTTTTAGATTTTAATTAAATCAGTATGTATGTTTATTAGCCTGTTTTTACTTGTGGGGACTGTTGAATGTAGTTGACTTAAAGTTTTACTATCCTTGTGGGTGCATTAGGTTAAACACATAGCAAAAACCTCACCCATATTATAATTAGAATGATACCAATAATGTATTGCTACAAACACAAGTTCTATGTTTTGCTTTGCATTCTTTTACACATTCCATTCTACAAATACTAAAAACCCTGGAACCTGTAATGCTATGTAAAATCATTCTGATTGAAGCACATTATATTAAAACAAAATGTTCCCAGATGCACCTGTGAATCAGCAGGACAGTAGACCTGAAATTACACATATTATTTATATTTTAGTGACTGATTTCAATTGGGTTTACTTGTGAAGCACTGTAAAAAGAATGGTCTATAAATATATATATATATATCTGCCTTTGTTGCTAAAGTGACTGATTGTGTGTTTTTTTTTTTTCTGGTACCTTTTAAGATAACAAAACTGAAGATTGACAGGAATCCTTTTGCCAAGGGCTTCAGGGAACGAAATGGGTAATGATGTTATTATTTGTAAACTATTGATACCACATACAGTGCACAGCATAAATGAGTACACCCCCTTTGAAAATCAAGATTTGTATCCATTCCTCAATGAATATGAGACCAATTTGCTCCATTTTTATAAAACTGTTTTATTAGACATTAATTTTTATTAACATAACAGTGTGGACACCTAACATCTTTAGCATAAGAAAAAAAATACATAAATGATTACAACCTTGTAAAGATCCACTGAACCCAAGTGCAGTTTATTTATCATTTTAACAAAACAAAAACATGGTGTGGCATGAAGCATAAAACAGGACCAAGACATGACGCTTACTGTCAGAGATTACAGTGAAACAATACTTGATAAATACACATGGCAAACATGAGGGCTGGAAATGACAGAGATGGAAACATGACCTGAACAAACCCAAAACCAAGACCAAAACATGACAAGTCAATTAAATCTAATATTTTGTATGGCCTCCTTGATTTTTACTTATTTTTGCTTGATGATCTTAAATTATTTTGTTAGAATAGTTTCAATTTTGGCTTTGGTATTGACTAATCTAATTAAAACCAATAAACCAGATTTTCACAAATATTTCATTGTATTGAATCCCATAGAAACTATTCATTTAAAAGCGAGATGGAGAAATCTGTCAGGGTGTACTCGTTTATGCTGTGCACTGTGAATTTGCAAATCTATTTATTACTTTGAGGTTATTACAGTAGCAGAATCATCTAAAATAAAAACATTATAATAGCTGTATTTTATGATTTTCAGATATCTGAATTCTCACCCTCTAATTTTTTTACAATGCATTTTAGGGGCGTGCTGGGCGGGATTCTGGAGTCGTATGGCACATGGCACAGTCCCTTTAACCTCGATTTCAAATCTTTTGCTATGGAGCTACAAGGTTAGCTTTTATAATTCAGAATAGTTCATTATTTTATTTCAGTTAAATGCCCCCCCCCCCCCCCCCCCCCCCCCAGTAATAGGGAAAAGTTTGATAGCTAAAATGTTGATTACCATGTGGTTCAATCAAGAGCCATCATAAATATATATACACTACTGTGCAAAAGTCTTAGGCACTTCACCTAAATAAAATAGTTTTAAGACAGTTATTTTTATATTTTGCTGTAGTGTGTCAGTAGGAAATATCAGTTTACAATTCCAAACATTCCTTTTGCCATTATTTGTAATAATCCAGTGAGATTTTTGAATGCTGGAGTCTGACAACAACTGGTATTATCTGAACTCACCATCATCGAGTCTGTCTGGGATTACATGAAGAAACAGAAAAAACTGAGACTAAATCCAGAAGAACTGCGGCAACGTCTCCAAGACGCTTGAAGAATCCTTCCTGCAAAGCTATAGCACTGTGAAAAGTGGAAAAACTTCTGGATTTAGTCTTTAGTTTTTTTTTTCTTCTATTTCTTCATTTAATCCCAGGTGGACTCGATGATGGTGAGATCAAATCTCTGTGTGGATTATTACAATTAAAAGTCTCAATGGATTATTTCAATTAATGGCAAAAGTAATATTTATAAATGTAAACTGATATTTCATACTGACACACTACAGCTAACTAATTTGTATTTATTTATTTTGTTCACTGCAGGCAGATGTTATGGATCTTCAACGAGCTTCGACATCACCTCATCAATGACATCCTTCCTGCCCAGCTCCTTTGCTCAAGCAGCCCATCCCATCACATTCACAAGCCCTCAATGCTGCAAGATATTCCCTTCAAACTGTTTTCAAACATACAGGGCCTACTGCAACATTTGCCTGGGCAAACTCAGTAGTTACATTGGGTTGCGACCCATGTTAGACCTCCCCTTCATGACTAATAAAAATAAAGGAGATATCTTTAGGAGTCACTGGCTCAATGACTCAACCACCACAAGTCCTTCTGTGCGATCTATCCCCAACATTTCAGCTGGATGGACCTCCGGACACTATCAAGCTGAAAATGACAATATGGCATCAGCCTTTGTGTCACCATACAGCCACAGTTTCCCCATGAGACGCCAATTCTCTACTGTTGCTCATCATCTAAAACTGGCTCATGGTGAGAGCCCTGTTTAACAAATGCCCATGATTTCCTCAAACTGTTACTGTCCCTGACTTCAAACCTGTCAAAACACATATTCTAGGCCCTGTTTACGCCTTGTATTAAGATGCGATTTGGATGATCGGGTCATACGCATACGAGGTAGACACATACCTGTTTACATCTGGTGTTTTAATCCGTCTCTTTTGTACACTTTCAACCACTTCTGTCCTGATTTCTTCGAAGAGAGGGTCTATGGGTGGGTGAATGTAAGGGCTTTTTCAGATCCTGCAATCAAATGGACAAAATAAGCTTTCACAATTTACATATGAACGCGCCCTGAGACAATGGGAAAACATATGGAGAGCAGCAGCTTTTGTTTCTGCTCTGACAGCCGCAAGACCAGCCGAACGTTGTGCGTGCATTAAAAATCAGGAATGGTGAGAGAACATTGTGCTTGGTATGCTATTTATCTTCAAACCAAACTTGGGTCTTCAGCCGACAAAGTTTAAACCCCTCTGGCTTGCGTGCGTCCCATAATGTTTACACGTTAGGTAAGTAGGCGGAGAGTAGGCGGTCTTTTGTGGCTGTTCGAACGCATTCGACCACATGAAAGCAATCTGGTCGAATGCATTTTCGACTACCTCTGGAAGTGGTCAAAAGTGCACAAACATTTGAAACCCCATTTACACATGTATTTACCGTCATCTACGTGTGATCAGACTAAAATGCATCTTAATACCAGGTGTAAACAGGGCCCTAGAGAGGGCCAATGCAGCAAGATCTCTTGTGCACATGTACATTTATATGCATTTGCACGGACACTAAAATATTGACAGCATTTGAAAAATCAATATTTTTTTTTATTAACAACTTTAAAGAGGTACAAATGTTTATGAATCTAGACACTTTTTATCAGGTTTAACTACTACTGTATGTACTTACATAAGACAATATATATTGTAAAATGTACTTATTGTGTTGATGTATTGCAAAACACTTGTGGTGCTATTGAGGTGGGATACCCCTTTAAACAAGCAATGTTTTAGTCCTTCATGTTCATTGTGATCTCAAAATTCTGGCCAGTTGATGTCAAAATCAACTGTATCAAAATCAATCAATAAAAAAATTAATAAAATAAAATAAATAAATGGTGGGTGGTAGTTCCTTTTTCTGTTTAGCTCTCATAGCCATAGTTTTGTAGCCCTCCCTGTCATCAGGTGTGCTGGACTTGAGCTCTATATAATTAATGTCCAACTCTGTTTCTACTATGTGAAAAATATTAAAAAAACGGTGTTATGCTCTCAGCAAACGGTGGTTGCAATAATTGCACGAGGCATGACATACAACAAAACAGTCTTTAATCAATAAATCCAACAGGAACAGGAAATCTCAGAGGTAAAAATACACAACAACGCCAAACGCGAACCAGACTGAACACAGAAAGTAACTAAGAGCTTAAATACACAGAGTGAGCTACAATTAATGAACAGAAACAGGAGCGTGACTAATCAGAAACCATGGAATGACCGGAAACACAGGGAAAACAGGAACAGGGAAAAATTAAACCAAACTTGTAACATATATACAGTAATCCAAAATTATTATTATTATAGAAGAAATTATAAACTAGAATATGAATAGCATCAATCTATATTATATCCAACTTTAAATATATATTTGGGTGACAACAAGTTTTTTTTAACAAGATACATTTTGCAACAATATAAGCAATCAAGCAGCTGAGATTTTATTATTTTAACATTTATTTATAAATGTATAATTTTGCCCACCCCTAAGCATTTTAAATGATGAGTTTATTCAAATTCATGGCAGCATCTATACATCTATATATATTTATCACTGTAAAGCTGCTTTGAAACAATCTGTATTGTACTAAGCGCAATATAAATGAGAAAAATGGTGTTGAATAATGGAGGGGAAAAAAAAATCTAGGTAGAAACCAGGCTACACCAGGGGGCCAGTTCTCCTCTGGCTAAACAGTCTAAATATATTGTCAGTAATTGAGTAGATATGCTACTACATTGATTGAAATGTAATATGTTGTGGGAGTCTTTAAGGTTTATCCTGGATTGAACAGTATAGTACAGGCAAATGTAGTGTTGTACAGTGTAGAGAGTACTGTTTGCCAATTTGAAATTACATCTGCAAAATGAGTATATGCAAATTAAATTATTGGTTACACTTTATTTCGTTAGTCCACTTTAGACATTCTACTATATATATATATTCAACTATACGTAACTTTTCAACTGCATGTCAACTAACTGTCATTAGAGTATTAGTAGAGTGTAGTGTCAGTAGACTGTTAGGTTAAGGTTAGGTGTTAGGGTTCGGGTTAGGAGAATAAGTTGACCTGTAGTTGCCAAGTTCCTTATAGTCAGTAAATGTCTGCTGGGGGACCAACAAATAAAGGCTTAGCAGATATTAAGCAGACACTATTAATACTCTAATGACAGTTAGTTGACATGTTGCTGCAAAGTTACTTATAGTTAGTAGAATGTCTAAAGTGGACTATCGAAATAAAGTGTTACCAAATTGTTTTCTCCTGATGGACGCCCGAGCCCAAGAGGGAAAAGTGGCAGTGAATTGGTCCACTTTAACTACCCCTGTGCACGTCTTTGGCCCCGTAAACTTCCTGTATGTGACATTTATCCATTTGATCCATCCGATCCACGTCCCGCTCACTGGAAGACTTTAGGCCTCAGGATCAGGTGGCCAAGCCAAACAGGTGATTTAGAGGTGCTCTGTGGCTGCTCCACTTTGAAGTGCTTCTGTGAGGTCAGTGCAGTCAGGTGTCTGCAGATGTTGCTGTCAGTCTGAAACCTGACATGCAGGATGTGTTCAGCATGTCTCGATTGCCCCGTCCCCTTGTGCAGGTAATTGATTTCAGGGCACATGCCCCCTCCCACCTTGTTCGTTGAGTGTTTAGAGTCCACAGCCTGGGCTGTGGTGCGCTGTCAACGGTAATTCAATTAGAGACGCAGGAGTGTGACTAACTGCAACCTGCCAAGGATCTTTCCATATGTGTGTTTTACCCCTCTCACACAAGCTGACACACACATAGGTGGATGTAGCTGTTGCATGTCCTTAGACCAGTGTTTCCCAACCTTGCTCCTGGAGGCACACCAACAGTGGACATTTTGGATGTCTCTCTTATCTGACCCATATATTTCTGGTCTTGGAGTCTTTACTAATGAGCTGATGAGCTGATTCAGGTGTGATTGATTAGGAAGAGTTGGAAAATGTGTAGCGTTGGTGTGCCTCCAGGAACAGGGTTGGGAAACACTGCCTTAGACAGACACATGCTATGCTGAGCAATGTCATGTCAATGAACCATTAAGATTTTTTGCATTGTAAAATTATGTAAAAATGTGAGCACATTTCTTGAATCTGCATGGAATGTACACAAAGCAGGCATCATTTAAGGATGCAAAATCAAGAGAGGTGAAATGGGTGAGACAATTACATATCCAAGAGAATGCTTCAGTGGGAATTTCTTGTTAAAGAACAAGCTTCAAATACACATTTAAAATTTTTTTTATGCACTTCCTAAAATATCAAAATCCTCAAAACGAGGTACCGGCATTTCCTTTTTTTGTGGTTCGGTTTTATGGAATAGTCCTTTTAGCACTTTTAGACACTCTATCAGTTTAAGTCTAGAGTTATTATTTTAATCAAGCATTAATCAATGAATTCATTACTCATAGCTTACGGTTATGCTGCATTATTCAGGTCCTTTGGAACAAAATACACCTCTTATACCATTCCCATTCAACTTTACTTTAAAAAGAATGGATTTTATTCTAATATTAGACCTTTTAATTATTTCCTACTCTTGGGATTCTAGAACCTTCAAGTCTAGAATCCCAAGAGTAGGAAAGAATTTAAAAAGTCTAATATTAGAATAAATCCAGATCCAGCTCTGGCACAGCTTGATGTTGCTGTCCGATGTCTTCAAGTCTCTACCGGTGCCAAGCAACCGGTGAGGGACATTCAGTGGATCAATATTTGCATCTCCTCAGCCTTCTGTAATAGATTCCTGTTGCAGTTATAAGGTTGCAACAACTCTTTTATATAAACAGGAGCCTGACCATGCAATGCTCTAAACACAATCACAAGAATTTTAAATTTGACTGGGAGCCAATGTAAAGAAATTAAAATTGGTGTTACGTATGATCTCTTTGATGACTTAGTAAGAAGCTTGGCGGCAGCATTTTGAACCACTTGTAATCGTTTTAGGGATGAATTACAAAGACAAGTAAAAAGAGAATTACAATAATCAAGGCGGGAGGAAATAAAAGCATGTATGATCATCTCCATTGTGGACAGTGGACACAACTGGCCTCAGTTTTGCAATGTTTCTCAACTGATAAAAACATGATATTATTAATATATTATTATTAATATTATTAATATTTTTACAATACAGATTGTTTGAAAGAAGCTTTATAGTGATAATTATCATGTATCATGTATAATGTACATAATACATGTATCATGTATTAATATATATCATGTATTTATAGTGATAATTATCATGTTATTATTGTGCCTTTCACCCCAACAGCAGGTGCTGTCACGGTTCATGAATCCACTGTCTGTCTCTTGTCCAATGTGCTGTGTGTGTGTGTGTCTGTGGGCGTGGTCACTGATCATTGCTGATTACAGCATCAGCTGTACCGACTTGTTTGTGCCTTTATATGTTCAGTAACTGGTGTCTCATGTTGTCAGAGAGTTGTGGTGTTTCCCTGGTGTGTGAGCCCGTTCCCTTGCTGTTCGTTGGATTGTAGATTTTCTTTGTGTCTTCGTGATCGTCTTCTGTCTGGACTCCCGCACTGGTTCCACCGAGGATTGACTGCACTGGACCACCGAGCACCACCACCAAGTTGCCCACCAAGGTCCCTGCGCCACCTTCCATCTGTGTGTGTGTCCGCCTGACCTGTAACTGTTCTCTTTTGCTTGAATAAAGCGTTTTACTTGCACTTGCATCCAGTCTCGTGATTGTTATACAGAATGCTCTGACCACACATCATGGATGCAGCAAGTTCGGCAAACTGGGACGAGTTTGCTTCTCGCAGCATCGCGAGGATGGACCAACAGTAGGAGAGCATCTCCAATACAGGTCGGGCGGTCCAAGCTCTTGTGGCGCAGGTGTCCGAGCTCACCCAACAGCTACAACATCTAAGGCAGTGGTTCTCAAACTTGTCCTGGCATACCCCCAACACTGCACGTTTTCTTTGTCTCCCTAATCAAACACACCTGATTCAGCTCATTACCTCATAATCACATGGATTAATGAGCTGATGAGTTGAATCAGGTGTGTTTGATTAGGGAGACAAAGAAAACGTGCAGTGTTGAGGGTACGCCAGGACAGGTTTGAGAACCACTGATCTAAGGGTCCCCACTGCGCCACTGGGTGGGATCTCCGCCAAGAAGACCTCATCTACACTCCTCTCGGTAAGGCTGAAGTAGGCAACTCACTCACACAACACCAAGGCATTACTGGACTCGGGGGCTGAAGGTAATTTTATGGACGCTAAACTTGCTTACCAACTTCAGATCCCCATCTCCCCACTCACGCACAAGATATCCGTCAGGGCTCTCAATGGCCAGGAACTTCCCAATATTTCTCACACTACTGAATCCATTTCACTCATCACATCTGGCAACCATACTGAGACTATAACCTGTCTTCTCATGGACTCACCGCTCGCACCCATAGTACTTGGTCATCCCTGGCTCGCTCAACACAACCCCAGAATCGACTGGGGTCACAATTCTGTGTCTGCTTGGAGTAATATGTGTCATGAGTCATGTCTAGTGTCTGCGTGTTCGTCTGTACCTGTTTCTGTGTTCCAGGAGGAGGCAGTGAATTTGTCTAACGTGCCCAAGGAGTACCAGGACCTGAGGGAAGTGTTCATTAAGTCCCATGCCGCTTCTGTCCCTCCGCATCGTCCCTATGACTGCCATAGATTTAGTGCCATAGATTTAGTGCTCCTCCTAAAGGCAAGTTATATTTGCTTTCTGTTCTAGAAATGATGTTTTATAAACAAGGTTCGGGAGGAGCACGTTCAAATAAATCATTCCAATCAACTCGTCACCAAACTATTACATGTCTACCCTATCAGCACGAGAGGAAGCATATATAAATATCCACTGTCCAATCACCTAACATTCCTTGACAGTTTCAGCATCCCTCCACCCCCCCGACTCCTCACTCCTGGCTCATTCTTCCACAGTTAGGAACAGGGGGGAGCATTATGGGTTCGGGCCGCATACCGAGCCCGGAGCCCTCTCCTCGGACAGCACGCCAAACATGCATTTATTTTATCTGACTTATTTGTAAGTGTGAACTCGTGAAAGGGAGGCTATGGAAACATATATTTCTGATTCTCTAGCTTCCAAATTCATTCGTCCTTCCTCATCACCAGCGGGGGCGGGGTTCTTTTTTGTGGGAAGGAAGGAATGGTCTCTGCGACCGGGTATTGATTATCGGGGGTTGAACAACATCACGGTAAAGAATACTTATCCTTTGCCGTTGATGTCTTCAGCCTTCGAGCGATTACAGGGAGCATCAATCTTCACAAAATTGGATTTAAGTAACGCTTATCATTTGGTTCGCATAAGGAAGGGTGATGAATGGAAGACCACGTAAAATACCCCCAGCGGGCATTTTGAATACTTGGTCATGCCGTCCGGGATGTCCAACTCTCCAGCGGTCTTCCAGGCACTCGTCAATGACGTGCTGAGAGATATGGTTGATCAGTTCATATATGTTTACCTGGATGACATATTAATTTTTTCATCTTCTCTCCAGGAACACGTTCAGCACGTCAGACGAGTGTTTCAGAGGTTGCTGGAGAATAGGCTTTTCATCAAGGTGGAGAAATGCGTTTTTCATGCACAGTCTGTTCCCTTCCTAGGATACATCGTCTCGCCTGAGGGAGTGCGTATGTGATAGATGGCTGTGATAGATTGGCCAAGTCCAGATTCCCGTAAGGCCCTACAGAGGTTTCTGGGGTTTGCCAATTTCCATCTGAGTTTTATTCGCAATTTTAGCCAACTAGCCGCACCTCTGACAGCCTTGACCTCCCCCAGAATGACGTTCAGGTGGTCTGATACAGCCGAAGCTGTATTCGCTAAAATGAAAAGTCGCTTTGTTTCGGCTCCCGTCCTGGTTGCCCCTGATCCATCACGTCAGTTCGTGGTGGAGGTCGACGCATCACAGGTGGGGGTAGGAGCAGTACTTTCCCAACGTTCTTCCACAGACGACAGGATGCATCCTTGCGCGTTTTTGTCTCATCGTCTATCACCTGCCAAACGCAACTATGACATTGGTAACAGGGAATTGTTGGCAGTCAAGTTAGCATTGGAAGAATGGTGTCACTGGTAAGAAGGGTCAGGGGTACCTTTTATCGTTTGGTCCGATCACAAGAGCCTTGAATATATCAGAACCGCCAAAAGATTCAACTCTAGGCAGGCTTGGTGGGCTCTTTTTTTCGGACGTTTTGACTTTTCTCTTTCGTAGCGCCGGGTTCCAAGAACGTTAAACCCGACTCTTTATCTCGTATTTTTGATCAATCTGAACGCCCGTCCACTCCCGAGTGGATTTTACCCGAGACCCTAATTGTCTCCACACTCAGATGGGAGATCAAATCGAAGGTCTTGTCGGCCTTAGAAGGGGTAACTCCTCCGCCCGGTTGCCCACTGAATCGTTTGTTTGTGCCAGAGGAGTATCGGTCCAACATCATTCAGTGGGGACATTGTTCCAGCATAGTGTGTCATCCAGGAGTTAACCGCACCAGTTTTTTGGTAGGACAACAATTCTGGTGGCCATTAATGGCTCGTTACATCAGCAGTTTTGTCTTGGCTTGCTCAGTTTGTGCCACTGGTAAGACTTCCAATCGGTCCCCAGATGGGTTACTCCAACCGCTGTCAGTCCCTTCGAGACCCTGGTCCCATATTGCGTTAGACTTTATTACCGCCCTTGTTTTGACTGTCGTGGACCGGTTCTCGAAGGCGGCTCATTTCATTCCCATGCCCAAATCCGTTTCATGAGTCTCTCCGTTTAAATGTAGTTCAGGTTACCAGACACCAGTTTTTCCCAGTATGGAATCCGAAGTCGTGGTCCCCCTTCGCTCACGCCTTCGTCCAGAGGTGCCGCCACACTTGGAGCAGAGCCTGTGAGACTCTTCTCCAGGTGGGGGCGCGCACCAAGGCTAAGGCCGATCGCCACAGGTCGAAGCCTCCCATATACGTTGTTGGTCAAAAAGTGTGGCTTTCAACCAAGAATATTCCTCTCCGATCTGTTTCTAACAAGCTGGCTCCCAAAATGCCATGCTCCTGGCTCCTGTCACCAAAATCATTAGTCCGGTGGCAGTACAGGAGAATTCATGTTTCTAAGATAAAACCCGTGTTTCGTGCACGCATTAATCCGCCGGTCCTGGTCCAGATTGGTACAGGTGTGCCTTTTACCCCAAATACCATACTTTTACATATTTTTCAGTCCTTGAAAAATTGTTGCTTAAATTTGCCCCTGAACAAAACTGAAAATCATTAACAAGACCTTTGTATGCAATAATTTTAGCAAATCTCATTTACTTAAATCTAGAACATTTAAAAAAACATGAAATATTAGATCAAATTAGCACAGAATCAACTTTGCGTCCCTAATCACATCAAGGATCAGACAAATTTCCCCATTCATCTTAAAAAACAGATGCTTAGGAAAGTGCTGCAGCAAGTTTGTGCCGTCTAGTGGTTTAGAAGAAAATCAAATCAAAGAAGCCTTTTACCCCGGTGTGCTTTTAGCCCTGTTGTATACTTTATCTACTTTATCGCAATGGTTAAACAAATCAAGTGCAAAATATGTTGAACAACACATACTTAAGGTTTGATCCATATCAAAACCAACATTGGATTACATAATCTAATCCAATTTCATAACCCTTTTTTTCCTTCTTTTGATCAACCCATTTTCAAAATTTGATGTGATCAGACTAATTTTTGAACAGACACCATCATCTCATCAGAAAATGCTCTGTTTGTCTTTGTGTAGGCAATTTGAAAGTGATAGGTTCCACGATTCTGATACCATTACCATATGACAAGACTTCCTACTGAGTAGGTAAGTTCTTTAACCAAAGTTAAGTCAAATTTATTTTAGCCAAAGTTTAGTCAAAGTCAATTTGTATGCATAAACTCTTTTCTCTGTCTCTGAGCTTGTGAGGTTGAGACATGAGAGCAGAATGAGCACTCAGCGCTTTGGCGCAGGGATGTGTTCAGAATAACAGTGTTTACTCCAGATGCTTTGAAAGTGGGAAAATGATAGGGCCAACTGCAAAAAGCAATAAAAAACAATTAAAAGCATTAGCAGATATGCAAGGAAACACTGGCTTAGGCAGATGACCGTTTGTGTGTGTGTGAATGATGGAAGTTGGGGAAAGCCTTTTACTGAACTGATTGGACACACATGCCCCACCAGATCAACCAGAACCAATGTTCTCTGCTTCCTGCTCTGTCTGACAGCCGTCAGCCTGAAGAAAATTGAAAGCTTCAACGGGGGGGAGTAGGAACATGAGGATTCAAACCATCTGCCAACAGGACAGCTGTATCATCAGACAGTAAAACACTTAAGTAAGGAAGTATAACATTAGCCCCCCGTTCTAAGAATCTCACACTTTATCTATGCTGGCTCAAGCTTTAAATATGCATTATTTGCAGAGCTTTCACAGCCAGGATGTAGAGAATGTTAATTCAAAAGAGAAGGGGAGAGAGAGAGCGAGAGAGGGAGAGAGGGAGAGAGGGGGGAGGCATTCCCCCCCTTAAACATTCTGAATAAGTTAACATTTCATTTGTTGTTATGTACATGCTTGCATTTTGCTTGAAATGCAGAGAAGAAGTTTTCACTGCTCTGAAAGCTCCAGCTAAACCATGGGCTCAGTTGTTCAGATAGGTTAATCTGGTTTTGCTATCCAGGATCAGTTAATGGATCTTACATTTATGCCGGGGTTTTTTTTCAAACCACCATTAGATTGAATCACCCAGAAACAGATTCAAACTAGAATAGTATGTGTGGGGTCATGCTTACTATTTACTTTTAATAGTTTTTATTTGAATTATTAGAAACTACTTTTGACAAGTTCATCTATGATTGTGTCATCATCATCATTAATATACAGCGATAAATGACCGTTCAAATTAAATATTTTTGTTTTACTGTATATTGACAGACATTTTTGGAACTGTATTATAGGGACTAATAATAATAATAATAATAAACTGAACTGAAAGGTTTATTAGGTAACCTAATGTCAGTTAACTAATGTTGAAATTCACTGATAATGTGTCCTGGGATTTGTCCCAGAATAGTTTGATTTTGGTTCATTCACACTGCCAGTGATTTTCTGGAACCTGTTCACACACAGGTACCTTAGATAACATGACCCACGAATGAATAATACTTCTTCAGCATTTATTAATCTAAGTTAAAGGTGCAGTGTGTAGATTTTGGCGACATCTAGCGGTTCGTTTGCGAGTTTACACCAAGGGCTCAGCCCACTGCTCACCCCTCCCTTTCGAAGAAGCTACGGTGGCTAAAACGGGACAAACATCGTCGTCTGAGACAGCAGAGAATAGCCAGAGTAAACCAAGCTTTTGTACCACAGTCCATTATAAACCACATCATGGATAAAGTTTACAAAGCCATAGTCAGGTAAGGATCAAGGGTCTTAATACATAATATAATAATAGTAATCAGCTGATTGTCTCACAAACGTACCAGCACATTTCTCCCCACATATATGTGGGGAGAAACCCATAATACAGCGAGGGAGAAGAACCACATGAAACTATGCAACTAACGTTATATATTTTTTCTAACATTGTAGTAAAAGTTTAGCTGGCTAATATGAGCTGTTACTGTGGCTGAGCTGGTTAAAGCGTTAAGCCTTGTTTATACTCGACGCGTCCACATGAGCCCAAAGGTGCATGCGGCAAAAATGACGTGATCGTAACAGCGCGCGCGCGCCTCCGCATCCCATAGACACCACTACTACACACAATAGGCTTTATTCTCTGATTTTGGAAACTCGATCGACTTAAATGCTTCCAAGATCGACGGTTTGGTGATTCCTGTAACTGTTTTCCGGTCAATGACAAGAGTAGCCTACTAATCAGCTGTCTCACGAACGTAACCAGCACATTTATCCCCACATAACAAAGCCATAACACAGTGAGGGAAAAGAATTAAGTTACATGAAACAATCCAACTACATATTTACACCACTGACAAGGGAAAAGTCACAACTCACGGTGTTTATGACTAGCTTCTTCTAGCTTTCTGCAGCTTCTCTTTCAAGGTAGTGACGAAACGCGCTCTGTAACGCTGTTTGATCGCTGTCGGCTACGGTGGAAACATGACGTCACAATATGGCAACCTTCATAGAAGGGGATTCCCGCGCCTATGTAGATATAAATGCCTCATTCTAAGGTAATAAAAACATTACGGTTTATTAAGTAAGTTCTTTATACACCACTGAACACATAGTTATGGATGTCTTATTGCATTTCTGTTAATAAATACTCAAAAATGTTACACACTGCACCTTTAATATTCATTTCAACATTTTCTAATATGTTATTAAAATCAAAGGTTATATATTTTAATATTAGTTACTGCACTGTGAACTAACATGAACAAACAATGAACAGCTGTATTTTTATTAACTAACATTAACAAAGATTAATAAATACTACAACAAATGTATTGCTCATTGTTAGTTCATGTTAGTTAGGCTACTTTTTGTAAAGTGTTACCATTTGTTTTTATTCATTTGTCAGATAAGGGTTCTGACGGAACATGAAAGGGGACGTTTGTATTTTTTGTGCTGTTTTATGTCACTTCAAATAAAATCAATCAGATTTCAGAATCCTTTTCTTTTGATAAAATCTGATCAAATTATTTTACACAACTGGGCCCCGAGGATGAGAACTCAACTGCAGGCATGACAACAGTTAATAAAATCATCACAGCAATGTGTTTGAAAGGTCTACTCACCATGCATCTGTCAGAGACTTTTGATTATAAACTGATTGGACAGAAGATTTCTGGGAGCAGGAGGTTGTGTGGCTCTTTCCTGGCAACATCTGTATGCACATAGGCGGCATTAACTAAAATTGGTTGCAGACAGAGCATAATGGTAATGAAGGCATGGCATGCAAAAGACAGCTTCCGTCCAACATTGGATGTTTGATTTTCCATCTGTTTCTGGTTGAGGAGGAAGGAATAGCTGAACAAGGTACTGAACTGCTGAACTGCTATCAAATCTGACCATTTGAGTTCATCAGAGGAAATATAGCTTGGGTTGTGAGAACAGATATACGAGATAAAGGATACAGTTGGAAAAGCAAAAGTGCAAAATACAAAATTTTTGACACAAATCTAACATTTAATTTTTTTTGCTCCAAGCAAGGCTTAATAATGAGAAAAACAGCTCTACTAAAAAAAGGATATATTTAAAGGAAATTAAAGTGCATGCAATAACATAAAATAGCCTGAGTGTCACATTAAACAAACTTTTTCTTTTTCTAATTCTTTTCCATAATTCTATAGCACCATCATGAGGCAAAAGGGACCATATACACAGGTCTGATGAGGTTTTGAACTTTTTATACAAGCACACAAAACAAAAGAATGCCTTAAAATCTGACACATTTCAAGCACACAAAATCGTCAAGTTAAGACCTGGTCTTTTAATGTCTATTTTACTTGTGGGGAAGCTCTCCTCAGAATAAAATAAAGCAAACAGAACAACAACAGTAAATCACGAGGCAGTATTTACAATATATACCAAGCATGTGTTTGTGACTACTGTTTAAAAACATGTGTACTTTAGCATGATCACACACTGGCAGTTATTTTCTGCACCTCGTGTATGAATGTTTCATATGTACACAATTTTATTTCTGAAAACTCAGGCATGTGCCTGAATTTTCGCCTGCGTCAACCGACCATATTTACATGAATACTTTGTGAATATGTTAGACCTATAACTTCTGCCACTAAAGATTGCTTTATCAATAATCTTCCTAATCAGTTTCATCATCTCAGCATCCCGGATAGCTTAGAAGAACTCGATATTGCAACAGAAACTTTTAACTCTCTCTTTTCCAGCACTTTAGACGCAGTTGCTCCGTTGCGCTTAAAGAAGATTAAAGAAAATAGTCCAACGCCGTGGTACAACGAGCACACTCAGGCCCTTAAGAGAGCAGCCAGAAAAATGGAGCGCAACTGGAAGAAAACAAAACTAGAGGTATTTCGGATTTCATGGAAAGAGAGCTCGATTGCTTACAGAGAGGCTTTAAAAGCTGCTAGATCTGCTTATTTTTCAACCCTATTAGAAGAAAATAAACATAATCCTAGGTATTTATTTGAAACAGTGGCTAAACTAACGAAAAAGAAAGCTTTAAGCACAGAAGTTTCCAAGCAACACAGCAGTAATGACTTTATGAACTTCTTCGCTTATAAGATTGATAATATCAGGGACAAAATTATAACTATGCTACCGTCTACTACAGTATCGCATCAGGGAGTGCATTGTAGTCTCCCTGAGGAAAAATTGTTTTCATTTGTTGCTATAGGAGAGGAAGATTTCTGCAAACTCGTTAATTCATCTAAATCGACAACTTGTATGTTAGACCCTATACCGACTAAGCTACTGAAAGAGATGCTTCCACAGATCATAGATCCTCTTCTTAATATCATTAATTCGTCTTTGTCTCTAGGATATGTACCAAAAACCTTTAAGCTGGCTATGATAAAACCGCTTGTTAAAAAACCGCAACTTGATCCTTCAGAATTAGTCAATTACAGGCCGATCTCAAATCTGCCTTTTCTGTCAAAGATATTAGAAAAAGCAGTATCCTCACAACTGTGTTCCTTTCTTGAAAGAAATGATATCTGCGAGGATTTTCAGTCAGGATTTAGACCGCACCATAGTACTGAGACAGCTCTCATTAGAGTTACAAATGATTTACTTTTATCATCCGATCGTGGTTGTATCTCTCTATTAGTGTTACTTGATCTTAGTGCTGCATTTGACACAATTGACCACAACATTCTTTTAAATAGACTGGAAAACTATGTTGGCATTAGTGGAATTGCACTAGCATGGTTTAAATCATACTTATCTGACCGTTATCAGTTTGTAGCAGTAAATGAAGAGATGTCTTATCGATCACAAGTTCAGTATGGCGTACCACAAGGCTCAGTACTAGGACCGCTGCTGTTCACTCTGTACATGCTACCATTAGGACATATCATTAGGAAACATGGAATTAGCTTTCATTGTTATGCCGATGATACTCAGCTGTATATTTCTTCAAAACCTAACGAAACTTACCAATTCACAAAATTAACGGAATGCATAGCTGATATAAAAAATTGGATGACTAGTAATTTCCTACTACTAAACTCTGAAAAAACAGAGATTCTAATTATTGGACAAAAAACTTCCACACGTAATAACCTAGAATACTGTCTAACCCTTGATGGCTGCTCTGTTAAGTCTTCGTCGTCGGTTAGGAACCTGGGTGTGCTCTTTGATAGCAATCTTTCATTTGAAAGTCATGTGTCTAGTATCTGTAAAACCGCATTTTTCCATCTTAAAAATATATCTAAATTACGACATATGCTCTCATTAACAAATGCGGAACAATTAGTTCATGCTTTCATGACAACAAGACTAGATTATTGTAATGCTCTACTGGGTGGTTGCCCTGCACGCTTAATAAATAAACTACAGCTGGTCCAAAACGCAGCCGCTCGAGTTCTTACTAGAACCAGGAAATATGACCATATTAGCCCGGTTCTGTCAACACTGCATTGGCTGCCTATTAAACATCGTATAAATTTTAAAATATTGTTGATTACTTACAAAGCACTAAATGGTTTAGCTCCGCAGTACTTGAGCGAGCTCTTAACGCATTATAGTCCTTCACGTCTATTGCGATCTCAAAATTCGGGCCAGTTGATAATACCTAGAATTTCAAAATCGACTGCGGGCGGTAGATCCTTTTCCTATTTAGCACCAAAACTTTGGAACAGTCTTCCTACCATTGTCCGGGAAGCAGACACACTCTGTCAGTTCAAAGCTAGACTAAAAACACATCTCTTTGACCTAGCATACACATAATATATTATAGACTTCTATAATTCAATATTAGGCTGCATAGATTAGGTCAGCCGGAACTGGGAACACTTCCCTTAAATCCTGATGTACTCGTTACATCATCATAAGAAGAATGGCATCTACGCTAATTTTAGTGTCTTTGTGTATCCCGAGGTTTTCCCGCAGCCGACCGGATCCAGGCCGTATCCAGATCTGACTAGGAGCTTTGCCTGGACCCGATGACAACGCAGTGCTGAAGTGCCAACTAGCCTCTCCCTATGGAGGATCCCTTTCCCACTCTACAGATAAAATGTTGTGATTCCGGTTCGCGTACCCACCCCGAAGTGATAAAATAAAACAAAATTCTGTATCAAATTTACAGTTACTGTAAATCCGGCCTCTAGTTCATAAACGCCAGAGGAGAACTGGCCCCCGACTGAGCCTGGGTTCTCCCAAGGTTTTTTTTTCTCCATTAGGTCACCTGATGGAGTTTTAGGACACCAGTAGGTCACTTGATGGAGTTTTTCGGTTCCTTGCCACTGTTGCCTTTGGCTTGTTCAGTTGGGGATATTCAAAATAATTAGCCAAGCATTAATACCATTGATCAGCCCTACCAAACGTGGATGTTTTTTCACTAAGAAACAAACATTATGTTATTTGATTGATATTGTGAAGCTGCTTTGATGCAATTTATATTGTGAAAAGCGCTATATAAATACACTTGACTTGACTTGACTTGACTTGAAAATTGTTTATTCTTGCTTAGAACAAATCAGACGTGTTTTACTGTGTGTTACAGCTGTTCAGGCTGGATAATTCTCATAAAAAGTACAATTCACTTTACATGTTGTCGTCTATAAATCATGTTTATTAGAGATTGTTCTTTTTTTACTGTATTTACTTTATTTCATATTGTTTATATAGGTTTTGTGTATATGTTTATTTTGTATATGACTTTCTTTTTCATACAGACCTTTTGTATTCAGCTGCATAACCTATTCAACTGATTGTTTTTAAGAATAATTCAAATGTCAATCTTAAAAACATATCTAATGTGGCCATAATTGTATATGCTCCTATACAAATATTGCATAATATACAGTCGTGCTCAGAATTAATGGTACCCCTGGTAAATATGATGAAAAATGGCTGTAAAAAATAATTCTGCATCGTTTATCCTTTTGATATTTCATTAAAAAAATTGGCAAAAATCGAACCTTTCATTGAAGTAAAATAATTGACAGTGGAGGGGAAATCACATTATGAAAAAAATGTTTTTCTCCAAAACAAGTTGGCCACAATTATTGGTACCCCTAGAATTGTTTACGAGTAAAATATCTCTTAAGTATATTCCCATTCATATTTACCTTTTTTTTGCACACCAGGGTGACTAGGAACATGAAATTGTCCAGCCATGACTTCTTGTTTTACAAGAGTTTAAATATGGGGAAACACAAAGGCCAAATTCCCTTAATCATCCATTACAATGAGTAAAACCAAAGAATATAGTTCTGATGTGCATCAAAAGATTGTTGAGCATCACAAAATAGAAAGTGGCTGTAAGAAAATAGCTAAAGCATTGAAAATCCCCATTTTGACCATCAGGGCAATAATTAAGCACTTCCAATCAACTAAAGATGTTACAAATCTGCCAGGAAGTGGACGTGTGTCTATATTGTCTTAATGCATGGTGAGGATGAAAGTTTGAGTGGCCAAAGACTCTCCAAAGATCACAGATGGAGAATTGCAGAGATTAGTTGAGTCTTGGGTTCAGAAAGCCTATTAAAAAAAAATTGAACAACCCCTACATCACCACATGTTGTTTGGGAGGTTTTCAAGAAAAATCCTCCTTGCTCATCCAAAAACAAACCCCAGCAAATTCAGTTGTCAGACATGACTGGACCTTCAGACAGCACAGGGTTCTGTGGTCAGATGAAACTAAAAAATAGCTTTTTGGCAGCAAACATGCAAGATGAGTTTGGTGCACACAAGGATAAAAAGTACCCCATGTGTACAATTTAATATACCATCTTTAATGTTGTGGTCATATTTTTCTGCTGGAGGTCCTGGACTTCTTCTTCAGATACATGCATGGCATCGTGGATTCTATCAAATACCAACAGATAAAAAATCTAAACCTGACAGCCTCTGCTAGAAATCTTATAATGGGCCGTGGTTGGATCTTCCATCAGGACAACGATCCAAAACAAACATCAAAATCAACACAAAAATGTGTTAAGTAGCACAAAATGAAGCTTCTGCCATGACCGTCCCAGACCTGATGAGTGTAGTGAACTGAAGAGAAGAAGCACCAACATGGATCTGGGAATCTGAAGGATCTGGAGAGATTCTGTAAGAATGGTCTCTGATCTCTTGTCAGGTGTTCTCCGAACTCATCAGGCATCATAGGATAAAACTCAGAGCTGATATCTTGGCAAAAGGAGATTGCAAAAAGTATTTAATAAAAGGGTACCAATAATTGTGGCCAACGTGTTTTGGAGATAAACATTTATTTCATAATGTGATTTCCCCCCCCCACTTTCTATTCTTTTACTTCAATGAAAGTTTAGATTTTTGCCAATATTTTGAATGAAAGATCAAAAGGATAAATGATGCAGATTTATTTTCCAGCCATTTTTTATCATATTTACCAGGGGTACCATTAATTCTGAGCACGACTGTATGTTCCTCCGCTTGTTCATATGGTTTCTTCATATTCTCTAGTTGCTTTTGTAGTGTTCATCATTTCATCATGCAGTTCATCATTTACCTGCATGTGGTTAACAAACTGCTAACAACTTAGGCTGCATTTTCAATTTAACGACAGGACAACATTCTGTTCACTTTTATGGTAAATCACAATATAAATCCAACAGAATTGTGCTTTTCTGTATATGAAAACGAATGGTGTTTTATCTTAAAGCTGTTAAAAAGAGCTTAGCTGGAGGGTACAATCCTGTTGCTGAAACTTGCTTAAGAAAAACACATACATACTCATCAGGGAATTGTTTTTTTTATAGATTACTTTTATCATTTCACGAGTTAACACTTACAAATAATCAGATAAAGTAGTATGCGTATTTGGCGTGCTTTCTGAGGAATAGGGCTCCAAGCTCGGTGTTTTGGCCCGAACCCAGAGTACTCCTCCCGTATTTCTGGTTAGGAATGTAACCAGGCGAGTTTGAGGAAACGGGTGGTGGAGGAATGCTGAAAACTGTCAAGGAACATAGGCAAGTCATCTGTGTGTATATATATAGGCCTCCACTCATTTACTGATTGGGTAGACATGTTGAATACTGATTGTTGACAGCTGGTTGGAATGATGTGATGATTGGAATTATGTGATGATTGGAATGACGTGATGACGTGATGATTGGAATGACGTGATGATTGGATAGATAATTTGAATGGGTTCCTCCCTAACTTTGTTAATAAAACATAATTTCACGAGTTCACACTTCCAAATAATCAGATAATCAAATAATCAGAGTAAAGTAGTATGCGTATTTGGTGTGCTGTCTGAGGAGAGGGCTCAGAGCTCGGTATTTTGGCCCAAACCCAGAGTACTCCACAAATATAGCAAACCAATGCGGGACAGCAGCCAGAAACATTACTGACAACCCCCAAAATATTGCTAAGTACGAGGCTGATGGCGCAGGGAGGTAACACTGCTGTGGCAGTGGAGAAATTACCCAGAGAAACAGAGAACGTGTGGCAGCAGAAAAGACATCACTGCTGCCGCTTTGAAGGTAAGGTTAGACAGAAACTGAGCTCCTGCGGGAGCCTAGGTGACCTCATTGCTGCGGCAGAGGAGAAAATTAGACAGAGAAACTGATCATCTGTGGGATCACTGCTGTGGCAGTGGAGAAAATTAGCCAGAGAAACTGGACTCATATGGTAGCAGAAGGGACTGCTGCAGCCGTGAAGGCAAGGTTAGCAGGAGATTCCTGCGGGAGCGGAGGCGATAACACTGCTGTGGTAGTGAAGTCGAATATTTTCACTATTTTAGTGGATTGATGTTAATTGAGGCGGATATGGTGAGCTTGTAGGTTTGAGTATGAGCACAAGCTGGAGCTGAAGAATTTAGTTGATAAGGATTCGGTGGTATGGGCATCTGTGTTGCTGGGAAGAGGGAAAATTATGATCAAGCCTGGGCAAGAGAGATAGGATGGGGAAGCTCAGCGGCCAGTTGTTTGCGGTGGCAGCCTCATGCCTGGGATGGCCTATGGGGCTTGGATTGTAATGGAGAAGGTAAAGGATGAAGAAGGCTGGGGTGGAAAATAGGCCATCTGAGTCTGCGCCGCTTGGGAGGCAAGCTCACGCTAAGGTCCGCGGCTGTAGGCCAAGGACAAAAGAGATTGAGACTGATGACTGGGCCAGCGTCGCTAGTGGAGGTATCCTCACGCTAGGTGCAGCTGAAGGAGCTGTGGGCCACTGGTAGGGAAAAAGGTTAGAGGCAGCGGAAGGAGAAGGACGTTTTATATGGGCCTGCGTCGCAAGCCGAGGCAGCCTCGCACTAAGAGCTACAGGCCACCGACAATGGGGAGAGTTAGAGACGGCGGGATGAAATGACTAAGACGTCTGAGCTTGCCCCATTAGCTGCAGGCAACCTCCGAATTATGTGCATCTGAAGGTGGCCGAGCAAAGATGGCAGTTACTAACCCACAGGAACCTCAATAAAATGATTGTTTTCTCTTTTGATATCCCCAAAATGTCCACTACAAATGTTTTACAATTTCTAATGACAAAGTAATTAAATCTTTATTTATTCTAGTGTTCATTAATGAGCAAGGTAACTAATGCTCATATCAAACCTATGAAGAAGAAAAAAATAAAAATAAAATTCAGATATACATATAAATATTTTATTACTTTAATTTAATATTTAAGATATTAAATATTGCTGAAGAAAATAACAGTAAATGTGAAGAACTAGAAAAATAGCTCCGCCCTTAGTGGGTTGCGTCATTACTAGCGCGGGTTAGAAAAGTGAGAGTCTCTCGTCACGGAGTGAACTGACCGAAATGACCGCTGGAGCAGTGACACCTCATTTGCAGTTGTAAAGTTAAAGAGCAACGTGCAGGCTGAATTTATATCTGAATTAATACTTGATATTGTCTGAAGAGGTCTTTTAAAAACACATATGTAGAAATTACTAATGAAATCTCATTTGATGTAGAGACTTTGATGAAAATGTGCTAGGCTCTGGAATACGCCTTTCCCGCTAGCAATGCGTCATATGACGTAGGCCGAGGTAAACAAGAGCTCGCGTTCAGCTGTAGTTAGAGCGGTAGTGAGAGACAGAGAAAGTTTTAGATCGAGTTTTAGAGATGCCATAATGGTAAATTGTTGTGTTTGTGCATGTTGCACGAATTCCAGCCTGTCAGGACAACGTGTCTATCATTTTCCTTGTAGGAAAAACAAGGCTTTTCGTTTTTGGGTGCGTTTTGTGCAGGTGAAGAGAGCAGACTTCACTGCCGCGTCTGTCACCACACAATCGGTCGTTTGTAACGCACATTTCACCCCGGAGAATTATAGACCTGGAGATTTTTTGCATCACAGACAGATGGTTTAATTAATACGGCTTTGAAAACATTGCATTATGCTGTCTTGCTCTGCGGTGTTTCCAGTGTGAAGTATATACACAGCTCAATGCTATCCTGCTTGCTGGCTGCAAACCGCGGAATGGATTTCGATTTCCTGGGTCTCTGTGTCTCATTGAGCCGCGCCTCCATTCAGGAAATCCATTCCACAGTTTGCAGCCAGCTAGCAGACTGGCCGGCGGGAATCACTTTTGGAGTCATTTCAGCAGGATATCGGATATCTCCGCAGGTTGGATCGGGAAAATCCGTTACATGAATTACACTGGTATCTGTCCCGATACCGATACTGGATCGGATCGGCCCCATCCCTACCTGTGGGCTATCATAGGCATGCTCGTCAACATCGGAGAACTCTGTTTCTTCATTCACATCCATTGTAACCTGAGCTTGAACTTGACCAGACTCCCTCGCCCATCGTCATTTCCGGTTAGTGCTTTATAAACGCGGAAGTTATTTGATCACAATTTATCTCAAAATATCGTTAATGGCTAAATATATATTACTCCAGTTCAGAAATCTAGTTGTTTTATCATCAACCTACACTATGCTATATAGGGGTGTCCCAACTGCATGTTGCTCTTTAAAACAGATTAAACAAGAAGTTTAGCTGATTCATCCGTTGAAAACTGTGTGAAACAGACTTTCCTTGATTCATCAGAGATTATTCCTGATCGTAATCAATTTATTCTTGGTTGGGTTTTCCCTCCCTTCCCTCTCTCCCTTCTGCCCTTCTTCTCTCTTTTGTTGTTCTCAGTCCCTCGATATCCCTCTTTGAAAATGAACGTGGAGGTTCTTGGAGTTCTAAGTTAAAACTGTTTCTGTTATCAATGAGGAGTGCTCAACATTGGTGGAAACTGGTGGGCCAACCTGTTTTTTCCTGAACTTGGACAACATTTCTTTTTTCATCGAAGTGGTAGGATCATACTTGTACATTTTCCCCCCTTCCTTGGACATTATCACAATTGTGAACAGGACCCATTTTTCCATTTTCCCCTTTCATCTTGGAGTTGCATATCTGCAATTCTTTAACTGAACATTGAAACAGGAGGGACACTGAACAGCTAAATTTCTGTTTATTTCCATCAAGGACAATTAATTGAAAATAACTCTGATTTGGTGTGTCATTGGACATTTTACCTGAAATTCACTGTCCCAATTGCTGTTTTATTTTTGTTTGGTTTTCCATATTTTATTGAAATTGTTCTGAAAAGAGAGAATACAGAGGTTATTGGGTTAAAAAAAATAATTTGGGTTTTTAGTATGAACTGGGTATATAATTTACATGAAAAGGAAAGAAGCACAGTTAAGAGTAAATAGCTATAACTAAAGCAAGCTACAAACTAATTTAGTTAAACCAAATAAACAAGGAATCTCAGAACTAAGTAAAAAACCTACCAGACTTACCAAAGAGTTAACTACAACCATTAAGCACACAAGGTCAATTATCTAAATCAAATTGGTTTATTTCAAGAAGTTCATTTAAAAGGTTTTTGTTTATTGTTTTATTGAAGCTGTCATTTTTGTTTTTTTTAACTGAAAAGTTTATTCAAAGGAATATAAAAGAGAAATGCTTACCTTTTCAACTAAAATCCTGTCTTCTGTGATTATTTTCCTAGTCTTGCTGCAACGCTGGCTCAAGAGCAAACGTTTCATAATTTATCTGTTTTGAACGCATTAGTGAGAACGATTGCGTGTATGAAGAATTTGTCCTAACATTACCAGTCTGTGCTGTTTCTTTACCAATAGTGAAGCTGTGGGTTTCAATCAATCAATCACTTTATTTGTAAAGCACATAAACACAACTTCCGTTGACCAATGTGCTGTACAGAGTAAAAAAGAAAAAAACATTGTTCATCAACATTCATATTTTGTAAGACAGATCAAATAAAAATGTTTTTAACCTAGCTTTAAAAATGGACAGAGTGGGCGCAGTTCTAATTTCAGGAGGCAGATTGTTCCAAAGTCTTGGGGCAGCAATGGAAAAATGCTCAATCTCCTCTAGCCTGGATCTAGGAGCCACTAAGAGACCGAAGTTTGCAGACCTAAGAACTCTGGAAGGTTGCTGGACTGTCAGCAGATCGGAAAGGTAAGATGGTGCTAACCCATTTAAAGACTTCAAAACTAATTGCAGAACTTTAAATCCTATAACGCACCAGCAGCCTGTGAAGTGACTGAAGGACAGGAGTTATATGTTCCTGTTTACAAACTCCTGTCAAAGCTCTGGCAGCAGCATTCTGAACTGTCTGAAGGCGATTTGTGTAAGATTGACTAATCCCCAAATAAAGTGAATTGCAATAATCCAGCCTTGTGGTGATAAAACCATGTATTACTTTTTCAAAATTTGAGAATGAAAGGAAATACTTTTTTTTACCAGGGTTCATAGCTGGTAAAAACTTTACTTCACAACTTGGTTGACCTGTCCATAAAGCTTAAGGGCACTATCCAACACCACACCCACGTTTTTGACATATGGCTCAGCATAAGGTGCCAGAGCACTAAGATTTACATTTGTTGTATAATGTATATTGTAAGGGGTAAACACCATAACCTCAGTTTTACTCTCATTCAGAGTTAGAAAATTCAGAGAGATCCGTGCTTTAACATTCACAAGGCAAGCAGCCATTTGTTCTAGACTATATTTTTATGTTTAAGTCAAGTCACCTATATTTATATAGCGCTTTTTACAATATAGATTGTATCAAAACAGCTTCACGGTGATAACATGAAAATAATACTACAAAGTTTGTTTCTAGAAGAAAATCGTCCATCTTAAGGCAGATCAATAATATTGTTGAATATTAAATGTCTCCAGGTCAGAATATTTCTCTACTCTTATAGACAAGAATCACAATAACCCTAGAATCTTTTACACTATTATTAATGCTCTACTAAACCCTGTTGTGTCTATCTACCCGACTGAGTCAGTGGCTATGTGTGAGCGTTTCTGCCAGTTTTTTACAGATAAGATATTTGGAATTAGACATAACATCAAATCGACAACTGGTGATCCTGCAGGCTAGTTAAAATACACGGGTTTGCTTAGTAAGTTCACACCTATCTCAATGTCTTTTCCAAATGACACTGTGAAGCAGTTCAAACCAAGGGGTTCACCATTAGATACAATCCCGGCACAGTTTAAATTACTTCAAAACAGAAATACATATATGCTTTAACTTTCAGTTTCTAACCAATTTTGTTGATAAAATCGTAGGACAGCGTTAACAAGTTCTGTAATGATTCTTTGTGCACCTGTGCTTGCGGAGTTGACCCGGCGGAGGTTGAGAGTGTGAGCTGGCTGGGACTGAATCTGCGGCGCGGCTTACTGAGGGCCAGCTGCCACTGGAGGAAGGCCCGTTCCTTGGCATTGACCAGGTGGCATTGACCGAGACGCAAGCTTAGTGTTCGACAGGCCTTAATGTCCATTTCTCTATGGCTGGAATTATTAAATGGGCCAGATTAGAGAGAGACGCATGAGGAGATTGCGGATCTTTTGCGCGGTGGCGAGGGTAGGCTTTGGCATCTTGGCCTGCTGGGACACCAGAAGATTGTGGCAAAGATACTATCAACTAGCCAGTGCCCCATTACTACCATTAAGGCCCCCTGTACCACCGCCACCATAAACCAGCCAGTACCCCATTACTACCACTAGGCCCCCTGTACTACTTACCCCCACTGTCAAGAACCCACCGCCTGCCACTCTGCAACCTGGTGCAGTGTGTGGAAACCCTTCAGAATCCAGTCAGACAGGCATGAATCACAAGGTATTGCATCAAAGACTGTAAGGTAGATACATGTCAATGCAGTGGTTAAATTACATTGTTTTCTTTGTTTTGTGGTGTTAATCTATTTCTCACCCTATCTGGAAGGCATCTTCTATTCCACAGGGACTGGAGGCCATCCCCAAGGGCATAACCCCGCCGACACCAGCCCAGTCTACACGGTCTGCTCCGCCCTGCACCCCTGAACGTTCTGATCCGCTCCGGCCCAATGAACTATCTGTTCTGCCACCCGTTAAACCATCATCTCCTGTTCTTGTTCCCCTCCATGGACCTGGTGCTAAATAGGTAAAGGATCTACCGCCAGCAGTCGATTTTGATATTCTAGGTATTATCAACTGGCCAGAATTTTGAGATTGCAATAGACGTGAAGGACTATAATGCGTTAACCCATTTGTGCCGGATGCTGCGCGCCGCAACATTACATCTACCGCCGGTTACTGCGTTGCGCAACTCTGAACCTCCTGCCGGCTGCTGCGTGGCGCAGCATTTTGTATTAGTTATGCTTTTCATGACGCGCGCAGCATAGAACGCACTGTCGGTCTTGTTGGTTGTTTAAAGACCACGTGACCACCCAAATGTACTGTGGTTTGCTGAAAATCGCGCCAATCAATCAGACATACACATGCATTTGTTTTGGATTTTTTTCGGAGACGCAAGCGGGAAAATGGAAACGACAGAGGAGGATTTTGACAGCGAGGGCAGTGACATTGAGTTAGAATAATAAATAATAATAAAATAATTGCAAAGTGAATAAATAGTATAATAAATAATAATACAATAATTGCAAAATGAATAAATAGCATAATAAATAATAATACAATAATTGCATAATGAAAAAATAGCATAATAGATAGTAATACAATAATGGCATAATGAAAAAATAGCATAATAGATAGTAATACAATAATTGCATAATGAATAGATAGCATAGTAATGCAATAATAGCATTATGAATAAATAGCATAATAAATTGTGGCTGCCAAGTCTGTTGGAGGAGCCAAGTGAAAGTACAGGAGGGGCGGCTACAAGGACTGGCTGGAGGATCTGACCCAGGAGCTGATCGTCCCTGTCACTGCGAGAAGTGCTCCTAATGTACTCCCCACCAGCCCAACTGGAGCTTCTGCTGAGCATGACCTGGTCCAGATCAACAACAAGAGGAAGACCTGCAGGGAGTGTTCTCTGAAGCACTGCGGCACCGACGTGCGTCCTGGGTCAACTCTGATGGGGTGCAGGCAGTGTAACCTTACTCTGCACCGCGAATGCTTCATGTACCACGTCGTTCGCCACAAATGATTTGATCTGACCGTGTGCGTACGTGTGTCAGTCACTGAGACTGTTCCTAGTTCTACCTCAGGACTTCCCCTCCTCTCTCATAACAAGATGCCTTGTTTAGTGTGTTGAGATGTTTAAAATGTTATTTGTTATATTTTATATAATTTATTTATATATTTTTTCTTCCCCATATGATTTTGAGATTTTTTAGAAAAATGTGTTATGTTAGTGCTAAGGGAGCATGTTTAAATAAAAGCTGTGATTGTTACCTTTAAAATGTATTTTATTTCATGTTTCTAAGTGCTACAGAGGCTTAGATATCAAGGTTTTGGTAGACGTTGACAATTCTTATCATTTTTTCAGAAAACCCTCAGGAGATAAGGATATTTATCCAAGAATAACATAGGTTTTTATAGGCGTTTTTAGCAGCCGTTTTAGGAGTAAATGGGTTAAGAGCTTGCTCAAGTACTGCGGAGCTAAACCATTTAGTGCTTTGTAAGTAATCAGCAATATTTAAAAATGTATGCAATGTATAATGGGCAGCCAATGCAGTGTTGACAGAACTGGGCTAATACTGTCATACTTCCTGGTTCTGGTAAGAACTCGAGCTGCTGCGTTTTGAACTAGCTGTAGTTTGTTTAAGCGTGCAGGGCAACCACCCAGTAGAGCATTACAATAATCTAGCCTTGAGGTCATGAACGCATTAACTATTTGTTCCGCATTTGTCAATGAGAGCATATGGCGTAATTTAGATATATTTTTAAGATGGAAAAATGCGGTTTTACAAATACTAGACACGTGACTTTCAAATGAAAGATTGCTATCAAAGAGCACACCCAGGTTCCTAACCGATGACGAAGACTTAACAGAGCAGACAAATTAGTAGTCATCCAATTTTTTATATCAGCTATGCATTCCGTTAATTTTGTGGATTGGTAAGTTTCATTAGGTTTTGAAGAAATATAGAGCTGAGTATCATTGGCATAACAGTGAAAACTAATGCCATGTTTCCTAATGATATCTCCTAATGGTAGCATGTACAGAGTGAACAGCAGCAGTCATAGTACTGAGCCTTGTGGTACGCCATACTGAACTTGTGATCGATAAGACATCTCTTCATTTACTGCAAAAAACTGATAACGGTCAGATAAGAATGATTTAAACCATGCTAGTGCAATTCCACTAATGCCAACATAGTTTTCTAGTCTATTTTTAAAAGAATGTTGTGGTCAATGGTGTCAAATGCAGCACTAAGATCAAGTAACACTAGTAGAGAGATACAACCACGATCGGATGATAAGAGCAAATCATTTGTAACTCTGATGAGAACGGTCTCAATAGTATAGTACGGTCTAAATCCGGACTGAAAATCCTCGCAGATATCATTTCTTTCAAGAAAGGAACACAGTTGTGAGGATACTGCTTTTTCTAATATCTTTGACAGAAAAGGCAGATTCGAGATCGGCCTGTAATTTACTAATTTTGTATGACCAAGTTGCATTTTTTTTAACAAGCGATTCAATTTTTTTATTTAATCATAGCCAGTTTAAAGGTTTTTGGTACGTATCTGAGACAAAGACGAATTAATGATATTAAGAAGAGGATCTATGACATCTGGAAGCATCTCTTTCAGTAGCTTAGTTGATATAGGGTCTAACATACAAGTTGTCGATTTAGGCCAGTGAGGCCAGATCTGTAGAGATGGCGGCGCCTTAAAGAGAGGCACAGATGATCCTTCGAAAAAAAGACGATGACCACCTTGGGAACAATTGTGGAGGAGCTAAAGAAAATGGGAGATAGACAAGAGCAAATTATACAGCTATTACAGAAGTGAACCCACAGGAACCTCAATAAAATGATTGTGTTTTCTCTTTTGATATCCCCAAATTGTCCACTACAAATGTTTTACAATTTCTAATGACAAAGTAATTAAATCTTTATTTATTCTAGTGTTCATTAAAATACATTTATTTTTATTTCAACACAAAACCTCCTTTTATCATCTATCTTTGTTACACACTTTTTTCATGTGTTAAACTTACATTACAAGCTACAAGATAATTGTACTGACATGTTGGCAACATTCAATCTATTGTATTTCAAAGCTAAAGTTGTGAATGAAAATGTGAGAAATCAAAGGGAGATACAGGTGTGGCGGTCCGTGGAGGGACATAAGAGGGATGACAGATGACTACGCCACCCTGGAATCTTGCCATGGACAATAAAATGAAATTTCTTATTTTAAGCAACACAGACTCGTTCACAGTAAATCGGCAGGAGACGTGGATACAAAAAAGGGCATACAATTTATTGGAGATGGAGGAGTTTAACACCACAAAACAAACCAACATGTAGGCCACAGCAATTACACCATTTAACAGAACACACAAAGAGCGACCGAGTAGTCAGTGACAGCTGAATTCGGGATAAAGGAGCTGAAGTGTTACAGCAGGGGATAAAAAAAGCACAGTATGGCCTCCACGGCAAATCACTATTCCCATACACCTGTGCTTCAACACTCACGCACACGTAGGGCCTACACCACTCAGAACACGGCACTCCTGATGAAAAAGACCACCAGCTTTCCACCCCTGCCTCAAGCACTCAGCCCCTGTAACAGACTTTTCACAGTAGAACAGTGACTTCATGAAAGACAACACACATTAGAACAAGGTTTTCACCTCTCTAAGTAAACCATCTTACAAATACTTAATCATAATAACAAAAAACTAATACAAAACAAAATAATAAAAATAATCACTTATGGCCACACAAGACACAAGAACAACCAAAAAAATTAAAAATTCACATTTAACAAGATTCACATCAACTTGCTCAATGCAATATAAATTACAACCAAACAAAAACACACAGGCAATATTTAAAATCCTAAAGAAAAGATATAAACCAGGAGCTCTTTCCCTCCCAATTGCAACCCCAAAGCAACAGCGCCTCCAGACGATAGTCCCACGCAGCCCAACGGCACGGAAGCTAATTGCCCATGACGAACGCGACCATTCTGTGCTTAATACATCTATAAAATTACAAGTTAACAATAAGACGAAATCTACATAATTTAACATAGCAACTATTCATAAAAATCGGTTTCTCTCTACAGGAAATTGCCCCTTAACCTATAATAAGTTGAAATACATACCTTATGAGTGCGATCTCCCGGAACCCAATCAGTTAGGCAAACACATATGCATGGATGCTGAGGGCTCGTCCAGTTATCGGGAGGAGAACGTACGCGCCGGTGGTGACTAAGCGCCTCTGTACTGGGCTATAAAAACGCCAGAGCTTGAATCAGCTTCACCCCAACCTTTGACTGTATACAAACATACCGCTACAATACGAGTGGACACTTTGATAACACACAATCAACACTTTCAACCTACCAGAAGAGGGACAACCTCGCCCAATGCCAGCCGCAGGGATTCATACGCCACCCTAAAAATAGACTAAAATGAGCCACAGTATACCATTGACCACCAGCAAACCTCACCAAACATACCTGAATGGCGATTAAATGACAACACCGGAAGTAAGGGCGGTGACTCGTGACACCATCCACTCTAGACAGCCCGTTTATATACGCTACTGCAGCCCACTAATAGGACCAAACTCACGAGTAAACTAGCCAACCACATGCAGGCGGAACGAATTTCATTGGACCTGCCACACAGGCATGCAATAGCAGACTTGGATGAAATGATACACAATCTGAAAGAAGCGTTTAGTCTACCGCAGAGGTGTCAATACATTTTTACGAACCCATTTATATATATATATATATATATACACTCACCAAAATGATTATTAGAAACACCTGTTCAATTTCTCATTAATGCAATTATCTAATCAACAAATCACATGACAGTTGCTTCAATGCATTTAGGGCTGTGGTCCTGGTCAAGACAATCTCCTGAACTCCAAACTGAATGTCAGAATGGGAAAGAAAGGTGATTTAAGCAATTTTGAGCGTGGCATGGTTGTTGGTGCCAGATTGTCTGAGTATTTCACAATCTGCTCAGTTACTGGGATTTTCACGCACAACCATTTCTAGGGTTTACAAAAAATGGTGTGAAAAGGGAAAAACATCCAGTATGCGGCAGTCCTGTGGGCGAAAATGCCTTTTGATGCTAGAGGTCAGAGGAGAATGGGCCGACTGATTCAAGCTGATAGATGAGCAACTTTGACTGAAATAACCACACGTTACAACCGAGGTATGCAGCAAAGCATTTGTGAAGCCACAACACGCACAACCTTGAGGCGGATGGGCTACAACAGCAGAAGACCCCACCGGGTACCACTCATCTCCACTACAAATAGAAAAAAGAGGCAACAATTTGCAAGAGCTCACCAAAATTGGACAGTCGAAGACTGGAAAAATGTTGCCTGGTCTGATGAGTCTCGAATTCTTTTGAGACATTCAGATGGTAGAGTCAGAATTTGGCGTAAACAGAATCCGATCCATCATGATCCACCCAAACAGATCCATCATGCCCTGTTACCACTGTGCAGGCTGGTGGTAGTGGTGTAATGGTGCGGGGGATGTTTTCTTGGCACACTTTAGGGCCCTTAGTGCCAATTGGGCATCGTTTAAATGCCACTGCCTACCTGAGCATTGTCTCTGACCATGTCCATCCCTTTATGGCCACCATGTACCCATCCTCTGATGGCTACTTCCAGCAGGATAATGCACCATGTCACAAAGCTCGAATCATTTCAAATTGGTTTCTTGAACATGACAATGAGTTCACTGTACTAAAATGGCCCCCACTGTCACCAGATCTCAACCCAATAGAGCATCTTTGGGATGTGGTGGAATGGGAGCTTCGTGCCCTGGATGTGGAAATCTCCATCAACTGCAAGTTGCTATCCCATCAATATGGGCCAACATTTCTAAAGAATGCTTTCAGCACCTTGTTGAATCAATGCCACATAGAATTAAGGCAGTTCTGAAGGCGAAAGGGGTTCAAACACAGTATTAGTATGGTGTTCCTAATAATCCTTTAGGTGAATATATATATATATATATATATATATATATATATATTAGTGCTGGGTAACGATTAACTTTTTTTTTTAAATCACGATTAATCGCATGATTTTCTGCGATTAATCGCAGTTAATCGCAAAATTCAATAATAAATTCAAAATTTGTGTATTCCACACTTTTATTTTAAAAGTCTTGCTATATAAACAAAAGTGCTATAAAATTTGGTTTGCAAACACTTTAATCAAACAAGGTGCTTTTTAACAGCAATATTCCCTTTACACAGTAGCCTAGCAGTTGAAATATTTATTGTAAATCTCAACTTAAACATGAATGTAATCAAATCAAATATAAAACCAAAGCTATTTGCCACTGCCAGGGCATTAATATTTTATCTAGTTTGTTATAAAAAACAAAACAAGTTACCCACAGAGTCACAATCATAACATTATAACAGGCACCTACCGAGCAACAGCAAGGTACCATTTATCAATCGGTTTTCTTTTCTTTCTTTTTTCTGAACAGGTACCAGCAGAAACATTTTTCTTTTATCATGGAGCAGCATAAACTGTCTGTGTCCAGTAGGGTGAAGTGGTCAAGCACAAAAAAAAAAGTACACAGCTGGGATTCACTGTGAAGGCCAGGGGACTTTTTAGTCTGTGAAGTTAACTTTGTAGTGGTTAAAAATAACTTTTCTATCAACTCCGCCGTCAGGAAGATATTTTATATGAAAATGTCAATGTTAAGGGGGTTGCACAGCGGAAGAGAAGCGTAGCGTAGCACAGCGCCGCGCCGCGCCGCACCCCGTCTTTAAAATTCGAGCACATTATTTTCATACAGTGTACACACCGACAGCGCCATTCGGCGACTGTCTGCGGCGCCCAGCTACGGCTCTGTTCAAAATCCTGCTGCGCCATACCTTGAGTTGTCCAAGACGCGCCGCTACGCTTCTCATTCGGTGTGCGACCACCTTTAGGCCCACCCTAAATGCTCTCTTTTTTTTGGACGCTCATCCCAAGCCAGTAGAGATCAACATCCTACCCCTCCTGTGACCCATGGTTTGTCTGTATGACCACATGAGCAGCATTGAGCTTTCTGTTAAAGCATTCTGCCAAGCAGACAAGTGGCCATTGTCTCTATAAGGCGTCATAAGTTGAGGCAACAGAGGGTAGGCAGAGTCCCCAATTATGTGCATTCCGTGTGGAACAAGGGAATGAGGATCTTCTTCAAGAACACGAGAAATCTCTGTGAAGCGAAATGCTCTGCTATCATGCCAAATCCCAGGGTGACCCACACTGATGTGACAGAAGCGCCACCGACTGTCACAAAACCCAGTTAAATTTACTACTGTTTCTTATTCATGTATGCTAGGGGATTATCACAATGGGGTCTCATTAGAATGGAACACACATTCACTGATCATACAGTGTTGGGGAAACCTTCTGCGTCAAACCTAACTTTAAAATCTCCAGCCTTTGGCCGCTGGCCAAAGAAATGTGGTGGGCCATGTATGTATTAACATAGCAACAAAACTAATAGAGATGCTTGACAAGAGTGGATTTTGATATGTTGAAACTATCTGCCGCCCAACAGTATGACTCCTGATTGGCCAATGTCCAAAGGCAGGCAAGAACTCTGTTTATGAGTAGCAGTTTGGTTTGTTGTAATTTCATATAAACAGGACCAAGGGTGGTAATGACATCCTGCACAGGTAGAAAATAGGTTATCAAGACAACAATACAACACTTTTACTTTTATATTGTACATTTTATGTTGTCCAGTACACACATCATTCTCCACAAAATTCAGTATTTTTGGACCCATTCTATATAAGAGAAAGAGGAGTTGTACTATATCCATGTAACTGAAGACACAGGTAGTAAAAAATGTATTTCAATGTTTTATGTTGAATTGGGATTTTAATCAAATAATTAGGGAAATTGGAGTAAAAGTCCATTATTTCTTTGTGCAAACAGAATGAGTAATTCTCTGTATTTAAACCAATAGGCTACCAATAGTAGCTATTGATTACAGAAGCCTCCCACTACATCAGTAATACATTGTAAAGACTAGAAACAATTTGATCACTTAATTTGGTTTGCAATACAGTATTTTTATGCGATATACAGTTTTCAGATTCTAGGTAGTAACTTTAAAATTGAATTGTTTATACGTCTATTGTTTATAATAGAAAAAAGGTAAACTGTTTATAAAAAAAATATTTATTACATTACAGGGTGATCTCGAATCTACCTTTTCTGTCAAAGATACTAGAAATACTGTAAGTATTTACTGACGTAAATGCAGCAAACTATGGGATCCACAAAGTGTCTGACTTCACGTCTCCATTTTCAGCTCCTCCCCGCCAGCACATGGCAACTCTCGCCGATCAGTTACATCCAGCAGCAGCCGATACCGAACACAACTTTTGACAACAGGCTTGCTCGACTTGAAGCGGCGCTGCACAGACCGATCTGTTTATGACATCAGAGTACCGTCTGCTCTCTAATCGCTCACGCGGTACTTTGATGTCAAGTCACCTTCATTTATATAGCGCTTTTAACAATATCGATTGTTTCAAAACAGCTTTACAGTGATAATAGGAAATTCAATTAGTTATTAGTAATCATGATTTATTAACTTAGGGGCCACTAACACAACACCGTTCTAACAGAAAACCTTTAACGCGCTCCGGCATGCTCATTTACACAAAACAGTGCCTGGTGGCTCCAGAACAAAAACCTTGAAATAGGTTCCAAGTTGCAAGTGTTGAAAGTTTTTAAAAAACGTCATCATCCCCGTGTTCACTTCAAAAACAAGAATCTGTGAAAACGTTGACGGTGTGCATATGAATATTATGTGTTCAGTCTATAGGTATGCACGTTTGAATATATGTGTATGCAGGTGCGTAGTCTTTCTTTACAAATTTACCTCACTAAATTACTTGTCTGGCCTTAAAAATTCATAATACATAACACAATAAATTTTTGACGATTCCGTGTATCCATGTGAACTGGAATCAATTTGACAAAGTTTTATCTGTACAGAGGTGAAGGAGAGAATGGAGGCCTTAACAGGGCTCTCCCCTGTGAAGGCCTCCTTCCTTCCCTTCACTAGTTGACACTTCAGGGCTGCATTGTCATTGTGTCCAGGCGCAGGTCCTTCTTCAGATCTGGATACGGTCTGGATCTGGCGGACTGCGGTAAACCTCGGGATAAACAGAGACACTAATATTAGCGTAGACACCATTATTCTTATTATGCAACGAGTACATCAGGATTTATGGGAAGTGTTCCCGGTTCCGGCTGACCTAATCTATGCACCTTAACGTTGAGTTATAGAAGTTTATAATTTATTATGTGAATACTTGGTCAAAGAGATGTATTTTTAGTCTAGATTTGAACTGACAGAGTGTGTCTGCTTCCCAGACAATGGTAGGAAGACTGTTCCAAAGTTTTGGAGCTAAATAGGAAAAGGATCTACCGCCAGCAGTCGATTTTGATATTCTAGGTATTATCAACTGGCCAGAATTTTGAGATCGCTATAGATGTGAAGGACTATAATGTGTTAAGAGCTCGCTCAAGTACTGGGTTACTAAACCATTTAGTGCTTTGTAAATAATCAGCAATATTTAAAAATGCATACTATGTTTAATAGGATATGCATATGACGCAATTTAAATATATTTTTTAGATGGAAGAAGGTTTTAAGATGGTTTTACAGAAACTAGAAATGTGACTTTCAAATGAAAGATTGGTATCAAAGAGCACACCCAGGTTCCTAACCGACGACGAAGGTTTGACAGAGCAGCCATCAAGTGTTAGACAGTATTCTAGGTTATTACTTGAGGACGTTTTTTGCCCAATAATTAGAATCTCTGTTTTTTCAGAGTTAAGTAGTAGAAAATTACTAGTCATCCAGTTTTTTTTATCAGCTATGCATTCTGTTAATTTTGTGAATTGGTAAGTGGTGAAGACCAGTGAAAACTAATGCCATGCTTCCTAATGAGATCTCCCTTCACTAGTTGACACTTCAGGGCTGCGTTGTCATTGTGTCCAGGCGCAGGTCCTTCTTCAGATCTGGATACGGTCTGGATCTGGCGGACTGCGGTAAACCTCGGGATAAACAGAGAGACTAATATTAGCGTAGACACCATTATTCTTATTATGCAACGAGTACATCAGGATTTATGGGAAGTGTTCCCGGTTCCGGCTGACCTAATCTATGCACCTTAACGTTGAGTTATAGAAGTTTATAATTTATTATGTGAATACTTGGTCAAAGAGATGTATTTTTAGTCTAGATTTGAACTGACAGAGTGTGTCTGCTTCCCAGACAATGGTAGGAAGACTGTTCCAGAGTTTTGGTGCTAAATAGGAAAAGGATCTACCGCCAGCAGTCGATTTTGATATTCTAGGTATTATCAACTGGCCAGAATTTTGAGATCGCTATAGATGTGAAGGACTATAATGTGTTAAGAGCTCGCTCAAGTACTGGGTTACTAAACCATTTAGTGCTTTGTAAGTAATCAGCAATATTTAAAAATGCATACTATGTTTAATAGGATATGCATATGACGCAATTTAAATATATTTTTTAGATGGAAGAAGGTTTTAAGATGGTTTTACAGAAACTAGAAATGTGACTTTCAAATGAAAGATTGGTATCAAAGAGCACACCCAGGTTCCTAACCGACGACGAAGGTTTGACAGAGCAGCAATCAAGTGTTAGACAGTATTCTAGGTTATTACTTGAGGACGTTTTTTGCCCAATAATTAGAATCTCTGTTTTTTCAGAGTTAAGTAGTAGAAAATTACTAGTCATCCAGTTTTTTTTATCAGCTATGCATTCTGTTAATTTTGTGAATTGGTAAGTGGTGAAGACCAGTGAAAACTAATGCCATGCTTCCTAATGAGATCTCCCAAGGGTAGCATGTACAGAGTGAAAAGCAGTGGTCCTAGTACTGAGCCTTGTGGTACTCCATACTGAACTTGATCGATAAGACATCTCTTCATTTACTGCTACAAACGGATAACGGTTAGATAATTATGATTTTAAACCAAGCAAATGCAATTCCACTAATGCCAACATAATTTTTAAGTCAATTTCAAATAGAGCAGCCCTCGAGCTGCAGCGAGGACAGCTTGAGCTGTCGAGGGCGGCTTCTGTGGGCGCGGTCCAGACAGAAATAGCAATTGTTGTGCCCATCCGGGAGCTCGACGAGAGATCATGGGACCCGCACAGGTGCTGCTAGACTTGCTTGATGTCATCCACGAAGTTCTTGAAGTGCTCACCGGAATGCTGTAGGGGATCGTCTCAGAAGCGGCGTTCGCTGTAGGTGCTGACTCAACGGCGAGAGAGGCTTCTTGTGTAAATTCTCTTGAAGGAGTGAGATTCTGAGGCAATGTCACTCTGCGCCGGCTTATCTAGGGAGCGAGCCCGTCCCTATTTCACATGCTTGAACGCCATTGGCCGTATTCAATGAGGTTTCAGTATTTCTCTGTGAAAATTGTTTCCCCAAAAGTGTCTTTCGACGCGGTGAAATAGAAAGGTAATCAGGGGTGTGAAATAACGAATTATAAATACTCATGTAAAATTTTGATTTCTGATAAAAAAAACAATTACAGTAATGTGACATTATGTTACAGTAATTAAGTACTTTTTATCAGAAATTGTACTTTAAGTAATTTAAAATGGTCTAATTTTACTAGAGCACATTTTAAGGGTGCTGTGGAAGCGCATCCTTCAAACATCAATTCAATTGTGATAAATCAGCATTTAATTCTTCCTCCAATTTGAAGAAACACATAAAGGTAAATATCTGATTTCTGCTTACTATTTTATCTGTATATCTACAGGGCCTGAATTTGGCGCGAGGTTGCTGGAATTGAGTACAATGTTAATAACTCCTGCAAGTGGCCCATTCATAATGCATGGAATTTCCACTCCCCATTTATTTACTTGAACTTTTGAGACTTGCGCAATCTGCACTGCCTTGACCACATCCTGCAACCATGGGCAGCTCATTGACACTTGATGAGTTTAGTATTACGCCTGTTTCACACATACTCTGTATGTGGTGCGTGTTGTGGTGTGTATGCAGCGCAGGAGTGCTTTCACATATGCTGCGATTGCAGAGCGCAACTGATCTATGGCTGTACCACAAAACACAACTCTATTTTTTATTTCAAATCACTATTTTTATTATCAGCGTCTTTTATAAAATAATATAAAAAAGTTTCAGCATTGCGATTCTATTTGTACACAGTAGTTATAGGTCTACACTCTTTCACAGACGTATTCACGTTTAAACTCAATACACTTAAAAAAAAGTATTATTCAATGCATTACTTCTATATAGATTTATATATTAAGTTGCTCAAGCAAGTGACAAAACATTTAAACATGTAGGCCTACTTATGTTAACATTGCATTCAAATCTTTTTTACAAGCAGTATTGTGGGTCACAAATAATTGTTTTTCCACCTCCACGAAGAGAAGAGTACATCCATTATGTCGCGTTGTTGAGGTACTGAGTAGTTTTCCTTGCTTTAATTATCCCGGGCTTAAAGGTCCCCTGAAATCAAAATGTACGTTTTTTTTTAGCTCTTAGGATGAATATGTTAGCCTTAATGTAGTAAAAATCTCTGCAGACCCCTCTCATCCTGGTCACAAACTTTTCGACCTCCTCCCCTCTGGTAGACGATACAAGGCACTGTATGCCAAAACCAGCCGACACAAAGTCAGCTTCTATCCCCAAGAAGTTACTCTGTTAAATAAGAAACTGCCCCTACCCTTATATTGGACATAGTCAACCAATATTATTTTATTTATCTACCTCATGTCTTTAATCTTCTTTTGAATGCACTAATTATTATATTGTCATTGTATGAACCTGCACTGCTCCATGTACTTTATTTAAAATTCTAAGGCAATACTAATATTGCACTATCCCCCTCCTCCTGCACTTTGTAATTTCCATGGTATTGCCAGACTTCTGTTTTTTATATACATTTCTTTACTTTGTGTTTATATGTCATGTGAGTGTGGTAGCTTGTTCCAGTTAATGAGTGATGTAATTTGAGAGCCTTGTTGTTACCAAGTCAAATTCCTAGTTTGTCTCTGCAAACATGGCCAATAAAGCTGATTCTGATTATAAATAAGCTGGTGTGTTCCAAAACAATGACAAAATTTGCATTTAGGAGATATAAGCTTTCAAAACTTACAGTCTCTCACTTCTGCTAAAATGGATCACAGATTTTTATGATGTCACCGGGGACTTCCGCTTCTCATCAGATCTTCTGCCCAATCAAATGCTCTCTAGAATCTGAAGCGTCCCGCCCCCTTTGATATAAATACCACCTGGCCAAAGTAACCGTGGCTGTACCTGACTGTACGTTCGGCAGTAAACGCATGCTCAGTGTCAGCTGCTCGTAGTCATCAGTTCCATCAGTCGGAGTTACTGGAATAACATATACTTCAGGATATTGTTTATTTAGAGTCGGAGTGACTGTCAGGCACGTCCAAAAGCGAGTAATTTTAGAAAACTAGATCAGCACTAACTCTGTTTTGAACGATTCAGTTCGATTTGATGAACTGGTCCAACTGGTTCACAAAAAAAAGAACCGGTTCAAAAGAAAGATTCTTTCATGAACCGGACATCACTACTAATGTCACGTCATGGAGCAATATGTGTTGGAGATGTGTGTTCGGTTGAGTTTTGTTCCGTTTTCAGAATGAAAAGGCTAGAATTTATTTATTCCTCTACAGAGCTATATAGTCCAGGGGTCAGAAAGTAAAAGTCCTGCCATATGAATCCGTATCAGGGCTGGGATTCGTTTCCATGGTGCTGTCAAGTACACTTGCAGTCTGTGAGGTACACTAAATGCTATTGGCTATTTGAAAAGGGGGAGGAGCCAATAATCAAGGTTATTATAGTTTTGTATTTTTCATTAGTTTTTATTTTTATTTCGTTTTGAATTTTTGTTTTCAAATTCAGTTTAGTTTTAATTCGTTTTTAAAGTGGTTTTGCTAGTTTAGTTTTTAGTTTTTGAAAATGCTTAGATTTAGTTTAGTTTTTATTAGTTTTAGTATTAGTTTTAGTCTTTTTTGTTGTAATTTGGGTTATTTGATGGGGGCAAGATTAAAAAAGGTCATAAAAAGAATTGCGTAATAATATAAATATATATATATATATATATATATATATATATATATATATATATATATATATATATATATATATATATACATACATATATATATATATATATATATATATATATATATATATATATATATATATATATATATATATATATATATATATATTCAACAATAAAAGCAGTAGGCTACATAAAATCTACATATGGGCACAAATATGTAAACAGTCTACACAAGACTCCAGTAAGTGCAAAATGTGTAAGTGACGTGTGCCAGGAAAAAATTCACATTGAATTTCCTTTACCTTACAAAATCCACACGCTGTACCAAAAATCTACACATCTTCTATATAAAATTCACACCCTATACAAATCCCACAGCTAGGGCTTGACATTAACTATTTTGCTCACCAGCCACTCTGGCTAGTGGTTTTCCAAAGTTACTAGCCACTCAGCATTTTCACTGGCCACAATTTTGAAATCGATACCTTATGGAAAAACTGCCATATATATATTTTAATATTATCTCATAATTTGGCAATTGGTATATTAGGCTGCTGTTACTTTAAGACCTGACGCACGGACACATTATACTGTTTTATATAGCTTAGCCAATATACTTGTCTTAATGCACACTTTGGGTGTGCAACACCGCATCACAATGCTCATGTGTGTTTCGTGTTTCGTACACCTTCAGTTCCACTAACGTTCTCAAATCTGTTTTTTATAAGAGTAAAATCTCTTCATGTAGTCGCAATGTTATATTGTGTCATGTTTATCAAAATAAAACTGATTAAAAAACATATAGAACCCACTAGGCTACATTATATATAAATAGTAGCCTATAGGCGTAGGCTACGTTTAACTTATTCTTGTACAAACAGATGCTGTATTAAGCATAAAGTAGGCTTTTAAATGGAAACGCACGCGTGTATTTGACAAATATTGCATTTATTCACTTCAGCTGTGGTAAAGTATGCAAACACCACGTGAGAAGTCACTACGGGAACCAGAAAGTGTCTGACTTCACGTCTCTGTTTGCAGCTCCTCCCCGTGTGCACACGGCAAATCTGGCCGATCAGTTACATCCAGCCGCAGCCGATGTCCAACACACCTAATATGTCCTGCCTTAGCCTCCTATTTCAGTGGAAATGACATTAACGCATCATACAAAGCTGCGCGTTTCAAGGCACTTCAGTGGGCCTTTAAAGTTAAAAAGAAAATGACTGTTAAAAATAGTAGTAGGCTACAATTTAATTAAATGCATTTATGGTGAGATTAATATATTTTCATGTTAATCCGTGTTCATTTTGACCAAGAACCATTCGCTGTCACTTTAATTCTTTGCGTGCAGCACAGCAAATAGACTCGGTGTGGAACTCAGATCGCTGCACCGCACCTGGAACGCATTGCTGGGCCGCATTCGTGTGCAGTGTGAAAGCTAGAACCTGTTAACATGGGTACGGAAAAAAACGCACTGCACTGCAAACGGTGTATGTGTGAAACAGGCGTGAGTGTGCTCGCACTGCAAACGGTGTATGTGTGAAACAGGCGTGAGTGTGCTCGCACTGCAAACGGTGTATGTGTGAAACAGGCGTGAGTGTGCTCGCTAAAAGAGCATGTTGGGGACATTCTAAAATGCTTCATGACCTATGGCCTTATACGGCATCTCTGTCTGCGAGTGTTTTTTTAAAACTACAGTTCATTTATAACCAACATTTTTGTTTGATCCATTTCATGCTAATCCGCCTTCATTTAGCGACTTTACTTGCGCAAAAACATTTTTCAAGTTTTTTTTTTTTTGTTGTTTAAATTTTTGTATTCTATGGAATGGCATTACAATGTAATTAGTGTTAGCTCACTATCTTTGCCTATGTCAGTCCATTAGGTGAGGTAAACTGTTTGAGTCATTTTTTTTTTTTTTTTTTTTTTACAAAATACTAATACTGGTGGCATTTATCGCTTTCACTAACCAATCTCACATGAGTTTCAAAAGGTTTTTGTATTCTTTGCACTCTTCTGAACATTGAAATTGACTGTGCAACAATCACTTGCTCAGTGTTCAGTAAGGCCTTACAACCGATTTTAAATAAAACAAATGTCAAACATGATAGAAATGGATGATGAGTGAATACTGAAGATAACTTTATCATCTTTTCATCTCTGTAATAGTCTTTACTTGTTGTTTTGGAAGTAGATACATTTTATCACTGATAAGTGATGTATTTTGAGAAGTGCCAAAATTAAAACTGTTGGATGAAATTTATATTCTTAATTCTTTCTTTTGACAAACAGGAAACGAGAATATTAATTATAGTATGTATAGTATGTAATCCGCAGCTCAGTACTTAGTACTCATTAGTACTTTTAAATAAGCTCTTTTACTCTTACTCAAGTAGTTTTTTGGACAAGTAATTTTTAATCTAATCACACTACATTTTTTTTAAAAGTAATGGTACATTTACTTGATTATATTTTATCAGTACTCTTTCCACCCGTTTATAACTATGTATAACTTTATGTATAACATTAAGCTATCAATGCCTGATTTACATATCCAAAGTACTACCATTTGGAAATGTGTGAAAAAGACTACACAGTTGTTAACTGAGTACACTATGACAGGAATAATCAACTTTTTTTTCTAAAGAAAGCAATGAAGGACCCACATATTGAACATGCTATGGGTTTGTACAAAAAGCTTGTTGGGTGTTTCAGCTACAGGTGGAGGAGTAAGAGGGAGCTTTCTGAAGCACAAAAACTGTCACAAGTCTGTCCTGTCATATGTAGCACATGTGGTGTTCTGTGTTCCTGTCACTGTCTTGACTCCTCCTTCCTTGTTATCTAATTATTGGTTAATTTGTCTCACCTATTGTTCTCGTTACCTTCCTTGTTTGCTCCCCTATTTAGTCTCCCTGTGTTTTTAGTCCTGTGCTGGTTTGTTGGTTTCATGTTCCTCGTGTTTCCTGCTGGACCTCATTTATTCTTTGTCTGTTTTGGTTTGTTAGTTTTTGTAATTATGTACTTATTAAATCCTCTTCCTGCACTTGAGTCCTTGATCCTTTCCACTATCCAGCTGTGACAAAAACAACTTGCACAAGGTGGGGATTCAGGCAGGCTATGACGAGGAGGATCCTTGAGCAACAAGCTGCCATCTCCCATTTCCTCTCTTCTGACCGCAATGCAAGGCACCTCTTGCCAACATAAGACCTAGAGGTCCTGGAAGCTGTGGACAAGACCCTCACCCCACTGGAAGACTTCACGGTTGCACTTCATTTGGATGGTCCCTTTAACACATTCTGTTGACTATAAGTAACGTTGCACCTGCATGTCTACTAACTCTCATTAGAGTGTTAGTTGAGTATTAGTAGACTGGTAGGGTTAGGGTTCGAATAAGTTGACATGTAGTTGCATAGTTACTTATAGTCAGTAGACTGTCTCTTGGAGGGCCATCACAATAAAGAGTTATCAGATATTAAGCAGACAGTACACTAATACTCTAATGAGAGTTAGTTGACATGTAGTTGCAAAGTTACTTATAGTCACCAGAATGTTCAAAAGGGACCATCAAAATAAAGTGTTACCAACTTCACAGATGCTCTTTCAGGAGAGCAGTACGTTACTGTCTCTTCTTTTTCAGTCTTCTGTTTTGGCTGTTAAGGAAGATGACTCTGATCTTATACGCACAATCAAATCAAAGATCCTGGGGAATCTGGAGGAAAAATACCATGACCAATAAAACACAAGACCTCTTTCACAGCCACAACCCTCGATCCCAAGCTTAAGATGACTTAAGGATAACAAAACAAGAACAGACTAAAAGATGATATGTCAAGGCTAACAACAGTTAAGGTAAACCTGAATAAACATGAGTAAAATGTGATTGAGTAAACGTGATTCGTCCTCTGCAGGAAATGTCTCCCTGCAACTAGTACCACCCCTGCAAAGAAGATCCGAAAGACCTTAGGTAGTTTCTTCAAAGCAGCAAGAAATGAGACAGCAAGAACAAGCAGTCAACTTGGAGCTACAGTCTTATCTGTTCTCAAACATCACTGACAGTGAAGATGCCCTTTAGTCTGGTGGAATGTTCACATGGAGCAGTATCCAAGATTATCTGCACTGGCCAGGAAATATCTTTGCATTGCTAAAACCAGTTCACCTTCTGAAAGGGTTTTCAGTGTTCCTAAAAATCTTTAAATAGGTCTAGTCTGGCATAATACCGTTGAATGTTGTCCACGTTTAATGTTTTTTTATTTAAATATATATAAAAAGAGAATCGTGATAATAAGAATCATGCCGCTCTACTGTTATGTTTGACAGGCTCTAAGCACACACAATAGAATTATACTTTCATTCATATGATATGCTACTCCACATTTCAGGCACCCTCTGCCCCGCTTAGTATCATGATACATGCTTGTCTAAACCATGAACTAAATTGAATATACCCTGCTCACTTTACGAGTCTAGAAAATCTGAAAATGTTTGTAGCATAATGCTGCCCCACCTGTTCATACAGATGAGCCATGGCTGGTTAATTTAAAATAAAAGACCTCTGCACATAGATCCTAGCCTCAGATTTCCTCCTCCTCCATCCTGCAACAATACTAAATAACCAACCGTGAACATAGATCTACCAGCAGCAGTCCAGATTCTCCTCTTCACCCAGGGGTCGCAGCCCCGAGGACTACACTCGTGAGTATTTAGAACTTCTGTGTGTAGCACACTATCCAGAGGACTCTCTCTGTGCTTTCTTCTTGGCCAGGTTGACAAGATCATACCTGCCCAGTGATGGGCATTGAGGATCCTTTTGTGACTGTTAAATTGGTGGGTCAGGATGAGGGACCAGAGCCCCTGGAAGAAACCCCAAGCTGGTACATATGGCCACCACAGAGCCTTAAACAGAGGACCCTGGCCTCAACTTTTCCTCCATTCTGCAATGTTAGACACATTCATACCTATGGACAATTTAGGGCCTACAGTTCACCTGTGCTGCTTATCTTTGGATTGTGGGGGGAAGCCGAAGCACCCAGGAAACCCACACAGACATCACAAGAAACATGAAAACACACAGAAAAGCCTCCTAGCTTATACCAGGATTTGAACCGGGGACATTCTAGCTATGATGCAACCATGCTTCACACTGAGCCACCATTCTGCCTGCAAATATATATATATATATATTCTGCCTGCATCTTTATGACTAATAATAAAGTCTAGATGTTAATAAATATATATATAGTTAGTAAAATATAATCGATTTTAATGGGAGAAAAATTAATTGAACAGAATTCAAAACATTTTATCAGTTGCAGTCTGAGATCATTGTAACTTTGAGGGCTAGGCAGGGGCCTGTGCATACAAGGGCACACGTTAACATTTATTTTAACCTATTTTCAGGATTCTAATTATTATAATAATTATTATTATATATAAAGGTTATGTATCAATCTGCATTCTCTACATGTAAGATAAAATAATTTAAACTCAAATTAATTTCAAGTTCCTCTATTTGATTTGCATAACAAATATTTATCATATATCCGTACTGCGTATGGGTGAAGTTACATGAAGTTCCCTTTCAGTCAAGAACGTCAGACGTAGTCGACGTCGACTGAATTGGGGATCACGCTATAGGGAGCGTTAGCTCCTTCAGGGAACGGTGGGTTGCATACGCAACCAGGATGTTCTTTACTTGTGTAAAGACAGATTTTTATGTAGGTTATAATCAGGTGTGTAGCTACTAGCAACTATTATAGCCACGTTTTAAAATCCTTTGGTTGACTGCAGACAGAGTGACGACCCATTCATGATAGACCCCATCACTTGCGTGATATTGCTTCTACGGGCTGGTTGTTGAGTAATTTGTTCTATGCAGAATGTGAAAACGAATACATCCATGTGTATATGCATTATTATAAATGTAATAAGTGAATACATTTATATTAATTTACATTAGTATATTATGCCATCATACCTCAAACTGTTATATGTGCTATTCAAGTATCATCTGTGTTTGATGACCCATGTTGGTAATGCATTTTGTCAGGTGAAGTGATATGCCTTGTGCAATGAGTAGTAGGGAATCAAAAAAGCACAAATTACTGGCATATCTTTTTCAAATTAGTCAGGTATGATAAATAATGTAGGAGACATCTATTGTATTCTCTTATTGTAATTTTTTGTGTCCACTGGGTGGCACTGTGACCTAATTTAACTAGAGCTGGGGGGGGGGCTTTCATGGGCATACATGATTCCTAGAGGCATGTGTTTATGGCAAGCCATTTTAACATTTAAAAAATAAGTTTGACTATCCGGAATTAACATTGTAGATATCAACAATGTCTTTCTGACTAGTCATAATTACATTTTGGATAGTTGGAATTGTCATTCAAGATATCTGTAACGTAATTGTGACTAGCCGAAATGACAGATAGAGATATCTGTAGTTCAGTTTTGCCTAGTCAAAACTGAATTACAGATATCTGCAATGACAGCATTGAAAACGACATTCAACTCGTCACACATCTTAAATGATAATTGCAGATATCTGTAATTCAGTTTTGACTAGGCAAAATGAAAGTTAAAGATATCTCAAACATCATTTTGACTAGTGCAAATGTGTTGCACATGTTTCCAGCATGACATAAATTGTATTTATTCACATTAGCCTGGGGGTCTCAAAAATATTGGCAACATGCAATGTTTGCCATGCATTTTTATGTTTATGATCATGCTTAAAATTACCGTAGGTTATTGTTGATGTAGGATTTACGTGTGAGAGAGATTCACACTAATTCACTTTAATAAAGTCAAGTCACCTTTATTTTTATAGGGCTTTTTACAATATAGATAAAGACTTGGAAGTGCAATAAAATTAACTTCCTTAGATGAGAAAATATAGTTCTTAGTTCAGATTAGTTCTTTTTTTCCCACAGTAAAAAGCCATGATAGCCTATAGGTATTGATTTCAGGTTGAAATAGTAGCTAACAGCTTTAAAAAAGACGATTAAAAACTAATGCCTCTGGCTGCTCAGACATGGTGCTAATCAGTACTAATTACAAGTTAACAGGTGTTAACTGCTAAGTTATTTGATGATTGGTGCAACACGCTCTCCTCCCCCCTAAAGTGTGACGCGGGCCTAATTTGCATACAGATATCTGCAACGTCATTTCGCCTAGTCAGAACTCTAATTCAAGATATCTGTAATTACAATTTGACTAGGCAGAATGAAAGTTAGAGATATCTCAAATTTTAGATATCTCTAATCAAAATTAATTTCAAGATTTCTATAAATTTGAAAATAGATATCTACAATTAAATTATGACTATCCCTAACTCCAGTTTGAGATATCTACAACGTTATTTGGACTAGTCATAATTCCAGTTACAGATATCTACAACGTAATTTCGCCTAGTCAAAAGTTAATTTAAGATATCTGAAAAGGAACATGTAGATTTCTTGAATTGAGGTTAATTAAAGATATCTTGAACTGGAGTTATGACTAGTCATAATCAAATTGTAGATATCTCAAACTGGAATTACAGATATCTACAATTCAGTTGCAGATATCCGTAATTCACATAGTGGATATCTCCAACTGAATTGTAGATATCTGTAATGATAAACCCCATACAAATGAATGGCAAAAGTGATGTCATTTGTCCTAGGAAGAATGTCTTTGTGGATATCTGAAATGACAATTATGGATAGGAAGAATGTAGTTGCGGATATCTGAAATGTTCTTTTTGACTAGGCAATACTGAATTACAGATATCTGCAACACATATCCAGTCTAGCTGTTAAATGTTAAAATGGCTTGCCATATGTGTTAAATACTTGCTCACTTCTGCTACCAAATCTAATGACTTAATGGGAAGCCGTTACAAACATATTTTAATCCAATGTTTTTAACTCAGTGTAACATTGATAGGACAGACAGCATCAATAAAACTTCACAAGATCACAAGTTTAAAACTCTCTGCTATATCCTTGTTTTCCACAATCATGGGAACCTTGAATAACTGGAATCTGCCATACTGGCCCCTATAAGTCTTTTCTCAAATAACTGAACCCAGAAAAAGAAAAAACGCAAAGAAAGAAACATTACCAGCACATTTTGGAATGCACAAGAGACTTTGATGAGCAAGGGCATAATAACTAGAACAATAAAAATGGCATTCCATTACTATAATATTGCTGACCTTGATATAAACACTCACGTTATGCTTTTGAGGTTTGTCATGACCAGGGTGCCATCTGTAGGCTCTCTAACACCCACAGGCATACCAATCGTACATTCTAAATTGGATAAGCAAATATAATGATGCCTAAAATCTGTTTCTGTTTGTAAATGTCAGCCCTGCCAGCCTAGTGAAGTCCTGTCACAACAAAAGGAAGCAGTACAACAGGACCACTGATCACAAAATAATTGATTTTTTTATTTCAATTTATTTCAATATAACTTTGTTGTTACAATGCAATTTAAAATGTCTTATTCACTTTATTCTGCAGATGGAAAAAGTGAAACTGCATTTTGTATAAATGGCTAAAATTTCTCCATTCTTGTGATTATTTGGAAAGTAAAATGTATTATGCATTTGTAATTTTGAGCTCATAACCAAAACATGTTACAGGCAGATAAAAGTTCAGTCGCAGATATTTATAGCAAATCTGACCAAAAACTAATTTTTCAGCAATTGGTTTGAGAACATTTTTGACTGTTTCCCAGTTAATTAATTAATTCAGAAGGGCTTTTTTAAAACTACAACCCCATTTCCAGAATAGTTGGGACACTTTGTAAAATGCAATAAAATCAAGAATCTGCGATTTGATAATTCTCTTGAAACTTTATTTAACTGTCAAATGTACAAAGAAAATATCTTTTCACCGACCAACTATAAAAAGTTGTGATAGAGGCATGTTTACCACTGTGTCACACCACCTTTCCTTTTAATTACACTTTTTAATCATTTGGGAATTGAGGATGCTAATTTTGAAACTTGCAGTTTTGCAAGTGTAATATTTGCCCAATCTTGTCTGATACAAGACATCTGCTCAACAGTCTGTGACCATTGTTGTCTGATTCTCCTTTTCATGATGGGTCATACATTTTCATTAAGAGACAGATCTGGACTGCAGGAAGTCAATCAGGCACATCCATTCTATGGTGCAGAGTGTCTAGAAACCACTCAGTTTTAGCTTGTGCAGAATGAGGCCTGGCACTGTCTTGCTTCCCAGGAAAGATGTCATCTTGATGGCAGTTTATGTCTCTATGTAATCCAAATATATGCCTCCATGTCAGTTGTACTTTCACACAAATGCAAGTTACCCATACCATTTGCACTGATGCACCTCAATACCAGGACAGATGTTTGCTTTTGCACCTGTCGCTGGTGAAAGTCTGGTTGGTCCCTTTCGTCTTTAGGACTGAGAACTCAATGTCTGTTTTTCCCAAAAACAAGCTGATACATGGACTCATCTGACCACAGGACACATTTCCACTGTGTTTATTTAGACCATCTGAGATGAGCTCGGTTCCAGAGAACTTAGCGGCATCTCCGCATAGAACTGATATAGCTTTCTCCTTGCACAACAGAGATTCAAGTGGCATTGCTTGATGCAATATCAGACTGTGTTAAGTAAAAACTTAGTACTTCCGAGCCCATGTGGCTGTATTAAACTCAGTAATATGATGGTTTCTCATGCAATGCCATCTGAGGGGTCAAAGGTCACGCACATTCAACAGAGGTCTCCTGCCTTGCTCTACACAGACTGAGATTTCTCTGGATTCCCTGACTCTTTTCACAATATTATATTCATTTGGGGGGACATAAATTCATAGACATAAATTCTTTGCAATCTTACACTGAGAAATGTGATTTTTTTTTAATTGTTTTACAATTCTCTCATGATATTTGGCACAAAGTGATGAGCCATGACCCATCTTTGCTTAAAAAGACTGAGAAGCTCTTTTACACCCAAACACGATACCCTCACCTATTACCAATTCACCTGCTTATTGTGGACTGTTTGAAAAGAGTTGGAAACTCTAACTTAGAAAATCTTTTTTTCACTTTTATTTTGCCTCTGTACCAACTTTTTTTGTAGTGTGTTGCAGCTATCAATATCAATTTTCTTTTTCATATTTACAAAATACAATTATGTTGGTCATTGGAACATTTTTCTTTGTACTTTTGTCAGTTAAAAAAAAAAGAGTATTAACAAATCCCAGATTGTGAATTTTATTGCATTGTACAAAATGTCCCAACAACGTTTCTGGAAATGGGGTTGTAAATAGAGTTATGTAAATTCAATTTCCCTGTAACTCACAAGAAATTCTTCCTAAGTTATTTTGCTTTTAAGAGAGACTCCTAAATCACCTAGCACTTCAGCTAGCCGATCTCTTTAGACACACTTGAAACCCCAGTAGGGTAGGGAAACGCCCCCCCCCCCCCCCCCCACATCCTTTATTATTCACGTATACCTAAAGTAACATGGAAAAAGATGAAATAATAATGAGTACTTTGTTATTAATCTTTAATTGCACCTTGCAACATCTCATATTTACCACAGTAAAATAACTCTTCAAAATCCCTTATTTGCTTTTTTATAAAATGAATCTAGTAGCAATACGCTAAAGCTATTTCATCTAAGAATTTGAAAGCTCTTAAGATAAAAAAAAGAAATCGTGTTCTACCTTTTTAATTTATTTAGCCAAAGTTTATGTTATCATGTGCTGTATTTTATTTATAGATGATGTTTTAAATTTCATTATCATTTATTACATTTGCTCTGTTCTTATATTTTGTGATACCTTGGCATCCATATAAAATGCAAAAATATTGATTTAAGCATTGGAGGAAATGGAGATGTGATCAGTTTTGGAACTGTTCCTCATACAAAGTAATCGTTTGGCCACTGAAGAATTTGAATATTGTAATCTTTGAAAAAATTATTTTGAATTTTACTTGTTACTTTTATATGATTTCTCACAATAACAAGATGTTATTCTTTTCATATGGAGGAACCTATACATATATTTGACTACAGGTTAATTAGTAGAGAACAAAAGCGAATCTTTTGTTTATGACTCTAATGCTTGTGCAGACCATGACTCATAATAATAGGCTATAAATAATGAGCCTATTTAAAACTATTAATTAAATAAGCCTTAAATAAGAGCTTTGTGAGAGCTAACAGTTTCAAATGTTTGTAGGCTAATGCCCAATTCACATTGATTGAAATCAAAACTCTGGCCACTCATAGACATGACCAAAGGCTTCAAAAACTGAAGCATGGGCAAGAGTTTTGAGCATTACTTTCAAGACCACATATCCACCGAAGCGTTTTCTTTTTCCTGAGGCCAGCATATTTTTCCAGAGTGATACATATTTTAAAAAACCAGCAGTGTAAAGATGAGCTGAGTGCTGAGCTCTTCACATTTTTTACTGGTCACAGAGAGCTGAAAAACGTTAAACTTTGGGTAAAATTTTACTTTTCACTCCAATAGCAGTGGAGGAGGGGGTGAGATAAATGGCCCTGTTGCTGGATATCCAAGACAGTATCCATGCGGTATCCATGACAGGACGTGCCAAATGAAATGCCTGGAATACCAAAATACTAATATGAAAAATAAAGCTAAACAGAGATTAACATGTAGTTCACCATGGGTCTACCAGGTAAGCAGAAGCCATTGAAACCTAAGCCTCTCAGCTGAAAAAAAAGAAAGAAACTGTTGTACATACAAAGCACCCCCAGCTGGGTGTTTGCAGGAGAGCGCCAGCCATTTTCAGCTAAAAAATAAAAACATAAATTATAATGTTGCTGGCTAAAATGTCTCCATTCTTGTGATTATAGACATTCCCCACTCATAGACATTCTTATAATCCCAACGTATTACACCGTCAAACAGAAGTGAAAGAACTGAGGCCTCCTTATTTACAATTATGCAACTTACCAAAAACAAGAAAACGCTTGTTTTGGTTCCACAATCACAGAGCAAAATGTAGCTCGCATTATTTTTTTTTATTTATTTATTGAACAATATACAATATACACATACAGAGGATCACATAGTATTATTATCAATACATTCATAATAGCATCAAAGAAATAATAGACAGCAAGAAAAATAAAATAAAATAAAAAATAAACCATACAGGGGAAACATTACAAAAAATTCCAAAAGAAAGGGATCCAAAAATTCTATACATCCGTTTTGCTTTTTTTTATTTCTTGCATCTTTTAGGTCTTCAATATAATGTTTAAGCTCACTTTTTAATAATATAATGTTAGGTTTATTATTTGTCCATTTCTATTTGTGAATATGGTATTTTCCATACACAATTCACCAAATTTTGCTCCAAACTCTTATTTTTGTATAACAAAAAAAATATCTTTAGCAGATGGACGAATCTTTAATTTTGTGAATTTAAATATCAGATATTCAACATCAATCCAAAACAATTGGGTAAAAACACATTCAAATAATAAATGTTTTATTGATTCTTCTTCTGTGTTAAATCTTGTCTCACTGGATAAATCATTTCTTTAACTTTATTAGTAAGACAGTTTACTGGGTAAACTCCAGACCTCTTTCCATTCAATCTGATTAAACATTGAGTTCCAAAAAGGTTTGCATTTAGGCAATAATGTAGTTCTACATAATTCTCTAATATAAAAGTTATTCATTTTTTTATCTATAATTTTCACACCATCAATACTTAACTGATTTGTAGTATACTCCATATATATATGGAGATAGACTCAGAAGATGCATTGCCAGCTAAAAGTTGAATAGGCTAAAAATGGCATCAAATACTACTGCAAACTCTTTAGCAGTTGGGATCTTATAATAGTTCAGGAATTCACAGTAATTAAAAAGATGTCCATTATTCTTACATAACTGTCTGACCAAAACAATATCATTATTGTACCAGTTTCTATAAAATAAAGATTTATTTTTAAACGTAATGTATTGTTCCAAATCAAAGATTTGTGTGGAGAAAATGTATGCTTATAAATGAGCATCCATAAAAAACCTGTTTAAGAGAAGAAGAAAGCTTTATCGGAACCTTATTTACGTCAAAATTACACCTCATAAAAAATTCTAAACCCCCCAGCTTATCAAAAATGTACTCAGGGATGATATTCCAAATTTTGCTTGTAGAGTTCAAGTAGTTATTTATCCACTTATTCTTAAATACGCAATTCGCAGTATTAAAGTCAACTAAGCTACATTTAGACCACCATCCTCAATTTGGATTGCATAAACTGTTTTTTTTTTTAATAATGTGGTATGTTGAAATGATGTAAATAAATGAAATTGAACAAAATAACATCCACCTCTTTTCTAACTGATAGTGGAACATCTAATGTAACAGCTGTATACAGCTCGCTTTAATATCCAGCCAGAGAAGCAGCAGACCACGTCACGCATCATTCGCGTCACTGACGGCGTCCTCCGTGACGTCACGCGCACAAGGGCGGGAGTTTAGCGAAACCCAAGCGCCAACAAGACAGTTTTAATATAGCCTACTCTGCCGGAGTCCATTAAGGTACAGGCGTGACGTCGGATTTATTTATGGAAATTTGCAAATTGCCATTATCTACCGCGAGCGCTTGCTTAAAACACTCATATTATCCACAAAAATGTAGCCTAACCATAAGCCCTTTAAATTACTGTTACTATAAGCGATATAAAGTCTCTCTTTATGGGGAGAAATCTTGGCACTTTTTTCACTTTCCCCCCCAAATTTCATTAAAGTATTGCACATAAGACTGTTTGATCAGACTGTCATATAGGCTACTCTGCTGATGTAGGCTATACTAGGTATAGAAAAGTAGAACTACATAGAAATGTAACTAAATAGAGTCTAGTGAGGAGTGTCTAATGTATTTGACATGACAAGTCTCTGCAGAGATCTATCCTTGACGTGTACAGGAGGGAGGGGTTGATTGATGGTTGGTTTTGCGTCTCTCTTCATCATGAGAGCAAGAGAGGGATGAGTCACTCGCTGGCTGATATAACACAGCACTGCAGCGCCTGTGCAGAGCATCCAAGCAGCTCACTGCCAGTAAAACACCACACCACGAGCCTATCTGTGTGAACAATACAATATTTGGTAGATTCATCGTATTTGACAATATTCAATTTAAGGTAGAGATCATTCAGCTTGAGCTAAAATACCGATTTTTGATAAGTAAAATAAAGTGGAATTTCCAAAAAGGAAGTTATCTGTATTGCAGAAGAACCAGTGGCAGTGTGGGAATTCTGAATTGTGTACAAATTTCAATTAAACAAGATGTTCAGAGATTAAAGATAAAGTATTATTCATCTAAATGTTCCTGAACAGCTTGTTTATAATGAAATGCAGTCTTACACAGAAATAAGTGTAATCGTTTTTTAGGCTACATGCGCACATTTTAACCAATTTTTACACGACGATAAAAACAAATGTAAACTGCGATTTTCTTTATTGTCATTTTTCTCTCAGAGACCTTTAATGACATAATGGTAATCTTCTTTTATTTAGCCTAATGTTTTTTTCTTCTTTCATTTGGAAAAAGCAGTTTAGAAGAGATAACCCATCACAAGTGTCAGTGTCGTCTAACAACATTAATGTTACATGCACATACATGTGCGCGCTCTTGACACCTGTTAACTCTCGTTCCGCGGGCTTGTGATATGTGCCATTGTTGTGACTCGCACTACGTGGACTACCTCAAAACTCTGACGCCAGGTCGCCATGGAAACTGCTTTAAGCTGCGGGCTCTGAGAGAGCAGAAGGTGTGGGATATTTAAGAGTTCCAGAAGCACTATCTGCCTGAACAGCGACCGCGCTCCTGCAGCTTTACCCAGCTCTGGAATTCAGCTAATGAACCATAAACGACTGACCCGATGACCAAATCACTGTCGGATTAACCCTGGAAATCAACACTGACGTGCCGCGACTCTTACCTTTCTGCACATCGAGTGGTGAGTTGAAAAACTCCCATCGTTTGTGTGGACTTGAACTCATTTTTATTGACTTTGACTTCTAATCTTGCCACATGGCTGTATAAATATTTGTAATTTAACAATGAATGGACGACTGTTGATTGTTGTTGTTGTTATTATTATTATTATTATATTTTTACTTCATGATTTGACCACTAAGTTTAAATTACGAATCGCTAGTTCGCTACAATAGCTGTTCTCTGCCAAAGTTTGAAAAACCTTATGACGTTGGACTGGCAACGCAGCTATGGTACCAGTGAAAGAAACAGTGAGTAGTAAGTGAATACTTTTATGGTAGCCTAGCGATGACGACAGCATTTTTACTGTTATATCGATTCCACATTTTTTATTAACATACACACGCACACATAGGCGAATAAAAGCAACGCACTGTTCCTCTTACCTGTCGATTTCATGCTTGGTTTAACGTTTAAGTGTCATTCGTTTGTCTTCTTGTGATTTGAGAATGTAATGTCCTCATTTATCAGAACTTTTTTAATATACTTGTTCTAAGCAGCTATTGTACAAATGGTGAATAAAAAGAATTATGTTCAACACAATACAGGCAAATTGTGGATCGATAATGTAGTTTGGTATGTACTGCGCGTTTAAATGCATAAAGAACAGTCTGGTTTTCTGGAACCTGCTGGCGTGTATCTGTGAATGGATGAGCAGAAGTACTTCGATGACTCACAGCGGTTTATTTGCGGGAGAGTGCGAGCGAGAGGGGCGGGGGAGGAAAACATCATCGTGCTGCAGAGTCACGGCCAATGTGCACATTCATGTGTGTGTGTGTGTGTGTGTCTATAGACAGATGGCCTCAAAAATACTAATAAAGCTATTTTGCCGAAGTGAATAATCACGACAGGGACAGTTAAAATTGAGACAGACAGTGATATTTCACTTTATGTCAGTCTTGCATGTGGGATTGAATTGTCGTGACGTGTCGGTAATGACGCCATAGTCATAGCATGACCGACGTCACGAGGCGACGCCCCCTCATTCAAGATGAATGGCCTAACATTGGCTGCCTAGAGTCAATAGACTACAAAGCACTTTTTATTTAAATGCAGTATGTATCATTTTGATTGGTGGTATGGTTAAGCATGCTTCCACAAATTAAGTTGATCTTCGCACACCATGAAGACTGCAGCATAGAAAATTTCAAGAACGTAAACAATGACAAAGGAACTACAACGGAATTGCACATGTCTGGTCCAAAAGTATTTCCAGTGGTGGCATTTTTATAACCCAGAATAGAGATGGCAAGAACGAGTAATATCTGCAAACCTTTCATACGGTTCTTTTCCATGAACTATTAAAAAAAATAAAACATTTCGCAGTTACTTCATCACACAATGACGTCACTCGCACATATTATGTGAACCTTCAAGACGAATAGCATATACTGTATGACTGAACTGGCAGTCTGCATCTTGGACAAGTTTACAGCAATACATTTTTGCACCTTATACAGTACACACATAGACAATGATGTACAAACATGGGTATATGTTATGCTTGTATATAAAATAATAAACTATACTTATATATAATAATAAACTAAACTAGTCTTATACTACAGGATTTAGCTTATCAACTTATCAACAATAATTTTTATAATATGCATGCACAAAAAACTGTGGTAAAATTAATTTACATCTTTCAACAGAAAGGTTTTTGCATGTTTTAAAAATAATGCCATAATAAGTATATTTCCAGTATATAGCCTAACTCAGGCTTGCACAAAGTATCAGCACAGGAAACAGCACAGCATCAGGAAATCTTCTTCAGTTAGATTAGCACTTCCTGCTCTGCTACTGTTCGGACGCTCTTGCTTACTGCTCTGTGCTTTGCTCTATCGCTTTTATATTTTTATATTTTATCTCCTTTTATTGCCTAATTTTATCTTTAGCAAATCAGCACAGTGCTCAAACGCTTGGATTACTACAAAAAAGCTGAATTCTTTTATTCGACCAGCCTCCCACTGAAAGCTTACATTCCGGGGAAGGGAAAAGGCTCAATTCTTGTGCCACTCCTATTCAAACTGTACATGCTCCCAATGAGCCAAATAATGAAAAAGAACCAAATCTCTTACCACAGCTATGCAGACGACACACAGATCTACTTAGCCCTATCGCCTAACGATTACAGCCCCATTGACTCCCTGTTCCAATGCATTGATGAAGTAAACAGTTGGCTCTGCCAAAACTTTCTTCAGTTAAACAAAGACCAAACTGAGGTCATTGCGTTTGGAAACAAAGATGAAGTTCTCAAGGTGAATGCATACCTTCACTCTAGGGGTCAAACAACTAAAAATCAAGTCAGGAATCTTGGTGTGTCTCTAGAGTCAGACCTTAGTTTCAGTAGTCATATGAAAGCAATAACTAAATCAGCATATTTTCATCTGAAAAATATTGCAAGAATTAGATGCTTTGTTTCCAGTCAAGACTTAGAGAAACTGGTGCATGCTTTCATCACCAGCAGGGTGGATTATTGTAATGGACTCCTCACTGGCCTTCCTAAAAAAGACCATAAGACAGTTGCAGCTCATACAGAACGCTGCTGCCAGGATTCTGAGTAGAACCAGAAAATATGAACACATCACACCAGTCCTCAGGTCTTTACATTGGCTCCCAGTTACATTTAGGATTGATTTTATAGTATTATTACTGGTATATAAATCATTTAATGGCCTAGGACCTCAATACATTGCAGATATGCTCACTGAATATAAACCCAACAGATCACTCAGATCATTAGGATCACATCAGCTAGAAATGCCAAGGGTTAACTCTAAGCATGGCGAGTCTGCTTTTAGCTACTATGCCAGCCGGAGCTGGAACCAGCTTCCAGAAGAGATCAGATGTGCTCCTACAGTAGTCACTTTCAAATCCAGACTCAAAACACATCTGTTTACCTATTTACTGAATGAGCACTGTGCCACTGCTCGTCTGACTGTTTTTACTGTATTTTATTAATTTTTTTTATTCTAAACTGTTTTAATTATTCTTATTTATTTTGATTATTTTAATTTATTTATTCTTAACTGCTTTAATTACTCTTATTTCTTTTGATTATTTTAATTGCTTCTATGTAAAGCACTTTGTATTACCATTGTGTATGAAATGTGCTATATTAATAAACTTTTTTGCCTTGCCTTGCCTTCAGTTAGAACTAGTTCATTCATTTGTTCTTCTGAGGTGGACAGGACTGAAAATCTGACTTTCAACTAGGGCAGCACGATTTAGGAAAAAATCTAGGCCTAGGTTTATTGCGTTTTTTTTTCTTGTTAAAATTGCGATATAAAATGTTATTTTTAAAACAAATCAACAAAAAAAAAAGATAAAGAACACAAGTGTCACATATCAACCTAGTCACCATACTCTGCACTACATTTCCCATCACCCTTCTTGGCTCCCACCTGCACATCATTCACAATCACTCACACCTGCACCTCATCATCACCCTCATCACTGCCACTATAGAGGCACACTCCTCACCACAGTTCCTGGTCCGACCTCGTTTTCACTAAGGCTATGTTTACACGGATACGATCTGAAGAGGAAACGCAAAAGTGGCTTTGCGTTATCACTTTTTATTCTGCGTTTTGACGAGCGTTATGGGGGGGAAATCCGCGTGCATATGGTGACGCAAAAGTGTGTGAAATTCGATGTAGTATGCACTACAGGCAGCTAGGTGGCAATGTGAAGCACTGACACACAACTACACCAATATCTGAGAATATTTTGTACAACTAATGAAAAGACTCTAGTACGTTTATAAGAGCTGCTAGGGCAGCTTGAAGGTCCGAGGTGTGGAAATAATCTGACATGTTGGTTGTTATTTTCCTGTACTGGCGCATGCCTGTGACGCAAACGCGTACGCGGCGAGAGCCACCGTGAGCAGATTTGCGTTTTGCGGTGGAGCGTTTTTAAGATTTCCACTCTGGAGGGTGGTCTCACTTTTTTGCGTTCTTAAGCCCCCAAAACGGCGTCCTTGTGAAAACGACAGGCACATCCGATAAAATATTTTTATGTTTTCACCCGGAAACTAAGTGGACTATTTTCCCTCTCTTCAGAGTCTTCCTTCCCTCTGTCTACGCCAAGATCACCCTTTTGACTCCACTACCCTGTTCACCTCATCCCTGCACCTTAGTTATCAATAAATCACTATTCACCATCCATCTTCCTCTCCTGTGTCTAATTACCATAACAGAAGATCGGACCAAAACTCATGCTCAATTGGGAAAAACTAATCTTCCGGTGAGAGTGTGCTGCACGTGAAATGGCTGCTGCTTCTCATCGTTGTTTTGTTATTCGTATTGTTTGTTACGTTTCATCTTTTACTGCTAAATGTCATCGTGTTGTCTGCTTCTGGGCGACACAGCTGGAACGGATCATCTGATTCTGGATATTCTTTCGGGACATTAAAACTGGATAAATAATCTGGATAACCTGTCACTGGGAAAGAGCTTCTGGATCTGCATTCTCGGGACATAAAATCTGGATTTAACGGAACAGTGTTGTTTGAGTGAAGCTTCCTTGAACTGCTATACGCACTAATTTACCAGATTTTATTCTGAAATGCCTATGTTATTCCCCAGACAATCTCTGCAAACTTCTGTTCAGCGTCTCACTTTGTGAAATCCCCGCGAGCCCTCCGCCCACTGTCTCGGCTTTACCACTCTGCACTCTCGGTGGGTAAGTTTCCTATTGTTCATTGAACAGTGTTTCATTGTGGTTCTGCCGTTCCGGGTCTGGCTAACGTGGTGGCCTCACTTTACTCTTCCCGCGAGCCCTCTACCACTGCATATCTGTGAGTCCCATAATATCTGATGCAGCCGGTAAGCAAGTTTGCACTTGTTTAGCGAGCTGTTTAGTTTTTTGGATTTAACTTAACATCAGCTGGGTTTGGCTAACTTGGTGTTGTTGTAACGTGGGTGGCCATTCGGCTTTCTGTGAGTGCTGTCTTAAACTGCAAAGAGATGTATTTTGCTATTAATAACTTTCCGGCATTGAGACCGCTGGCCCTTGGCTTTGTAGGGATTTTTCTGCTTCTCATTACGGTATGGATTTAAACTACACTTCACTGCAACTGCATAACCTAAATCATCCATCCCAACTGAAAACCTCCACATTTGACATATGTACTACTCTCGGAATTGCACGTTGTGCACGTTATATCCATCGGTCCGCTAAACGTCGATGGTTTTATGTCAACCACCCCTTTCTATCAATACCTGTGATCCTGTCGCCGAGATCAAACCATAACCATAATTACCACAACGATGTGACTCTCCGCCGCGCCAGGACTCTCATACCACTAATCAGAGATGTGGTCTACTCGTCAATGCATGTTCCCCGTCGACAAAACTGCGCTCTTTTTAACACTCGTTCCCTGACTGGCAAGGGTACACTACTGAATGAAATTACAACTGATAGAGACCTGGATTTACTGTTTCTGACTGAAACCTGGCAAACACCTGATGACTTAATTGAGCTGAATCTTCTAACTCCTCCCGGATATAGTTATCTGACAAAATCTCGACTTAGTGGCAGAGGTGGTGGTCTTGCAGTGATCTTTAAGAACAATTATAAAGTGACTAAATATGACATTCTTGATGCTCCTAGTTTTGAATGTCTATCACTTCAACTTGCTGGCCCGGCTTCACTTCTGATTTTGTTGATTTATAGGGCTCCGAGAAATAATCCAAACTTTTGCTCTGATCTGACTGAACTTCTCACTCTTGCTTTCGCCCGGCATGATAGAATCATGATGCTAGGTTACTTTAATATATACGTTGATTCTGATTGTACTGCTGCAAAAGACTTTTTGTCTGTTTTGGATTATTTTGAAGTATCTCAGCATATTGATTTTCCAACACATTCTCACTCTCATACTCTTGATTTGCTATGTACTGTATGTATTGACAATGTGCATGTTCAGGGTCACAATCTTGGCATCTCGGATCATAAACTAATTGTCTTTGACTTCTCACTTCCCCTTGTAAAACCAAAAACTAAAACTAACCATATCTTATCGGAACCTGAGATCTATAACTGCTGACAATTTCTCTGCTGCTATTGCTGTCTCTGCTCTTCCTTCTGCACTCAATCTCCTGAGCCCTGATGAGATAGTTTAAACCTATGATTCTTCTATTGGTAATGTCTTGGATGATCTTGCTCCATTAATAACTAGAACTGTCCCGTCTACCCATTCTTCTCCTTGGTTCACTACTGAGCTTAGAGTTCTCAAAACAAAATGTAGGCGTCTTGAAAGACTCCACAAAAAATCTTCCCTTCTTGTCCATGCCATGTCCTTCTCTGATTAGGTAGTGAAATATAAAGAAGCACTTAACATTGCACGCTCTAACAATCTTTCGACTGTTATCAATAAAGCTAAGTTCAAACCTAAAACTCTTTTCTCTGAGATAAACAAACTAGTCAAACCATCCTCTGTAGCTATTGCTGGGTCTACTGATCTCTGTGAAAGCTTTCAGTCTTTCTTCCTACAAAAAATTGATAACATTTCTCAATCTTTTTCTTCTGTTGCCACTCTCCATTCAACTCCTTATTTGATAGGTTGTCCACTAGACACTTTTTTACTCACAAATACATCTGCGGTTGAAAAACTGATTATCAAATCTAATTCTACCTCCTGTACACTCGATCCTATCCCAACATATCTTCTAAAAACTCTTTGCCTTCACTTATTCATCCTATTACTCATATTATTGACCGATCTCTTGCCACTGCCTATGTCCCGTTTAATCTGAAAGTAGCGGCCATCACTCCAACTCTTAAGAAGTCCAGCCTCGACAACGCCATTCAGAACAACTATAGACCAATATCGAACCTCGCTTTCATTGGCAAGCTACTTGAGAAGGTAGTTGTGGCACAACTGCAGTCACACTTAGAGAGACATAATCTACTTGAACCACTACAATCTGTTTTCCGTCCATATCATAGCACAGAAACAGCTCCTTTAAAAGTGCTAAACGATCTCCTTTTGGCTTCTGATTCTGGTGCACATAGTATTCTGGTTCTTCTTGACCTCAGTGCAGCATTTGACACTATGTGCCACTCTACACTTCTTTCTCGACTGTCTTCAATAGGTATCACTGGTGCGGCTCTTCGGTGGTTGACTTTATATCTATCGGATAGACAGCAATTTGATAGGATTGGTGAGAATCAATCCCGCACTGTCACTATATCTCATGGTGTACCTCAGGGTTCTGTACTTGGTCCCCTTCTATTTCTCATCTATTTGCTGCCATTAGGCCAGATCATCAGACCGCATGGTCTCAACTTTCATAGTTACACTGATGATATTCAAATTTATTTCACGATTAACCCCAACTCACCTTGTCTTCTATTATTTCCTGCCTTCAGGAACATGGATGTCTGATAACTTCTTACAGCTTAATGCTGGGAAAACTGAAATCTTGTTAATTGGCCCCAAATCACAGAGTTTATTTGGGCATGACATTTTTATTGATATTGATGGTGTTCAGATTAGGCCTTCAAAAACTGTGTGGAACCTGGGAGTTTTGTTTGACCCAACGTTATGCTTTCATTCACACATCGGTCAGACTGTTAAATCATGCTTCTTTCACCTTTGGAATATTGTTCGTATACGTACTTCTCTTAACTTTGGAGATGCTGGAACTGTTATTCATGCTTTCATAACTTCCAGATTGGACTACTGTAATTCCTTATACAGCGGCCTACCCACCAAAGCAATACATCGCCTTCAAATGGTACAAAACTCTGCTGCTCGAGCACTTACATATAACAAAAAATCTGCACATATTACCCCTATTCTTCATCTTCACTGGCTTCCTGTAATCAATCGCATCCAGCTTAAACTATTAGTCTTAGCTTATAAAGCTTGTCACGGTCCCGCACCTCAATACATCACCAAGTTAGTGCAACCATATCTTCCTGCACGGCCTCTTAGATCTAGCAACGGCAATCTGCTTGTCATCCCCAGGTTTAAACTATCTACTGTGGGTGGTAGAGCTTTTAGTGTTGTAGGCCCTAAGCTATGGAATAAGCTGCCCCCCAATCTTCGTGCCATCGACAACCTACAAATCTTCAAATCAAAACTTAAAACTCATATCTTTACCATGCTCAATAAATAATCTTCAATTCTATTCTCTCTCGCCTCTACTCTCTCACCTCTATTTGTCATCTTTGACATGTTCATTGTTTTTAGTGTTTGCTTGTCTCCATCTGCTTCTCTGCTTGTTCGCTTGATATAGCCTAATAAGCTGACTGCCTGTTTCTTTTGTATGTCTACTATTTGTATTATTTTGTGAAGCGACCTTGGGTTCTTGAAAGGTGTTATAAAAAATAAACTTATTATTATTATTATTACCAATACCGCAAATGGATCCTGCAGTGCAGCTCCTCTGCATTGACCAGGACCAGCTTTCTCTCGAGGCACACACCGTGGCGTTCCTCGATCTGGCTTCCATTACCTCCTACCCAGACTGATCATTGAGTGAGTGTCTTTTACCTCAATTTTGTGGAGAGTGGGTGTTGGCAAGCAGTGAGCGAGATGGCCGCCGCCACACCAGAGCCCTCGTCCAAGATGGTCACCAACAGCGCCTGAGCCCTCATGCAAGAAAGCCACCGCCGCACCTGAATCTTCAGTCTCCGTCCTCGTCCTGAGTTGACTCCAGTCTCCGTCCTCATCCCTAGTCCGGAGGTGACTCCAGCCTCCGTCCCCATCCCGAGTCCGGAGGTGACTCCAGTCTCCATCCTCGTCCCGAGTCCGGAGGTGACTCCAGGCTCCGTCCTTATCCCAAGTCCTGAAGTGACTCCAGAACCCGTACTGCCGGCTCTGAACGGGTCTCCTGAGCTGCCGTCTCCGTCCTGGCCGCCTGAATGGCTGAATGAATGGCTGGTTTAAACCGCGAGAGGCGTCTAAGCTTACGATACTCCTATATGTTGAATTATTAAAGACCGCTGGATCGATAAGCTCGGACGTTATTGGTTCTGCTGTCGGTAGCCTACTGGAAAAAAAATTAAGAAAGTAGGCTACACATGCTATTTATTATTGCTATAAAGACATTATCTTGCTAATTTAATCTCGCCAGCCACTTCTATATATAATAATATTGTACCATTTGTCTGTGATACATTTTTGCTAATCGCAGTCCAGGAGAGAGAGAGATTTCTCTCACGCGGAGCCACAGAGCACAACACAACGGCCCTGCTTAATGAGTGACGATGAGGACAGAACTAAAGAACACTTTAGATCTGTGATATTAAACTAATTTTATTTTAGATTTTGGCTTCCAATGATTATAAAAAGATATTTGAGGTGAAACAATTAAAAACTATAGCTGCATTCTGTATAGTGCAACTTCCTTCCCTTCACAGCGGTGAATGCACTGACATTTCTCCCTAAAACCCAAACGTAACGTTAGAATCAGCACAATTGGTGATTGTTGTAAAATGCTGACTCTATTGTTGCTAAACTGCGGGAGGCGTTTGATAATAAAAAGCTATTAAAAGCACCAAAATCGACGCAATAGATGTGTCCAGGCGGCATCCGCTCCGAAACAGACAGCAACGAGACAAGCAAACTTTGGGCTTTGTGTGTGCCTCTAAACGATCAAATATAAACAAAAATATGTCAAAATTACCATCTTGGAAATTCACTTAAACAGTTTATGCACTTCATTTATGTCTTAAATGGGCATAAATAGTTGGGAGTAAATATGATGTGTAATAATTATTTGATCTGCATTTCATCTTAAAGGGGCAGCAGTCTAATAAACCTTCTGACGATTGCTCCATTAATGTGAATCAAACAACAACAGGCATGGAGAAAATCAGTTGCAGCTATTGAATGAATAAATTTGTCTTTTATAAGCTTTAATCTATCTATGATAAACTATGCAGTGTTATTTTACATTTGATTACTTTATAGGCTATATTACTTACCTGAACAGTAATGTCAATAGACATTACTGAAATTAAAAGTACTCTGTATATCATTTATATTTGTTTTATTGTATTTTTATTTGACAATGTGTACTTTGTTTTTTGTGTCCTATGTCTTCTGTATGTAAAACACACAAAAAAGTCTGCACCCTTCTGCATAACTTAGATGTTTTATTTGTTTTGTAAAAGCATTGCTATAGATATTTATTTTACATTTCAAAATATAAAGCAATATTATATTAAAAATTATAATTTTTTCTTTTTTTTATATAACAAAAAGAACCGATAAGAATAAGGCAAGGCAAGTTTATTTATTTAGCACATTTCATACACAATGGTAATTCAAAGTGCTTTACATAGAAGAAATTAAAATAATCAAAAGAAATAAGAATAATTAAAACAGTTTAGAATAAAAATAAATAAAATACAGTAAAAACAGTCAGATGAGCAGTGGCACAGTGCTCATTCAGTAAATGCATAGGTAAACAGTTGCGTTTTGAGTCTGGATTTGAAAGTGACTACTGTAGGAGCACATCTGATCTCTTCTGGAAGCTGGTTCCAGCTGCGGCTGGCATAGTAGCTAAAAGCAGACTCGCCATGCTTAGAGTTAACCCTTGGTATTTCTAGCTGATGTGATCCTAATGATCTGAGTGATCTGTTGGGTTTATATTCAGTGAGCATATTTGCAATGTATTGAGGTCCTAGGCCATTAAATGATTTATATACCAGTAATAATACTATAAAATCAATCCTAAATGTAACTGGGAGCCAATGTTAAGACCTGAGGACTGGTGTGATGTGTTCATATTTTCTGGTTCTGCTCAGAATCCTGGCAGCAGCGTTCTGTATGAGCTGCAACTGTCTTATGGTCTTTTTTAGGAAGGCCAGTGAGGAGTCCATTACAATAATCCACCCTGCTGGTGATGAAAGCATGCACAAGTTTCTCTAAGTCTTGACTGGAAACAAAGCATCTAATTCTTGCAATGTTTTTCAGATGATAATATGCTGATTTAGTTATTGCTTTGATATGACTACTGAAACTAAGGTCTGACTCTAGAGACACACCAAGATTCCTGACTTGATTTTTAGTTGTTTTAGTGAAGGTATGCATACACCTTGAGAACTTCATCTTTGTTTCCAAACGCAATGACCTCAGTTTTGTCTTTGTTTAACTGAAGAAAGTTTTGGCACAGCCAACTGTTTACTTCATCAATGCATTGGAACAGGGAGTCAGTGGGGCTGTAATCGTTAGGCGATAGGGCTAAGTAGATCTGTGTGTCGTCTGCGTAGCTGTGGTAAGAGATTTGGTTCTTTTTCATTATTTGGCTCATTGGGAGCATGAACAGGTTGAATAGGAGTGGCACAAGAATTGAGCCTTGAGGAACTCCGCATGTCATGGATGTCCACTCAAACTTATGCTCTCCTATACTCACATAATAACCTCTCCCTTCTAAGTATGACCTGAACCATTTTAGGACTATCCCAGAAAGCCCGACCCAGTTTTCCAGCCTGTCAAGAAGTATGTCGTTATCGACAGTGTCAAATGCAGCACTGAGGTCGAGTAGTACTAGAACTGATAATTTGCCTTTATCAGTATTTAAGCGAATATCGTTTATTATCTTTATGAGCGCTGCTGGAGGTACGCTATTAAGTTGTGTGCAAAGTGATGTTAACATTTAAGCTAGCTGATAAGAAAAAATAGCACTATCAAAGAGTCTAAAGAGGAAAGTTGACAGCGAAAATAGGGCATACAAAGAAGAATGGAAAGACAATTATGCGTTCATCCTACCTAGTTTTGTGAATGCAAAGCCGGTGTGTCTTATCTGCAATGAAGCAATCCACAGACTCTTTTGAAAATCTTTCAGAACTTTTCAAATTAAAAGCTCTCAATTCATCTCAAAATAAAACATTGCTGCAAAAAAGTTCTCGTACTTTTATTTTGAAGGCAAAATCACTAAAGACGAAGTGATTGTGGTAACTGTTACTGTCATGACAGATCTAGTTCAGAACCAGCCGCTATCTAAATAATCTGGTGGTGTTGCCGACCACTGGTTTACGCATTAGGTCAGTAGGCGGAGAGTAGGTGGTCTTTTGTGGCTGTTTGAACACATTTGACTGCATAAGTGTTTACACTAAGAAAGCAATCTGGAAGTGGTTGAAAGTGGACAAGCTCAAACGTTTTAGACCGATTTTGAGGATCTAAGATCTGACATAAAACTGTCGCTGAAATGCTTAAATTATCACATTAAATAAATACATGGTATTGTCACAGTCTTCGTCTGCACCTGTCTGTCTTTGTCTTAGTCTTCACTACACTACCCAGAATCCTTGTCTCCACACCTGAACTCACTCCTTCAATTACCCACCTGTTCAACGTCCTCTTCATCTGTGTCACCTGTCCTCACCTCGTTAGTATTCTTTTGTATCTGTATTTAGTCTCCTTTTCGGTTGGTCGCGGTCGGTTCTTGTAAATGTGATAGTGTTTTGTGAGTGTACCCGCTGTGTGCCTGTACCTGTTTGTTGTTGCTTTTGAGTAAATCTTTGAATTAGAGGTTTTTGCCTCAGCCTGTCTTCATCTACACCACAACCGTGACCGGTATTTCATTCTGTGTGTCAGTGGTGCACTGTGTTAGCAGCTTATGGTCCAGTGTTTTAGTGTCTAGGGGCACTAGAATTTACATTCCTTTGGCTTTTATTAATATGCACGTGAATGCAGGAGACCGGAAAAATGCATGTTTCTAGCATGATATTATCTGGTCCATTTGGTTTTCTGTTTTTTGATAAATTGAGGTAAATAAATCAGGTAAATTGACAGACAATAGTACGCAGAGATGAAGAATATTACAAAATAGAAGATCAAGCAAGGATAATGTAAAGATAGTATAAGGGCATTACATAGACAGGGTAACACACAGCAGCATATAATAAAATAAATACATTTTAATAGTACAGCAGAGTGACCGGGGGAGGGAATAGGGGAGAAGCAGATTGCACAGATCGCTAGGAGCCAAGCCATGCAACGATTTGATCCAACATACAACATTTAATGTGTATCATATTGCGTAATCTCAATGGGTCTCACTCACTAATAATTACGTGGATTATTTTGTATTTGTATGCACTTCTCATGAAAAAATATCTGCCTAATTCACAACACATTCGTACACTCATGAATTTGTTTTTAACATCGTTCTGATGTTAGTGAATTTGGAGTATTCTAAATGAGCGCCCGTGTGAAGGAGGTTAGTCATTTGCATAATACACGCCCAAACCATCTCCTTATAAGGGCTTTCCGGACACGCTTTCTTTACAGCCTTAGTCACTCCCGTCAAACTTGCCGCTGTTTGCAGCCGCACTCTCGCCCGATCCTCGAGCAATGCCAAGTGTGCCATTCTCACCAGATCTCACTATAAACACCTTTTATACAGACCCAGATTACAGACCTCTCATTAGCCAGCTGTACTTACGCGTATATCTGCATTATTCAGAGAAACCTTAAGCTATAACACAGCTTTTCTTACTTCTTAAATGGATAGTTCACCCCCAAAAATGAAAATTACCCCATGATTTACTTGCCCTCAAGCCATCCTAGTTGTATATGACATTTTTCTTTTAGACGAATACAGTTGGAGTTATATTAAAAAATGTCCTGGCTCTTCCAAGCTTTATAATGGCAGTAAATGGCCGTTTATGTTTTGAAGTCCATCAAAGTGCATCCATTCATGATAAAAGTGCTCCACGCGGCCCTGTGGGGTTATTAAAGGCCTTCTAAAGCAAAGTGATGCGTTCGTGTAAGAAAGAAGAGCCGTGTGGATTACTTTTATGATAGATGGATGCACTTTGATGGACTTCAAAACACAAATGGCCACTCACTGCCATTACAAAGCTTGGAAGAGCCAGGACATTTTTTTTATATAACTCCAATTGTATTCGTCTGAAAGAAGAATATCAAATACACCTAGGATGACTTGAGGGTGAGTAAATCATGGGGTAATTTTTATTTTTGGGTGAACTAACCCTTTAAATGTATGAGATGGAAACTATTTAAGATGAAATTAAATAGTATTATTTAGTCATTTTATTATATAATTTTACATAGGATTATATAATACAATTTATGCAACATACTTAAATATAATTCTAGTTGTGTTAGGAAATATAAGTTAACACGATTATAAGGCTGTACAAAGTTATTTTACATGTGGTTTTAGTTGTTCCTATATTTTTTCATAAATTTAGAATACATTTTTATTACGAAATTGTGATTTGTTCTTAAAATCATTCTTACGCACATTTCACGCACAGATTTGTGTGTACGTATGCTTAGTGAATGAGACCCATTATAATTTTGGCCAAATTTTGCAACTCAATAAATACATCGTTTTTGTCTCTCTGACTGGTTGATAAATTAGCAGATTTTTCAGTAGTGTGGTGTGATGATATACAGTTCCAATAGTGTCAGCTACTGACAAAGCTTCATGTGAACCTATGAAAGGGAAAGTCTCAGGTACATACAAAGCCCTTGTTCCATGAATAGGGAACAAGATGCTTTGCAGCTTAGCCACACTCCAAGTGAACCTATGAAAGGGAAAGTCTCAGGTACATACAAAGCCCTTGTTCCATGAATAGGGAACAAGATACTTTGCAGCTTAGCCACACTCCCTCTTTGCTGTGTAGGTTGTTCCCTTTTTTTTATAGAAATCTGGGAGATGCTGTCTCAGTAGCCATTGCTAATCCACTAATTCCCATAATGTCAGTGACTGATCCAGCTGATCTTGCTCCCTATTCAACAAATTTTGGTGCCAGATTTTGTCATATGGAATGACAAAGTTTACCTGACAAACAAAAGCGCAAAAAAAAGCGTTGAAAACTTGAAGCGTTCTGCAGTTTACTAACGGTAGTTTAACACCTAGTTTAGTATGTTTAGTACTAATATTGTGCTAATCAAATTGTGTATTTATACACTAGATGTGCACCAACATGCATGATATGTTTTTTTGTTTTTTTGTACATGAAAACATTTTAATTTAGCATAATCTAATTCGACAACTACTGGCAAGTTTGGACACTATATTGCACTTAATTAAAAATAACTAGAATGTTATATGTGCTGCACATCTATAATTAATTTAATCTCTATCTGTATTTTTTCCAGATCTAGTGAATGTTATAGAGATGGAAGATGACCGCCGTTTTCACAAACTGACACAAGAGCAGGTGGAGACTTTGGACCAAGTTCTTACAGAGGTCATTCCCATTCATGGCAGGGGCAATTTCCCAACTCTTGAAATCAAGCCTAAAGACATAATCCATGTGGTCAGAGACAGGTTGATTTTAAAGAAAATCAAGGTGAGAGATGTCCGTCTCAATGGCTCTACAGCCAGTCATGTGCTGGTCAAAGAAAACGGCACCAGCTATAAAGATTTGGATATCATCTTTGGTGTGGAGCTTCCCAAACCGGAGGACTTCCAGATTATTAAGGAGGTGGTTTTGGGCTGTCTGCTGGACTTTCTACCTAAAGGAGTCAACAAAGATAAAATCACAGCTCTCACCATGAAAGAGGCATATGTACAAAAAATGGTCAAGGTGTTCACTGAGCATGACCGTTGGAGCCTTATCTCCCTCTCAAATAATAGCGGGAAGAACGTAGAGCTCAAGTTTGTCAACTCTCTACGACGACAGTTTGAATTCAGTGTGGACTCCTTTCAGATCATCCTGGACAGCATGCTACAATCTTATTTGGATGCTGAGAGGAGGAAGTTTGAAGAAGGGCAAGAGGGCCAGAACTCTCCTTCAACTCAAACAAAAGGGATTCAGTCAGTCATAATGGATGAACCATTCCTCAGCTCTTGTGACATAAGCCATCACCAGAAAAGCGACACTGACATGTCCTCCAAAACTGAAGACATGCAGACTTTCTACGACTCTCAGTGTTATTGTAAAATCAGTCAGAAAGAACAGTCAAAATTTTCAGAAAGAGAACCAACTTGTGAAATAGACAAAGATGTTGAAAAAGAGATGGTTGAAACTACAACTATGCCAGTACCTATGGATATCAGAGTATCAGAGCAACCCGTAACAGTGCATGCGGAGGAAAAGAATGAACTTCATGAAAATGTGTCTTTGCGGACAGAGACACTGCTAGAGGTAAATACAAACGAAATAGGTATTGACTCAGGAGGTGGAAATGAACTGGTAGAAGCAAAAACCATGTCTGTTAAGGAAACAAATCCCCTAGTTAAAACATATATTAGTGAAATGCATTCTGACACGTTAGGCATAGAGGCAGTTAATTCCAAACCATGGCTTGAAATGGTACATACCGACTTCTCTTGTCTTTCAACAAAAGGGACCTTTGGTGAGCGATGCCCATTTCAACCTGCTCCCATTACATTTCTTACACAAGCAGCACTAGAATCATATGCTGAGTATCCTCTGCCCCCCCCTGCCAAGAAAAACAGCCAACATTCACAAATGGTTGTTCTCAAGCATTCCTCACCCAAACCTCCTCGGAAAATGTCCAAAAAGACAACTCCTGTTCCATGTTCACCAGAAAAATCAGTGTCAAATAATTTGGATGTTAATACTTGTCAGATTTTGCCACCTAAAGCTTGCCCAAATGAATCATTACCTATGCAGGTTAAATTGTCAGGTTTTACCACAAAAAGCTTTGAATTATCCAGTTCCTCAGAAAAAGACACTAAAGAGTCAAAAGAACTGTCCACTTGTACTGGAGCTTTTACTGTTGCTGTTCCAGAGAGTGGTATGCATTTAGAAGAGACACTGTACACAAATCTATCACCAGAGGAAAGCCTTCAATGTCGAGTGCAAAGCTCAGAACCAGAAACTGGTGAAGCTACACATGTCAATATAGTCATTCCTTCATCCAATCCCAGTAATCTCCCCAAAGATCAAAACAGGATAAACCAGCCTTTTACCGAAAGTGTTCAGACAGCACAGTGTCAGGTAATGGTACCTCTCATTAATGTGAATTCTGAGCCTTTACTTCAGGTAGATGACAGTTATCACCTCAACTTGCCCTCTCCCAAAAAGGAAGACAATGAGTCATGTGCCCAAGTTGATGACCCCACATCACCAAAAAATGTTACTTCACCCTCAGTCGCTAAGTCGAACTCTAAGACTACAAATTGTGCCTCTCAGATATTGAAACCACTGTCTGAAGACCATACTGTTGATTCACAAGTGGCAGGGACCAATTCTTTGTGTTCTGAACATGTTGTATCACCTCAAGTTCACAACTACCCCATGTCCACTCTGCAGACTCTGGAACTTCTTCTGCCAAGTCCACAGACTAAAGAACCTCCAGAACTATTATCATATGTATTAGAACCACTTGTTTCTTCACAAGAGGTTCAAAGCCTCACTGTATCAGCACCACATTTGTCAAAGTCACTACAACCTTCCATATCCTTAACAGCAACAGAGACTCCTAGAATCTCAGAACCTCTTTTAGAACCATCAGCTATATCTCTGGATGTCATGGAGCACTCTGAAGTATTCCTCGAAGTTGTAGAACCATCTGAAGTACTTTCACAGGATTTGAAACCCTCTGCTGTATCAATGTCACATATGTTAGAAACGTCTATGTCCTCAGTAAGTGAGGCGGTAGTTTTCAAGGTATCAGATCCATCACCTTCAGACATTAACATGCCCATACTCCCTTCCAAAGAGTTGCCTTGCATTACAGTGATGGCTGAGAGCATGTATGGTGACTTTGAGCAGGCTATGGATCACCTACGTTACCGGCTAATAGCAACACGCAACCCTGAAGAGATCAGGGGTGGAGGCCTGCTCAAGTACAGTAATCTGCTTGTCCGGGACTTTAAACCTGCCTGTGAAACTGAAATTAAGACACTTGAGCGCTACATGTGTTCACGTTTTTTTATTGACTTCCCTGATGTGAACGAGCAGCAGCGCAAGATTGAATCATATCTGCGCAACCATTTTATTGGAGAAGAGAAAAGCAAATATGATTACTTGATGACACTTCGGAGAGTGGTCAATGAGAGCACCGTGTGCTTGATGGGGCATGAGCGCCGTCAGACTCTCAATATGATTACTATTCTAGCACTCAAAGTCCTGGGTGAGCAGAATATAATTCCTAATGCCAATAATGTTACCTGCTACTACCAGCCTGCACCATACATGACAGACCACAACTTCAGTAACTATTACATTTCAAATGGCCAGTCCCCACTTATATACCACCCCTACCCACTACACATACATATGCAGACTGGACTAGTTTAGGTCTAGGTACATTTCCACTACAAACGATCTACCCTTGAGCTTGGGTCCAAACACTTAACTTAAAAAAATTAAAAAAAACAGTTAGAGTACCCTAAGTGTTGGACAACGGGATGTCTCAATTAATAACTGATGATGACCACCACTGAGAATTATACATAAAAATATTGGAGCTGTTGCACTAGCAATATGAAGGTTAAAACATGTGTCTCATGTATTTAATTGAATACAACAATGACAAGATAAATGGTTTAAAAACAGGAAGACAGAAAAAGACGGCAATATATAGTGACTATAGAACTAAAAATTATAAGGAAAAAAACTTTACTAGGCCTTCTCTTATTAGAGGTACCTGAAAAGTCTTGTTTTAACACAGAAACAAACAAAAACACTGAAAAAGACTAATGTTTTTGATAGAAAAAACTATTTTTCAGTAATTTAATGCTTTATTGGCATGACAAAAAGTGCAAGAGAAATAATCAGCATGCAGCCAATGATATATTACATATTAAAGTACTTTTGTTGTCTGAAACAATTAAACGAATTGTTCCTGTCTTGTTTTGCTCTAAGAAAGTTCAGTAAGATCAGTGTTCCGTTCCTTTTTTTCTGATTTCTGTTTGAATCATTTATATCTTGTGATATTTCTTAGTACATTTACTGGGTGTCTGCTTTTTCATTTATAATATGTGCTTATTAGTAGATTATAAATGATGTATAACCGGGGGTGACCAATCTTGCCCCCATCGGGCCACTTTCCTGTAGCATTTAGCTCCAACACACCTGCTTGGTTGGAAGTTTCCGGTAACCCTAAAGACCTTGATTAAAGTTTTAGTTGTGTTTAATTGGGATTAGAGCTAAACTCTCCTGGAAGTTGGCCCCTCCAGGAGCAAGATAGGAAACTCCTATGCATTCATTATTTCACCTGGATCATACATTTTCAGAATTTAAAAAAGTGCTCCATTCCTCCTCATTACTCTTATTTACTATGACAAAATGAGAGATTTTCAGGACCCAATGTCTACATTTCATCTTTTCTAATTTCTGCGGTGATCTGCATAATCATTTATTTATTTATTTGATTGATTGATTGATTGATTGTTTGACCAAAATGTTAAATGTGCTTTGGAATGAACTGAATTGATGGGGGGGGGGGGGGGGAATCATGTTTAAGAGTTAGATGCAAATGTAACTTCCAAACATGGACATGTAAAAAAAAGAAAACAGACCACAAAAAAATATCTATGGCACACAAATTTTGATTTTACATGGAGAGTAACAAGTAGTCTTTATTTTTATTTCCTATATAATGTAAAATTAGCCTAAAAAGAATCCATGCGATGACATTAAATGATGTTATGTAATATTTCTTTGTATTTAACCATCAGTGGTGCTTAAGACTTAAATACATTTCCACTGTTTTTTACATAAAATGCATATATTTTTCCAAGAATGTATGTGTAGTACTGTATTAGAGCATACATGAAAGATTGCACCAGCCATATACACAGTATACACAAATACACAGATAAACATAAACTGAACTATAAAATCAGGACCAAAACTATAAAAGAGTTCATTGTGGGACATCAGTATGACATGAAAACTACTGTCTTCAAAATGTATTAAAGATATTTGCCTAAGTAATAAATTTTTCAGAAGCAAGAGAAAATATACACAACTTGTATGATATGTTGGCTTTATTGAAATTGTATAAAGAAATACAATTTCTTATTTTTAGGTCATATTGAAAATAGAGTTAACAGTGTTATACATTTGACCTTGACCTTATATACAATGCAAAAGTTTAATAGATCTTACAGAGATCTCATCACTGGTATAGCTATTCAAACTTGTGGAGTTTCTTTTTCCTGTGCAGACCTACAGTTTTGTAAAGTATTGGCTTGACTGTATGATGATTTCTTGTATAACATTCTGTTTTACCTTTATGTAATTGTCTACCTATGAAATGCAGCCAAAACCTGTAGTAACACTGTGGTTAGAAATAGGTTTAGACTGAAATTGTTTACCAAGATGATGTACACCCATTATGAAATCCTTATTAAAACAGTTTATATGACCAAATTATTTTTGCAGGAAAACATTAGTGCCTAAATGAGCAGGAGAAAGCTGTAAAGTAGGTGAGAGAAAGGACAACACTCCTGTAAATGCAGCCGTCAGGTTTTTTTTTTTTCAGTTGTACATTTTCTCCTTTTCTCATGCTATTTGTGTTGATGTCAAATGTAGTTGTTTGCTGTGGCAAGTTTTTATTCATGTAATAAAAAAGGATCCAAAAGATCCACTTCATCACAAATTAGTATTGCTGTTTTGTCTATGTAAAATATAAGATAACATATAGCATCTATTAATTTTGTCAATCTTCTTCCCGGTTTTCTTGTATCAAATGAATGATGATTGAAGAGCAGAATCAGGAAGGGGAGGGGAGGGCGGGCGTCCTGGAGTCTTCCTCAGGAGGGTCAGCAGGGTCAACAGGGACTGAAGACTCCAGGAAGGTACCGGCAGTTCAGGAGACCAGGGCGGAGCAGGCTGAGCAGATAGCCAGGGAGGAGCAGGCTGTGCGGGCAGCCATTGCAGAGACAACCCTTCGGGCGGCCATGGCGGATCGTCCTTCATGGTATTTCCGTGGGGGCTTGGTCTGGCCACTATGGCCGAGGAGACGAATTGGAACAAGTACATTAGTTGAAAAGTGGTAGGTATTGGGTAGGGGTGGAGTTGTGTGCTCTAAAACAGTGGTTCTCAAACCTGTCCTGGCGTACCCCCAACACTGCACGTTTTCTTTGTCTCCCTAATCAAACACACCTGATTCAACTCATCAGCTCTTTAACCCATGTGACTATGAGCTAATGAGTTGAATCAGGTGTGTTTGATTTGCTCTAAAAAACCTTGAAAGTATACATATTTATAAAGTAATTTCTACTTTTATAAATGCATGGTGGGGAGAAGTCGAACTGACCATAGGGTTTGGATCTTGTCTTTGCTGAGGATCTGTGCCAAAGGCTGACAAGGTCTTCACATGGGATCTGTCTCTAGAGGTTGCATTGTTGTTATGGTCTCCGCTGGCATTCAGGTATGTTGTGGTTGTCACTAGGAGCAGGTCCACCATCTTAACTGGATATGTAACAGATCCAGCTGACAATGGTGACCTCGGGATAAGTTTAAAACAGAGAGACTAAAATAAGTGTTGTGCCCCCTTGCGTGTCTAGCTATTAGTGTGGAGTGCGCTCCCCGAAGTCCTATATGACGAGAGATCTCTCTCTCTAATATTAATTAACGCTCTAATGTAATTCCCTAATTATTACCTAATTGTTAGCATTTACCTTAATGGCAGCTTTTAACTTAATGCACAGTGGCAATATAGTGTCTTTATAGCTACATAAAGTAAAACACTATTTGTATGCAGCTATCTCAAATACTTGGTGAAATAAACATTTACTTTAATAGTTACAATAATATTCCGCCTTTTTTAAATGACTATCAATACTATAAGTGCAATAAGCATCAATTGAAAGATCACTTATCTTAATCAACCGTAATAAACACTTCCACTTTAAACCAGGCTACTGTAAACTCAATAATAATATATTGCCTTAAATATCAAAATTATCAGTATCATAAATCCAATGTAATGCAAATCTTCAACAGAAATACGTTTAAACTATTTACTGAAAAAACAAATATAATATGCCTAAATATACAGTTCAAATATCAAAAATGCAATTCAAATGAAACACAATTCAGTCCAATGATCAATTACACAATCATATTAAATTCCCCAAAATTAAAGCTAAGCCTTCAAATTACTAAATGGCCATTCAATTAAATAAATTGAATACCCCGACAGTCAGAGGAGGACATGATGCAGGCCTGTAGCGTGGCTTGGGAGCGGAGAGACCTTAAACACAATGGTCGCTTCGTGCCGTGGCGCAGCAAACAAAAAAACTCACTGCTGTAGTAGTGCTGGTCGGCGTATCGTCGGTGACGCCGCGGCAACGCGGTGCTCTGCTGGTTGAAGACGTCGCCCGACAGCTAAGCAGGGAATGGTTCTGAAGATAAGTGCTTCTTCAGACAATGCACAATAGGGCAACCGAGCAGGCTACTCGCTGACAAAGTCCTCGTAGCTAAATCGTACTGTTTTATGTGAACTGTTTTATTCAGAACTATGAGCTCCTAATTATGAACTAAGTGGAAACCTAGTGTTTTCCTAGTTTAATAATTACTCCTCTATGAACTATGGTAAGAGGGTGCTCACTTGCCTTTCCAGGTTCATCATAGGTAAGCCTCAACACTCGTTTTATTTGTCTTTTCTCAGTTAGTCTTAGTCTAGGTACTCTATTAACTTCTGTTTTAGAGCTCAGTTTTTCTTTAGGTGCGTAGACAGAATTTCTTCCAGCATCCAGGTCTGTTCCGGGATCATAAGGATCCGAATCTGTCGCCGCTTGACCTTCTTCGTTGTCTTCTATGTTGGACTCTAGCTCTTCAGCTGACTGCACAGGATTTGATTCTATGGCGTCTTCATACAGTGAACGCCCTGAGACTCCATCGTACACTTCTCTCCTCTTCAGTAGACGTTCCACATACTCCCGGTATGGTCTACTGGAATACAGGTAAATTCGGCATCTGTCCTACCACTACATGGGGTATGGAACTCCATCGGCTTTCCAGCTTATGTTTCCCTTTGAGTCCTAGATTATTTAGAAGAACACGGTCTCCTTCCTGAATGTTCTGAAAACTGACCTTTTGATCATAGGCTCGATTGTTCCTCAAGTGAGTCTTGTCAGCAGCTTGACTAGCCAGTTGATAGGCTCTTTGCAGGTCACGTTTCAGGCTTTCAACGAACTGGAAACGGTTCCTCTCCTCAGTTCCATCTTTAGACGTTTCAAAGCACAGGTCTGCAGGTAGTCTAGCTTCCCTACCGAGCAGTAAGGAGAGTATCCCGCCACATCACTTTTTGTGCTGTTGTACGCATGCACTAATGAGGCTACATTCTGACTCCAGGATCTCTCCTTCTCTTGTCTTGACATAGCCAGCATAGCAAGCAGCGTACTGTTGAACCGCTCCGGCTGGGGGTCCCCTTGAGGGTGATACAGAGTCGTTCGTGATTTCCGTATGCCCAATGTTGTCAGCAGCTCTGTTATCAGTCTCGACTCAAAATCTCTTCCCTGATCAGAATGAATCCTATCAGGTAATCTATAGTGAACGAAATACTTTTGGACTAGGATCTTCGCTACTTCTTCTTTCTGATTCTTTGCAAGAAAAGCTTGTGCATATCTGGTATAGTGATCGGTCACAACCAGGACGTTACTAATGTCTCTGTCATCGGGTTCCATTGACAAAAAATCTATACACACAAGGTCAATAGGACCACTGCTGGTGATTTGGTGTAGGGAAGCTTTCTTGGCAGGTGTTTTACAAGTTATGCACAGTCCACAATTCCGCACATATTCCTCTGTATCAAGAGCCATTTTGGGCCAGTAGAATCTTGCTCATAGGAGTTGAGTTACCCTTTCCACGCCTAAGTGGCCCATGTCATCATGAAGAGAGTGCAACACCACTTCTCTGAACTCAGCAGGCAGCACAAGCTGTAGTGCCTCCTCTGCAGCTTTCTTGCTAGGTACAGAAGTCCATCTCTCATCACAAGTCTGCCAACTTCCCTCTTCATCAATAGCATCTCTGGGTCTAAGTCTTTGTTGCTAGGCCAGACTCCCTGTTTCAACGCCTCAACCACGCATCTGATCACAGCATCCCTCGTCTGGCCAGTCATCAAGTCCACTTTTGATAGTTGCTCCAATGAGCTGAGATGTAACTGAGACAGAAAAGCATAAACTTCCGAAATACATGCTGGCAAAGCTCCTGCAAAGCTCCAAAGTTCCACATATCTGGGGATGAATTTGGGGATACATCCACTTCCACCCGCCGACATATGGACTTCACTACATCCTGAGACATGCCATCCCACTCCCGGCCTTCAGGTAAGTTGTGAGACAGCAGGTCAGCGTCAATGTTTGCTTTTCCAGGCCTATACTTTACGTCAAAATCATAGGTGGCCAGGGCTGCAAGCCAACAATGACTTGTCGCATTGAGTTTGGCCGTGGCAAGTACGTAAGTCAACGGGTTATTGTTGGTGCGTACAGTGAACTTGCTTCCATAGAGGTAATTGTGAAATTGATCAACAACAACCCATTTCAACGCAAGGAACTCTAGCTGATGTAAAGGGTATCGCTGTTCAGGAGAGCTCAACCTTCCGCTGGCGAACGCCACCAGTCTTAATCCTTCCGGATGCTCCTGATAGAGTACGGCACAGAGCCCTTTGAAACTTGCGTCTGTGTGTAGGACATATGGCTTATTGGCATCAGCAAATGCCAGTACAGGTGCATTGAGCAGACACTGAATGATAAGATTGAATGCGTCCGTGCAGGACTGATCCCATCAGTCACTGAATGGTTCTGAGTCTTTAAAATACGTCTTGGTCTTGTCTGTGGTTTGCGTCCTCCCACGCTGGGTGGGTGCATAGCCCTTTGTCAGTTCCGTGAGGGGCCTAACGATCGCCGAGTAGTTTGCTATAAAGAGTCGATAATACCCACAGAAACCTAAAAAAAGGCCGAAGTGACTTAAGGTCTGTGGACTTAGGCCACCTAGTGACTGCCTCTAGCTTTTCAGGGTCAGTAGCAACACCATCAGCGGACGCTATGTGACCCACATACTTAACCCTGGGTTGACAAAATTGACACTTGTCCAGGGAGAGTTTTAGCCCCATCTCTTCAAGCTTATCTAACACTCGTAGGAGGCATTCTTCGTGTTCTTCTAATGAACAACCAAAGACTATGAGATCATCCAAATAAACTAAGACCTGAAGGAGATTAATATCGCCGACAGCTTTCTCCAAAAGTCTTTGGAATGTTGCAGGCGCTCCCGTTATGCCTTGGGGCATCCTTTCAAATTGAAAAATCCAAGGGGACAAATGAAGGTCGTTTTTTTCTTTGTCCTCCTCCGCCATGGCGATCTGGTAGTAGCCACTATGTAAATCAAGCACAGAAAACCATTTGCTCCCAGTTAAACAATCTAACGCATCGTCTATGCGAGGAGTCGTGTACTGGTCTGGAATTGTATGCCTATTAAGACGCCCTATAGTCAATGCACATTCTGATACGCCCAGTCTTCTTTCTGGCTATCACAATTGGTGATGCATACTGGGTACGTGACTCCTTAATTATACCAGCCTTTAACAACTCTAGCAAGTGCTGACGAACATCGTCGATATCTGCTGGAGCTAAACATCTTAAACCTTCTCTGAATGGCTTTGCGTCAGTCATCCTGATATGGTGTTCCACATCCTTTACCAGGCCGACATCCCACTCATGCAATGAGAATACGCTTGCTCGCTCACATAACTTTTGACGGAGTCGCGATTTTCATTGTGGTGATAGGGGCGAGTCGCCAAACTGGATCAGTTGAGGGTCTAACTCTGTTGGTACAGTCACTGCCTCAGTTTCAACTTTCAGAGATGGAACGACTGGATCAGAGCGACACAGCTGGCCTAAGACAGTTCCAAGTGGAATGACGGTGTCTTTCATGGACTCATTCTGGATAAGGACAGCGAGGTGATCATCCACTGCAGTACCATGTATGACCATAGGCTGCAGTAGTACTCCGGATGGTAATGGGGCAGTGGGTGATGCCTCAACCATCAACATGTCTTTACCCAGAGGCCTCTTCAACTCCACTTCACAAATGGCGCAGCATTCACCACCAGGAGGTAAGGTTAGTGAGCCTGGACCCATCCACTTCACACATGCAACAACATCCTCTTCACCCTCAGTGGTTGGTTGGTCTGTGTGCACAATGGATGTTTGTGCCTTGCCTTTTTGCCAAGGGTCTGGGCAATGTCCACTCCTGTGGTCTCTCGGCAGAGCATGGACAATCTCTGGAACAGGTTTACATTTGTGCCAAGGATCACAGGGGTCTTTTCAGGACTTTTTGGACTGGGGCAAATCAGAGCAAGGACGGAAAGTGTCTTCTTTGCACCTGTGACCTTCTCTGGAAATTCCATCTCCACTACGACATATCCCAAGTAGGGACATCAGGTAAGTGGTGCTTGTACCAGGTCTCGAAGATAATTGTGATTTGAGAGTCGCTATCAAGAAGTGCATCACAGGGCTGGCCATTTATCTTCACTGGAATGATAGAACAGGGGCCGATCAGTCCTTGAGGAATGCCTATTTCGAGGGTGGTTACTTCACTTTTCTTAGCTGAGCACACTGTGTGACGACCGCCTGTTGCTTGAGAAGATAGATCACCCTGTTTAGCTTTCTTTAGAGCGTGTATCAGCTTTTGAATCACTTTGGCCTGATTCTCTGCATTCTGGCATTTTCCAGAGTAATGGCCGTTTTCACCACAGCGATAACAAAAGTTCCCATCTTAGTCGTTAGATGGTTGCCTTCTATTATCACTATGGGCTTGTCTTGATGGCTCTACATGAAGAACTGAAGTAGGGGAGTCAGCAATTTTAAGCTTATGGCCTGTCATTTGCTTTTGCTGGTTTTTTACTTGTTTTCTTAAAACAGCTACTTCACTATCACCGCCTGTCTCTGAGGTGGGCATCTTTGTCATTGACACAGGGCCTTTGCTATCTGTTACAACCTGGCTAGGCAAAGTACTCATGGCAGTGAACATTGACTTGAGTTCTTGAATTTCTTTTCTCAAACGCTCAACATCATCCTGCTTACTGTCTGTAGCCGGGTCTCTGGACCTAGGTGTTAAGCTTCATCCTTGATGACTCGTACTCTTCTTCACTTCACTTCCTAAAAAAAACGCCTTTTTAAGAGAGCATATGATTGAACTTTATCTTCATGCTCTCCATGTGTTTTATATGTTTAGCACTTACCTGTTTTTATCATGTAGCACTTTGGGATTTGCTTAAATATAAAGTGCATTAAAAATTAAATTTATTATTATTATTATTATTATTATTATGATTACGACAATGAGTAGGTCCTGACACGTGTTGTCTAACTCCAATTGAGTTTATAATGTCTTTAAATGCCAATCCCAATGCATCTTTTTCATTATCTATGTGTATATTAAAATCACCAACAATTAGTATTTTATCTGCAGCCAATACTAATTCTGATAAAAAGTCCAGAAATTCCTGGATAAAATCTTTATGGTGCTCTGCTGGCCTGTATACAGTAACCAGCAGAATTCTCAAACGTGATTTATCGTTTACACTATATATTTTTAAATTAAGCACCAACACTTCAAAAGAAGTATATTTAATATTACATTTCTTAGTGGTTTTGAAAATATATCTATAAATTACAGCAACACCTCCCCCTTTGCGTTTCAGACGAGGTTTATGTTTATAACTGTAATCTTGTGGGGTTGACTCATTTAAAGTAATATAATCGTTTGGTTTAAGCCAGGTTTCTGTCAAACACAGCACATCTAGGTTAGAATCTGAAATCATATCATTAACAATAAGTGCTTTTGAAGGGATCGAATACTCAGCAACCCAAGCTTTATCATTTACTCATCTGTATTAATGTCTGTTTTTTTATTTGTTGAACATCAATTACATTTTTAACCTTAGATGGGTTTGGACGTTTTTTGGATTTCCAAATTCGGGGAACAGACACAGTCTCTATATGATGATATCTAGGTGAAAGAGGCTCTGTGTGATGGGATTTATCTGACCTTGGTGACGTGAGGCCGCTAGCAGATGGTCGGTTAAGCCAGTCTGTCTGCTTCCTGACCTGGAGCCTAATTTGTCATGTTTTATCTCTAAGACTATGAGCCAAATTACTAGAAAGAAGAGCAGCACCATCCCAGGAGGGATGAACACCATCTCTTTTCAACAGGTCAGGTGTGCCCCAAAAACTTTTCCAATTGTCTATGAATTCTACATTATAACCCGGACACCACTCAGATAACCAGCCATTGAGTGAACACAATCTACTAACTATCTCATCACTCCTGCGAACAGGAAGGGGGCCAGAGCAAATTACAGTGCTTGATATTGTACTTGCGAGTTCACACACCTTTTCATTTTGGGGATCCGACTGGTGGAGTCAAACATCATTAGTGTTGACATGAATAATGATCTTAGAGAATTTATGATTAGCATTAGCCAGCACTTTTAAATTTGCTTTGATGTCAGGCGCTCTGGCTCCCGGCAAACATGTGACTATGGTGGCTGGTGTCTCTATTTTCACGTTCCGTGTGATCGAATTACCAATTACCAGGGCACAATCAACAGAATTCTCAGTGGGTGTTTCACTGAGCGGGACAAATCGATTTGTTATGGTAACTGGAACGGAAGAGTTTTTTTGATCCGCGACTAGAGCGATCTCTCACTGTCACCCATCTGCCCTGCTGCACAGGCAACAATTCAGCCGGAACTGAATCATGTAAAGAGTTCACTATGCTAGGCGCATCTAATATATCTAAAGCTCTAGCATTCTTACTATCCTCAATTAAATTTTGGATGCGTGTCTCTAGTTCTGAAATCGTCTCCGTCAGCCTGACTGTCTCCTTGCATTTATCACATATAAATCCTATATTGCAGACAGAGAAGGCTGTGCTAAACATCTGACATGAAGTGCAGGTGACAATAACAGGACAAGACATTACTCACCGTGTTTGTTGACTGATTCTTACTCACCTGGGCTTTTTATGAACTCAAAGGCGCGAGAGAAAAATAAATAAATAAATAACTGAGGGCACGGGTGGCGCGTTAACCGGCTAGCGAGTTACTAGCTTGTTGTGTTAACAATAACGGAAGCTAGCGATGTCAGGTTAATCTGAGATGTTGGGTAAACTGTATTTAGTAGTATAAACAACTATAGTTTATGATGGTTCAAAACAGAAAGAAATACAAAGCTAATACGAGGCTTAGACGGCCTCGAAGCACTCACAGCAGGCAGCGAGGCAGACAGGAGCAATCAAAGGCCAGGATCTAGTGTAAATGATAAATCACATTTGAGATTTGTGCTGGCTACTGTATACAGGCCACTATAGGGCACCATACAGATTTTATCAAAGAATTTGCTTATTTTCTATCAGAGTTAGTACTGGCTGCAGATAAAGTCCTAATTGTTGGTGATTTTAATATACATGTAGATAACGAAAAAGATGCATTGGGATTGGCATTTAAAGACATTCTGAACTCTATTGGAGTTAGACAACACATGGCAGGACCTACTCATTGTCATAATCATACTGTAGATCTAATATTATGACATGGAATCAATGTTGATGCCGTTGAAATTCTACAGCAGAGTGATGACATCTCAGATCATTATCTAGTCTTGTGTAAACTTCATTTAGCCAAGGCTGCAAAGCCGACTCAGTGTTACAAATTTGTTAGACCTATCACTTCTGCCACTAAAGATTGCTTTACTAATAATTAAAGTTTTATCATCTCTCATCATCTCACAGCATCCTAGATAGCTTAGAAGAACTCGATATTGCAACAGATACTTTTAACTCTCTTTTCCAGCACTTTAGACACAGTTGCTCCGTTGCGCTTAAAGACGATTAAAGAAAATAGTTCAGCGCCGAGAAAACAAAACTAGAGGTATTTCGCATTTAATGGAAGGAGAGCTCGATTGCATACAGATAGGCCTTAAAAGCTGCTAGATCTGCTTATTTTTCAACCCTATTATAGGAAAATAAATAAAACCCTAGGTATTTATTTGAAACAGTGGCTAAACTAACGAAAAATAAAGCTTCAAGCCCAGAAGTTTCCAAGCAGCACAGCAGTAATGACTTTATGATCTTCTTCAATTATAAGATTGATAATATCAGGGAGAAAATCATAACTATGCAATCTTTGTCACTAGGATACGTACCAGAAACAGTTAAGCTGGCTATGATTGAACCACTTGTTTAAAAAAATCCAACTTGATCGTACAGAATTAGTCAATTACAGGCCAATCTCGAATCTACCTTTTCTGTCAAAGATATTAGAAAAAGCAGTATCCTCACAACTATGTTCCTTTTTAGAAAGAAATGATATCTGCGAGGATTTTCAGTCAGGATTTAGACCGCACCATAATACTGAGACTTCTCTCATCAGAGTCACAAATTATTTGCTCTTATCATCCGATCGTGGTTGTATATTGGTGTTACTCGATCTTAGTGCTGCATTTGATACTATTGACCACTACATTCTTTTAAATAGACTTGAAAATTATGTTGGCATTAGTGGAATTGCATTAGCATGGTTTAAAGTTATAAGAAACGTGTACAGTTTGTTAAATGATTACCAATTATTTCCATAATTTCACAATTTGTATTATTTTTACAGGCTTTACATTTTTATTTCAATGTTGTAATTAGCAATCTGTTTAATTTGACATGTGAAGCAGATTTGTTACATGACTGCATTAATTGGGTCAAGAACATTTTCCAATGGCACAGCAGACAGCATTTTTATTTTAAGTTATCTGCATCTCCTGCGCTGCATCAAGCCATTATAGCTGTTCAAATGAATGTACTGCACATACTAATATATGTATGTGGCGAACAGGACGGCCGAGGGACGTGAGAGAACGGCGCGAGGCCGGTGGTGCGATTGCTAATGAGCAACACCTGTGAAGCACACCGGTCTCGCATCTCTCACGGAGGAGCGGAAGCATAAAGGAGGAGCGACGACGTTGATGATCGAGAGAGGAACAGGCCTGTATTTTAGTTGTGTTTTGTTTTTGTATTTTATTTTAGCCAGCAGTCGTCCGCGAGGGGCTGCTGGCAGTTCCTTATGTTTATTTTCGGTAGCCAGCAGTCGTCCGCGAGGGGCTGCTGGTGGTATTTTCGTTTGTTTGTTTTATTTAAATAAATTATATTTTGATCGTTCGCCGGTTCCCGCCTCCTTCTTCCCTGAACATTGTTACACTGAGAAAGTTAGATAAGAACTAACGCAGAAATCTATATAGAATAAAACAAACAAACGAAAATACCACCAGCAGCCCCTCGCGGACGACTGCTGGCTACCGAAAATAAACATAAGGAACTGCCAGCAGCCCCTCGCGGACGACTGCTGGCTAAAATAAAATACAAAAACAAAACACAACTAAAATACAGGCCTGTTCCTCTCTCGATCATCAACGTCGTCGCTCCTCCTTTATGCTTCCGCTCCTCCGTGAGAGATGCGAGACCGGTGTGCTTCACAGGTGTTGCTCATTAGCAATCGCACCACCGGCCTCGCGCCGTTCTCTCACGTCCCTCGGCCGTCCTGTTCGCCACAATGTACAACAAAAATTAAATTATTAGGTAATTATTCCTTCACGAATAAATCTCTCAATGAGTAAAACTGGCTTTTTCTGTATATCCTGATAATTACACATTACAATTGTAGTAAATTAGCTCTAAAGAAATTTGAATAATCAATCATAACTTGTTATAATTGATTATGAATATTTGGATCAGTTAATAGAATTAACATAATGTAGTAAAATGAATATGACACTATCTCAAATGTGGTTAGACATATGCCTTGCCTTTTTATGTCCATTTATACAGATATAACAAAACACTGTATTCTAAGAGAAGGCGATGTACACTAAACTGTGAGTCATTAAACGAGGGTTAATTAGATAGGAGACATGATACAGGTGGGGTTACATTGACCCGTTGGTTGTATAATAAAATACATACTGTAGTATACCTTGGGTGCATGTTCATTTATAGATCAGTTCGTCCATAAATTGATGCAAAATCTGTTTTAAGGGCTGTGGGTCTTTTCTATGGCATCTGCTTTTTCAACTTATATGATCGTAGTCAGGAGGTAACCAAGACCCTTCTTTCCCTTGTTGGGGGGGATGGGACCATAGATCCCAGAGTGAGTTTTAAAGATTGTTTGTTAAATATAACAAATAATTTTGTCTGATTTGTCTCAGTAGTTACATAATATTATTTGCTAATTTATTTTGAAATTAATTAAAATTACATTATTATTTAAAATGATATTATTATTTAAAATGAGGGATATTAGTGTCCTTTGGTTCAATAGGGTACTCTTATAAGAAAGTAGCAGTGGCTGGGACAGACTTTAAGTATCACCTCTGCTTAAAAAGATGAAATCTTATCCTGTGTACATGAAATGAGCTGTTCCCGAGGAGGTTTGAGCTAACAGACCTGTTGCTATTACAGCAACTTCGGGATGAGCTTCAATGAACATAACAGTCCTGGATCATGCCAAATCGTCAACAATGAAATCCAGCTAATTGAGTAATTCACGTACAAAGAACGAACCCCAGGTGTCCTCCATTTATCCTGTTCTTTCTGACAACAAAGCACTTGAATGCAACAAGCTCATAATCACAACTTCAGGAAATGTTTGATAGCACGTGAAGGCTGCATGAATCTTCATATCCTCTTTTGTCCTCTCCAAATTTTGAACTATACATGTATTTGAGGACAAGCTTAATTTTTTTTTAAAATTTTTTTAAATACACCCACGTCACTGGTCAAGCTCACAGGACTCCCTCTATGCACCGGAAGCATGTACCATGAAGCTAACTAAACAGGATTGTTTTGGTTTAATGAAACTGAACAACATCTGTAAATTATCTCTGTGTCAACTCAGGGTTTGATCCAGACTTTAAGAATAGTATATGAGTGTGTGCACATGAGTTTGATGTTTGCAGCATGAAAAGAAATATATCCCAACACCAAACCAAACTCAGACCTTAGTTAAAAGTCTTTAGTGACCATCAGTGACTGAATATTAACCTTTAAGGACATTTCCTCACCAAGACACCAGGATGATGTGGTTGAAACATGTCAAATTATTTTAGAACCTGCAATGAGCACACTGGAGACTGTATTTCAGCGGTATGAGTACATTATTTCTTTTGTGTGTTGATTTTATTTAATTATCACATGAAACTCACTACAGTCTAATTTTATACATTCAAACAATCAAGAGGTTTTCAACATTTATCATTGTTTTAACTTTATGTTATTTTTTTAATTCACCTCAAAAGACTAAGATCACTTCAGTATACCTGCCATAGATTTGGACACAAACACAGCAGTTGAAAATGCTATGTAACAGATTACCATATACAGATACTGACTGCAAACGTGGCTAAGAGCCAGACAATCTGTGCAACAGGGAATTCACATGGACTCAAATTCATCAATGCGCTGTTTGGTGTTTCCTTGTCGTATTTGCCGTAAGGTTTTGTATTTGTCCCTTCCCAACCTTACATTCTCAGCATGGATAAGATCATTTGGAGTCTTCATGCTTTCATCACGGGCATCTGCTAGCTCCGAGCTCAGAGCCTAAACATTTTTTTTAGAAACAATCAGTTAGCATAAGAATTAAAGTTATAGTTTCTGCAAAACTGTCACATTTGTTTGAATCTTGTTTAATGAATTTTTGTTATTCAGTTTGAATGGTAACACTATTTTACAGTGTCCCTGTTACCGCAATCCTACCCCAACCCTATTGTAAGTACGTTGTTAATTAGTACCTAAATATATAATTACACTGTAAAAACAAAACTGACAGTAAAGTGACCAAATCATTATGTAATGAGGCTGTGCTTGGATTTTTTTACCCTGCTTTTGCAATGTGAAGAAAATAGTAGATCCTGAACTCCTACAATTAACACAACAGATTAAATCAAATATATTCAATTATTTATCAAATAATTTTACTAAATTACACTTGGACTCTCTCATTTTCAGAGAGAGCCCTTTAAAACTTGTTCTCCTGTTTAAGTGGTGATTTGCATTTTGTGCAGGTAAGTGTGACAAGATCTTTATCCAACCATACTGGAATGTAGGTGTAAATGCAGCCGGGATAAAAACAAACAAACATCTGAATATGAATCGCATGTTAATGGCAAATGTGAACAGTGCAAATGTGACCAGCATCAGGTTTAGGCTCAGTAGAGATTATAAATGAGACCATTTACACCTAAACCTTCACCTATAGGATTGATAAAGTATACCCAAATAAAAGTTTACTTCAGAAATATAAAGGGTTGTAGTTTATCTATGATGTTTTCATGTTTTTATTTTTTTAACCATAGTTTTGCTTCAAATTATAGGCAGATTTTTATTTATTTATTTTGTTGTTAACCTTATCTATTACACATAACTATACAAGTCATACCTTATGCAGAAGCCATGGATTTCTTTTATGAATGCAGTACTTTGTTGTTTGCCCCAAAGTTTATTAATATTGTTAGGCTATTCTGAACCACACATTCACACATGTTAAAAATGCAATTAATTTAATGAATATTTATTTTAAACAAGTAGATAGTATTATGTATGGAGAGGCTCATAAACTAGTGTGAAATTAAGTCAAATTAGTAAAATGTTGGTACAAGGAAAAGCTATGTTTACATATGGGAAATCTCATCTATCTTGGGATGGAGTGAAGTCTACAATTGGAACTAAACAGAAGACTAAGGCCTGGTTTCACAGACAGGGCTTAGATTAAACCAGGATTAGGACATAGTTCAATTAGGACATTTAAATAGCTTTTATAAAAGTGCCTATTAAAAGTTTTACTGGTCTTCTTGAGACAAAACAATGGCACTGACATATTTAAAGATAATGTTTCTTTCAGTTAAAACAGCTCAAACATGCATTTTATGGGTCTAGGCTTAAAAAAAAAGGCTATGAAACTGGGGTAAAAGTATTCATTTAATAGGGAAACTCAGTCATGAATTAGCAGAAGATTTTAATTCATTTTATACGCAACTTGATTTTACACACTCCTGTCAAATTTCAAATAAATATAGCTGATGTTCGTAACTGTTTTAGTCGGGTTTAGTCAGAAAGAGTCCAGGCCCTGATCATATTGGTAGTTGACGGCTGAGAAACTGTGCAGAGCAGCTTTCGGATATTTATTCATTTATTTTTAATTCATTCTAAATTCCCTCATCTTTGAAAAGACTTCATAGTAGTGGCAGTTGTGAAATATTTTAGATTTCAAGACATTTGGAAGGCATGAAAAAACATGTTTATTTGCTTTTTATGGGCTTTTCCTCTGCTTTCAATTGTATACAGCCCCACATTTAAGCAAATAAGCATATGAACAATATGAACATTTGCAAATTAACATTTTTCATTTGGATTTTAACACTGTGTGTTGGATGGTGGATTTTTTAACTAATAGATCCCAAAGAGTATGTGTAAATGGTGTGTTGTCTAATGCACTGCTGTGTTCCATTGGCACACCACAGGGTTGTGTTTTGTCCCGTCGTTTGTTTTCCTTATAGGCTATGCTGATGACTGTCAAAGCATTTTTGATAGGAAACACATTATTAAATTCGTAGATGATTCAGGGATTTTCCTCACTGAGTCAGATAGTAGATCATTTTATCCAATGGTGTGATGCTTCATTTTGAAATATTAATGCTTCTAAAATCAGAGGTGTCAAGTAAGTACAAATACTTCATTACATTTCTTAAGTAGAAATTGTGGGTATCTATACTTTACTGGAGTAATTATTTTCAGCCGACTTTTTACTTCTACTCCTTACATTTTCACACAATTATCTGTACTTTCTACTCCTTATATTCCTATTTTATTTCGGCTTGTTTTCATTCTGGATTGTCAGCGTTAAAAAAAAAATAATAATTCCAGATAAATCGCACCATCTGGAGAGAGTGAATTTGATTGATTGGATGAGAAATATACACCATTCCGACACCCTATTTTTTTTTACTTCTGAAAAAAGTAATGTTACAAGTTACAACTTTGTTACTAAGTCTGCCCTGGGTACACAGATTCCTGCAGCTAAGCTTGGATGTACATTTAGCTACATTTCAATAAAGGTTATTGATAACATGTTTCTGAAGTTTGAAATTTGGAACCTTTACAATACTTATAGGCAACTACTTATCATATCTTCCGCTCCATGAAACACGTGAATGCTCAGTAGTACACATACATGATTCTTTAATGTATTTGTATTGTACTAAAATGCGTTCATTTTCAATGGGCATATATGCGGCTGAAACAGGTAGCCTAGTGCATCTCAAATTTTTCAACTTTAACATTTTAATATGACATTATAGTCATTATGGCCTTTAGAAAAATGTTTTTTTTGAGGAGGTGGGTAGTGCACTATAGGCCCCTGTAGCGCGGCCTAAGCTTTTGTCTTTAATGAAATTTTTTTCCTTACATTAATTTTACTTTTATACTTTAAGCAGTTTTGAAACCAGTACTTTTATACTTCTGTCAGGACCACTATCGTCAAATACGATTGACAATTAGCATACAGGATTGGCGGTATGGTTCCGTTCTGGGCAAGAACTCCCTACACATCCATGCAGCCTCGCATGGATAAGAGCAGGGAGGGCAGCAATAACCCCCCTTAAGGTAAACAGAACAGAACCAACATGAATGTATGCAAATATATTTAATTCAAGATTTTATGGTACAACATAATTTGAGAATTTATTCTGATTCAAGGGGAATTAGAATGCCAAACTGACTGACGAGAGGAGCTGGGGATGGAGGAGGGTAATTAGCTCCTGAGAAACGCGATAACTGCTGATAATACTGAAGGAGCTTATATATGTACACGGTGATAGGCGTCCTATTCCTATAGGTAGATGTGGATCAGCTGAGAGTCAGCTGATGCGAGGTTGACTAACGTGACCTGCTAGAACTGACGCTACGTTTGATTTTTACTTGAGTAAAAAGCTTGAGTTGATACTTCAACTTCTACAGAAGTCTTTTTAAACCCTAGTATCTATACTTCTACCTGAGTAATGAATGTGAATACTTTTGACACATCTGTCTAAAATAAAAGAGATGTCCATTGATTTCTGTAAATGAACTCTGTACTGGTGTTGCCTGCTGTCATAAAGGGACATCAGGTAGAAGTGGTAAGCAATTTAAATATTTAGGGACAGTACTTGATGATAAATAAAATTATGAGGCAAATATTGTATACATGATCTCATCAGAGGGAAAGCTCTTCAGCGTATGACCAAAGGGCGACTAGGAAGGCAAATAGGATTTGAATGTGTGTTACTCGCATAAACGCTGGGTGATAAATGCTAGTCAGTGTGCTGTATCACATGCTGTAGCCCAGGGGTTTTCAAAGTGTGTGGCAGAGAGCATGTCAGGGGATGCGCGGAGTAGGGCTGGGTGAAATGTCAATCAATAGAGTTTTTTATATAGTTAAATATTGATCTGTATGTAAATATATCCGTGCAGCGAGAGACTGCTTAAACATGTTAGAGCAGCAAAGAAACATGGATAAATGAGAAGAAAGAGCAGGATGTGCTTGATGATAAGTTATTAAAAGCACAATAAACCATGAAAGAGAACTGAGTTTAGTACTGACAGGCGGCTTTCTGTGGCGCACAAGCTCATGAGTGCTGAATTCAGTGTATGCCATTGTGTATGTTGTGTCAGAAGGGAGGCCCAATATCTTTGACTTTGAAAACCCCTGCTCTAGCCACCAAGACCCACTTCCTGAAGCCCCTCAACAGTGGACATTTTGAATGTCTCCTTGGTCTGACGCACCCATTTTAGGTCTTGGAGTTTCAACTGATGAGTTGAATCAGATGTGTTTGATTAGGAAGACAAAAAAATGTGCACTGTTGGGGGAAGTTCATGGAACAGAGTTAAGAACCTCTGCACTAGGGCATGGTTATGACATCTTTTTTTATACAAAAAACTTGGCTGTTTCTCATACTCACCTGTAGGCGCTTCTGCAGACGTTCATTCTTCTCAGTTTCTGTAATACGCTGCTCTTCACTGCGGTCCTGATAAGTTCCAGTGGATGTGAGCTCAGCACTGGCCTCAGCACTGCTCTCATCATTCTCATCATGGTCATTCTCCGTCTGGGACGATGCCTGGATGTGGACCCCAATTAGCTTACTCTTCAACTCCTCTTTTGTCCTCTCCAGATCTACCTCAACCATAATCGCCTGCCAAGATACTCAAAGAGAAATCTCAGTAAACTATTATGAGACTGCTAATGTGTTTGCCTGAGGTTAACCATGTGGAACACATAAAACAGTTTATTTACACGCTCACCCTTCTCTGCCATTTCCTGGCTTCATCCTCTTTCTTCTTTTTGGCATCTTCCAGAAGAGTGATTTTGGATGTTAGCTCAGCTAGCTCTGTTGCCTTTAAAGATATAATGAAGCAAACATATTTCTTTTGTAGAAAATGATTTTCTATACAATAAAGACATCAACAACAGTAAACAGAGGCTGGCAAGCTTCAAAAAGCACATAAAGAACCATAAAAGCACTGCAAACCTGGAAACAAGTAAAACATTATCAAAAAATATTATACTTTTTTAAATCTTGCATTTATTTTAGTATGTAATATAGCTGTTTGTGTATGTAAACAATCTGCAAAGTCACATGTCATAGTTAATCTCTCTCTCTCAAAAAAAAGATAAAACAACCAAAATGCCATGTTTGTTGTTATTAATTCCATGATTTAGCTACGTCACCATGTTAAACATTTGCATAATGCCCACCTACTGGCTGCTTTGACCCACCTTCAAAGAACAGTTGGAGTGATTTTACTGTGTTGAGGGAACACTGTTTCCCTTACAATAATATTTCACTCGACATTGCGTCAGTTGCTGACGCTATGGGTAAAGTCCATTTCTTCTAAATACTGAAGCCTTGAAGGAAAAACTACATTGACAAATGGCGTTTCATCACACCCAATCTTTCTCTTCAGAGCGGAGATCCTCTCCTCACTAATGACGGAAGAAGAAGCCTACCTGCTCGCCTTTCTGAAGAACCCAGCAGTGGACTTGGTGATGCTGAAAAAGCGTACTCGGCTGAGACGACACCTCTCCCCTTTGGCTATCTGGTGAGTGATCTCCCAAAGCAGTGCCAGAAGACCGGTATCGCTTCTGCAGCGTTAAGTGCTACCCTTTTCTAAAGCACCAGGGCCCTTGCCCCCAGGTAGTGTTAGACCCTGGTCAGCAGCCCAAGCACTCTTCATGACTAATCATGAGTGAAGAGAAGGCAGCCTTTAGAGGAGGCTATGGAGAAAGTGTTAGACTGAGTCCTGAACACGATCAAACAAGTCGTCTTTCCAGTTTGCTTACAGAACCCCCAATTTGAGGGTGTGGAAACCCTCACACAGATTTGCTTTTATCAGTGGATCTGAAAGATGCATACTTTCATATCCAGGTAACATCTCATTACAGACCGTTCTTGATGTTCGCATTCAAAGGAATGGCTTACCACCCTACTGTCATGCCATTCGGACTGTCACTGGCACCCTGCACATTCACAAAATGCATAGATACAGCACTCTCCCCCCTGAGTTGGAATGGGGTGCACATCCTGTACTACCTCAACGATTTACTTATGATGGCCCAGTCGAGAGATAAGCTATGTGTGCACAGGTCTCTGCTCCACAGCCACTTACAGTGTCTGGGGTTCAGAATCAACCTGAGTGCGGTATTCGACTTGGCCCAGATATGGGCCTGGCTGTCACCAGAGCGCTCGCTGAAAATTCAGTGAGCTCTTAATCATTTAAAGCCGGGGGTCCCGCACCATGCTTTGCAATTAGGATGCTTGAACCTCAGGGTGACCCACTGCTGTGTCAAATCCCTGGCGCCCTGGAAGACTCTGCAATTGTACCACTCGGGAGGGGATTTCAGGCTGCCTTCCAAAAGTAAAGTGTCTCAACAGATACCTCTAATACGGGTTGGAGCGCGCTCTGCTATGGCAGGCCAGCGTTCGGCACCTTTCAGGTTTGAAGCTCTGCTGGCACAATAACTGTCTGGAGGTGGTGCGCCTGGCACTCAAGTCCTTTCTGCCAGACCTGAGATATCAGCCATGTCCTGATGGTGGTAGCATACGTAAACCTCGAAGGGTGCCAGAGATTGCACCTGAGATTGTACCAACTGAACAGACTGGCGAGACTCTTCCTCCTGTGGGCACAGCACAACCTCAGATGAGTGATCAGATGAGTTTCTTCAAGCAAGCAGAATTGGACCTCTTCACTCAGAAGGAGAACACTTTCTGTCTGATATTCCTCTCATTGGAGAAGTATGCGCTGACCCACGAGTAGCCGAAAGAGAGCTTATATGCCTTTCCTCTGGTGGCCCTGACAGTCGGTTCTTCTGGTGGCTCCATTCTGGCAAAGCTAGCCGTGCTTCCCAGGTATGGTTCAGTTACTGACTGGGTGGCTTAATCTGTACCCTCAGCTGGAGCTATAGAGTAGAGGTCTGTGCGGGACTGTTTTTTAAGTCCCGCTCCCGCTGGGGTTATATTCCGCACCCACCCGTTCCCGATATATATACACTCTTTGTTTACCCGCTGTCTGCTTAGAATAATTTTCTTCCCGACCCGACCATCCTGCTAAATTTAGATCTTGTTTCCAGAATTTCACATTTACATTTCCACGGAGAAAATAAAAATGTAGTCTGCACAAAAATTGTATTTATTATTTTATTCGCCTTGTCAAGATACAAAATTTTAAATTTTGCTGCCAACACATTAGGGGAAAAAATGTGAGAAACTCTTTTTTAAACTGCTCTGGCACCGGCCTAGACTTTGTAAATGTCAGTTAAGTTTGACCCTTTGTGATGATGCATGAATGCCGCCTTTAACCCGAGGTTCCAGTCTTGTGACTGCTGATCGGGAACACTTTTAGGCATTTATCACATTGCGCAAAGGGTATTTTTTTTCCATCTGCGTCTATGATACATGAAAAAGACTCCCATACTTTAGACTTGCCTGACGTGGGTTTCTTAGCAGTAAACTGACCATTTTCCAGTCCAAGTTGAACGTCCTTCAAGGACAGCGATAACTGGATCACTTTGCTCTGCCATCCTTTTTGAGGGACGTATATTTACCACCAGTAGAGTCTGCCCTGAGGACCGTTATGCACATACTGCACGCACAGACCCTGTAAATACAATACATGACGCAGAAAGAACTGGTCCATGCGTGCAGCGCGTGCATAACGGTCTTGAGTGCAGGGCAGGCTGTAGCCTATACCGGCTGGTCGATAAGATTAAGTAAAGCGAAGATATGCTGTTCTGAAAGGACGTCGGGAACATGATTTTGAATGACTGACCGCTCCCGTTCAAATTACACAAGAGTTACCGACCGTTATCGTGTTTTAGTCGGAAATTTAATCCCGCGGCGCAAAATATCTGGTCGGGTCCTGCGGGAATGCAGACCTCTACTATAGAGCCTTCATGTATGATTTGCGCCTGCCGCAGAGTATGCTGAACACAGCAGACTGGACATTTTGGAAAGGTGGGCTTTTTGGGCTTTTGCTTTAAATCATGTAAAGTTTGAGTATGGTGCTCAAGTCATACAGACTACTTTTATGATAGTGCTTTTATGGAGCTTGAAAGCATTCATTCCCACTATATGGAAAAGAGCTTAGTGTACTGTACATACTTCATATTTTTTCCTTTTGTGTTCTGCAGAAGAAAGATATTCATATGTTTAGAATGACATAGTAAATAATAACATAATTTTCAGTTTTCATTTTGTCATAATTTATCCACACTCCTGTCATTTCAAACTAGGGGTCTGCAGCGGAGTCAATATTTGTATCTGTAACAATCTGAAAATGATCTCTACCTGATAAAGCCAGAAGTGGCCGGGGCTTTAACAGAAAGTGTGTTAAAAGCTGCAGCCCATACATTTATATTTGTGTTCACAATTTACAGAAATTATATAATATGCAAGTACATCATGAATCCTTTTTCCAAACCATGTTTTTTTTTTTTTTCATCCTGAACTACTGTGGTACACCTGTAATAAGTGTTTGTATTCTGACTATTTTAGACCGGTCGGCACCGCTGTGGAATAGCCCAGTACCTGCGTGACTCGTCATTGATATAAACAGAGAGAAGTAGCTCAGTAACCTAACCTAACCCTTTAAGATCTTAATGTATCTTTAGAAGATTTTTTCTTTCATACCAGATTCTCTTGGTTCTTGACCTGGTTCTCAGATTGCTGAAGTAATGCGGACTTAACCTCTTCTGCAATCCTGCGGTCTTTCTCCAGTCGCTCAGCCTCTTCCTGAGCATATTTTCTCTCCCGCTCTAGCTCCAATGCTCGCTTGGTCTGCTCCTCTAGCTCTGAACAACAGAACTATTATGTCACACAAATAAACTTTTCTGAAATGTAAAATATGCTAGACATATGCATGGTGTTTCTGTTTGTTTGAGCAACCTGGTCCACACTAAAAGATTTTAAAAATCTTATCAGATCTTCAAAACGTGAGAGACCAAAAACATGATGATCCAAAAAAAATAAAGATTAAATAATAGATAAAAAAATAGATTTAACAGTTTTGTTCCTACAGTGTGTTGAGTGGTGTGATGTGACCAAGACAGCACACCACACACTAACAGTTTCCATTCACAAACAACCTGATTCCTGACTGTGAACATGGGAAAATTTTGCAAAATCTCTTACGGTCAAATGTGACTTTAGAGTAAACAAACGACGAGGGGCAAGAAGTAATGGCGATAGTAGTGTTTGGACTGCTTTTTACAGAAAATTTGAGGGGAAAAAAGAGTTGGGATGAATTTGTGTTATGCTTCCGTCTTCCGTCTGCCTGCTTTCCGATTGGGTATCGTTTCTTTCCATGTGACAATCTAAAGAGTGTGTGAGTATTTGTCATCAGGTTCTCCCCAGACAACAGGATTTATGATCGTAAATATTCAACATGTTGGATATTTACGATTTGAGATTGGTGCGGCTCCAACATTCTTCCGAGCAGATTCTACCACTCTTAACACATCTGATTAGATGTCTAATAACAAATCTGATAAAATAATTTGTAGAACCATCAAGATAATCTGGACTTTAGCTAGGATTGTTGGAAGGGGAGAATTGGGCCCAAAAAATCGTCCCAATTATCTTGTAGTGTATTGGTGCCTTTAATGTGTGGCAGGACTGTGTGACTAATGGCAGATGGCACTAATGGCAGACATTTAGAAAACCTATTTAAAAAATGTCATTACTTTTCCAAATCTATCTGATGGCACTAGTGGTGAAGAGATTACAAGCTTCACCTTTAAACCCATAAACTAATAATGTGACATTTGTAGTTCTAGGTAGATATTTGTAGTTCCAACCCTCTTGAGCTTTTTTGGTCTGCTCTTCAATTTGTCGAAGTCTTTCCACAAGCTCCATCGTCTCTCTTGCAATCTTCTCAGTTTCTTTCTCTGCGTTTTCTCTTCTTTTTTTCTCATTTTCCAGAAGTGCTCTAAAATTAAAATGCATGAAAAACATTGTCAAATCTAAAATAATGTTATGCTTTGTACCAAAATCTAGTGAGCTGTCTTGTCTACTGCCTTTCTAAAGGTACTTTCGCACCAAATGCAAATATTATTACCAGGCTAATATTGGCAGTCACTATGTAGTTTGGTGCTGTGGTATAGTGTCAGCTACTGACGCACAGTTGAGTGAACCGGTTAAGGGGAACATCTCGGTTACATGTAAACCTCATTTCCTATGTAGGCAATACTGCTGCATAAATTGGCCAAACAGGGTGTTCCTATAGCAGGGATGTTCAATCCTGCCCCTTGAAGGCCAGTTTCCTGCAGAAATTACCATCAAGGTAATTTAAGGGTGCTTTGACACTGTCAGCTTATTTTTAAATGAAGCATGGTTCGCATAAAAAATTGTTAATGTGAATAATTGGGAATGTGGCGTGTTTTGCGCAAATATGAAAACAACTAGGACTAGGGTTATCCAATGACAGCGTCATTAGTTCAATAAAAGAAATGTAAGCGGTGACAGTGGTGATGATTTACCTGGGATGTGAGTGAGAGTGAACCTGCATAGTGTGTGCAATCAGAGCAGCAATCGGCTCGCAATCTGCTGTCTCCTCAAAAGAGTTTGTTTGCAAGCAGCAAAAAGCTGCCTTCATGAGACGCAGATCCAGTAAACCTAAGTGTTGTTCACTCTGCTACTGCTCATAATAGCACCAAATTAATACAATTAATTAATATATTCACCCACATCCTGTAATCCTGCACGTTTGTGATGACATAAGATGAATGTAAATGCACCAGGGTTCGATAGAATCAAGTTGAGTGTGGGACTAGACCAGCGCTGTGAGGAGCAACAGGAACAATTGCGTTCAAATTAAGACAGTCTTTGTGCAGCCTCTAACAGGGCATCCTTTGCTGGGTGGGTCATTCTATAATTTTGGATACATTTCATGATGTTTTATTAACAAAGTTCGGGAGGAGCACGTTCAGATAATTAACATGGGTGGAGAACACTCAGCAATCAATGATAAGAGGTGTATTCAGCAGTCTCACCTCAAACCATTGACAGTTTAGCAGCATCCCTCCACCACCCCTTCTCCACACTTCTAGTCCTAACCACTTACATACAGGGGGAGTACTCTGGGTTCGGGCCGAATTCCGAGCTCGGAGCCCTCCCCCCGGACAGCACGCAAAATACGCATTAAACTTTACTCCCTCTAATTATATGTAAGTGTGAACTCGTGAAATGTCCATTGATAATAATTATACATTTTTTCTAACAATTTTCTTTGGAAATATCATATTTCATCTATTAAGAGAATACATACTATGCAAAGCATACTATAATCTGTCACAAATATTTTGTGCACCCTGTTTATCAGTTTGCTTGAAATTGCCTTTATGTCCCTTAAATTACAGTTTTTGCAATGTCTGCATTTTGAAGTGAGTGGGTCGTGTTACTAACGAAGACCCCCTTGAAAAATGTTTTATCCCAAATCCATTTGACTGTCATTTGACATCATGTGATGACATTTTGTTCTGCAGTGTATATTTTTTACTACTATACATATCTGTGGAAGGTCAGTTCCCTATCTGCGTCGTGTGTCGATGTAATGACACTAGGTCACACTTGGGAGCCCCAAGCAGGTCTGATACTTTCGGATACTCAGAAAAGGCCAGTGAGAATTGCCGAGTGGAATTTTCATGCCACTCCTCTGGACATACAGGTATAAAAGGAGATGGCTTTCTTCACTAATTCAGATTTGTTCTTCGGAGCTGAGCAGTCGCACTGGAAACTCATTCACCGCAGAAGAGAAAAAGATATGCTGGAAATCTGTACAGTGCGTTTCAGCTGTCTCTTTCCAGTAACACAGTTAAGTGCAGGGAGTTTTCCTGGGCACGTCGACAGCAAAAAAGAGCAAAATCCTCTAAAAGGGCAGACACCAGCAGACATTGTCTTTCTAAAAATGCTTTTCCACCAGTGTATTTCTGGATGTGGTTGACTCCTTTCCCCATTGGATGGCCAAGATCTCTGTGTCTGTTGTTTGGGCCGTGCTCACTCTGAGGCAGAGTTTGTGTATGGCACATGCTCTCACTGCGCGAGTATGGGCATGGAGACGTCGCGTTTGCAACTATAATACTTTTATAAAAGGCAGAGAGTCTCCATGGTTGCTCCTGTTCCGGTCCTTCTGCAGCTAATGCGCATAAGGCCGAGGCAGAAAGCGCTGAGGGCGATATGAGGATTTCAATGGGTTTCCACGGGTAAACCCCCTGGGCCTCGCATTCCTCTACATATTATTTCCTCTCAGTTCAGATGTCAGATAAGTAAGGAGTATCACATCAGGGAGAATATTATTTGTCATTCGGGGTTCGCGAAGAGCCTTATGCCTTCTGAAGTGGATGACTTCCCTAAGTTGGCTACCGTGCTTTCTTAGCCCTCTGTGAATTTTGGGCTAGAGTGGAATCCTCCACCCTGCTCTGAGCATTTGCAGTTGAATGATTGGTTTCTAAGTTCGGAGAACGACACAGCCACGCTTCACAGGTACCACCACCCTCACTACCCTCAAAAGTGTGGCGGCCAGGGGGTACTCAGAGGTCCCACAGGTTGAGGGTGTGATCGTGGTGCATCTATGCACGCAAAACACCACCACCTGGAGGCTCCCTTTCATGGTAAGTTCACCTTCGCCCCACATGCCATGGTCATCCTACAGTTCCATTAGGCCGAGGCACTTAAAGAGCTGCACTTGGGTAGTCCTGACCCAGGGCTGATACAGGAGCTGCACTCAGCAATGACTGACAGACCGATGAAGGTGGTTCAGGAGTTCCATCTGTGCTTTAACGTTGCGCAGATGCAAGATGCCGACAAAGTCGCCCCCATCTCTTTGGCACCAATGTTAAGGACTTCTCACAGCAGTTCTTGGCAGTGAAGAAGCAGACGAAGGCAATCAAATATATCCTACCCCAGTACGACTTGGCCAATCAGAGACATATATGTTGATCGTGTGAACGCAATGGCTAACCAGAGATGTTTAAGAATACATTCAACATCGCTCAAAATGCTAGAGGTAAATGCTGGTATCATCAATTTTTTTAAATTTGGTACCAAAGTCTGTACTTTTGACAACACTACTTTAAAACAGCATTCTTCGATCTTAGAAACGTATCTAAATTACGACATATGCTCTCAATGACAAAAGCAGAAAAGTTAGTTCATGCATTCATGACCTCAAGGCTAGATTATTGTAATGTTCTATTGGCTTGTTGCCCTGCATGTTTAATAGACAAACTTCACCTGGTCCAAAACACAGCAGCTGGAGTTCTTACTAGAACCAGGAGGTATGACAATATTAGCCCTGTTCTGTCAACACTGTATTGGCTCCCTATTAAACATCGTAGACATTTTTAAATCGTGCTAATTACTTACAAAGCATAAAATAGTTTAGCTCCCCAGTACTTGAGCGAGCTCTTAATGCATTATAGCCCTTCACGTCTATAGTGATATCAAAATTCTGGCCAGTTGATAATACCTAGAGTATCAAAATCAACTGCAGCCAGTAGATCATTTTCCGATTTAGCACCTAAACTCTGGAACAGTCTTCCTTGCATTGTTCATTGTTCAGCAGACACACAGTTTAAATCTAGACTAAAACACATCTCTTTAACCTGGCATACACATAGCACATTATCAATTTCTATAAATCAAATCATGTAAAATTATTATTAGGCAGCATAAATTAGATCAGCCGCAACCGGGAACACTTCCCATAACATCTGATGTACTTGTTACATCATAAGAAGAATGGCATCTATGCTAATATTAGTCTCTCTCTCTATCCCGAGGTTCACAGTAGTCAGCTAGATCCAGGGCATATCCAGATCAGATGAAGTACCTGGGTCTAGTCACGACCACTACACAGCCCTGAAGTGTCAGCAGAGACCGTGCCAACTAGACTATACCCTGCGAAGGGGACACAGTTGTTTGTTTTTTCACAACAAATGTTTTTCCTCTGTACAGATGAAAATGTTGTCAAAATGATTCCCATTCACATGGATCCGAGAAAATGACTAGAAGCGCTGTGTTATGCATGCCGGACAAGCTGTGTCACTTTTTAAAGAAGGACTACGCACCCACGCACATTCAAACGTGCATGCCTATAGACTAAATGGTAGATGGTATTCATCCCTCCTGGGATGGTGCTGCTCTTCTCTCTAGTAATATGGCACAGTCTTAGAGCTAAAACATGACAATCTGGGGCCCAGGTCAGGAAGCAGACAGACTGGCTAAACCGACCGCCTGCTAGCGGCCTCGCATCACCAAGGTCAGATAAATCCCATCACATAGAGCCTCTTTCACCTAGATATCATCATATAGAGACTGTGTCTGTTCCCCGAATTTTGAAATCCAAAAAACGTCAGGTAAAAAATTTAATTGATGTTCAACAAATAAAAAACAGATATAATACAGGTGAGCAAATGATAAAGCTTGGGTTGCTAAATATTCGATCCCTTACTTCAAAATAGCTCATAGTTAATGATATGATTTCAGATTATAATCTATATGTGCTGTGTTTGACAGAAACCTGGCTAAATCCAAATGATTACATTACTTTAAATGAGTCAACCCCCCAAGATTACTGTTATAAACATGAACCTCGTCTAAAACACAAAGGGGGAGGTGTTGCTGTAATTTATAGTAATATTTTCAAAACCACAAAGAAATCTATTTTTAAATATACTTTGTAGCAATGTTCAAGGAAGAAGGAGGCGGGAACCGGCGAACAAGCAAAATATAATTTATTTAAATAAAACAAACAAACGAAATACCACCAGCAGCCCCTCGCGGACGACTGCTGGCTAAAATAAAATACAAAAACAAAACACAACTAAAACACAGGCCTGTTCCTCTCTCGATCATCAACGTCGTCGCTCCTCCTTTATGCTTCCGCTCCTCCGTGAGAGATGCGAGACCGGTGTGCCTCACATGTGTTGCTCATTAGCAATCGCACCACCGGCCTCGCGCCGTTCTCTCACGTCCCTCGGCCGTCCTGTTCGCCACATACTTCTTTTGAAGTGTTGGTGCTTAATGTAAAAATATATAGTGTAAACGATAAATCACGTTTGAGATTTCTTCTGACTACTGTATACAGGCCACTAGGGCACCATAAAGATTTTATCAAAGAATTTGCGGACTTTCTATCAGAATTAGTATTGGCTAACAATAAAGTACTAATTGTTGGTGATTTTAATATACATGTAGATAATGAAAAAGATGCATTGGGATTGGCACTTAAAGACATTGTAAACTCAATTGGAGTTAGACAACACGTGTCAGGACCCACTCATTGTCGTAATCATACTCTAGATCTAATATTATCACATGGAATAGATGTTGATGCCGTTGAAATTCTGCAGCAGAGCGATGACATCTCAGATCATTATCTAATCTCATGTAAATTACATTTAGCCAAGGCTGCAAAGCCGACTCCGTGTTATAAATATGTTAGACCTATAACTTCTGGCACTAAAGATTGCTTTATCAATAATCTTCCTCATCAGTTTCATCATCTCAGCATCCCGGATAGCTTAGAAGAACTTGATATTGCAACAGAAACTTTTAACTCTCTCTTTTCCAGCACTTTAGATGCAGTTGCTCCGTTGCGCTTAAAGAAGATTAAAGATAATAGTCAAACGCCGTGGTACAACGAGCACACTCAGGCACTTAAGAGAGCAGCAAGAAAAATGGAGCGCAATTGGAAGAAAACAAAACTAGAGGTATTTCGGATTTCATGGAAAGAGAGCTCGATTGCATACAGAGAGGCTTTAAAAGCTGCTAGATCTGCTTATTTTTCAACCCTATTAGAAGAAAATAAACATAATCCTAGATACTTATTTGAAACAGTGGCTAAACTAACGAAAAAGAAAGCTTCAAGCACAGAAGTTTCCGGGCAACACAGTAATGACTTTATGAACTTCTTCACTTAGAAGTTCACAAGAAGTTCTTCTTCACTTCTTCATAAGATTGATAATATCAGGGACAAAATTATAACTATGCAACCGTCTACTACAGTATCGCATCAGGGAGTGCATTGTAGTCTCTAATCTAAATCGACAACTTGTATGTTAGACCCTATACCAACTAAGCTACTGAAAGAGATGCTTCCAGAGGTCATAGATCCTCTTCTTAATATCATTAATTCATCTTTGTATCTAGGATATGTACCAAAAACCTTTAAGCTGGCTATGATAAAACCGCTTGTTAAAAAAACGCAGCTTGATCCTTCAGAATTGGGGAATTACAGGCCGATCTCAAATCTGCCTTTTCTGTCAAAGATATTACAAAAAGCAGTATCCTCACAACTGTTCCTTTCTTGAAAGAAATGATATCTGGGAGGATTTTCAGTCAGGATTTAGACCGCACCATAGTACTGAGACAGCTCTCATTAGAGTTACAAATGATTTGCTCTTATCATCCGATCGTGGTTGTATCTCTCTATTAGTGTTACTTGATCTTAGTGCTGCATTTGACACAATTGACCACAACATTATTTTAAATAGACTAGAAAACTATGTTGGCATTAGTGGAATTGCACTAGCATGGTTTAAATCATACTTATCTGACCGTTATCAGTTTGTAGCAGTAAATGAAGAGGTCTTATCGATCACAAGTTTAGTATGGTGTACCACAAGGCTCAGTACTAGGACCGCTGCTGTTCACTCTGTACATGCTACCATTAGGAGGTATCACAAGGAAATGTACATGCTACCATTAGGAGATATCATTAGGAAAAATGGAATTAGCTTTCACTGTTATGCCGATGATACTCAGCTCTAAATTTCTATAAAACCTAACAAAACTTACCAATTCACAAAATTAACGGAATGCATAGCTGATATAAAAATTGGATGACTAGCAATTTCCTACCACTGAACTCTGAAAAAACAGAGATTCTAATTATTGGACAAAAAACTTCCACTCGTAATAACCTAGAATACTGTCTAACACTTGATGGCTGCTCTGTTAAGTCTTCGTCGTCAGTTAGGAACCTGGGTGTGCTCTTTGATAGCAATCTTTCATTTGAAAGTCATGTGTCTAGTATCTGTAAAACCACATTTTTCCATCTTAAAAATATATCTAAATTACGACATATGCTCTCATTAACAAATGCGGAACAATTATTTCATGCTTTCATGACATCAAGACTACATTATTGTAATGCTCTACTGGGTGGTTGCCCTGCACGCTTAATAAATAAACTACAGCTGGTCCAAAACGCAGCAGCTCAAGTTCTTACTAGAACCAGGAAATATTACCATATTAGCCCGGTTCTGTCAACACTGCATTGGCTGCCTGTTAAACATCATATAAATTTTAAAATATTGTTGATTACTTACAAAGCACTAAATGGTTTAGCTCTACAGTATTTGAGCGAGCTCTTAACGCATTATAGTCCTTCACGTCTATTGCGATCTCAAAATTCGGGCCAGTTGATAATACCTAGAATATTACCAAAATCGACTGCTGGCGGTAGATCCTTTTCCTATTTAGCACCAAAACTTTGGAACAATCTTCCTCCCATTGTCCGGGAAGCAGACACACTCTGTCAGTTCAAAGCTAGATTAAAGACACATCTTTTTGACCTAGCATACACATGAAGAGTTCAGATGCAAAAGCCTCTAAGTGCCATCTGAAATTTCCTTCTAGAATGATCATTTTTATCAAGCTCGTATATTTAAGTTCAGTAATTTTACTTAAATGGGAATGAAAAAGACCCAGTAATTGTTATTTAAGTGAAATTACTGAACTTAAATATACGAGCTAGATAAAAATGATCATTATAGAAGAAAATTTCAGATGGCACTTAGAGGCTTTTGCATCTGAACTCTTCACATAATACATTATAGACTTATATAATTCAATGTTAGGCTGCATAGATTAGGTCAGCCGGAACTGGGAACACTTCCCTTAAATCCTGATGTACTCGTTACATCATAAGAAGAATGGCATCTACGCTAATTTTAGTGTCTTTGTTTATCCCCAGGTTTTCCCTCAGCCTGCCAGATCCAGGCCGTATACAGATCTGACAAGGAGCTTTGCTTGGACCCGATGACAACGCAGCGCTGAAGTGCCAACTAGCCTCTCCCTATGGAGGATCCCTTTCCCACTCTACAGATAAAACGTTGTGATTCCGGTTCGCGTACCCACCCCGAAGTGATAAAATAAAACAAAATTCTGTATCAAATTACAGTTGCTGTAAATCCGGTCTATAGTTCATAAACGCCAGAGGAGAACTGGCCCCCGACTGAGCCTGGGTTCTCCCAAGGTTTTTTTTTTTTTTTTTTCCTCTCTCTCTCCATCAAGTCACCTGATGGAGTTTTAGGACACCAGTAGGTCACTTGATGGAGTTTTTTGGTTCCTTGCCACTGTTGCCTTTGGCTTGCTCAGTTGGGGATATTCAAATTAATTAACCAAGCAGTAATACCATTGATCAGCCGTTCCAAACGTGGATGTTTTTTCCACTAAGAAACAAACATTATGTTATTTGATTGATACTGTGAAGCCGCTTTGATGCAATTTATATTGTGAAAAGCGCTATATAAATACACTTGACTTGACTTGACTAAACACCTAATACGCATGTGCACGCCGTCACTGTTTTAGCAGAATCACGTTTTTAAAGTTTGCATGGGAGTAACGTTTTATAACGTATCGTTTATAAAGGTACCGCTTCCAAAACTCATTTTCAAAAATTTGCACTTCGAAACCTACTTCAGGGTTTGTGTTCTTGGGCCACTAGGGTGCCGTGGTTGTGTAGATTAGCAGCCAGAACACATTGAAGGTTTTATGTTTTCAGTTGAAAACCGTGTCGTGTGAGCGGCCCCTAAGGGAAATTAATCTATTAAAAATTTGCTCTAGTTAGACAATGACTTTCTTCTAGAGCTGCTGTTCAGCCAAAACAATCTTTGTTGCATTATTTTCCTATTATCACTGTAAAGCTGCTTTGAAACAATCTGTATTGTTAAAAAGTGCTATATAAACAAAGGTGACCTGACTTGACTCCCAAGTATTCATCTTGCGAATGTCCGATTCCTTACTAACAAAACAGATTAACTACTCCTAACCCGCATCAACAAGGACATTTCAAACTCTGCTACATTGTGCTTCACTGAAACCTGGCTGAGTGAAGCCATTTGTTCCGACCCGATAGCATCGCATTGCATAACTCATTTTAATGGGGAAAACGAGAGTTGGTGGATTGTGTTACAACATTAATGAAAGTTGGTGTTCAGATGTAACAACGCTGAAGAAGATATGCTGTCCTAATTTAGAGGCACTTTTCATAAACTGTAAACCCTTCTACTCACAGTGGGAGTTTTCCTCTTTCATTCTTGTGAATGTGTACATCCTCCTGCAATGCAACAGCTGAATGAACAAATAACTGAAATGGAGCAAAGGTACCCAGACTCTCTTTTGAAGGAAGAGATGGATTTTTCTTTTAGTTTTGATTTTTGTATAGAGATGGTAATACCAGATGCTGAAGAGGTGATGGATTTTTCACGGTCAGAAAAAGCTCCACGCCAGCCAGCCATTGAGTGCTGGTACTGGGAGTGCTATGAACGGGGAAAAGCGGTCCCACTGATAATTTCAGAGGCTCCTGGGGTATATGGCGCCCTCGGTGGTGGCAGCAACATTGCTTGGATTGATGCATTTGAGACCTTGCCAGCACTGACTTCAGACTCGAGTTCTGAGATTGGCCTACGCCCATGGCACCGCAGCACACATTGCGTGGCCAATCTGTCGCCGCACCTTCAATCCTTGGACAGACCTTGCATTTCTATATGTAGTGGTTCTCTTAGAACAAGTGTCAAGGTGTGTTGTTGTCACATCAAATGCTTCCAAAAGAGGCTGAAGCACTGTATGTAACAGGCACACAGTCTCAGGACCCTGGACAGGGACTCGGCTGCATTTGCACATCAACTGCCTCAAGTTGCTGGCTGTATTGCTGGCCCTGTGAAGGTTTTGGCTGTATATCCAGGGTTTATCCACGACTGTTTATACTTACATATGTTAGTCCTGACAGACAACATAGCGACGGTGGCATGCAAAAATCGCCAGGGCGACACGTCACATGGCATGTCAAACCTCACCTGCCATCTCAAAAAAGTCACTGCATACCACTCACATTCTGGGCGACTTCAAACGTGCAGCACACATGCTTTTGTGATCGTTGGTGCTCAATGGAGTGTGGAGATTCCATCCCCAAGTGGTCCGGCTGATTTGGAGTTGATTCAGCAAAGCACAGGTAGATCTGTTTATTTCCCAGTAGTCCTCACACTCCACGCTGTGATATTCCCTTTCTGAAGATCCGCTCTGAACAGATGCCCTGGCACACACCCGGCCCCCGATCACACAGACACTGGCCCACCCAGACATGGTTCTCTGAGCTTATGCTTTTCATGAAAGCCCGAATTCCTGGCGAAATACTCTGAGGATGGACCTTCTTTCTCAGACACAGGACACAATTTGGCACCTGTGCCCAGACCTCTGGAACCTCCATGTCTGGCTCCAGCTAATACTTAAACGAGACACTAAAATCTCTGAGTAGAGCCGATTTCATCCCGAGTGCTATTGAGAACGAATAGGTAATTTTTAGGCAGCGACTCGGTGTATCGCTTGCAGTTAGCGTATTTCTCCTTTGTTCATGTGAGTTCCCCGTCTCCGGCGAACCCTGGATGCCCTCCTGTTCTCCAGCACTCATCAGTAGTCGAATTCAAAGAGGAGTTTTACTACCAGGCCCATTACTGGTCCCCTGGTGAATTGACAGGGGATGTCGATGGTCCGATTAATTTCTGCCTCAGTATCTCAGTATTTCCCCTGTATTCCAGTTCAGCGGAGTGTCAATGGAGTTTACAAAATAGGCTGTGGCTATATCGTGGGGGTGAAGGATATGTATTTCCCAACTGTCCAGTAAGACCATCATGGCCAGCGGTGAGTTGACCTTCTCCACGGGACAGGTGTCTACTTGCATTGGTTCTGGTGCTGTTGTGGTGGGAGGAAGTTGGAAGGTGGGTGTGTCCAACATGCATACAGTGAGTTGCTGGGAGAGGCGAACAGACTGCTGAATTAAGTTCTCTAATTCAATAACATCATCCTAGATGGCCATATGTTGGCGGATGTCAGGATTTGCCTCTCCTGTATGCAGTGAGTAATGGAGTCTCATTACAGCTGCTAGTAATGAGCTCTCATGCTCTCATGCTAGTAATGAGCTTACAGCTCACATTAATGGCCTCTAGAGTCGGGAATCTGAGGGAAAAATTCCCCACAGACGTTCTGCCCTGTCGAATACGAAATAGTTCTTCATGTACTGATAATGATGAAGCGGTAGGGCTGAATACCTCTTTAAAATGGTTGGTGAAGGGTGTCAGCGAACTAGTTGCTGGTCCATTGGTCTCCCAGATTGATCGCGCCCACTGCAATGCACGCCCGGAAAACAGAGAGATGATGTAAGCGATCTTCCCTTTCTCACTGAACACTGGAGTAAATATCTGCTGCAATCCACCTTGCCAGACTAGGTCGCTGGTCAGGCCATGAGACTGCCAGAGGCAGAAGTAGTCGTGATGGCGGATGGTAATAGTGACTGATGAACAGAATTCACCAGTTCAGCAAACAGATCCTGCTGACGCTTCTGCACCGCTCTGCAGGTTTGGTCTGGTCTTCTGTCAGAGCACAGAAGGAGACAACACAGGTGGTACAATTCACACAGATGGTTTATTTAATAATGCAGCAGGCAAGTGGTTGTTTCAGGTGGGAAGCAACATGACGGATGATCTGAATAAACTTAGCTGAGTACTAATTGTGTCTGTACGTTGCAGGTGGGTAACGGAGGTTCTTGGAACGACAGCCAAAGGAAGAAGGCAGATGAAGTTGAAAATTCTCAGAAGGTTGAGTTGCAGAGGTAAGTAGCCGGGTAAGTTGATCATAAGTTGTGAACAACAAGAACAGACGAAGGTGAAGTAATGGGTGACTGCTTAAATACTGATAGTGGCACAGTTGTGTTGAGTTAGAATTCCGGTGATGCGAGTGGGTGGATCTGAGAGGTCTGGTGTTGTTGATGGTGCTGACACTGTGACAGCAAGAACATGTCAATTTATTTTTCTAACCCTAATCCTAACCTAACAGTCTACTAACACTCTCAGAGTTAGTTGACATAACTCAGCAATAGTTAGTTGACAAACTCTTTCTCTGTATAGTATACTGTATTTTAAAGATAATTTTGTAAAATGTATTATTGTTTAAACAATGTTTTTCGTATTTGCACATGCACCTGTGGAACAGTCCTTAAGACACTAACAGTTTACAGGTGGTATACAATTAAGGTAACTGTTACAATAACTTAGGACACTAAGATATATTTCTACTGACTCTAAAAATCACCAGTAGAAAGATGCCTTGGGTCCCTGATCACCTGTGTGAACAACATACCATGGTCCTGCTACAGGAGGCATGATATGCCCAAAGCAGTGAACTTTGCACCAACTAAGACAGTGCCACAGGGAGACAGAAAGGACAGCTGATCGTTCTTGCAGTGCCAAACCACGTGTAACCATATCACGCATGAAGGCAAGTCTTGATCTCAACACCGCAATAGTTATGTTCTCGCAATGAGAACATGAACTGTCCACAAAAGCTGCTTCAGTGTGCTTAATATATAAATCTATAAATATATAAGTAAATAAATATACACATACTTTTTTTTTTTTTAAACACGTGATGCAAGCATTGTGACCGTCAGAGGGGGGCAGGGAACGACCGCATCCAGAAACGCATGGATGGAATGACATCTTGAAAAAGACGCAAACGCACCTGTGTTGCTCTTTCAGGAAATGGGACCCGTCTCCAGTGCCGGAGCACACAGAATGACTGTGGCAACACTGAACAGTAAACTGAAACAGTGAAGCAATCACTTTTTTGCCCTCTAACCAACCGTCAACAAACACACAGAAATGATGCTGTTAAAACAGCAGTTGAGAGCTAAGAAGCTCGAGATCACCGCTGCACTCGCGCTGTAGAACCACCAGCACTTGGAGAATCTTCCAGAAGAACAATGACACACTCGCTCATTGTAATACAACAATACTCTTCGGTGTCATCGACATTAAGACCGATCAGCTCTGAAGCGAAAGACAACTGATGCGTGCATCCACTTCCATATTTATACCTGCGCGGTGGCGCGGAATGTGAGATGCAGATGCAGCCAAAGATGTGCATTGGCTCGTTTTAACAGTACTCGAAGATGACAAGCTCCCTAAGCGTGATCCCAATCAGTCGACACGTTGACTACGTCGAGCGTGAGCGACTGAAAGGGAACTGCAAGTCTCAAACCTTGCATATTTAAAAGCCAACATAGCTGGCTTCGAGAAAAGGTTCAATAGTTTGGAATGATGAGGTTGAGTAAATAACAGTTTTTTGTTAGTTTTGTTTTTGTAGTGCAGTAATATAATCACCATTTCTGTAAACATCTTCTATTCATTTGGTTAAAGTCTGGGACTGCCTTTCTGCAAAGAATATTTGCAATGATGGTTTAAAATATTTCCAAAACTACTGTAGGTATCCCTAATGTTACTGACTATGGAACAGCCTTCACATTAAGAGCATGTCTAAGATCACTTAAAAAGCTACGGGCCGTAGCCTACGGCACTGTAGAACAGTGTTATACCTGTTTAAACTCCTGTTTTTTGTGATGTAAATAATAAAACAAAGATAAATTATACCAGGACTTTTGCAATATATGCAATACCACTGAAAACCACTGTGAAATATATATATAAATGGTAATAATGAAAACTTAATAAGTGTGCATACCCTTTTCTGATTATGTACTGTAACTGTGCTCAGAATGACCTAATTATCAACCTAGTGTGAAATAGTACAAACCTTTCTTGATTGTGAAGTGGCTCTGATTAACTCTAATAAATCTCAGCGGTTCTTGCTAGATTTTCGGACATCTTCTTGGTTGAATACTACTACAAGAGCCACGGGTCATAAAGAAATGATGAAGCATCAACAGGATCTCATTGTTGAAATGTAGCGATCAGGTGAGGGCTACAATAAAACTTTCAAGACGTTAGATATAAATGGAACACAGTGAAGATCAACAAGAGGAGGAAGTATGGCACAACAGTGACATGATGACATGGAGTGTCCCTCCAAAATTGAGAAGAAGACAAAGAGAAAACTTGGAGGATGTCAAGAGGCCTACAGCAGCATTAAAATAGTTGCCCCCTACATGTGACAACTATCTCCTGTATTTTCTGGGCTAGAAGACAAGCCATTTCTGACTGAAACACACCCAACACTGGCTAAACTTTGCAAAAACATTTATCCAGTCTCCCAAACCATGTGAAAAATGTGTTATGGTATGAAGAGTCCAAGATTGAACTTTGGCCAATATTGTAAAAGGTAAGTTTGCAACAAAAACAACACAGTACATCCGCAAAAGAACACCATACTTATGCTGAAGCATGATGGTGACAGCATCACACTTTGGGGCTGCTTTTCTTTAGCTCGTACTAAGGTTTTAGTGAGGATGTAGGGAATCATGAATAGCTCCAAGTACTAGTCGATTTTAGCACAGAACCTTCTGGTGTCTGCTAGAGCTGAGAATAAAGAGAACTTTCACCTTTCATCATGATCGAAAACACACATCTAAAATGAAATTGAAAATCAAAGAATGGCTTCAGCAAAGAAAGATTAATGTTTTGGAAAGGCCCAGCTAGAGCTCAGACCTCATTCCTGTATAAAATCTGTGTGGTGACCTGAAGAGGGCCATGCACAGGAGATGCCCTTCAAATTTAACATATCAGGAATATTTTTTTGCGAAGACGAATGGGAAAATATTCCTTAGTCAAAATGTACCAAGCTGATAGACTACTATCCAAACAGAGTGCTCTAATAAAAAAGCGTGCACACGTTTGCAGTTAGTTATTCCAAGTTCTTTTTCTAAATGAAATATGTAATTTAGGTTTTCAGTGGAATCACATAGGTTGTGATTTTTATATTAAACATGCAAAACTTCTAATATTATATATCTTTGTTTCACTTGTTTTAAATGACAAAACAGCATTTACAGGGGTGAGTAGACTTTGTATATCAACTGTAGCTAGGCAGCTCACTAGGTTTTAGAACAGAGCTCCTCTGATATTGATTTACTTTAAAAAAAAAATACACAATTAGTACATTTGCATGAAAGACAGTCTCCTTCTCAATCTCCTTTCAACACTAGATAGTGACTGTGCATTTGGTATCATAAAAAATTGCATATATGTTCTGTCTGTGCTGTCAGATATGTTTGTTATTAATGTTCTCACCTTTCTTGTTGTCTCTTGTTCTTCTCTTCTCTGGCCTGTGCTTTCATCTGCTGCACCTCAATAGTGTCTGGTTTGCGTCGTCTCATGTAAAGATCATGGTTTCCCATGCACAGAGCCAGGATACGCTTGTTAATGCGCAGACGAGGTGCATAGAACACAAAGTCCTGTGGTTGAAGCAGAGGACATGTCATAACATTTCAGAAAGGAGTAATACAACAGGTGTAAGACAACTGAAATCCTCTACATCTCCAAAAATGAGTGACTGAAAGAATAAATGAATTAATAAATAAATTTGGGATTAAGTTTATTATTTTAAGTTACCGGTGACTTTTTGTCAATGGGCTTAATGACAAATTTCTTGTCATTGAAAGAAATATTCCGTATCTCACTCCAAGGAAATCCAATCTTAGGTGTCAGCCTGTTAAAAAACAGCAATATTGACATGGAACAGTCCATTGGAAAGATTTTACAACAAAACACTTAGACTTATAACAAGGGTTAAAAATGAAATATAGATGGCATACTTGTCTGAACGTTCATATATGTTGAGTCCCAAAGCATCAACACCCAACCACAACTCCGATCCTTTTTTGTTTTTGATGCTGAAATAGTTCACTCCATACATCTCCAGATCCTGGGAAATCTTCAAGTATTCTATCATTGCATCCTCTCTGTAGAGATAAAGCTGTATTGACTATACTCAAACATCTAGTTTTAGGTTCAGGACATAGTTGTGAAGTTGTTTTTAATTTTATAAATAGGTCTTATGGATTGTACCTGATCATGCCCTTGTGTTGTTCATGCCACACCTGAATTCGATCTTCCCACTGCTCTTTAGTCAATTTATGTTGTTCTAGAACTCTAGAAGAAGGTATTAGTATATAAAGCAGCAACTTTCAAAACATAATTAAGTACTATAAAGTGATCTTAGTGTAAAAATAATAGAACAGAGTTGGTGTTAAGCTCTTAAAAGAAGAGAAACACCTTTGTGGCAGCAATTTGTCTCTGCACAAATATCCAGGGGTGTGATATTCTTTATTGAAGTCACTGTATTTCATCTGCACTGCATATGAGCCCAGTAGAACAGCAGTCTCAGGTGGACAGTAGATATCATCATTCAAGATTCCCTCTTTCACCTGGAGGAAGAACAAGCGCTGTGTAGCTTCTTGAATCAGCTCTTCAGCCACGTCCTCAGGGTAGAACTTTGCTCTAAATTTAATCAGCAAGGGGTTTTCTTTTCTGACATCTTGAGCTGTCACCTAACATATAAACACAAATGTTTTTGTTAGATGTTTTTTGATATGTTCTTTAAATGCTTATATAAAACAGTTTGTTCCAGTCCTTGATTCTGATTGTTCAATAGCTGTGATTTATTCATGATAAAACAGTATGACTGCTTCACCCAACAGTTCTATGTATCACTACACTACACAGTCTTCTCTACTGACAGACTCTCTCATAAATTATATTCTCTAACTCTCAGAGTTGTATTGTGTGGTGACCGTTTTATAAAAGCAATAAGGTACTCGAGGCTAGTGGTGTATCGTGAATAAGTCCTGGCTGAAGGGGTTGCGATACACCACAGCCTCTCGTACCTTATTGCTTACTCAAGTGGTTTTAAACTGATGGTCAAATCAGTATCAGATGGAGCCACATATGCTCACACAGAAAGAATCGGATTGTGTAGGGCCAAAAGTTTTCCATAATCAAAGAAATACAATTACAGATTTACAGAATAACATAAACAGAGAATAGTATTGTAATATACTGTACATAAATAATTAAGAGTTGCTATTTACAGGTATGTACAGAGAACGTCTAGGTTACTATTGTAACCGCCATCCCGTGATGGAACAGAGACGTAACAAATTGGGATCTCGGAGCCCAATGCATCAGTCTGACGTAAAGTCAAACTTGTTGCACTGTCAAGAGACCTAAGTTGAAAATGTTAAATGCAAAGTTCTGTAATGAAATGCAGGCTGATAGGTCCTTAATTCAATTTGTAGCGAACACATCATTATCTACATAGCACACCTGATTGGTTGCTGTGGCATCAGCAGCCAATGAGCTTGCTGCTCAAACATTCAAATACTTTACATTGTTTGCTGTGAGCAATCTGCAGCACATTTTCAGAAATCATCTTAAGTTCAACATCTAATATAAGTGAACAGTCTTTCTTATGCACTATAAGTTTTGGTTTTTGTGTAGTTTGCTTTGTCAGTTCCTTATGAAGTTCCATACAAGAAGTTCAAAATCATGTGTCATGTTAACAGTCCTGTTTAATGCTTAGAGTTATTTACTAAGCATTTTAGCAGCTAGTGAACATGCAGTATTGTGTTCATGCAGCAGCAAGCAGACAATGTAGCTGCCGTAAGTATACAGAGACAAAGCACTGCTGGCATGTCAACTCCTTTAAAGTGAAATAGGCTTTCATATCCCATATCAGATGGAGCTATCGCAATTCTTAGTACTTTTGTACAGCAGCAGCAGGACCATGTAAAACAGATTCACATTGCAACATTAGTAAATATTGTCAACAGCAACGACACCATCATTATTTCCAAGTGTGATGTTTTAATTTTGACATGCATGAGTTCGGGCTGATTTCAGCTGCACGTGTGTTAGAGTCATGCTCCCTTATTTATCTATTGTTTCAAAAGACTTCCACAAATAGGAGAATAGAGGGTTTGACAGGTGTATTTTTCTCTAATTTCTATTAGCCAGCCTTTACGTAATATGTTTTGCAGCAGCAAGAGGTCTGTTGTGTGTTAATGGTCTGAGGATATGCCATCTAAGCTACGGATATGAGTTAAGGCTGAAGTGAAATGAGAATTTGTGCTTTATCCCAGAACGTGATTACATCAATGAGCCACAGGAAGACGTAACTATCAATCGCAGATCTATAGAACATGTATGCAAAGACGTGCAATGCATTTTACTGTTTTTGTTGTAAACGCATATTACGCAATTTGTGCAGACTCATTAGAGGGTGAAAACAACGCAATAGGAGCATGTTGGAGGCTTGATCTGGACGTGTAACGTCTCTGGTTTTGTATGTAAAAAGAATGATTGAGCTAGCCATTTGGTTTCAGTTTCTATCGGCTCTTAAACAGAGACACGCAAACGGGAGCGCCTACGCTTCAGTTGTCTTAAAGGGTTAAGTGCAGCTTTTCTCAAAGCAGTGAACACTACTCACAAGACTCAGAGGCAGAGACAGTGTGGTTTATTAAATGGTTTGTGGCATTGACAGGTTAGGCAGGTAAGTAGAATGGGTATGGAAGAAACAATGAAAACACTTAACTGGATAATAACAGTTCTTTGTTTGGCAGATGAGATGAGCACACGAGGCGAGCAGGGAGAATGGAGCAAGCACATTGGTAAGGGAGAGTTTGATAAGGGAGTCTAAAAAGTCTTTGCGTAAACAATGACGAGACCAGACAAAGAGTGTGTGTGAGGAGAGTAAAAATTCAGTCCAGGATAAGCAGGCAATTGATGACCAGATATGTGCTATCAGAACCTCACCCTAAAGGCGGCACCTGCCACCCCAAAGTCCCCAAGGGAAGGCCACAGGGCATGAGGGACAGAGGACTGGGGTGTGACCGGGGTGTTGAAAGGCCAAGGTGGAGTAGGGCACCACAGCAGCAGCGGGAGCTGGGGACTACCATGTCGGGATGGAAGGGGACCATGTAGGAGGGACTAGGACTACATAAAGGAAAGGGACTCGGCCACTTTGACTGTGATGGCTGAGACAAAGAACAGAAGGGTGGCCTCCGTGGCCAAGACAAAGAGAGAGGAGTGGCCTCTGTGGCCTAAATGATTGAGCGAGGAGCAGCCTCTGTCGTCGATAAGAGGGAGAGAATTGTGGCCCCCATGCCTGAGATAAACTGCCTCGATGGCCGATATGAGGAAGAGAGGAGCGGCCTCAGTGACTGAGATGAGGGAGCGTGGAGCTGCCTCCAAGGCAGAGATGAAAGAGAGAAGAGTAGCCCGCTTATAGTTGTAGAAGTTGTTGGTAATACTTTAGAATAATGGTCCATCATTAATAAGTAACTATGCAGGAAGTAATGCAGGACTAAGTACTACATTAACACTTCAGCTACTGCTGATAACTAATATAGAAATAAGCTTAACTAAACAGTAGTCATTTCAAATTAAGGAGATAGTTCCTTATTAGGTAATCAATAATTACTTAAAGGGGCACTGTGTAATTTTTAGCTGCATCTAGTGGTGAGGTGGCGAATTGCAATCAACAGAAGTTACGGTGGCCGACAGGAAAATATGTCGTCGTCTGAGACAGCAGAGAGTAGTGTCACGATGTTAGTCTGCACCAGTCTGTCTTTGTCATCACTACACTTCCCAGGATCCCGCTTGTCTCCTCACCTGAACTCACTTCCTCATTAGCCACCTGTTTCTCGTTATGATCATCTGTATCACCTGTTTTCACCTCGTCAGTGTTCAATGATATTTGTATTTAGTTTCCTGCTGTCCAGTGAGTGTTGGTCGGTTCTCGTTAATGTTTGCGTGGTTTCTTTGATTCCTGTGTTTTTGTTCATTAAAATTCCTGTTGCCTGGTAATCCTCATCTCCTCGTGATTCCTATTACCACGAAACCTGACAAGTAGCCAGTTAAACAATGAGGTTTCTTTATAAAGGTAAATTAAGAAATTATGTTTACTTAGGCCCGATTCACATATCGCGTCTTTTGCGCGATCAAGTTCATTACTTCAAATGTAGGCAAAAAATGTTCATTTTTTCCACGCGCGTCCGCGCCACATCGAGATAAAAACATCTCAATTTTTCAGAATGCCTCAAGTGCACCGTAGGTCACGTGACACGAACCAACCAATCAGCGTCCTCGCCTTTTTTGTTTCAGGAGAGATAGTTTCACGGCAGAAGCTCTGTTTACTGATGCTTGGGCCAACTTTTCTTAAAATATAATCTCGTCCTTGTCCACTCTGAAATAGGCTTTGAACCTCCCATTGTCCAGGCGGAGTTCCTGAATCAGCTGGTGAAATTCCCCATGGTTTTTGCGTTTTTGTAGTATCGGGTGCACCCAAACACTGCGGCGTTTTTTACTTTTCTGAGTAAATAAATCTTGTAACAGTTACAGCAAGGGTTTTTCGGTGGTGAAAATCCATTGCTGAAATTTCCTTGCTGTAACGGAGAGCGCAGCTGATGGTTGCTTAGCAACGACAGACGCGCGCGCCTAGCGTTTTCTACGCGTTTTTAGACGCGATATGTGAATCGGGCCTTAAAGGTTTAGTTCACCCAAAAATGGAAGTGGAACTGCGCAAAGCTTCTAGATTGTACGTCACACGCATCACACACATGACCAGCGTTGGTCAATAGTGAGCCTACATGTGACGTACAACACAGAAGCTTTGCGCAATTTCACTACGTGAAATCTCAAGGCCCACAGGGAAGGAAATGAGTAGTTGAATAAAGTCGTTATTTTTGTTTGTTTTTTTTGCGTATAAAAAGTGTTCTCGTCGCTTGATAAACTTAAGATTGAGCCACTGTAGTCACTCGGACTATTTTTATTCAATGTCTTTCATAACTTTTGTACTTTTCATAAATTTTGTACTACAGAGAAATACTGGTTGTGTCATACCAGTAAACTGGTAGTTTATTTGACCATGTGTTTGGAGCTGTTTATGTTTTATTGCATTTAAGTTTTGTTTTGTTTTTGTGTTTTTTTCCCACAATCATTGGGTGACTGTCATCGTGTGGCAAATAAAAAGCATTCTTGAACCAGACCAACAGCTTCCTCTGCCACTTGGGCCTCCACCCGCTACTGCAATCCTAACAAGTAGCTTAAGTGTTAATGTAGTGCTACTCATTAGTCCAGCATTACTTCCTGCATGGATACTTATTAATGACGGACAATTATTCTAAAAAGTTACCAAATTGTTTTAGAAGTATGAACCACCTGTTATCCCAGCTTGGTGCCATGTTTAGCATTCAGAAAGGCCCATTATGAATTTGACCTCTGGGACTAACTCCCTCACAGCAGACTGTGAGCCCTAGTCATTCACAATTTTCTCGATGTAGACTGCTTCTACACAACCGTTTTACGCCACTGGAAGTGTTTTTGTTCCTGGTACTGGAATTTTTTTGAGTTTTTTGAGTAATGTTCTGTTATTAATCATTGCTGTTATCCTTACTAAATTAAATGTCTCATGATGTGGTAGATTTATTGATTAAATAAAAGGCAGCAATTGCCCCAAAACATAAATTGAGATCACTGAGATTAGATTCACTTTCAGAGATTCTCAAATGTTTTTATTTATTTATTTGCAATAAGTATATACCTATCATTCCCAATAATCTGGCTAACTTATCCTCACTCTCATCACATGGAAGAGCTGACTCTGCACTCTTCCTATTGCCCTTTCAGTAAAATATTGCTGTTTTCATTTTCTGAAATGAAGAACTCAATTTTATATTTATTCATAAATACAACTATACTACAATAAACACAAACAAACAAATAAATAAATAACTGCAATCATGTTGTTGATGCTACTATCTATAAAAAATCCCAATGGGGAAACGCATCACTGCAATTTCACTACAGCGTTGTACTGGTACAGCGTTGCTATACGGAAACATACCTATTTTTCCATAGTGGTACAGCGTTGCCATATGGCAACACTGACATTTTCTCAATTTACAGTAAAACTATGTTAGACAAAGTTGATTTGTGAATAAAAATAGCTAATGTACTTATCAAAGATGCTATAAAAATCCTCCTTGAGAAGAGATGTTTAGAAATTAGGTTAATTTAGAGCATTTTCTGGAGCACTTCAACAGGTGTCTTCCGTGTGAGGGTGACAGTGGGAAAGAGAGTTTTGGAGGGACCTTCAAATGTCATGTGACTTAAAAACAGCTCATCATTGGCTACAATAAGGCCTGCCCATATATATTGCACTATGGGAATTAAAAGGGCAGGCCTTATTGTAGCCAATGATGAGCTGTTTTTAAGTCACATGACATTTGAAGGTCCCTCCAAAACTGTAGGTAAATGTAGGTGCGTTGCGCGTGGCAAGCGCACTAGAGATGCTGGCGCGACCACAACATTGCCCAACATCAAATGGCAAATGTAATGTAAGGGGAACGAAACTGAGCTACTCATTATTATGTGGTTGACACCGACGGACTGTTTATCAGTTTGGACCAATGCAGCGCGAGGTGATCTTGGTTTAGCAGCACTGTTACTACACAATGCTGAGACATCCAGTAAAGAAAGCATTTGAATTCGCTATTGAAGTAATAACATCGCTGCGAGATCTAGTGAGAAACATTCACATTTCTTTTAATTTAATGTTTAATGAAAAACAAAAACAAAACTGCTGCTTAAATCGCACAGATCGCAAGATGACGACTCTCCCTCATTTTCCTATGTTCGATTTTCACTTCGAACCCAGCTTAGTCGGCTTGAGATGGAAAAAATGGCTTCCGATTTTTCGGAAATTTTAAAACACAGACTATGTTTTGAAAGCATGACATGCAACAATTTTGGAGGACATTTTCCACATGATGGAGGTCAGAAAAACTGTCCTGCAAAAGGAAAAACCTGTAAAGGCTGCAGAAAGCTGAATCATTTTCAAAAATGCTGCAGGTCAACACGCTATACAACCAATTTCCCAAATCCAGCAAACGCCAAGTTTCAAAAGGTGAAACAAAAAGTTAATACTGTGCATACAGATGATATAGCATGCAAAACACTCCCTGAAGCGTCAACGAGTTCAGATGAAGACTATGTATATGTATATACTATGTATATGTATATTATACACACAGTTTAACATTCGCAACAACAACCCCAGTCACAAGTGGATATCGTAGGAGTGCCAGTGAACTTCATCACCGATTCTGGTGCAAGCGTAAATATTGTTGATGACACTGCATATCACAAAATAAAACAAAACATCAAAATAAAACCAATAGGTGCAAAGATTTTCGCATATAGCTCTTCCACTCCACTTCCACTTAAAGGAACATTTCAAGCCAGAATCCGCTTCAACAACACAGATACAGCAACCACGTTTTATGTGATTGATGGTCACTCGGGTTCTCTGCTGAGCTAAAACACTGCAACAGAATTTTTTCACTGTGAATCAATTACTTGAAGAGTATAAAGACTTTTTTTCAAGGAATCGTAAAGCTGATAGATTTTCAAGTGAATTTACACATAGATGACTCCGAAACAGTGCAACAGTGCCTACAGTGCAACCACACAGACGAATTCCATTCCCTATCAGAAAGAAAGTGGAGCAAGAACTCGAAAAAACTTTAACAAGATATTATTGAAAAAGTCAGTGGTCTGACACCCTGGGTATCTCCTATAGTTGTTGCACCAAAACCCCAAAATCCTGACAGTGTGCGCAGTGTGCGGACATGCGAATGCCCAATTGCACCATTCAAAGAGAACATCATGTCACTCCGACAGTGGATGATCTGAAATCTGATATGATACCCAAAAACCACCAGCAGAACTACTGTTTGGAAGAAAGATGAACACCACATTACCTTCAAATCCACAGGACAAGTCAAAAACTGACCTCAGCGACATTGATCATGTTGCAAAGCAACTAATGAAAAGATGCGCAGATCTTCGGAACAGAGCAAAGAATCCAGTATAAAGGCAGGTGACGTTGTACTCTGCCGACAACCCTCGACAGGAAAGTTGACGACTCAATATGAGATAAAACCCTAAAAAAGTAATCAAGGTCAAAGGGTCATTGGTGACAACAAGTCGTTCAGGAAGATGCATTACAAGAAATTCCTAATTTTTCAAAAGACTCCCATCTCATCTCATCAAGGAGAACGAAACCTCTGATGACGAAGATGACAAGCACCAAATTCAGACGTGTTTCAGGAAAATATACCACAAATCACACGGCACACTACCACAGACCTAAAACACGCTGTCTTTTGATATACCCCTCGATACTACCTGAGACCAAATCGCAGGGCACCAAGATATCTGATTGAGGAAATGTAAAACGTTGTTTTCAACATGCTTCTACCCGTGATCCACAAGCATTCATTTGTTTTGTTAAATGTTTCTGTTTTCAGGTTTTGACATGTTCTAATAATGATGGAGGTAACTTAAGGACCTTAAACTTAGTTGTGTTTTTTTTTTCATTTTCATTTGATTATACACAATGTGGTCTATAGTTTCAAATGTTGTAGTTTCAAATACTGTTCTCATGTAACTCCTGTTCCATGTTTTCTGTTCAACATCGGACTGCTGGCCACAGAGTTGGGGTCCTCGGCCCTCGTGAGCGGGAATGTTATGGTCACACCAGGCTCTCCCTCCACACACACACAGCCATCCCTCTCACCCAAATACTAATCACCTACACACTTTCCTCATCAATGTCACAATCACGTCACCAGTCAGTTGGCATCTGGCTTCGTCTTGGAAACAGACTCACTTACCCCAAAGACATACCTGAGAAATTCTGCTACTTGTTCTTTTGCAATTACTCCAGCAATCTCAAGTGAATCCAACATCTTTATCCAACAATCTCTTACATATTTCTCCAACGATTTTCAGCAATGACTCAAATATTCCCCTGTGTTCTCCTCTTCTTGAGTCTGGTATCCCCTGACAATAGTACAAAAATGTAGATAAAAAAAAAAAATCCAAAGGAATCGGTGGTTCCCTTCACATCTTTAAATTTGACGAAGAACAGCCCTTAGCCCTAGGCTAACCTAAAGCCCTTAGGCTACGTTAACTTTTAAAGTTGGATTTTGTTGATTAAGCCCCTTGTGTCATTTTCTTTTGTCCTTCTCTCTCTGTTTCTTTAGTATTTTTGTTTTAGTTGCTACTTGGATTTATTCTTGTCTACTGATGCATTTTTTTTTGTATTTCACTCAAACAATAAATAAAAACCTTCAAACCTTGAGTTTGCGCAATTAGTAGAAAGCACCTGCGGTACCTTGGTCAAAGAACAAAGTACCTTGGCTCTCGAGTATTTTAGCATTTTTAAATTAGCCTAATGATGGAGTGGGTGACATTTTATGATGTACATAATTTTGGAAATGCATTTTATTATTTATGTCGCTTTGTGATTGTATCAGTCAGCATATGGTGGTGGACAAACACACCTCAAAAGAAAGAGGGCATTTCACGTCGAATGAACTAATGTCTTATGCAGGTATAGTTAGCTGATTAAAACATATCAGAGTAGAAAAATAATACATTTAACTGGTTAAAAGACAAAGAACAATTTTTTATAATCTTCTGCTTAAATTTTCATTTGTTTCTGTTTGTTTCTTGAAACAGTTCAGAGCCCTGTTTATAAGACAGATAGCTTAAGGAAGAAAAAAAAAAGTAAAATATGCAAGTATGATCAAGATTAACCCGCTTATTGAGTTTCAGCCAAGTAGAGAAGCCTTTGCTGTCCTGATACTGCAGTCCGAAGTACCAGATCTCTCGGAGTCCAATAGTTTTCACAACCTTCAAAAGGACAAACGTAATGATGTCACTAATTGTTCACTCTTTAGGGTCTAAATGTCATGTTGCATTAATTGACTTTTGTCTAAATTCCGTGTGAAATACATACTTGGTCAAAAAGTTGTTTACCAGTTGTACTGGGCTGAATGGCAAACTCCAGCTCAGCATCCATTGTAGTGACACGTACGCTTATCTGAAAAGAGCAAATACATTTGTGCAAATACATTACATGTGCAAAAATAAATGGCATTGTTAAAAGCATTGTAAAAGGACCCGTGGATAAGGTTAGCAGCATTTGATCAAGTGAATATTACACTACATTTTCTTGACAAGTATCAATAACACAAAACATTATAACTTCAAAACAACTGGAAGCCATTCAGTTGAAAATGTACTGAATACACTATAGTATTCAGAGAAGGCGCAATAAGATCAGAGACGATTTGTTACAGCCACACCTGGAGTATATTATGATTAGGATTATCGCCATATATATATATACTGTATATATATTCTCTTGCATGTATATAAATATATGAATTAAATAACAGTATTTTAAAATATAAAGGGTAACTACAATTAGGTTTCATTAGGTAACATGAACTAAGAGTTAACACTTCTACAGCATTTATTAATCTTAGTAAATGTTAATTTCAACATTTACTAATACATTATTAAAAAAAATATTTTAATGCACTGTGAATTAACGTGAACAATGTAAAACTGGATTTTTATTAACATTAACAAAGATTAATAAATACTGACACATATGTAATGCTCATTGTTAGTTCATGTCAGTTAATACATGAACTGATGTAAATAAATTAGACATGATTGTTAAGTGTTACCAGATAAAGTACACAGTACAATACATTACTCTTATTTAAATTAAATTACTCTGCTTTAACAAAGTCATAGTTGTGTACTACATGGTCAAGATTTCTAAATATGAAAATTGTTTTGAAAATAATGTTTACTCACAGACATTTGACTATATTTTAGAGCTCCTGGCTGTGTCCTTGTAGTGGTCTGCTCTCGTCAGAGTCATATGAAAGGACTTGCAATATTTGCCAGGATTAACCCTAATTAATGTGGTCCATTGTACCTCTAATCCAATAACAGCCCTGGAATCTCTTTTCAGATTAAACCCTGAAATCAACCTCAGGAAAAAAATAAGGAAATGAATAGAAATCAAATTTACAGTGCAATTGTTTCTGAAGAATTGGTGTTGTTGAGGTTCAACACAAGTGAACACTGGCAGACAGTAGTCAGTAGGATAATAGTAATTTGCAGCATTTTACATGCAAGGATGTGTAATCGCTATAGTTAAACGATCAAATGTAGATGATAGGACATCTACACACACACACACACACACACACACTAATGGTAGTCCACTGAAGGCAAGTGTAGTTGAACCTAAGTGCAGTTTATTGAATCCAAAAGTGAGCAGATACAAAATAAGGACTTGGCTTGACATCATAAACATGAACAGAAACAGCGGTTTACAGGGAACAAAGCTAGACAATATACACTTGTAGCATGAGGACTATTTATACACAAGAATTATTCACTAAACAACGTACACCTGAGAACAAACAAACAATGGACCAATGAGAAAATAGGAGACATTACCAAAACAACCAATGAGAACATGACCCATAAGTAGGGATGCACCGATGTAATTTTTTCAGAACCTACCCGATCTGATCCGTTACCAAAAATTCAGAGAATCGACCGATACCTATACCAATCCTATACCAGCAGAGTTTTTTTTTTTAAATCAAGTAGAATTTCTATAATGCTGTGTGTTGAACTGATAATCACTCTTTTGTACGGTGGCCCAGTAGTGCACAACAAAACGAAATTTAAAAAGCAAACATAAGCTCACAACACAACGAAATTAAGCCACAATAAAACGGAAATGAGCCAGAACAACGCAAAATGTACAACACAACAGAAATGAGCCACAACACAACAGAAATGAGCCACAACACAACGGAAAATGTACAACAAAAGAAAATAAAGCTGCAACACAACAGAAATGCTCCCGACCACTAGAGGACTCTCGAGCGAGATAAAGTTAGTTTTCCATGTCATTGTTCAGCAGCCTAAAAAATATATCAACACCACGAATAGTTTTAACTGTATGTAGCTAACCATTGATCGACATTTAATCAAATATCGACATTTATTAATTCAAAATCACCAACGAACACCAATTATAGCTGCATACTCTAGAAAGCTTTTGACGCGCTACCTGTTACGTGACAGGTTGGAACATAGAAAAAAGCAGGATCCAAATGCAGCAGTAGTTCTTTTATTAAATAAACTAAAGACTACACAGACTCAAAAACTCAGACATAGCGAACAAAACAACCAACATCTAACAACAACAAGAACTCACAAAGACCGAACAAGACACAGGGCTTAAATACATACTGGACTAACAACGAGACAAGGGACACCTGTGAACATTTAAACAATCAACCAATGACACAACAGACAGGGGAACACAAGGCAAGATCACATGACTAGAACAGGGGATCACATGACAGACAAGAAACAGGAACAAGAAACAAAACCCAAACCGTGACACTACCACAGCGCATGATCCCAAAGGGAGCGTCTGCCAATTCCTCCAAGATGTTAAAACGTATCATTTGTATTAATTAACATGACTTTTAACGTTCAAAAACAGACATGTTCAAAATCCAAAGCTTGGTTGTATTGGTAGTAGACTTACTACAGGTGACTTTTACAACACCTCCCTTCATGTATTTACAGTAAACAATTCGTTTTCAGGAAATGTCTCTAAAAGTTTTTTTTTTCTTTTATCATGTTTCAAAGGTTGTAGTTCCTAATAACCAGACTGACTTACAACAGGTAAAATTGTGCCAATAGCTCAATTTCACCCTTGTAAGCAAAGTAGACAATTTTTTTTAATAAAAACATTAGGCCAACTGTGATTCACCTAAAGGTTTTTTTTTTATGTCCTAAAGCTTGTGGTAGGTTCCTGGTGACCAGACTGACTTATTACAGGTATATTGTGCCAATACCTTCCTGTAATTCTGCAATTCATCAAATGGTTTTTAGTTTTATTTATCAAATTATATCATAAAAAATTATACGTTTTAACCACTTGGTGGATTTCCCAGACGTTCCCTTAGGGATCATGAGCTGTGGTAGCGCGTCAAAGGATTCTCGAGTATAAATACGAAGCTATAATTCATGTAGGTGATTTTGAAGGAATATTTTATGTCGATATACAATAGTTACATACTATTGCGCTCCGAGAGCCCTCTAGTGGTCGGGAGCATTTCCGTCGTGTTGCGGCTTTATTTCGTTGTGTTGTACATTTTCCGTTGTGTTTCCGTTGTGTTGTGCATTTTCCGTTGTGTTGTGCATTTTCTGTTGTGTTGTGCATTTTCCGTTGTGTTGTGCATTTTCTGTTGTGTTGTGCATTTTCTGTTGTGTTGTGGCTCATTTCTGTTGTGTTGTGTGTTGTGGCTTAATTTCGTGTTGTGAACTTATGTTTGGTTTTTAAATTCCGTTGTGTTGTGCACAATTGGGCCACCGTACTTTTGTGTGTTAAACACAATCTACCAAATACAGACAACTTCTTTATAAAGAAAAACAAACGTTGCTCTAGAAAAATCACGAGTGAACAATAATTGTATAAAATCTGAACATTTAGTGAAAAAAAACATTATTTATGGGGAACAAATAAGAGACAATAAGTGTAGCATTAAATCTGGTAAAATGTTACACTTTGCTCTTTGTATTGTTGTAAAATACTGTAACAAGGTTAGATGTTATGGGAAGAAGGAGCTGGGAACCGGCGAACAATCAAAGACTTTAATAAACAAACATACAAAACTAAAATAGAGGCAGCAGTCCCTCACGGACGACTGTTGCCTCATGAAACAAGACATCAAATAAAATGCCACCGGCCTCGCGCCATTCTCTCACTGCCCTCTGCCTCGTCCTGCTCGCCACAAATACATTATTATGAATGAGAGTATAGTTCCTAGCCATATCGGCTTACAAAATCGCAACTTTTCATTTTCTGTCGGTCTTAGTACACAATGTAACTACAGAAGAGGCCAGTTTTAAATAGGAAAAATATCGAAACTCTTTGTTGATTTTTTTTTGAGAGATGCTAACGGTCTAATCAGATTCAATGATCTATGCTAAGCTATGCAAAAGTGAGACCGCCAGACCTGGAGATCGGCTGAATGGATTTGGGGAGTTGGAACTCTAGGAGAGTTGGAAAATGAGCCTATTTCCAAAAAAAAAAAAAGTGGAGCGTTCCTTTAATTGTAATATTGAGTGATTTCATATATTGTATTAAAAAAAATACCGATGTTTTCTTTCTTTGGCTTTCAGGTTTTACCAGTTATGATAAGACTTGTAATGACTATTATAACTGAATGTATGAGTCGCAGAGGGCCACACCGTCACAGCCTCAATCATCACTCAATCACCAGGACCCATCCACTCGTTCACAATCACCGGAGTACTGACTCGCTGTACCTGCACTCCCTCATCAACACACCCTAACCTCTGGGGTCCTTCGACCCAAATGGACCCGAAACATTTAAATAATCTTTTTTTTTTTTTTAAATCATAGCTTCCTCGGAATGGTCTGAAATTTGGTGACTTTGTTGGTACTTGGTATATGAACACCCCAAAAAATTGGGGACAGGATTTGAATAATCTAAGTGGTTGTAAAAAAAATAGTCACACTCAGGACCTTCGGGTCCAAATGGACCCGCATAGGAAATGAATGGCAAATTGGCAAAAATGTGAAAATACCGAGTTTTTTTGTGCGCACAATCCACAAATCAGCCACAGATCCAGAAAAAAAGCACACAACAGTGAAGGGGTGAATCTATAAAACATCAAGAGTGCAAAACAGACACATCAACACACACACACACACACACACACACACACACACACACACACACACACACACACACACACACAGACACTTTTATACATAAACAAACTAATAAATTCAGATTACAAATGTGTTTTGCATTTTTAAAATGCTCAGTTTGTCCACCAGATGGCATCCATCTCATTACAAAAATTGCTTTCATGAGGTCTAGGCTTGACTCTAAAATGAAATACAGCTTTAAAAAAAAAAAGAAAAAAAAAAGATGTTTTTTTAATAATTTTCTATTATATTCAATGGGGGGAAATGGGGAAAAATGGGGTCTTATTTATTGCATAAATATTAATTATAAATCATAAAATTATCTCAAAACACCAAAAAAGAAAAGAAAAAATATTATAAAAAACAAGTAAAAAAAAAATACGATTTTCTTTTAATTAATAAATATGAATCCCACCCTTCCGGCCCGTTTAGACCCGAAGGTCCTGAGTGTGACTGAAATGAAGGACCCCAGTTAAATGCCCCGTTCACCTTTCACTCCTTGTCTAGTCTCGTTGTAGTATACACTGCTTTATGTCAGACTCCTTACCAATCTACTCACCTGAGATCGTCTCGTCCTGTATCCAGTCTCCTGTCCATCTTCCGTCCGTAATCCTGATTGCCTGTCTTCGTGTTCACTCATCACCTGCACAGAGAATCCACTTCAGTCATAGCCAGCTAAGTCACCATCATACTTCTACAAGTCACCATCCTCTCACCATCATCTGGTTCCAGTTGTTCCACCACCACTCTGCTTTTAATAAACACTGTGCACCTAAACCTGTCTTTCTTCTCCTTTGTTTGTGACAGTATGAATATGACGCTGATATTATGTATTTTAATGAACAACGACAAAATTAATAAGGTAACACTTTATAACTGCATGCAATGAACCATTAGTTAAGCACTAGTAAATAGTTAAATAATAATTAATAAAGTATTAATAGAAATGATTAAGCAGTTATAAATACAGATATAAATGCTTTATTCTATTTATAAGCATATGATTTATAAGCACAAATTTCTGTAAAGTGTAAACATTGCTGAATAAAAATTTACCAGTGCCAACACTGGATTACAGGAGTGCCAAAATACAACAAATAGATATTTTTTTATAAAACAATAACAATATAATAACATATTTCACATTGTCAAAACTACCTCAGTACTAACTGTAAAACATTAGAGAACAGCAGTGCAGAAGATAAATGAGCCTCTTTTGTAAAAGCTTTACGAGGCATAAATAGTCCTCATTTTAGATCAGCTCAAAAATAGTTCATTGACAACTGTTAAATGTTTTTTTAACAACCGAAATTATTCATGAACTTCAGTAGAAATGCATGTTAATAAATGTATTAACACACTGAGTACCTATTACTATGTCTAAATACGATATAAATGTACATTTAAATAGTTTATTAATCATTTACTTGCACTTTCTAAGTGATCTTATGAACCACTGACAACTCCTTAATAACTGGTTTGTAAATAATGTAATATATAATTTAGAAATAATAAATTGATCATTAATAAAGTATGAAAATACAATTATTAAACAAATTGTAGATATGCTTATATATCAAGAATAAAGCATTTATATCTGTATTTATAAACTTCGTATTAATGTCTATTAATGCTTTATAAATTAAGAATTAATGATTTACTAATGCTTAACTAATGATTCATAGCATGCAGTTATTATAAAGTGTTACCGAAAATTTTTTATTATAAATATTGTGTTATGTTGTATATTGTTTAAATAAAATATAATATGAAGTGTCCCTTATATCCCTGCCAGGTTAATATTGCACTTTAATGATATATGACCGCTGTGTGCCTAAAGATGATAATTTAACGCTTTTCAATGAATTGGTGGTAAAAAAAAAATACATATAATTATAATGAATTAAATATCTATTAAATTAAATTAGATTAAAGATTTTAGAGCAATCTTAAATTAACTTTTTTGCAGCCTGCAGTGACTAGAACTGCTCTGTGTTGTCTTTGTTTCATGCTTCTGTTTGTCTTGTGTTTGATGGCTCTGTCTTTGTTAGTGTTTGCCATGTGCTCCTTGTGTCCTGCCTCCTTGTTTCCTGTTGCCACGCCCCCTCGTTTAGTCCTTGATTAGTCCTTGTTTTTACTAATTGTGCTCACCTGATCCTCAAGTGCTCTGGTCCCTTATATTGTGCCTCTTTTCCTCATGTCTCTGCTGCTTCGTTGTGTATGTACTTTGTGGTGTTTTCCGGTTTGTGCTCTTGAAATTATCTTAGCATTTACTCTAGTTTTTTGTTTATTTATCTTATTCCCAGTTTCAGAGTATATATTAAGAATGGGCAAATGAAGCATTGAGGCTTTTCCCTGATTGTTCCAGGAAAAGATTCAATGCTTCGAGAGTGTCGAAAACAGCGCCATCTGTTGGTTATTAAAAAGTGTAGCCGCCAAAAGTCTGTGGAAGAATATCCCTTGTATGAAGCAGGCAGCCACCACACACTCCCTGTATGTGTGTGTATTGAATTTCTCAATCTAATATATACATTTACTTACCCATCATTTCCAGGATAAGCTAATATGATTCAACATGACACACTCACACATATATATGTATGCAGAGAGAGTGTAAGGGATGAGATCATCTGGTTATTAAATGTGCTTATGAGACTTGGCAGTGCTTGTGTAACAGGGAATGACAGAAAAGTGACAAAAGAAGTTAATTATTTTTAATTATTTCATAAGAGCTGTTTCACAGTGTTGTGGCTAAGTCTATTCCTCCTAGCAGGACGAGGCCGAGGGCAGTGAGAGAACGGTGTGATGCCAGTGGCGTGATTACTAATGATGAGCGACACCTGTGAGACGCACCGGTCTCGTATCTCTCACAGAGGAGCGACGACAGTGGAGATCGAGAGAGGCCAGGCCTAGATTTTTTTTGATGTTTTGTTTTATTATGTGTGCTGGCAGTCGACCGTGAGGGACTGCCGTCTTTACTTTCGTTTTTGTATTTGGTTATTTATTATTAAAATTGTTGATTGTTCACCGGTTCCCGCCTCCTTCTTCCCATAACGTCTAACCTTGTTGCACTGGTGCCGAAACCCGGGAAGAAGGAGGCGGGAACCGGCGAACAATCAATCATTTTAATAATAAAACAAAACATAACAAAATTAAATCCAGGCCTGTCCTCTCTCGATCTCCACTGTCGTCGCTCCTCCTTTTATGTTTCCGCTCCTCCGTGAGAGATACGAGCGATCGCGAGCAGGACGAGGCCGAGGGCAGTGAGAGAGGCCGGTGGCGTGATTAGTAATGAGACACACCGGCCTCGTCCTGCTCGCGACAACAATGTATTGATTACCAATCTTTCAAAGCACAGTACTTTCCTCACAAACCCACCAACCAGACTGAGCAAGCGAGGACTCATAAAGTAACATCTGGAGTTCGAACGTTCTGACACGCAAAGCGTAACGCGCACGTGATTGGACAGAAAGTGAGGTTTGTCGTCGATCACGTGACTCTGTGATACCAATACACATAGACATAATAAATACATAGATGCCCTATTGGCCGCTTTGGAGCGTTGCTGCGATACGTCAACGTGTCCGCCATTTTGCGGAGGGCAAGACTGCGCTGTGAACAAATCCAAGTAAACGGGTGAGCTGCGGTTTTCCTGGATAAAAACAATAATAACGTTTACATTTATCAGCCGATTTCAGTGGTTTGCACGTGGTGTACGTTACTATTACTAATTATATAATTACCAAATACAACCAGAAAAAAATGTTCAGTCTTGTTTGTGAAAGGTAATTCCCCGAGACCTGTTTTCAATTGTGTGGCGACTTGTACAGCCCCAAGCAGCGCACGAAACAGGCATTTTTCTCAATTCCCATAATGAGAGGTATGGGCAAGTTGCCCTCCTTGATATGGCGGCGCCGTTGACGTACGCTCCAGCAGCCAATAGGGTGTCTATGTATTTATTATGTCTATGCCAATACATGCCTCGATGCGGGGCTTCACTAGAGATAATGCTGCATGCTCGATACGTGCCTCAAAGCTTCAGTGTCATACGTAACATCACTACAAAGTATCCTTGTAGCTATTTTGTTTTTCTCCGCGTCTGTTTTGCTTAGCTTTAGCTCTTGTGCCATATAATCGAGTTTGAGTTCTCTTTTGTTTTTGAATTTTATTTTCCCTGTCAAGTGGAAGTCTTGCTTTTTTATCTTAGATCTTAGTTTTTTTACTTTTTTTATTAGTTTGCTTTTGTTAGATTTATTTCTCTACTTTTTGTTTCTCTAGTCATTGATCTTATCAGTTTAATTTTGGTTCTCTTAATTTGTTGCTTTATCCTGTCTGTCCTGTCTTGTGTCTCGTCTTGTATGTTCTTCTGTGTCCCTGCCCTGTATCCTGAGTTCCCATGGCCACTGACTCTAAACTGCATGACTGGTTCAGCTATCTAACCCCTGTGTCAAGCCTCTGGTTCTGTGACCCTCTACATCTTAGATCTATTCTGTCTTTATTGCCCTCACGTCATAGCCATCTTACTGACGGTCTCAGTGGTCACCCATCCTGCCTGTCATCGGGTCGTCTGCCCTGTCCTACTTTTTGAACTGTGGTTCACGCTTCCCTCTCCCTGCTGTCTCAAGCCTTCTGACTTGTTAATAAAAAACCTGTTTGCTCATTTGCGTCTGGGTCCTATCTCTTGCAGAATTAAGACAAGTATTCTGCAGCTAACAGAGATATTTGTGATTTTTTTCTGCAGTAAAGCACATTCCACAAACAATGCAGTCCTACTGTACCGATATAACACCAAATATAGAACATTTGTTCACAAGACCATCATCATGATAAAGTTTAACAGTGACTACAGTACCCAGGGCAATTTAAATTTAAACATTGCTCATTTTACATTCACAATGATTTGAGACAACTTTAATGTAATTTATTGAAAAAATTATGCGAGAGTCGTGGATTTTGAAAAATTCAAATATAAATTAGGCCAAATTAGTCCAGTGACACCCAACCCCTCCCCATCAATTCATTTTGTTCTTTATAGTCTGTTTAGCAGTAGAAATCTGAACTCCAAAACAGTAAGAAAACAAAAATAAACGTCAGAACATTTGTCTCTCAGGGACTTAGGTACATCAGCAGCTGACGTCATCTATAGCCCCTGACAGCTGCAACTGACAGTTATCACGACAAAAGTACCAGATGACTCCTATAACACAATTATAACATAAACTACTACAGCCTTAATAGTGTCAACACAACATTGTTGTTTTGTAAATGTTCTCAATGGTTATTATCTATTTATAGAATAGACCACATTCCAATGGCATTCCAAACTTACACTAACAGCTCGAGCTGTCGGTGACTGTCACAGGTCTATCACCTTTCTAATTATAACTCCATCCTCTGGCCCTCCAAGAATGGAAGTTTGGTCCGATCCATTTGTGGCCTAAACTTAGCCCCTGTGGCTGCTCAGATCTGTTTGTGTCACACTGACCCTCAGTGCTACAAAGCTTACATGTGTTTCTCTCTGTGGATACTACACACTGTACAGGTAAGCTACAATTACACAAGAAATTGTACTTTATTAACAGAAGCATTTAATAACCTGCATTAAGTGTCATTTAAAGTAATTCCAACTTCTCTTGGTGGATTGACGTTTGTTGGTGAAATGTGAACTGTTGTTAACGATGGCATTTGTGACTTTACTTAAAAAAATGACATAGGCATAGTTTGTTTTTGAAGTTACAGCATCAGCGACTTATATTGGAATAAATAAAAATGTTTAATTTGGAGATTTCTGTTCATGGGTGCCATTTGGTAGACTGTGACTACAACTCAAACAGATGCTAAATATAATGGATACCAGAGCTGGTTATTACAGCGGAAAGTTGTCAGAGGGCAATTTCTCAGTTAATATTTTGAGTTTTGAGTCAAATGTCCAATTACACAAATGTTGTTTTCTCTAGCAATTTCCAACAGCTAGTCTTAAATAGGGATATGTTTTGCCAGTCTAATGCACCAAATGAAAACCCATCCTGTCTCTATCATAACTATAATCAACAAAATCTTTTTATTAACAAATTTACATCAAAATCATATTGATAGACAATATTTAACTATAAAATGAAGGTAGATGTAAACTGAAAGGTAGATTTTAATTGAACTATTTTTTTAGAACAAGAATATTTTCATTAATGTCACATCATTGCAAATTCCATGTGTTTTAAATATTGTTATTTTCAAATATTTAGTAAATTACATGATCTTTCAGCAAACAATATTTAATTATAATATGTATCAACTGCTTTGTACTTCATAATTGTTTTTAGGCTATGGTTTGCAATTTAATGGCAGGTTTCCACATCAAAGCAAAATAGTACCAATAGTGTGTTACTTAAACCCAATCCCAGACACATGTGTGTATTTTGTGTTTGAGATATTTACAACAGCATAGGCTTGTACTGGACTATCTATAAACAGTAGCTGTGTATGTTCATTAAGTATAAAGGGTACAGTACAGAGGACAGTTGATACCGAGTACAGACAGATGCAAAACTTTTCATAAGTAATTTTCATAATCTGAGCAGACATTCACATTAGCACATAGTCCACAATACGCTGATTTCACGCACTCGTTATTTTTAAATCAAAAGGTGGGAAGAAAACCAGAAGTCTCGCCTTTAATAACAGGAGAGTCGCGAATACAATGGCATATTGTTGTGTTTAATGTAGAAATGAGTTATTCTTAAACTGTACATGCATTTCTTTCATACTTTAGACTATATGTGAAATTAATTTATAAATAAAATTATTATTTTATATAAAATTCAGATAGTAAAAAAAGAAGCAGGAACGAACTATATACTTATCCTTTATTGGGTATTAAAGGAGTAGTTCACTTTTAAAAAAAACTTTTGCTGATAATTTACTCACCCCCATGTCATCCAAGATGTCCATGTCTTTCTTTCTTCAGTCGAAAAGAAATTAAGGTTTTTGATGGAAACATTCCAGGATTTTTCTCCATATAATGGACTTCAATGGGAACCAGACGGTTCAATGTCCAAATGAGCGTTTCAGTGCAGGTTCAGAGGGCTTTAAACGATACCAGACGATGCATAAGGGTCTTATCTAGCGAAACGATCACTCATTTCAAAAATCAATAAAAAACTTTAAGTTTTATAAGCACAAATGCTCACCTTGCTCTGTTCTGTGATGCGTGCCAGTGACGTCACGTAATACGCAATTACGTTGAAAAGGTCACGCTTCTTGACGTTTGTGGAAGTACCGAGTCAGTGGGTGCTTCTCATTTCTTATTTGTGCATCCTCGTTTCCTTTCCTCGCTTCCTTTCCTCGCGTCTCAGCTCCACCCCCTGCAGGATGCGAGGGAAGGCTGCAAGGAAAGAAAAGGAGGACGGAGGAATCGAAGGAAAGTTTTTTTATACTTTGGAATACTTGACCACTCCAGCGTCACTTCACTGCGTCATCAGCAGCGCTCAAAGGATCTGCTCTTATGTTGTTGAAGTTTGGCTATTTAAGACATTTTTAATAAATGATAATAATAAGGCAAGACACCCTGTTGGAATATGTGAGATATGTGGTTTATATAAACCGCAATGGTAAAGTATAAATTAAAATGATTGTGACCGACGTGAAGGGGGAGGAGAATTTATAAGTGCGTTACGTTAAGTCGATAAAACACTTCCGCAGACCATGCAACTGTGCATCCTCGCTCATAGCTCCTCTGGAAGCTCCTCGATCCTCGACTCCTCGCGGTGCAATTAGAGAATTGAGATTTCCTTCAAGATGGCTGAGCTCGATCGGTTTCCGGGTCATAGGATGGAGGACGGACGATCGAGGAGACGAGGAGGGATATTGAGAAGCACCCAGTGTTTACAAGTTGAACGCGCAAACAAAGTCAAACGGCGTTTACAAAAAAAGGAAATTAAAAGGTAAAACAACGATGTCGGGCGATTTTGAACTTAGAGGAGAAGATGAGATGCAGTTTTTCACCTTTCTGAACCGGAATACACAGAGGAAAAGCGTGACCTTTTCAACGTAATTGCGTATTACGTGACGTCACTAGCACGCATCACAGAACAGAGCAAGGCGAGCATTTGTGCCTATAAAACTTAAAGTTTTTTATTTATTTTTGAAATGACCGATCGTTTCGCTAGATAAGACCCTTATGCACCGTCTGGTGTCGTTAAAGCCCTTTGAAGCTGCACTGAAACGCTCATTTGGACCTTGAAGCGTTTGGGTCCCATTGAAGTCCATTATATGGAGAAAAATCCTGGAATGTTTCCATCAAAAACCTTAATTTCTTTTCGAATGAAGAAAGAAAGACATGGACATCTTGGATGACATGGGGGTGAGTAAATTATCAGCAAAAGTTTTTTTAAAAGTGAACTACTCCGTTAACATCCAATAGTGTGAATCGCAGCAGCAGCTTCAGGTTGGTGGTCCAAGGCATTGTTGTTTATCTTTACTTCCGGGGTTATTACACATATTAAAAAATACAAATATTAAAAAATTGACATATAATAAACAAAGAAATATAAATAACAAATAAATATATAATAATATTTTATTTAAATGTTTACCCAGTATCTAGTTTAGCACATTAAAAATTAGTGCTGTACCAGGCATGAGGACAGTTCTAAAAAAAGGCATCCTTATCCTCAAGAGGAATTGTACATGTAGGGGCAAACCCTAATTTACCCAACAGTATACCCAAATACCACATTTGACTACTCAGTTGCTGATATTAAACCCAACAGCATTAGGACTTTTAACTGTTCTGTTGCGATCACTTCGCTTATCTGTGTTTTGCATACTCCAGATGATAGATATCAGTCTCTGCATTAGTGGAGGGATTTTTAAAGTTCAACAAACTTGAATGCGATATAAAATTTGCTTTTTCCGCTATCAAAAGTGGGCTTGGAAACAAAAGCATGGTTTTGAGTGTGCTTTGCTTGAAATGTAACTATTTTGATCTTTTTTTATGTTGTAGAGCTTGAGAGTAATTTTAATTATTTCTTTCCTGTTGTCGAATGGAGACTTGAGCAGTTAGCTGAAGAATGCTTTTGGATAAGTCCACCAGCATGAGTTTGATGGACATCTCTAAGATCTTTTCTCTTCTTCAACCCAAAGAGGATGAGGAAGAAGACACAACCTGTTGCCAGGAACTGAATCAAGCAGTCTTTAAAGATGACGACAAACTCCTTACAGATCTCCTGTCTCAGGATAAGTATAGGAAATGCATCAACCATCGCAGTGGCTGGGGCATCCCGGTTACTCCACTGCGCACCGCTGCGGCTCAGGGTCACCTGCACTGTCTCGAGGTCCTCCTGGCTCACGGGGCAGAGGTGGACAGCCTAGATGTCAAAGCTCAGACTCCACTTTTCACGGCCGTCGCTGCCAAACACCTAGACTGTGTTGTTGCTTTATTAGAAGCTGGTGCAAACCCTAATGGTAGCCTGTATAACAACTGCTCCCCGGCGCTCACCGCGGCCCGAGAGGGTGACGTGGACATCCTGAGGGAGCTTTTGCGACATGGAGCTGACGTAGACGTCAAGCCCAAAATGCCCGACTGGGCCTCGAACGCCACGACATGCCGAGGACCACTCTACATTTCAGCTGTTTATGGCCATCTGGATTGCTTCAAACTGTTACTGAAGCATGGAGCGAACCCAGACTACAACTGCACTGAGGAAAAGATGCTGACCAGGATCAAACAGCCTAAAACCGTCCTGGAGATGTGTCTGAGATACGGCTGTGGGCTAGAATACATTCAGCTGCTCATAGACTTTGGAGCAAATGTCTTTCTACCCACTTTAATTGTTGAAAAAACAACCAGACAAAATGAAGCAGTAATGCTTCTGCTGAAAGAGAGAGGTAAGTCTGTAATACGTTCGTCTTTGATATCTACACTAATTCACTCAAAAATAAAAATTTGCTGTTCATTTACTCACCTTTGGGCCATCCAATATGTTGGTGAGTTCTTCAGAACAGTAAAGAATATATTTTTAGCTGAAACCGTGGTCCTTGGTGAATCACAAAATGGAAATCAAAATTAATACCCGTGGCTCCTGATGATACACCGAGATCTTGAGAAGAGAAATGATCGGTCTTTTAAAAAAACTGAACATTATTTACAACATTATTACTTGTAATACACAGCCTTGGCAAATGGTCTTAAGCATGTTCACGGCAGTCTGGAGCTCGAGCTTCCTGTCGCATTATTACATGTGTATGTACAGTCGTGCTCAGAATTAATGGTACCCCTGGTAAATATGATAAAAAATGGCTGGAAAAAATAAATCTGCATCATTTATCCTTTTGATCTTTCATTCAAAATATTGGCAAAAATCTAAACTTTCATTGAAGTAAAAGAATAGAAAGTCGGGGGGGAAATCACATTATGAAATAAATGTTTATCTCCAAAACACGTTGGCCACAATTATAGGTACCCTTTTATTAAATACTTTTTGCAATCTCCTTTTGCCAAGATAACAGCTCTGAGTTTTATCCTATGATGCCTGATGAGTTTGGAGAACACAGACAAGAGATCAGAGACCATTCCGTCTTACAGAATCTCTCCAGATCCTTCAGATTCCCAGATCCATGTTGGTGCTTCTTCTCTTCAGTTCACTCCACTCATCAGGTCTGGGACGGTCATGCAGAAGCTTCATTTTGTGCTACTTAACACATTTCTGTGTTGATTTTGATGTTTGTTTTGGATCGTTGTCCTGATGGAAGATCCAACCACGGCCCATTATAAGATTTCTAGCAGAGGCTGTCAGGTTTAGATTTTTTATCTGTTGGTATTTGATAGAATCCACGATGCCATGCATGTATCTGAACAAGAGGTCCAGGACCTCCAGCAGAAAAATATGACCACAACATTAAAGATGGTATATTAAATTGTACACATGGGGTACTTTTTATCCTTGTGTGCACCAAACCCAACTTGCATGTTTGCTGCCAAAAAGCTATTTTTTAGTTTCATCTGACCACAGAACCCTGTGCTGTTTGAAGGTCCAGTCATGTCTGACAACTGAATTTGCTGGGGTTTGTTTTTGGATGAGCAAGGAGGATTATTCTTGAAAACCTCCCCAACAACATGTGGTGATGTAGGGGTTGTTTAATTTTTTTTTAATAGGCTTTCTGAACCCAAGACTCAACTAATCTCTGCAATTCTCCATCTGTGATTCCTGAAGAGTCTTTGGCCACTCAAACTTTCATCCTCACCATGCATTAAGACAATATAGACACACGTCCACTTCCTGGCAGATTTGTAACATCTTTAGTTGATTGGAAGTGCTTAATTATTGCCCTGATGGTCAAAATGGGGATTTTCAATGCTTTAGCTATTTTCTTACAGTCACTTTCTATTTTGTGATGCTCAACAATCTTTTGATGCACATCAGAACTATATTCTTTGGTTTTACTCATTGTAATGGATGATTAAGGGAATTTGGCCTTTGTGTTTCCCCATATTTAAACTTTTGTAAAACAAGAAGTCATGGCTGGACAATTTCATGTTCCTAGTCACCCTGGTGTGCAAAAAAAAGGTAAATATGAATGGGAATATACTTAAGAGATATTTTACTCGTAAACAATTCTAGGGGTACCAATAATTGTGGCCAACTTGTTTTGGAGAAAAACATTTATTTCATAATTTGATTTCCCCTCCACTGTCAATTATTTTACTTCAATGAAAGGTTCGATTTTTGCCAATTTTTTGAATGAAATATCAAAAGGATAAACGATGCAGAATTATTTTTTACAGCCATTTTTCATCATATTTACCAGGGGTACCATTAATTCTGAGCACGACTGTACATACAGAAATAACCGTATTCAAGTATGCCATTTACAGAATTACTTGCGTCCTCCCTCTGGAGTTCATTCTCCTTAGTAAACTTGACAAGTCCAAACTCTGCATACTTGTTTTGAGAAATGCCTGCGGTCTTCCTACGAGTCCACACTTTTGTGACTTAACGCCGCTTTGACTGTCGGGAAGAAGTCTGCTCTGGAGCTTTCTGAAGTGCGGGCTCAGCAAAAGTGCACATCGAGGGCGCATATCGGCAGTGAGGAGCACCCTTCTTAGACCTAAAATGATCAAATGGGACACCCTACGGTCTCATGGACTTAACTGACATGCGCACGCGGCAACCATTGTTAGACCGAAAGTGCATATGTGTGCCATTTGGGACAGGGCCAGTGTGTCATATAAGAGAGAATACAGTAAAAATTGTGGTGAGCGGTGGATCCCTTGGACGGAGTTGAAAACCAGTGATGTAGAAATTAGCATGTAGTATAAGAATGAAAACTATTGATTCTATGATAGGTGCTCATTAATACAGCCTCAAAGATTGTGTGTGTGTGTGTGTGTGTGTGTGTGTGTGTGTGTGTGTGTGTGTGTGTGTGTGTGTGTGTGTGTGTGTGTGTGTGTGTGTGTGTGTGTGTTCTGCTTTTATGTTGTCATTCATTCCTATGTGGTTGTAACACCAAATCCTCTTTATATACAGTTTGTCCAAAACCACTGATGTCTCAGGCGCGACTTGCCTTATGGAAGTTTCTTCCCACGGAAAACAAAATGTGCTCTATAGATTGTCTGGACATTCCAAAAATACTGAAGGACTATTTGAATTATGGATCCTGATTTCCCTACATTTCCCTTCTAATGTGGAATACACAACTTCAAATTTGACTAATATTATTTTTCCTTTTTGTAAAATGTTGTGATATTTAATATTTGTAATATTTTCTGTATTAAGAAATCTAAATATTATATAATGGTTTATACAGGAATGTCTTTATTGTGAATTATCTGGTTAATGCAACAAACGAAAGAGCTTTAAAATGTGTTTGTTCCTACAGTAGGTTAGGTTCTTGTTTTGTTGATGGAATGTAGCATCGATTCATGTGAAAGATCTTCTGCCCTCTAATGGTTCAAATGATTACTGTCTTGTGGTGACCCTATACAAGATGGTTTTTGTTCCATGGTTGAATCAGCTAGCCAAGGCATGTAAACTTCTTAATTCTGGTTGGTGGCATGTTTGTTAAAGGCATAGTTCACCCAAAAATGAAAATTCTGTCATCATTTACTCACCCCGAAGTTGTTCCAAACCTGTATGAATCCCTGTATGCATTTTGGGTGAACTATCCCTTTAATGCAGAGCTGCTTCTGAACTGCAGGACTGTGGCTCTCCAGGAGCAGAGTTTGACAGAATTGACACTGTAAGGGCTTAAGTAAATCAGATAAGAAAAAAAATCAAGTAAGACTAATATCCTTTTATGAACTATCAGTTATATTGCAGGGGTGAGCGTGACACAACCTAACGCGGGGTTAGGTAACACACATGGTTTAAAACTTTCCACAAATGCTAGCATGACAAAACTTAGTGTATTTACTAGATGCCATATCAACACTATATAGAGAAAAACTTGAGCCAAAATAAAAAATGAAAAATCTTTGAAAGATATCACTGAACATAGCAAAAGTAATCTAATTTTCTTCTCTTTTTTGTGTTTATTTAAAATTACTATTATTGTAATTATTATATAAAAGTTATTTAATGATCTCACCACCAAAAGACACTAGCCGGGTTTAAATCCAAGGTGCGCAGGTGGGGAACTAACACTGCGTTACAATGTGCCCCTATTAGAACTACGCTATTCTATTCTATTCTATTCTATTCTATACTTTTATGAATTCTATTGAGAAACCATTTGAAAAAGGTGAATCAAGACAGAGTCAATGTTCAGAAATTATTAATTATCATTATGTTTTGAACTATGCTGTATAGCTGTGTTTGTGGTGTGTTTGTTGTCAAACTCAAAAATGACTTTATTTTTAACTATTTCAAATTTTCATTATTTTATATGAAAAAGTTAATAATTGTATTTTATTTTATTTCTGCCACTAGAATATCTTCAAGTTGCCTTTTTTTGCATAATAAATTGTCATGCCTCAAAACATCACTTCAGATAATATTTGTCATTCATTTTGTTTTATAACAATCATTTACCACATTTGATTTTCATTTAGTTTGTTACAACTGGATTTATAAACTCTTGTCATGCTAGTCAAGTCCATTTTATTTGTATAGTGTTTTCCACAATACATGTTGTTTTAAAGTAGATTCATAGAAATTCATGACATTCATATTTATATTACCTCCACACTGAACAGTTTGCCGCTAGGATAGTTTAAACATGGCGATAATATAAACAATGAAGCGGTTGAGATTTGCTAAAAGCCTATATATCGCTTTGAGTGTACAGCATAGCCCGGTTCTGTCCACACTGCATTGGCTCCCTGTTAAACATCATATACATTTTTAAATATTGCTGATTACTTACAAAGCACTAAATGGTTTAGCTCCGCAGTACTTGAGCGAGCTCTTAACGCATTATAGTCCTTCACGTCTATTGCGATCTCAAAATGTTGGCCAGTTTATAACTAGAATACCAAAATCGACTGCTGGCGGTAGATCCTTTGGCTATTTAGCACCAAAATTCTGGAACAGTCTTCCTAATATTGTCGGAATGCAGACACACTCTGTCAGTTTAAATCTAGACTAAAAACACATCTATTTGACCTTGCAAACACATAACACATTATAAACTTCTATATAGGCTGCATAGATTAGGTCAGCCGGAACCGGGAACACTTCCCATAAATCCTGATGTAGTCGTTACATCATAAGAAGAATGGCGTCTACGCTAATATTAGTCTCTCTGTTTATCCTGAGGTTTACCGCAGTCTGCCGGATCCAGGCCGTGTCCCGACCTGATGAAGGACCTGCGTCTGGACACGACGACAACGCAGTCCTGAAGTGTCAACTAGCCTCTCCCCTGTGAAGGGCTCCTTCCCTTCCCTTCACCTCTGTACAGATACAACGTTGTTAGAATGATTCCGGTTCACATGGCTACGCTAGTTATTTAAGTTAATAACTAATGATCTTTGCAACCGAACTAACTTTAGCTGGACAACAATTTTATTCTAGAGCTCTTGTAAAACCAAAACAATCTCTGTTACTTTAATGTACTATTATCTCTGTAAAGCTGCTTTGAAACAATCTATATTGTTAAAAGCGCTATATAAATAAAGGAGACTTGACTTACTGAAGACCAATATGTGAAACTGTAACACAAATAAAAACTGATATCGAAAAAATACTCTCTTACAAAGCTACAGTCACTTCACATAAGATGTACTCAAATGTAAGATGCATATAAATCACCTTCATATGACTAAGAACATAGCGATGTTACAATGAAAAAGGAATCAAGCATCACAATCACATGCATCGAGTTACATTTAGCATCTCACATTGTAATAGGTCTCAAACTCGTGCATAACTTATCAAAATACACATAACCATATGTTACTGCATAGATTAACCTTTTAAATTTACAGATTGTGCCTTTTCAAGAGCAAAACAAGAAGAATGGACGTGGATCCACCTCTATACTCTGCACCATGTGCTCTGAACATCCAAAATGTCTGGTGACCACTAGGTGTCAGTATTGACAAAGTAAACTATAATATAACTAGGGCCAGGATATTATTGTTGTTTTATTTGACAGAGAATACAGAATTTCAAGCAGCAGATGCTCTATACATGCTTATAGCTTTTTTTGTGGCACGTGTCCCTGCTAGGATATTAGCAATATAGAACAATTCAACAATTTAGAACACACTAATACCAGAGCCCCCTTTAGGCAAGCCTCAGAGTTACTGGTTAAGAGACATGAGACTCTTTGTCAATGGATGGCAATGGAGGAGAGGCATTTTTACTTTATTTAGTGTTGTAGTTTACACCTAAACATAGCTCTTTTACAAGAAGCAACAGAAAATTTGGCATCAGATAGGACCTAGTTCTTGACACTTCCCAATAGGCTAATTTCTATGGTTTTCTCAAACAGTGTTTGAATTTCTGTCAGAGTTGTATGACAGTCACTGCTTAAATGCCATATTGTGATGGGCTATAAAGGGACAAGTGAATGTGAGTTTAACTGATCTTTAAATGATCTTACTTAAAAAGTTGGAAGAATTCTTTAGAATTTAACTTTACATTTGATTTCGGCTTCAATTGAATAACTAGAATAACCAAACCTGTTAATCAGAAAAGGATGTCCACATACTTTTGGCCATATAGGTCTGGTTTCACAGACAGGGCTTAGATTAAGCCAGGATTAGGCCTTAGTTCAATTAGGACATTTAAGTAGCTTTTATAAACATGCCTTAGAAAGAAACATTACTGGTGTGTTACTTGAGACAAAACAATGGCACTGACACATTTTAAAGGAGCAGTATGTAAGAAATGTATTTCAATTATTCATAAAAAGGCCCTGATGTGTCACTAGACATTAAGAAATCATGTTCATTTCAAATACTTATATCACTGACAACAGTAGTATGGCTAGGATATTGTAATTAAAAAGTGGACTTTTTGATGTTTGACTGATGTTGATGTTGTCATGTTGTGTTTTGGTCTGATGATTTGGTCTAATTGAGACAGAAGCCTAACTTTACCTCAGAAAAAATGATTCGTCATTCGTTCTTCGCGTATATCGTGGACGATGGCATTCTCCAACACGGCTCTCGCTCGCCTTCCATCTCTGCCGTGCGCGCGCGCGCCACGCGGATTCTCTGTCTCATGTGCGCTCGCTCTAGATTCCGGGAGATTCTCATTTTCTCAGATTCTCAGAACTCATTTGCGGCATAACTAGTCGATCACGAGTGGCTCAACAGGTAAATCTATAGATAAACACATCTTTCAGGCATTATACCGACCGGGTTGACATTTCAGCGTAAGAAATCGGGGGGGTGGCGTGTGAGCGTGTGAAACCACTCAAATGCGGGTGTCTCACAGCCAATGCGTGAGAGTTGGCAGCTCTGAAATTTAGTTACTCTAACAATATTTTATGATGAACTGAAAACAACCCTGTGATGATGGTGATATTGAATTAGTCCCGCGGTAAAAGTGCTGTGGCAAATGTTTTGGTTATTTGTTAGCCTACTTATGACAAAAACTTGCTTACCATACATTAATGACAGATAAATAACCTTACAAGTTAGACTAACAGCTACCGTTCTGTCTGTCACATAAGAGCATAAATCTTTACATTATACTGTCATATACGAGCATAAATCTTTACGATTATATTTAACTAATGACAATTAGTACATTTTTAAAATACATATTTACTTATCAAAATATCTGGCATGAAGCATAAACATAATGAACGGAAAAATACTTACTGTGTACGTCTCGTCGTCACTTGCCATTGGAAGCAGCCTACGTTTCTGCTGAATCCTGCAACTTATCTGGCAACCTCGAGTCAGGGGGTAGGGGGAGGGGATACACCGCTCTACGGTATTTTTAAAGTGATTGCAGTACCAGTTTCGGCCACAATCCTACATACTGCTCCTTTAAGGTATGCCAGTGCAAGTTGTTTTCAGTTAAAACAGCTCAAACATGCATTTTAGTCTGGGGCTTAAGCCTTGTCTGTGAAATGGGGCGAAAGTGAAGCTGTATAGGTATGTAAAGTGAGACTGGAATTGCTGATGACTCGTTCCAGCGCTAAATTAAAAGGTAATAACAAGGACACTTTAATACCACACTGTAGGTGATAGTAGGCATTATTGGCCACTGGTTTATAACAGTTAAACTGCTAATTCAAATTTAGTAAGATTAAGAATTAATCAAGTTTCAGAAGAGCGAGAGAGCAGGGATTTTCATAACAGAAAACAACCTCCCATTTCAACAATAAACAAAACACATTGTAACCTGCTGTAAGAAAAAAAAACACTAATAATATTATTTTGTTTACTTACATTAGAACCTCATATTATTCAACATGGGCGTTCAAGTTTGAAAAGGTTCCGTCTATAAATGTTCTTCCTAGCCAAACTCCAAACAAGCATGGTGTGAGTTATAAGGTTAGCAAAATGTATTACAAAAAGTAATATGCATAAAAAATACAAATTAAAGAATAAAGTTGACAGTCATAACACCTTGTCAAGTAAGAATTATTAAATACAATATAAAAAGAAGAAAGATGTTGGAACAATCAGAAGAAGAAGAATTTCCCAATAACAGCTGATTTATTCAAAACAAAATGCAACGGTGTGCCACGCACAAACAATACCAGACAATGAGTGATATTTAAATGTAAATACTTAAAATGCTTAAATAGACAGACATAATTTAAACAGACTTAAATAGACAGACATAATAAACTAAATGATAAGCAGCTGTGAAGATTAATCAGTGTCCATAGAATAATGATTGGTGGGAAACTAGGACAAATGAGAACATGTGACTGAAAAAAACAAACTAAAAGTCTGTGAAAATTAAACTAACTGTACAGAACTGTGACATACATACATATATATATATATATATATATATATATATATATATACAGGTCCTTCTCAAAAAATTAGCATATTGTGATAAAGTTCATTATTTTCCATAATGTAATGATAAAAATTAAACTTTCATATATTTTAGATTCATTGCACACCAACTGAAATATTTCAGGTCTTTTATTGTTTTAATACTGATGATTTTGGCATACAGCTCATGAAAACCCCAAATTCCTGTCTCAAAAAATTAGCATTTTTCATCCGACCAATAAAATAAGTGTTTTTAATAATAATAAAAAAAAGTCAACCTTCAAATAATTATGTTCAGTTATGCACTCAATACTTGGTCGGGAATCCTTTCGCAGAAATGACTGCTTCAATGTGGCGTGGCATGGAGGCAATAAGCCTGTGGCACTGCTGAGGTGTTATGGAGGCCCAGGATGCTTCGAGAGCGGCCTTAAGCTCATCCAGAGTGTTGGGTCTTGCGTCTCTCAACTTTCTCTTAACAATATCCCACAGATTCTCTATGGGGTTCAGGTCAGGAGAGTTGGCAGGCCAATTGAGCACAGTAATACCATGGTCAGTAAACCATTTACCAGTGGTTTTGGCACTGTGAGCAGGTGCCAGGTCGTGCTGAAAAATGAAATCTTCATCTCCATAAAGCTTTTCAGCAGGTGGAAGCATGAAGTGCTCCAAAATCTCCTGATAGCTAGCTGCATTGACCCTGCCCTTGATAAAACACAGTGGACCAACACCAGCAGCTGACATGGCACCCCAGACCATCACTGACTGTGGGTACTTGACACTGGACTTCAGGCATTTAGGCATTTCCTTCTCCCCAGTCTTCCTCCAGACTCTGTTTCTGGTTCAAAAGTGGCTTGACCTGGGGAAAGCAGCACCTGTAGCCCATTTCATGCACACGCCTGTGCACGGTGGCTCTGGATGTTTCTACTCCAGACTCAGTCCACTGCTTCCGCAGGTCCCCCAAGGTCTGGAATCGGTCCTTCTCCACAATCTTCCTCAGGGTCCTGTCATCTCTTCTTGTTGTGCAGCGTTTTTTGCCACACTTTTTCCTTCCCACAGACTTCCCACTGAGGTGCCTTGATACAGCACTCTGGGAACAGCCTATTTGTTCAGACATTTCTTTCTGTGTCTTACCCTCTTGCTTGAGGGTGTCAATGATGGCCTTCTGGACAGCAGTCAGGTCGGCAGTCTTACCCATGATTGCGGTTTTGAGTAATGAAACAGGCTGGGAGTTTTTAAGAGCCTCAGGAATCTTTTGCAGGTGTTTAGAGTTAATTAGTTGATTCAGATGATTAGGTTAATAGCTCGTTTAGAGAACCTTTTCATGATATGCTAATTTTTTGAGACAGGAATTTGGGGTTTTCATGAGCTGTATGCCAAAATCATCAGTATTAAAACAATAAAACACCTGAAATATTTCAGTTTGGTGTGCAATGAATCTAAAACATATGAAAGTTTAATTTTTATCATTACATTATGGAAAATAATGAACTTTATCACAATATGCTAATTTTTTTGAGAAGGACCTGTATATATTGCCATATAATATGTTATTAAAATATAATTTCTTTATACTTTTACTAATGGGAGCTTTGCCTATAGATAGTTCCTGGTAAAACAAGTTCAGGTTTAGCTTCAACCATTCAACCAAATGTCCCCACAAGGATAGTAATACCAGTAATTTTTTACCTTGGAGGGACTTTTTTAAAGCGTCTTATAAATCATACGGAAATCATTGGAAAATGTAAAAAATGCAGAACATTTTAGAAGTAGGGTTAGTGTATATGGGGATAGAATATATAGTTTGTTCAGTTAAAAAAAAAAAAAAAAAAAAATCCAAAAGAAGCCAGTTCATTGCAAGTTCACGTTTAGCTCAAACCATTGTGTGTGTGTGAGTGTGTGTGTGTGTGTGTGTGTGTGTGTTTGTGTGTGCGCGTGTGTGCGCGCGCATGCGTGTGTGTGTGTGTGTGTGTGTGTGTGTGAGAGAGAGCCTACACTATCATGATGTTGATCTGGAACTATGTCACAGGAAACTAAGGAAAAGGCCATTTGTTCTACAAGATAAAAAGTGATGACATCACACAAGGTGCTTTCTGAACAACATTTTGAAATGGAGATAATATGGAACAAACATCAAAGGTAGTTGATAAAATGTTCTTTAATTTTGAGTCAAAACTTCTGAATCTAGTCCAGGTTTTTTTTTTACCCTTTTCTAATTAATCATCTCTGTCTGTCTGTATAAACTCAACTTATGTATGTGTGTGTTCAGCTCATTGACAAAAGAATTTAGTCTAAAAAAAAAGAAAGAATTTTTGCTTTTGGTTTTAAAAAGCAAATAAATAAATAAAATTAAAGGAGGGTTAACTTATCCAGGATGTGCATTGTGACAGAAATGGATAGCAGGAAAGCTGCCTGCTCATGCACAGGAAGCGTGCTGAATGTGAGGCGTTTGGAGAATGTTTTTATGGTCTTTTGTCTTTTTAAGTAAAAACAGTTTAAGAAAAGTGGATGCCAGTATAAAGCCTTTAAATGTATGTGTCAGTTCGATGTGTACAGTGTGGCAGTAATATGTTTCAGCTGATTAAATGGCTATCACGTTGACAAACTGGAGTGTACTGACTCACAAGGGGAAAGAAAATCCAATTGTCTTTCCCTCACAATGGTGCTGCACAGACAGAAGGGAAAGAGTGTACGGAGCAGATATTTACATGTTGTCAGCCAGGCTTCCTGTCTTTGTCAAATTTAAAGCATTTTTTTCACTCAGATCCACTCTTTCCTGTGTAGAGCTGGAAAATTGCATGTGATTACAGTAGTACCAAAACAGGACAAAAAGGAAGTGTTTAAAATAGGTCCTCAGACTTTGACCCTACGTTTTGTGGATTGTGTTGATTTGTTATGTACATTACAGTGCTCACCACTGCACTGGTGAACATATTCAAAACTACTGTGGCAATTCATTATTTTGAAAGTTATTTCAAATTAACATTTCACTGCAAATGTAAAATGGACTGACCAAGACAAATAGTGTGTTCCATGTAGAGTCTTTGTAGTTGCAGTGGAAGAGTGGCAAAAATAACTGGATCATGACTTCAAACTTAATGAGAGGAACTGGGCGTGTGTGTATGTGGCGTCTGTTCGGTCTCTGTGGGGCATCAGGCTGAGAAAAATCCTAGACCATTTCTAAAGAATGCTGTGGATTAACAGTCGTCCAAATGATTATATTGGAAAACCATTTTTAATGATAAAGGATTCACACAGAATGTTTTTTGTTCTTCTATGAGACAAACACTCTGATTCAACCGGAGAAGTCTAATTTGGTAAGTTTTTCCAAATCCATGTTCTTATCAAAGAATAGGAATTTCCTGATATGTGGGTTCATAACATTGTTCATTTTTTTTTAAATAAGTACATTCCGATTATAACATTCTGAAAATTCTTACAGGATTAGAATTTGAAATCACACCTCATGTCGTAGTGTCTTGTAAATGCGTTTGTAAAAAACATTTGGAGTCAGTAAGAATGTTTAAAAAAAAAAGGCTGAATACATAAAAACAGTAATATTGTGAAAACTTTTTAATATATACTTATACTTTATACTTAAAATACTAAAACTTAAAATACTAAAGTACTAAAATACTATACTTATGTATATCTATATCTATCTATATCTATATCTATCTATATATATATATATATATATATATATATATATACACACTATATACTATATATCAACAAGATATATATATATATATATATATATATATATATATATATATATATATATATATATATATATATTAGACTTTTCCCCTGTATTTTCAGCAGCCATTACTTGCAGCAGTTCAGTCTCACATTATCCTTAAGAAATCATTGTAATATTTCTTATGACAGTTGAAAACAGTTGTTCTGCTTGATTAAGTGTTTTTTTCTTTGATGAACAGAAACTTTTTAAAATAAAAAAAGGTTTTGTAACATTCTAAATGTCCATTTAAATCATTCTTGCTAAATAAAAGTATACATTTCTTTTAAAAAAAAATGTTTACAGACCACAAACATTTGAATGGTAGTTTGTGTGTGTTTATTTATAAAGAGTGTGTGTATAGAGAGAGAGAGAGAGAGAGAGAGAGAGAGAGAGAGAGAGAGAGAGAGAGAGAGAGAGAGAGAGAGCGAGAGAGAGAGAGAGAGTAGTAAAGTAAATGTGGTTCATGGCTACTACAAGTTCATGGTGGACCTGGATTAAGAACAAGCGGAAAAGTATTCAGCTTTAATGGGCATATTGGGGTTTTTTCAATCCTGGGGACATATCTGAATGTATAATGTTAAACAGATCATTTGCATTTTGTTGTTTTACATAAGAAACATAAATCTCCCATATTGTGTGGTTTTTGCTTTATCACAGATTTTCTCAAGGATGACAAAAATGATGCTTCATAAATTGGACACCTGACATTTTGCCTTAAAATGAGAGAGGATGGATAGCACAACCAGCCCCACATCAGAGTCGAATCTTACCAATGGATTTGTCAATAGTGTTTTCAATGTCTCGGCTGACGAAGACAGCAAAACTGAGATCTCATGGATTCCAGAGTCCAGTTCCTCAGAAACCATTACTCCCTGTCAGACCCTCAGAAGAGAAAAACAGGAACCCAACCGGCGCTCCAGGACCGCAGCCATCTGGAGGATCCTGCACCGCCGCAAAGCCACCTCTGACCTGGACAGGCGACCTCACTCGGTGATCCTCCCAGGTGAAGCGTCCTTTCTAAAACTGTCAATCACAAACAAAGTAAGGGCCTTCAAGAAATTAAAGTCCCCATCTGTTTTTGGAGGGAAAGCTGGTAAGATTTCTGATGCCAAATTTGACATTGACCAGAAAGATGACATAGATGATGTGTATATGTGCAAGGAATCTCCTTCTTCAGAGTTCAAGCATGTGTTTAGGAATAAAGCCAAGAGACATTCATTTGCAGGAGACACTGCAGACTTCTACTGTTCATTTGAGGACATAGTCCCAACTGCAACCCCAGAGAATGTCCACCAGGAGACCAAGGGCACCGTTAGCAACCAAAATGGGTATAAGTTGTCAGAAAGAGTCATGTATACAAAGAAATCTCACCCCAACTTCTCAAACTGCAACAATTCATCTGTGATGGAACAGGAATCCTGCTATGTGAAGCAAAGCCTCAAGATACCTCAAAGAAGACGATGGTCAAAGGGGGGTGATGTTTTGAATTACTTGAGAAGAATTTCCCTCAAAGGAAAAGGAAGTCAGACGTTGGCAGAGAGTAGTTTTGACTCAATGAATACCCTGGACAAAACCATTGATTCGGACTATGGCTCGGTCAGCTTTGAGCTGGTCAAAGATTTGAACTCTGCACCTGAACAAACGGGCATTGATGGCAAAAGCAGCCATTTTCGAGGCCTTCTCAGATTTTTCAACACTGTGGCCGAGACCGCAATGAAATGGAGAAACTCGTCTCGCTCATTCTCCCCCCCTGAAGGACCGCAGTCGCCACTTAATTTGAGAAAGGCCGATCAGTCAGGAGAGCTCATCCCCAATATTCCAATCAGGAGTGAGCACAAAGCCGATACCTCAGTTCACTGTAAATCTACCTTATCTACTGACATGGTGGTCTCAACTGTCAGTGACAAGGTGGATTGCTCTCCTCCTGTGGTGCTGAAGGCCTGGAGAACTTGCCCAGACTCTCCAAGAGATAGTAATTCCCTGTGTAATAACTCGGATGAATCCCAGTCTCAGCTCAGCTCGACTCATATCTCTCTTGCCACCATTGAGAGCCACCCAAGATATGAAGAACCAGATACACCAAAAGAAAACTCTATCTCACATCACTTATCTAATAAAACTGTTGATGAAAACCAAGATATTTGCACAGATAGGAAAAAGATAAACTGCCCGGAGGACATATTTAAGGTAATGTAAGCTGCCTTAAACTGTGACCTTTTTTAATGACAGAAATGATATTCACAACCAATATTATTTCTGTAATGTAACATTTTCAGGTGAAAGGGATATTCAATATGAAAATGTACTGTAGGATTTTGTCCATTGAAAGCTGATTGGATGGTTAAAGGTGGTCTCTATGACAGGTAGATGAAAGGTGGGGTTGACAAAATAAGAAGGAATGGTGTTGTCAGCTAAACTGTTCTAGAAATCATTACTTTTTGATGAGATGTCATGAAAACAAACTTCCAGGGATGTTTATAAGAAAGTAAATATAAGATTTCATGTTGAAAAACATTTCATAAGGAGACTATCCAAATGCTGCTCAATCTTATTGTAATGGCTGACATTCATTTTAATACCTTGTGTTCTATCATGCTGACATTGCTATCAACGCATTACTAACTTGTTTCCACAACTAACTTACTTTGCTGACAATGAAAGATGTATTTTCAGATGCTTTCATAAATATGTCATGGATCTGACTATTTAAACAGTTTCATTAAGAGCGGGTATGAGCAACTTCGGTCCTGGGCCTCTATCCTGCTGAATTTAGTTCCATTTAGTGCCAGTACCTGGGTTACACTTTCCTTGTCAAACACACCTGCCTGTACCAAGCAACCCTGAAGACTTAAAGTCCCTATGAAAGTCCCTATTTTTTGCTTTTAGTATGAATGTTATCCTTAAGGTTATCTATAAGTGTGCTCCAAAACAATGACAACATTTGCATTTAGAAGCAATAGGTATTCAAAACTTACAGTATCGCACTTCAGCCAATATGGATTAATGATTTTGATGACATCACTCTGCACTTCAGCTTCACATCAGATTTTCTGTCCAATCAAATGCTCTCTAGAATCTGAGTTGTTTGACGAGCTCAACAGCTCTGGCCAGCTGTGATATGAACAAAACGCTTTTGGCCATTTATAAAAAGGGAGGAGCTGCTTAATATGTCCCGCACTGTCTTCCTGTTTCAGTGGAAATAACATCAACACACTGAATAATCCTGCAGGTTTCAAGGCACCTCATCAAGGCACTACAGCCTTTAAGCTGTGTCTCATTTCGAAGGCTGAGTACTCCGGAAGTTGTATTTGTCAGGCGCATACGTCATTGAGCTGCATACCTTCATTTCAGTAAACTGACCACTACATTCTAAAGTCATAAACAATTATGCTTCACTAGTAATAACGGTCAATTTGATAATGGCTACCTTTCTAAAATAAGATATCTTTTATAAGGTACGTGGCCGACAAATGAAACCTCCGGAGGACACAGCCTTTGAAATGAAGCACAGCTCTAGATTTGATTTTTCAGGTGTCTGATTAGTGATGGAGCTAAACTCTGCAGGACAGTGGCCCTCTCCGGTACCGGAGTTTCCCATCCTTGATTTAGTGTGTTACTACTTTCTCTTCGTAGTCAAAGAGAGAGAGAGTGGTATAAAAAAAAAAAAATTAAAATGTGTATCCTGTATCTTTACATTAGTAACTGACTAATGTAAAAGACCTTTGATTTCCATCTAGTCCTTTGTAAATATAGCAGTGCCAGCCTTGGTTTAGTTTGCACTAGTGAGCGTGGCATTGCCTTTGGTCACACTGTAGATGAAATTCGATTCGTTTTTTCCCTCAAAATTGTCCTACCTTTTAGACTAACTGTTAAAATAATAATTAGACAGATCAGATATTTTTTTCTGTTCAGACTGCAGTCACTTTTGCTAGCATATGAACATTGGTTATCACAGTAACAAACTTGAGTAGGTTCATTATGCATGCACATTTAACTGTATTTTCTCGTGAGGGCAGTAAATGGTCCATGTACATATTGATACATTTTTTTTCAATTTGAAAAGAGAAAAGTATGGAAGTTTTACAGCAGGAATATTAGATGTGGTTGGAGCTTAAATGCCATATTTCATTAACAAAACCTTAATGTGATATTAAGGCAATGATTACAGCTTGTGATTGTAATGATAACAATATTGGGCAGTTTGTCCATCAAAAAAATGGCATCATCTGAAGGGCGGCTGGATCCAAACTGGGGTTACCATGGGATGGGCCTCCTGGGATAAAATCAGGAAAGCAAACGGATTAATGTTAATTTGTGTAATTTATATATTTTTTCCAACGGCTCAAACATAACTATAGGCATATGGAATGGTGAATCAAACAAATTCATAAAGAAAAAATAGTGGGTTCCATAGTGGGTTCAAAGTGATAAAGGCTTAGGCCTTTCCAGTTCAATTGCATGGGTTCTGCCAGTAGTGAGAACTGACGCAACGTAAGCAATGATGTACATCTGAGTCAACGAGACGGGGGAAGTAGCGAAGGAAGGACATAAACAAGTGGAACGCAGCCCAGAAATACATGGGTCAGATGAGGGAGGTTGGTGTGCCTCCAGGAACAGGCTTAGAAAACACTGCCCATAATGAAAAGTAAAACTGTCTCTCTATTCATTATAATTATTATTTTCAATTGTAATAATTAAATATTATATTCATAATGAAGTGTCTATTTACATTAACTCCACCCATCACTGTCTGGTTGAAAAAGACAAAATCACAAAAGACATCAAGCCAGTAACTGGGACAGTGGAGTGTAGAGTAAGGGCAGTTGGTTTAGCTTTTGACACTTTCTTCAAACTCACTCTTCCTATATCAGCCCAGAGAGGCGTTTGTGTTAAATGAAGAAAACGTTTGAAAACTGGAAATAAAGTGCCTTATGTGAATTTAAAAGGCATATCATTGAAACTAGAAGTGTTGTCCTAATGTTAATCGGACGGGCTACACCTAAGACACCTTAACTGATCAGCAGGCTCAGCATGGTTAGGAGTTGGAGGACCCTGGTGAAAAAGAAATATGCTAAGTATACTTGTAGCCAGACTAATCTAGTATACCTCAAGTGTGTTGATGATTTAACTTGAAGTGTGCTATTTTGAAACAACTAATTTTGTGCTATGTATATTTTAGTTGTAATTAAATTGTAGTAAAGCATAACTTTAAGTGTATTTAGTGTACTTTTGTGTGCTAAATTGGAACAACTTCAAGTTTACTTATACTCTAAGCATATGCCTGTGTAGGGACTAATTACATGCTTGATTAGTGATATTATTAGACAATATGCCCAGAAGTGTATTTTATTTATGTTACAAGTATATTACAAATTCATTAAGAGTCCTTGACTTTGAAACATACAAGCAATATACCATAAGTGTATTTATATATATATATATATATTTTTTTTTTTAAAAGACTTATTTTTGTCGTTTTATTAGGATATGACAGTATGTAGACAGGAAGTGAGGTGGGAGAGTCAGGACTTGAACTCGGGTATCCCGAAGCACAACAGCGCTATATACATGACGGGCACTTGCCCACGAGGCTATCGGTGCCGATAACTGTATACTACAAATTGAACACTTTGTCTTCAATAACACATGCACATTAATAGACAAATAATACTTCGTTATACTTTGTACAAAATACTATTGTATACTACACTGTATTTTGAAAGTAAACTTTCAATGGATTGTTACAATGATCATTTCCAGCACAGTATAGATATAGAATAAATTAGAATGTTAGAATATACCCAAAATATATTTTTAATAAAGTGCCAATTAAAACACTTTTAAAAAATAAACTGAATTTTCACTTTAAGTATATTTTTCTAAAATATACTATAGTGCAATTATTTTAAAGTGTGTTAAAAGTTGTATTGTGAAAAAAAAGTAAAAGCATCATGCTAACATACTTTTAATATATTTAAAGATAGTACAATTTTTGTTAGTACTGCATATTTGCAATGTACTATTGAAAAATGAATATGGCTTTAATGCTGCCACCACAGTTGAGCAGAGATATAGACCAGCAACAGAACGCTCAGTGGTAGGAACATGTAACGCTCTGAATGTTTGGAGAGGATTGTTGAATTGCTAACTTCAAATTGTTTGCTAAGGGTAACATATGACATGCTGTGTGGTATTTTACACACTAACCTTGCTCATGTCGACATGCATTTAATACCTGTATGTATTGAACATCTGACATATTAACAACAATTCGGATGATGTTCTGAAATTTTGAAATACATTTATTTTATGCTAAGTATACTATAAATACTTTTTTTTCTTTCAAAAGGGGAATTACGAAAAAAAAACGCATCAAATATGATCTTACTGTTCAGATTAAAGATGCACTAGGAAAAAAAAAAAATTATCAGATTTCAAACCACCTCCAGAGGGCTAGAACAATAGGATTTCATGTTTTCCTGTTCAGACTAAACTCAAAAAGACCAAAACACTCAACAGATTTGAGTTGAATAGGCCACAACTTTTAGCTATTGTTCTGCCTGTGTGTACAGTAGCTAAAAGTATTTCTATTATCGATTTACTGTTGAATGTATTCTCAGCTAGATGTTTTCAGATGCTGTTCTTCTCCTGATTAACCCCACTCACTACTTGACATGAGACATTTTATTTACCAGTTGGTAAATGAGACACTTTGGATGCAGTGGAATGTAATATGTTGCTGTTTTAAGGGTTATCTGACTTAATGCAGTGATTTTCAGACCCTCTCGCGCCCTTCTGGCCAGTCGCCTGCAGATCCTCCACTTAAAGCTCTGCTTCAGCGGTGTTGCTCACTGCCGCTGCCAGCCACCCTCTCCGCACTAGAGCCCATTGCCCTGACACATGTGCTCACTCCTCCAGGTACAGTTCATGTCAAACTCATATACAGACATAAGCAGAAATATAGTGAATTAATTTCAAATGGTGGTGTGTCAGTAGGAAATATTAGTTTACATTTCCAAACATTCCTTTAGCCATTAATCGTTATAATCCAGTGAGATTTTTGTGTATACAAGGAGTCTTGACAACTGGTATTATCTGAACTCACCATGTCTATGATTACATGAAGAAATAGAAAAAACTGAGACTAAATCCATGAAGAACTGCGACAACTCTCCAAGATGCTTGAAGAAACCTTACTGCAAAGCTACAGTACTATGAAAAGTTTTTGCCACTTGTGTAAAAATGCTGTAAAGTGAGGATGTTTTAAAAAATGCAGATGTCATAAATAGATTTTATTTATAAATGAACCTTTTTTCACTAAATCAGATCAATATTTGGTGTGACCACCCGGTAACACTTTACTTGAAGGGGTGTGCATAAGACTGACATGACACCTTCATAATCATGGCATGACACATGCTATGAATATGAAGGAAGTTTTATGCATGTTTGTGACAACTGTCATTAAGTGTCATTCGCTCAATTATGACATTTTTAATGCAAATATGACATTGTTTGAGATGCCTTTGTTATGACACCTTGACATAACCCAATACATCATAACCTGTCTGTGTCTTTGTCATGACAACTTGACATTACTAAGACAACACAACCTGTCATAAACATGACATAGCAGATTAATTATCAAACTTAAGAAACCACTTAGCTTTATTGGTTAACATTACATTAAACTGTCAGGTGGTTGGTTTTGACATTGGCTGTCATGAAGCCATTATAACCGTTTAATGACAAATTCAATTTGTACCACTGTAGTTGAGGTCACGAAAAATATTCATGACACAGTTATAATGGACTGATGACAGCCAATGTCAAAACCAACCACATGACAGTTTAACTTAATTTAATGTCAAGTTGTCATGACAAAGACACAGACAGGTTATGATGATATGGTTTATGTCAAGATGTCATAACAAAGACATCTTAAACAATGTCATATTTGCATTCAAAATGTCATAATTGAGCGAATGACACTTAATGACAGTTGTCATAAACATGCATAAACCCTACTTCATATTCATGACATAAGTCATGTCATGGTTATGAAGGTGTCATGTTAGTCTTATGTACACCCCTTCAAGTAAAGTGTTACCGACCACCCTTTGCGATGAAAGCAGTCCAGGATAATAATAAGGATAATTTTGTCCACTTGCACATAGTTTTTCAGGTAGATTTGCAGATTGGTTTCTTCAAGCGTCTTGGAGACGTTCCCTCAGTTCTTCAGAATTTAGTCTGTCTCATTTTTTTATCTATTTCATGTAATCACAGACAGACTCGATGATGGTGAGATCAGATCTCAGTGTGGATCGTACCGGCTGTTGTCAGACTCCTTCTGCATACAAAATTCTCACTGGATTATAACAATTATTGGGAAAAGGAATGTTTGGAAATGTAAACTTATATTTCCTACTGACACACTACAGCAAACAAAATACAAATAACTGTCTTAAAAACATTTTTTGGGTGAAAATACTAACTTGCCTAAGACTTTTGTACAGTATAAACAAAAAGGATAACACAAGGAGTGCAAAATAAAATTAAATAGTGCAAAATAAACATGACCAGCAGCCTGAACATTCTCCAAACAATCTGTGCAATATTAATCATATGAAAGCATAAAATTGCATAGGACTACCACCCTTCTCTTAGGTCAGTGTGACAACATCTTTCACAGCAGTTTCATTCTCTCAAGTTTCTCATGTAGTTCTGGTTAGAGATTCATGTTGTGTCACAAATTTTACTTTAATTTTTTATGGAGCACTTGCACTTATTCTAACAATCTGTTCTGCAGTTAAATCAATGGCTAAATCAGGCATTCTCCGTGTGAGGAACAGCACAGGATCCAAAAGACAGAGGCAGTTTAGACCAGGATCTGGACCACTGCATGTAAACATGGTGAGTAATCCACCCTCTATTCACCATCTGGTGTTTGCTTTATGTTTTTGGGAATAATGTTTCTGTGTGAGGAAGTAATGCAAAACAGATGAGTGGTACAACATTAACACTTCAGTTTCTTCTTTTAAAGGGATAGTTCACCCAAAAATGAAATTATCATCATCATTTATTAAACCTCAAGTCATTCCAAACCGATAAGAATTTTGTTTATCTTCAAAACACAAATGAAATATTTTTATTACACCTGAGAGATATCTGTCCCTACATTGAAATTCCATCCATCAAAACGTAGGCGCTTCAAAAAATTCACAAAGACGTTGTTAATGTAATCAATATGAATCAAGCGGTTTCATCAAAGTTTTCTGAAAGTGTCTTTATACATTGAACAGATTAAATATAAGCTTTTATTCACATATAAACACATACAATCTGTTCTATAATTCTTTGTGAAACTCATGATAAGCCTCACTAAATTTCTCAAGTGTTACCTTGTCACCCGACAGTAAGCGATCTGGACCTGGAACCGTTAAACACATTTTTCATTTTGATCAAGATCACTAGTAGTCACTGCAGAGTAACTAGTTAACACTTTACTTCAAATATCAGACATGTTAATGTTGTGATTAGTAGGTAATTAGTAATTATTTATAATTGGTCATATTGTAGTTAGCTAATAGTTCTTTATGAGGCTAATTTCATTCAATTATTAGCTATTAAAGAACTATATCAGTCCTAAATCTGATATTCCTTAATGATTAGTTATTCTTGTTTCCTTGTAGTTATTCATAGTTATTAGTAGGAGCACTACTCAGTTGTCATGCATTACTTGCTAGTTTCATTTGAAAAGGTAAATACGCTGATTTTCAACCATCTTTGTATTGTTACAATGTCAGAAGTAAATGTAAATGAACAATGTGTACCTGCACCAAGATGTTCCCATTTATTTGCTATCAAAAGTCTGGCGCATGACGTGTTTTTCCTTTTGGCAGCTCCAGGGCTACTGTTAAAACTACAGATTAGACTTCTGCATTTTTGTATTCCCACTGATGGATTGAGCTTAGTGTATTATGGATTTGTTCCTATCTTTTTGGCAAAAGGGAACACCACAGCCCTTTTTCCTCTGTTTTCTTTGGTCATGCAGCACTGATTAAAAAAAAAAAAAAAAAAAACGTTCACAGAGACAGACAAATTATATTAAAAGCTAATCTTTCCAGTTCTGAATTACGTCTTTAATGATGGACACTTATCCAAGCCAGTTAGCATGGTTATGGTTTCTTTTCCACTGTGTTGCAATGACATCAGGTACATAACCTTCAGAATGCAAGAGTAGACAACGTTGTGATACTGTAGGTCAGGGTTCCTCAAATCCGGTCCTGGAGGGACAATGCACTGCAGGGTCTAGCTTCAACCCTAATCAAAGACACCTGAGAAAGATAATCGAGGTCTTCAGAGTTACAGGTAGGTCAGTTACAATGTAACAGCCTGAAAACACTGCTTGTGTAATTGCGAATATTATTCATAAAATAACATTTTGAAAAATCTATCATATATATGTAAATATGTCATCTGTCAATAATCTGTCAATATGTAATATCTATGATGTAATATTTAATAGTTTAATTTAATTGTTGTTGTCAGGGGTTTTGTGTGAGGATATCCTGTTACACATTTTGTCATGCCTGCAATCTTTAAAAAGCTCCTTAGTCTGGTTAAATGGGACTGCATGTATCTCTACTCTTGATATATTTCATTATACGTCTGAAGGCATCGGAATGGTAAACGGCATCATACAGAGTAAATGAGTAAAGCTTTCTGCATGCACATTTTTAGTAGATGTGTACATGCGTAAGGCACTCAACTTCTAAATAAATGATCTGAATGATAGCTTCTGATGACGCTACTTTGAGTTCTAGTTTAGTGATGAGCTCATGTCATCTTAAACTCATGCTCGCAAAGGATTGCTGTGATTTGGGGAGTGAAATCTCTGCCTCACAGCTAATTTGGGGTGACTATTAAAATTGCATTATGTAAAGGTTTTATTTAAAGAAATGAGTCATTTCAAACAAAGCATGCATGCTGGGAATCAGAGATTAACTATGGTGTTGAGTGGCCTCTTTCATCATCAGTCTGGTAAAAGCATTCCACTCCACATTCATATTCTATACTTCTTTTTTGCACTTTTAATATAATATTTGGTACTTCACTTTCTCTCATACTGCAATTTATGTAAAAAAAAATAATAATAATGGAAAGAGTACTTTTTGGAGTACTCTTATTTTGATACATGACAGGTTTTTTTTTTTTTTTTTTTTTTACAAATTATACTCTAATTTGATTCATTTGATTGATTGTTTTTGTTGTTTAATTGTTTCACATTAGTTTGTGTTCATTTGTCTTTACTTAAGTTTAGAAGCTTCAGAAACTGACAAGACCAGGTTTACAAATTAGAAAATTGTCAAGGCAATGATGTGATTAAAATGTTTGTTACAGACAAGCAGTTAATGGTGACTTAATTGCAATGACAGGTGCATAATGTATCACAATTGGCTTTCAAAATGATGAAAATATGCATAATTCATGTTCAATTGTAATTGCAGAGCAATTATCACAGATTATGTTTACAAGATCGCACACTCGCAGACTTTAAACGGCAAAGGTTTGAGGTTCCGTTTGTAGACTTGGCCTTGACCTGCTGTTGTTGAAGAATGTATTTATTCATGGTGTAATGATGATGGGTTGTTAAAAAGGAGAATCATGCTCCTTGTTTCAAGGCTGCATGAATTACTCATCAGGCGTTAAACAGTGTGGGACATTTCTACTGTGTTTAAACAGACAGTTTGTCGTCCACTAGTGCTGCAGTTGCTTGCTTATAACAGTTTTTATAGGAACAGAAAGGTTTTCATGGGTGCTTTATAGGGCTGATGCTTACTGAGCTCAACATTACCTCAAACCTGTCGTCAAATTCATCAAGGGCAACTGATCTGAGATATTGTCCACATTCTTTTTATAGCTCCATTCTCTTACTGTGCGTCAAAAAATGATTTATTGTGTCTATTTGTATTTCTCCTAAGAAATTTTATGAGAAACATTTGAGACAAGGATACTTAATGTGTGTCAAAAAATGATTTATTGTGTCTATTTGTATTTCTCCTAAGAAATTTTATGAGAAACATTTGAGACAAGGATACTTAATGCAACATAACTGAGAACTCCTTTCCTATGATATTTGAGAAGATATTCAGCTTTTTTTTATCATGGTCTATTTTGTTGTTGCATATTTATTGGTGAGGTCCGCCTCCAAGTTGATTTGAAAAGAACCGAGAAGCATTTGCTATTACGCACAAGCTCTCAGACAGGAAGTATCATTGTTTTCCTGTTCGTCAACATTTTATCCTGTCTATTGTTGTTTCCTCAGCCAGACTACTCAAAATGTATGCCTACATGACATATGGCCCGTTCACACCAAGTACAATAACTATAATGATAAATAGCATCCAAACCAAGGCATTATTACGATCAGTATATTATAAGCGTGCACGCTCATGGTCTTTAAGGTCAGGTGAGTTGTCAGGTGAGTCATTGTTGTTGACAGTGTGGCAAGAACTTCCCTATTCTCATAGAATTTGAACGATTTTTAAAACTTAGACTAACAAAAGTATAGTCATCATTCATGGTGTGAACGGGCCTTTACAGTACGGTTCTCCTAAAGCTAGTTTTCAGTGTTTTGTACGTCTAAATAATCATGAGCTCACAAGTTACTGTACTTCTTCCAAAACATGCAACACTGTATTACCACAAAATACAACTATGGCTAAAATGTGAACAATGTAATATGGAGTTGGTTTCCTCCTTTTGCTGGAATAGAGTGAATTAAAGGGTCATGTTATGTTATGGAGACATTCGGATTTTAGGAGAAAAACTGGTTAATTTTTTGCTTTTATTTTTTCGTCCTCGGGTTTAAATCTTCATCATATCAATGTTACTGGATTTGATGTTTTCTTGCACCTATAGTACATTGAAGACTCTTGTCTCTCATAGTGTCTGGTGTCTCATATTTACTTATGAGAGTGTGTAAGAAGGAGACCTTATCTGGCGGCAGGTTCAGTAGCACCTCATTGCAGTACACGAGATCCAGGGGGTGGAGTTGGATCCAGATCTAAGGGATGGAGATGGGTAGGTTTAGGGGTGGGTTTAGGGATCAGGGGGTGGAGATGGGTAGGTTTAGGGGTGGGTTTAGGGATCAGGGGGTGGAGATGGGTAGGTTTAGGTATATGTAGCCTAAGGTGGGAGGAGTTGGATCTGGATCCAACTCCTCCCCTTGGAGCTGGCTCTGACACATACACACACATACACATTCAAATTTGCCGCTCCTCTGTTACCGCTATGGTCCGGGTGCACACGAGACGCATAGCACTTGTTCATTCAAACTCAAAGTATCCATCACCCTGATACAATAAACTCACATCGCATACACACGCATACATATACGTTCAAACAGGTTTACCTATTCATTGATGTGTTGATTTCGGGTGTGAAAGAGACCGAGAATAAACGCGACTGTTGGTATTGAGTGCTATTTATATTATATTGTCTCCGCAATAATGGCGTCACCCGGAACGGAGGATAGGCCTAGGCTACTATATGTGTCATGTGATGTGGGAAATGTTGTTCTGTTTATAGTTAATTTATGTCTTAAAAGAATATTACGTATATTACGTAATGTTGGTATGTATTTTATGTGAAATCGGCTATGATTCTACCTTTGTTAAAAGGTGGTGATCCATCTGAGATGAATAACTATCGTCCAATTTCAGGGGTGTCGGTGATGGCAATTTTGAATCTTTTGTAAATGATCAAGTAAAACAGTTTTTAACTGAAAATAAAAATTTTAATGAATTCCAATCAGGCTTTAGATCAGGTCACAGTACTATAACAGCAGCCATGCTGGTCACAAATGATATTATTGAATGTTTGGATAGTAAACGGCATTGTGCAGCCTTATTTGTAGATCTCTCCAAAGCATTTGATTCTGTAGATCATAAACTTTTGTTGCAGAGACTTAGCTGTGTGGGTTTTAGTGAAACAGCTCTAAACTGGTTTAATAATTACTTATCAGAAAGAACTCAGTGTGTCTCAGTTGAAAATTTTACTTCAGCAGAACAAACCATTAAAAAAGGTGTCCCACAGGCCTCTGTTTTAGCACCAATTTTATTTTCTATTTATATCAATGACCTAGGTTGTGGGATAACTCCAGCTAGAATTCATCTATATGATGATGACACAATCATTTATACAGTCACACTCTCTGAATCAAGCCATAGAGCTTTTGCAAGATTCTTTTCGGTCTTTACTCTTTGCTGTCATTGTCAAGTTTGAAACTGGTTTTACACACGAAAAAAAAAAAACGAATTATATGCTTTTCACCCATTGTTCCATCACCACAGATCGCTCGCTTTTAAGTTTAGAGGGGGACTATATAGAAAGAGTAAATTGTTATAAATACTTAGGCATATGGTTAGATGAAAAATTAGGTTTTAATGTACATATTGAAAATCTCTTGAAAAAGCTTAGATCAAAATTTCCTCTTTCATTTAAATAAATGTTTTCCTTTTGAAGCAAGAAAGAGAATTATTCAAAGCTGTTTCCTCTCAGTATTGGATTGCGGTGATGTGATTTACAGGTCCTTCTCAAAAAATTAGCATATTGTGATAAAGTTCATTATTTTCCATAATGTAATGATAAAAATTAAACTTTCATATGTTTTAGATTCATTGCACACCACCTGAAATATTTCAGGTGCTTTATTGTTTTAATACTGATGATTTTGGCATACAGCTCATGAAAACCCCAAATTCCTTGTCTCAAAAAATTTGTATATCATGAAAAGGTTCTCTAAACGAGCTATTAACCTAATCATCTGAATCAACTAATTAACTCTAAACACCTGCAAAAGATTCCTGAGGCTCTTAAAAACTCCCAGCCTGTTTCATTACTCAAAACCGCAATCATGGGTAAGACTGCCGACCTGACTGCTGTCCAGAAGGCCATCATTGACACCCTCAAGCAAGAGGGTAAGACACAGAAAGAAATTTCTGAACAAATAGGCTGTTCCCTGAGTGCTGTATCAAGGCACCTCAGTGGGAAGTCTGTGGGAAGGAAAAAGTGTGGCAAAAAACGCTGCACAATGAGAAGAGGTGACAGGACCCTGAGGAAGATTGTGGAGAAGGACCGATTCCAGACCTTGGGGGACCTGCGGAAGCAGTGGACTGAGTCTGGAGTAGAAACATCCAGAGCCACCGTGCACAGGCGTGTGCAGGAAATGGGCTACAGGTGCCGCATTCCCCAGGTCAAGCCACTTTTGAACCAGAAACAGAGTCTGGAGGAAGACTGGGGAGAAGGAAATGCCAAAATGCCTGAAGTCCAGTGTCAAGTACCCACAGTCAGTGATGGTCTGGGGTGCCATGTCAGCTGCTGGTGTTGGTCCACTGTGTTTTATCAAGGGCAGGGTCAATGCAGCTAGCTATCAGGAGATTTTGGAGCACTTCATGCTTCCACCTGAAAAGCTTTATGGAGATGATGATTTCATTTTTCAGCACGACCTGGCACCTGCTCACAGTGCCAAAACCACTGCTAAATGGTTTACTGACCATGGTATTACTGTGCTCAATTGGCCTGCCAACTCTCCTGACCTGAACCCCATAGAGAATCTGTGGGATATTGTGAAGACAAAGTTGAGAGACGCAAGACCCAACACTCTGGATGAGCTTAAGGCCGCTATCGAAGCATCCTGGGACTCCATAACACCTCAGCAGTGACAGGCTGATTGCCTCCATGCCACACCGCATTGAAGCAGTCATTTCTGCAAAAGGATTCCTGACCAAGTATTGAGTGCATAACTGAACATAATTATTTGAAGGTTGACTTTTTTGTATTAAAAACACTTATTTTATTGGTCGGATGAAATATGCTAATTTTTTGAGACAGGAATTTGGGGTTTTCATGAGCTGTATGCCAAAATCACCAGTATTAAAACAATAAAAGACCTGAAATATTTCAGTTGGTGTGCAATGAATCTAAAATATATGAAAGTTTAATTTTTATCATTACATTATGGAAAATAATGAACTTTATCACAATATGCAAATTTTTTGAGAAGGAAGACCTGTATATGAATGCAGGTTCATCGTCGCTAAAAATATTAGATTGTGTTTACCATTGCTGCCCTATGCTTTGTGATGAGTGCCTCTTCACACACTCATCATTGTACTTTGTATGAATTGGTGGGTTGGACTTCTTTTTTTCAAAGGAGAAAAATACACTTGTTGATGTTTATTGCTAAGGCATTGTTAGGCAAATTACCAATTTATATCTGTCGTCTATTATCTTATTTCATCTAAAACTGCTTTTAAAGGTTCCTAGAGTACGTTCAGAGCTTGGTAAAACTGCCTTTTCTCCCTATGCTCCCAGGTTATGGAATGAGCTGCAGAGTATAATAATGATACAAACTCTCCCCTCTTTAAACGTATTTAAAAATCTCTATTCAACCAATTTAAAGGAAACGTGTGTGTAGCAGATCCAGTTCTGTACATAAGGAATTCCACACAGCAGGATGGCTTCAAAACAGCTCAATTTATTGACCCTGGAAAAATATGGGACAATTTGATCAGAAAATTTCCGTTGCGCCAACCTCTTTCCACGTTATATACACAATATTAAGTGGGAAGAGTGAGAAGAAAACAAGTGTGTCTTGCCTCGCCAGCGTCCATTTGCAATCTGAGGCTTAAGTAACAATTGTATACAGGTTTAACATTATGTAGTAGCTTACACATTAAAGCAGATAAAGCATTACTGTTGTTAGAGGAAAAAAAATAAAGTAATAAAATGGCTGGATGTGTATTCTTCAAACATATCAGTAATAAGATATAAGAATAATGTTTACAGATCGACAAACAAATATCCCCTCAACATCAGAAACATTTACATTATACTCTATAGAACAGCAAGGCCAGCATAATAGATGGAAGTTAAACAACAGAATGTATTACAGAATATGGGAAAATTTAAAAGATAGAGTACATCTGTTCAAAAACACAATCCACATATACATTATAGACCCAAATTAGGATATATGAATTAGATCACTTTAACTGGAAAAATTGAACATACCTGGAAACATTTGGGACAATTTGATCAGAAAATTTCCGTTGCGCCAACCTCTTTCCACGTTATACACTGTGCACAAATCACTAGTTAGTCAACTCCATGTGCGTCAAGTCAAGTCAAGTCAAGTGTATTTATATAGCGCTTTTCACAATATAAATTGCATCAAAGCAGCTTCACAGTATCAATCAAATAACATAACAATGTTTGTTTCTTAGTGGGAAAAACATCCACGTTTGGTACGGCTGATCAATGGTATTAATGCTTGGTTAATTAATTTGAATATCCCCAACTGAGCAAGTCAAAGGCAACAGTGGCAAGGAACCGAAAACCTCCATCAAGTGACCTACTGGTGTCCTAAAACTCCATCAGGTGACCTAATGGAGAGAAAAAAAAAAACCTTGGGAGAACCCAGGCTCAGTCGGGGGCCAGTTCTCCTCTGGCGTTTATGAACTAGAGGCCGGATTTACAGTAACTGTAATTTGATACAGAATTTTGTTTTATTTTATCACTTCGGGGTGGGTACGCGAACCAGAATCACAACGAAAGGGATCCTCCATAGGGAAAGGCTAGTTGGCACTTCAGCACTGCGTTGTCATCGGGTCCAGGCAAAGCTCCTAGTCAGATCTGGATACGGCCTGGATCCGGTAGGCTGCGGGAAAACCTCGGGATAAACAAAGACACTAAAATTAGCGTAGATGCCATTCTTCTTATGATGATGTAACGAGTACATCAGGATTTAAGGAAAGTGTTCCCAGTTCCGGCTGACCTAATCTATGCAGCCTAACATTGAATTATAGAAGTCTATAATGTATTATGTGTATGCTAGGTCAAAGAGATGTGTTTTTAGTCTAGCTTTGAACTGACAGAGTGTGTCTGCTTCCCGGACAATGGTAGGAAGACTGTTCCAAAGTTTTGGTGCTAAATAGGAAAAGGATCTACCGCCAGCAGTCGATTTTGATATTCTAGGTATTATCAACTGGCCCGAATTTTGAGATCGCAATAGATGTGAAGGACTATAATACGTTAAGAGCTCGCTCAAGTACTGCGGAGCTAAACCATTTAGTGCTTTGTAAGTAATCAACAATATTTTAAAATTGATACGATGTTTAATAGGCAGCCAATGCAGTGTTGACAGAACCGGGCTAATGTGGTCATATTTCCTGGTTCTAGTAAGAACTCGAGCTGCTGCGTTTTGGACCAGCTGTAGTTTATTTATTAAGCGTGCAGGGCAACCACCCAGTAGAGCATTACAATAATCTAGTCTTGATGTCATGAAAGCATGAACTAATTGTTCCGCATTTGTTAATGAGAGCATATGTCGTAATTTAGATATATTTTTAAGATGGAAAAATGCGGTTTTACTGATACTAGACACGTGACTTTCAAATGAAAGATTGCTATCAAAGAGCACACCCAGGTTCCTAACCGACAACGAAGACTTAACAGAGCAGCCATCAAGTGTTAGACAGTATTCTAGGTTATTACGTGTGGAAGTTTTTTGTCCAGTAATTAGAATCTCTGTTTTTTCAGAATTTAGTAGTAGAAAACTATTAGTCATCCAATTTTTAAAATCAGCTATGCATTCCGTTAATTTTGTGAATTGGTAAGTTTCGTTATATTCGTTAAATATACAGCTGAGTATCATCGGCATAACAGTGAAAGCTAATTCCATGTTTCCTAATGATATGTCCTAATGGTAGCATGTACAGAGTGAACAGCAGCGGTCCTAGTACTGAGCCTTGTGGTACGCCATACTGAACTAGTGATCGATAAGACATCTCTTCATTTACTGCTACAAACTGATAACGGTCAGATAAGTATGATTTAAACCATGCTAGTGGAATTCCACTAATGCCAACATAGTTTTCTAGTCTATTTAAAAGAATGTTGTGGTCAATTGTGTCAAATGCAGCACTAAGATCAAGTAACACTAATAGAGAGATACAACCACGATCGGATGATAAAAGTAAATCATTTCTAACTCTAATGAGAGCTGTCTCAGTACTATGGTGCGGTCTAAGGTTTTTGGTACGTGTCCTAGAGACAAAGACGAATTAATGATATTGTAGCAATGTTCAGGGAAGAAGGAGGCGGGAACCGACGAAGAATCAAAATATAGTTTATTTAAAATAAAACAAACAAACGAAAATACCGCCAGCAGCCCCTCGCGGACGACTGCTGGCTACCGAAAATAAATATAACTAAAGTAAAATACAAAAACAAAACACAACTAAAATACAGGCCTGTTCCTCTCTCGATCATCAACGTCGTCGCTCCTCCTTTATGCTTCCGCTCCTCCGTGAGAGATGCGAGACCGGTGTGCCTAACAGGTGTTGCTCATTAGCAATCGCACCACCGGCCTCGCGCCGTTCTCTCACGTCCCTCGGCCGTCCTGTTCGCCACATACCCCCATCGCCCCTCACAGGCCGGGGGGTATCCACGAGGCTGTGCCTACTCCCCCCCCCCGGCGGCGGCGATCCCTGGGGAGTATGGACAGACAAACCGAGGGAAACGGAGACGGAAGCATGAGGAGCGACAGATCAAGAGAGGGGAGAGAGGAAAAAAAAAAATTGGTCCGGTTCCCACAACGCGCTGCCATCTGGTCCCCCACCAGCTGGCGATCTCCTCCGCGGTGCCTGGCGGTGACGCTGGGTAGCCCTCGGTGGACGGCTCGACGCTCCTCCGCCGCCCGGTGGACGGCGACGGCTCCTCGGGTGCCTTGGGCAGACGGCAGGAGTCCCCCGCTCCCTGCTCCTCCCCTTCACTGGTGGACGGCAGCAGGCTCCGGCCCACGGCGAGCGGCGGCGACTCCTCCTCTCCCTCCCGGATGGCAGCCGCCCCTCCAATACCCAGGCGGCCGGCAGCGAGCTCGACCGTCCCACCGGCAACTCACTCCAGCGCCCCGCCTCGAGCGTCCGTGGCCGCGAGTCCCCCGCTCCCTGCTCCTCCCCTCGCTCGGCGGATGGCAGCAGGCTCCGGCCCACGGCGAGCGGCGGCGACTCGCGCACCATGCTCGATGGCACCGCGGATTCCCCACACCGGCGAGGACTCTCTGACAGCGCGTTCCTCCCTCTTCCCGGGTTTCGGCACCAGTGTAGCAATGTTCAGGGAAGAAGGAGGCGGGAACCGGCAAACAATCAAAATATAATTTATTTAAAATAAAACAAACAAACGAAAATACCGCCAGCAGCCCCTCGCGGACGACTGCTGGCTACCGAAAATAAATATAACTAAAGTAAAATACAAAAACAAAACACAACTAAAATACAGGCCTGTTCCTCTCTCGATCATCAACGTCGTCGCTCCTCCTTTATGCTTCCGCTCCTCCGTGAGAGATGCGAGACCGGTGTGCCTAACAGGTGTTGCTCATTAGCAATCGCACCACCGGCCTCGCGCCGTTCTCTCACGTCCCTCGGCCGTCCTGTTCGCCACAGATATTAAGAAGAGGATCTATGATCTCTGAAAGCATCTCTTTCAATAGCTTAGTCGGTATAGGGTCTAACATACAAGTTGACGATTTAGATGAATTAACAAGTTTGCAGAATTCTTCCTTTCCTATAGCAACAAATGAATAAAACTTTTCCTCAGGGAGACTCCAATGCATTCCCTGATGTGATACTGTAGTAGCCGGTTGCATAGTTATAATTTTGTCCCTGATATTATCAATCTTATAAGTGAAGAAGTTCATAAAGTCATTACTGTGTTGGCCTGAAACTTCTGTGCTTGAAGCTTTCTTTTTCGTTAGTTTAGCCACTGTTTCAAATAAATACCTAGGATTATGTTTATTTTCTTCTAATAGGGTTGAAAAATAAGCAGATCTAGCAGCTTTTAAAGCCTCTCTGTAAGCAATCGAGCTCTCTTTCCATGAAATCCGAAATACCTCTAGTTTTGTTTTCTTCCAGTTGCGCTCCATTTTTCTGGCTGCTCTCTTAAGGGCCTGAGTGTGCTCGTTGTACCACGGCATTGGACTATTTTCTTTAATCTTCTTTAAGCGCAACGGAGCAACTGCGTCTAAAGTGCTGGCAAAGAGAGAGTTAAAAGTTTCTGTTGCAATATCGAGTTCTTCTAAGCTATCCGGTATGCTGAGATGATGAAACTGATTAGGAAGATTATTGATAAAGCAATCTTTAGTGGCAGAAGTTATAGGTCTAACATATTTATAACACGGAGTCGGCTTTGCAGCCTTGGCTAAATGTAATTTACATGAGACTAGATAATGGTCTGAGATGTCATCGCTCTGCTGCAGAATTTCAACGGCATCAACATCTATTCCATGTGATAATATTAGATCTAGAGTATGATTACGACAATGAGTGGGTCCTGACACGTGTTGTCTAACTCCAATTGAGTTTACAATGTCTTTAAGTGCCAATCCCAATGCATCTTTTTCATTATCTACATGTATATTAAAATCACCAACAATTAGTACTTTATCGTTAGCCAATACTAATTCTGATAGAAAGTCAGCAAATTCTTTGATAAAATCTTTATGGTGCCCTGGTGGCCTGTATACAGTAGCCAGCAGAAATCTCAAACGTGATTTATCGTTTACACTGTATATTTTTACATTAAGCAACAACACTTCAAAAGAAGTATATTTAAAAATAGATTTCTTAGTGATTTTGAAAATATTACTATAAATTACAGCAACACCTCCCCCTTTGCGTTTTAGACGAGGTTCATGTTTATAACATGAACCTCGTCATGCGTCAGATAAAAGTCACATAAAACTCACAATACACAACATGCATGTGTATAATCGATTCAGTAACACATTATGCTTAATATTTAATTAACTTTAACCAAGAAAACACTTTTAAACATACCAATACTAAGTGGAAAGAAGAGTGAGAAGAAAACAAGTGCGTCTTGCCTCGAAGCTGACGTAAATCACGCACTCTCTAAAAGCATAGCGCGAAACTCTGATAAGCGTCCCACTTAACGAACACCTTAATTGATAGTTCCTAACCACAATAACATTGCATGACTAACTTGTATTTATTGCTAAATTAAACCCAAATAGAATAAAATAAATATTTATCTCTTCCCAACTTGTTACATGTGCATGTATTGGAACATGTAACTTTATTTGGCATTTTATGAGTGCTGAGTTAAATTTTATGTAAGATTTTGAATTTTATGTTTGTATTGTATGTGAAACTTTTTGTGCTGCCATTTTGGCCTGGACTCCCTGGAAGAGGAGATTTTTATCTCAATGGGACTATCCTGGTAAAATAAAGGATAAATAAATGTGTCTATTTATGGTTAATGTTTATTAGTGCGAGTTTATGTACTTAAGCATCGTGGAATTTCATATTCCCCCTGGTTTTTGGTAAATGGTTGGCTGCAATAGGGGAGGAGCCAACAGTATAAAAGAGTGGCGGGATATTTATTCAGGGTCTCTTGGTAGGGTGATGCGTGAGTGTGCAGGTGTGGTGCCACGAACAAATACAAATTTCAAAATCAAATAATATTTTGCTGTGTGAAACCGTGTATTGTGGATACGTGTTTACAGTTTTTGTTTATTTTATTTATTTTGTTTAGTTCATATATTTTTGCCGGTGGAAGAGTTGATTATTTTTGTACAGTTTGGGACTCTTTTGTAAAAAAGGTTCACCTCTATATAAATAAACCATCATATTGCACCATAGTGCATTTGCGGGTTGGGCTATCATTTTTTTTCATAAATCAAACCCACTTCCCTACATTTTGTTGTCAGAAGTGGGATGGCCACTCGTAAAAAGACACAGAGGGAGCAGAAACCCCGTTCACAAGTGAGGCAGAGCGCAATAGATCCGGAACTGGATTTACTGGGTGAATCGGAGGATGAGGAGACAGAGGAATATCCAAGAGCCATTTCACCTCAGCCCAGCACTGTCACAACGAGGGGACGATGCAAACTGGGGAAATGGCGGCGATAATGCGGGAATTCCTTGGTGCTCAACAACAGAGGGAGGAGAGATATCTGTCTGAACTCCGAGGAATACGTGAATCCATGCAGCAGACGGTTCAGGCAGCGGCTACACCAAGCAGTGCTGAGAGTCCACGAATGGAGCTTCCAACGCCAGGCCGGTCTAAGTCATTACCACCACCACCACCAAGATCTGAGCCCCAAATGCCAGTCTTCCAAGCTGACAAGGATATGGAAAACTTTCTACGCCGCTTTGAGCGTCTGGCACGGATGTGGAGATGGCCTGAGGAGGAGTGGAGCTGTAGGCTGGTGCCGTTGCTAACAGGCAGAGCGTTGGAAGCCTATCTGGCTATAGATGAGGAGCTAGCAGATGTGTATGATGAGCTCCTTAACATACATACGGCTGTCATATGGCAACACTTGCAATAGTTGTTTGAGGCTTGTGCAAAAGACTCTTAATAATAAGATGATGCTTGAGCACTGTTGCACTATTCTAGTTGGGCCTCTTATTATGAAGTCTGTAGGGAGTGGCCGCGAGAGCAGTTATCTCTTCCGCTCAGTGCCAATGACAGATTCCATCAGCCGCTGCTAGAAATCAGGTTCACTGCAATTACGAACAGCTGAAGACGCGTTTCAGAAACATTATCGCCTTTCAAGTGGATGTATCTTGTGTTTGTGTGCGTCCTATAAAGAGTAAGTTTATTCCGTGATGATCGCTGACTGATGCTTGTTATCAGTAATGACGCAGTTATCGGCTGTATAATGTTCCAGGACAATGTTAATTAATCCGTGCCAGCTCTTATACTTAACTGTCGATCTTCAAAGTTCAGAGCTATAATGTTATAGTAAATAAATGTAGATAAATAGCAAAGTAAATATGATGGAAGATGTTATATCAGGTGTTTGTTTCATTGTTGTTTGAGGGGAGCAGCCTATCGTCAGTGTGTGAATGATGATTTGTAATAGTGTTGCTGTTATTTGAGTATCGCTCTTTGTGTGTTGCAGAGAAACCACACATGCATCCATATACATATTTAACTACAAGTATACCAAACCAGTCTACGTCAGCTAATACGTATTCAGTCCAGATATGAGCCAAACCCACGTCAGTTAAAGCAGGACTCACTGACTATACAGCAGGTTTCTACGGGTGCTTAATCAGGTCATTGTCCACCAATCCTTTCATGTGTATCGGCAAGTGTCTTTATGCTCAAACACCGCTAATTGAATCCATTCCCTCTGGAGGCTGAAAAGGAAGCTCTCATCAGTCCTTTGAACTCAATCTCTCATAGCTTGTTAATGTCTATGTAAAGGCTGTCTCCTCCTATCATGCTGATTCTTCATACGAGTGATAATAAATTCAGTTCAAACTGATACTTCACTCTGTGGTGTTCTGACCGACACACCTGGTTCACTGCGATCTAACTAGCCCTAGCAGCTTCAGGTAGTTCTTCGCTACAAGGCTCTCCTTGAAAGGAGGCTCTCCTTGAAAAATTCAATGTCTCACAGGAGACGTATCGGCAGCGCTTCCGAGCTTCGCCAGTACCGGGAGGAGAATCCCCGACTGAGACGTATCACCGGCTACGGAACCTTTATCGATGGTGGGTTTGACCGGAGCAGTCCACGAAGGAGGGGATTGGAGAATTGATTATCCTCAAACAACTATTGCGAGTGTTGCCACATGACAGCTGTATGTGTGTTAAAGAGCACGAGCCTACCAGCGGATTGGCAGCAGCAAGGTTGGCGCAGCAATATGGAAATGCTCATCGGGGAAGTCAACGGTCTCAACCACCACGAGGTAATGCTAAAACCAGATGAATCAATAGCAACTCTTCGTGATTCAACTTCATATCCAGAACACATAAGTACTGCACTTTATAATGTGTGTTTGCAAATCGCCTCTCTCAATGTGCTAATGTAGCTAAAGTTACCATTGTCTCTTACTGTATTCACAAAGATTAGAGCTTGTTATTTTTAACGTGAAAATGTTCAACTCCTTAACAATTCAGAAGCGCACTTTTATTACTAGTTAAAAATAAAACTAATGACATAGCTGTGATGTCAGTGAATTCAGTCAGATGGTAACTTTAGCCACATTAGCTGTACAGCGTGCTAACAAATACGTTCACTAAAGATGTTTTGCATACATTCACAAAATATAACATGCAGTACTTGTATCCTCTGAAAATGAAGTTACCAACAAACAGTTGGTATTGATCCATCTTTGAGAATTCTACTCACTGTGTGAGGTTCTCCACACTCCAGTTGTTGCTGCCGGAGTATCGATCCAAACTAGCATGAGCTGTACAGGCTCCGCCCTCTTCTGAAAATGAAGCAGTATCTGCAGCTCATTTCCATTTAAAGAGACACGAAATCAGCGTGTTTTTGCTCACACCCAAATAGGAGGTAATAGGCCCCCTTTAACAACTTCCAAATAAACTTCATGAATCCTCTCCAGCATTTCTGCTTGGAACCATGAGTCTTGTATTTTTGAACAGCAGTCCTTCTGAGGGGGTCAGATCTTCTCTGAATGTCCATTACATTCTTATTGCAGTCTGTAAATGTCTGATTTGTTCAGGTCATCCTGTCTTGACTACTGCCATCACCATTTGCAGTTCTCTATCCGCTTCTGTAGCTTTCTTGACAGCTTCAAGTTTCTCTTCTGAAATCGGTAGACATTCTGACAACTGATTTGCTGAAGTCACTGTCCAGTAATTGTTCTGTTTCTTCCTCCAGGTAGGCTTTGATAAGCGTATTTGCTATTTTCAACTCCTTTCCTGGTTTGTAGGTTACCTACAGATTATACGGTTGAAGATTCATCAACACCCTCTGCAGTCGTGTCGGTGCTTTTTCTAGAGGCTTTTTGAACACTGTCTCCAGTTGCTTGTGATCTGAATGCACTCTTACCGGTTTACCAGAGAGGTATTGACTGAAATTTTTATACCCATACATAATAGCTAAAAGCTTTTTTTCAATCTGAGCATCCCTTTTCTGGCAGTCAGTCAGGGATCTTGATGCATATGCTACAGGATATCCTTCCTGCAAGATGACAGCACCTAAACCCTCTGAACTTGCATCAACAGAAAGGGTCACATCCTTGTTGACGTCGAAGAATCTGAAAACTGGGGCATTGCTCAGTTGAGACATCAGCATGTCAAACTCTTTTGCTGTGAAGTTTCCCAGTGCCATGATACACCACTTTCCAGGAGTTCCCTTAGTGGCACACTGATCTCTGACAGCTTTGGAACAAACTTGTGGCTTAGGCATTTCCACAATTGCTTTAATTTGTCTTGGTCTTGCTTCAAACCTTCTCCACTCTGTATATGTCCAATGTACTTTGTCTCAGACATTCTGATCTTGCATTTTTTTCTGATTTAATTTCAGATTTATGCTCCTGAATCTCTCTAGAAGCTGCCTGAGCCTTTCGTCAGGTTGTTCCACATTTTCTTCCCACACAAGTATGTCTTCCATGATATTCATGACTCCCTCCAGGTCCTCAAGCCTTTGAGCTATACACTTCTGGAAGACTTCTGGGGCTGATGATACATCAAAAGGTAGCTTCTTGAAACAGTATCTGCCAAAAGGTGTATTCAATTTACAAAGCTTGGAACTTTCTTCATCCAGTGGAATTTTGAATAACCCATGTTAAACATCCAATTCAGAATTTCATTTCATTTTCATTTCACTCACCACTTCTGTCTTGAGTGGAAAGTGTTCCCTCCTTTGTTCAAATCTTCAGGGTCAATGCAGATTTGAAGTTTGTCTTCACAATAGACGCCATACCCAATCCGTTGGTTCCGTCTGTTTCTTGATCCCTCCAAGACTTTCCGTTATTTTTAGTTATGTTTTTATTTTGTCTTTTAGTGCGATCTGCACTTTTCTTGGTGGATGCATTACCAGAGACACTGTCGGATCGATCTTGATATGATACAATCCAGGTATGCATGCCAAACTATTGAACACATCATCAAATTCTTTCATAATGTCTGTTTTCTTCACAGTCTACTTTGTTCATTCATTTGACCAGTCCTAACATGTGCATGCTGACCTTTGAGTTTTTCTCATAATCTGGAACTCAATCTCAGCTTAATTCTCTTTGAACTGGCAGATGAGTTTTACTTTGCTCTTTTGGCTCCATCTTGTGGCCAGAGTTTGCCACTAACACACAGTACGACTTGCACATTGACACGGATTTTCCTGCAACTGCTCTGAAATCTTTATAATCTTTATAAATCTGAAATCACGTTGCACTCCGTTCCAGTATCCAATTTAAAAGGATATTTGTTTACTTTTTGTCCATTTGTCTTTTACCACAACTGTGGCATTAGTTGCTTTGTTAGCATACAAGTTCTGTCATGAAACTCTAGATGGCGCAGGCTAATAGGTCCTTTAACTCAACCTGCTTGTAATCACATTGTTATTTATAGAGCACAGCTGGTTGGTTCCTGCTGTATCAGTAGCCAATGAGCTCACACGCTCAACCTTCAAGTACTTGTATAATGGTGTCAATGCAGGCAGATCAATATTATTGTTGAATAGTAAATTAAATGTTACATTTAATGTCCCCAACTAAGCAAACCAAGCCAATGGCAACAAAGGTGGAAAAAGGCAACAGTGGCAAGGAACCAAAACTCCATAAGTGGTAGAATGGAGAAAAAAAACCTTGGGAGAACCCAGGCTCAGTCGGGGGGCCAGTTCTCCTCTGGCCAATGAACGAACAGTGTATGATTATGATCATGCAATGTGAACATTATCATGATTTAAATGCAAACAATGTATTCACCTTATTTACATGCGTAGTACGCGCATGATTTTTTTTCCCAAACCACTTCAGCGGAAATGCCGCCATGCAGCCGATTCTAAACTTTTCATTAGTCATGTCAATCACTGTACTGATTGCCTACACCAAACACTGAGCCCTAAACCTACCCGTCACTGTAACCTAAACCAATGAAATCGGCTGCAGGGCGGGATTTCCGCTGAAGTGCTTTGGGAAAAAAAATCACGCGTAGTACGCAAGAAACTGCATTTAGGCATAATTATATTGGGCATGTACTATTTCATAACTGGACGAATAGCGATTTATGCTAATGTCAGATACTTTATTGTCAGCTTATATTAACTGACATCAGTGCTGTCATGTAAGAAATTGATAATTATTAATTTCAATTTACTAGATTATGCCCAGGTAGTTTCCAAGGTTTTTTTTAAGCGAAAGCAAGAGTACTGTAATAATAAAATTTTGGCTCCACTGGGTATTTGTCTGTGTGCGCTCTGAAGAACATCAATCGTTTCCGTTTGTGGTGCGTTTTGCAGCGGTGGGTGGTGTGGCCACTCACGGACATGTTTGTCTGAGCGGTGGCCATTAGAGGTGTTTATTGTCAGTCAGAATCACTCACTGCTCAAAACTCAACTCAGAGGTATTTTCTTAATAACATGAGTGGAAATAGGAGACTCGTTTAAAATTCATGCAAATAATAAACTTTAATAATGATGAAGAACTGCAATGTCACATAAGTGTAGGCATAAAGGCATATATCATAGGCGTAAATCGTGGGGTCGGTGGGGTCAAATACTTCCCAACCTGAGGGTTGCCTACTCTGAGTTCATGGAAGTATTCAGAAAAACTAAGGCCACACAATTACCACCTCACCGTCCCTGGGACTTTCTAAAATGTACCCCTGTGCGTTTTTTTCCAGGAAGCTATCTCCTGCAGGAAGAAACTATGATGTAGGCAATAAGGAGCTGCTTTCCATCAAGGATGCCCTGGAGGAGTGGAGGGACTGGCTGGAGGGATCTAATCACCCATTCCAAGTCATCACTGATCACAAGAATCTTTATTATATTAAGAATGCTAAACGTCTAAACCCACGACAAGCCGATGGTCGCTGTCACGGACTGGGGGAAGGGGCAGTGTGTTTCTATTGTGGCTGGGGGGATTTTCAAAATCAACTCCTCTACCACCCCCAACAGACTTACTCCGGACTTGTCTGTCCAGTATTCCAGCATAGCAGTAGCTTCTGGGGCCTCTGTGTGCTGCTACAAAGTTCTCCACCAGTCTGGCTGCCTCCGCTGCAGTTGCTGGGTTGTGCTCTTTGACCCAGGTCTTCACCTCAGGATAGAGGACTCTGAGATACTGTTCCAGCACCATAGTTTCCATGAGGTCCTCCTTGCTGTTCCGGTCGTACTTGACCCACTTGTAGAAGAGATCCTTCAGCCGCTCGTAAAGCTCTTGTGGCGTCTCCTCCGGGCTGGTCTCCAAGGCTCTGAACTGCAGGCGATAAGTCTCTGAGTTGATCTCATATTTTTTAGCACTCCCTCCTTTAGAAGGTCATAGTCCAAAGTGCTCTCTGGATCCATAGTTACAAATGCACTCCGGGCCTTGCCAGTCAGGAGCGGTATGAGATGAATGGCCCAGTCCTCCTTCGGCCACTGTTACGAGCCGTTCAAAGGTAGTTAGGTAGTGCTCAATGTTATCAGAGTCTTCTAGCTTAGCCATCTTTGGTTCGTAGCCTCTTGGCCGTCGGCTGGGGGTTGATGGTGGCTCATGTGTAGGGTCCTGTAGGTCCGGTGGAAGCGGTATGGTCCCCCGTTCCCAAGTTACCTCCACATCCAGCTGTAGCTGAGTCACCTGATGGGTGAGGACTTGGAACTGATGGGCTTGCCTGGATGACTCCTTCTCCAGCCGCTCATCTCTGGCTCGCCTCATCTTCTTCTGCCTCCTTCTTCTCCCTTCTGTTGGACATTTTGGCTTGTTTTAATACTTCACCTCCGCCTGACTCGTTATCCCACTTCTGACACCAAATGTGGCAAGATAACCGATGGCGGAATCAGGGAAGATGCATGTCCTCTAAGAAAGTTAGTTTTTATTTTATTTTTTTTCACATATATTTTTTCCCAAATACGTGCAAATATTTACAGTGTCAGAATAGTCAAAAATGCAAAACAAAAACTGTTCAAAAAGAAAATAAATAGGCATTAAGTTGCCAGGCTACGTCTCTCAAGACCCTGCACACTTTACCAATCAGCAGATACTATGTCACAGTTGTTTCTCTCTGCACCGCACACTGCAAGTGAGGCCATGGGGCCTAATACAGCCTTAAACTAGCTGTAGCCCCGCCCAGTAGATTGGCCCATTGCTAACAAAACAATTAACCATGTAATCACACAAAAAAAACCAAATAATAATCCAAACAAGACACTAACAAATATACAAACACATAACAAATGTTTCCCTACCCCCACCAACATCACATTTGTAGAGAGAAAAACCCATATTAGTGACAAACAAAAATACCCCTGCAATAATGGTTCCCACCACCAATCACCCTTGAAATCCCTCTTTCAACCTAGTGGAACATCTCCTCGGCTTCCTTGAATGCCCTCCTAGGCTCCTACCAAGCAGTATGTTCTTAGATCTCTCAGGCAACGAATCATTAAATGGGTCCATTCTTCTCTTAGGAGTGGGCACCCTGGTATTCAACGAACTGTCTGTCTGGTATGTAACTCCTGGTGGCTACTGTTTGCACAGTCCAAGACCCCCTGAGAACTTCCAGCTGGCCTTCTAGAGCCATTACCCATTACTCAATGGCATTGGTCTCACCTGGCAGTGGACATTGTTACAGATCTTCCCAACTGCTTCACTACAATTCTGGTAATCATTGACAGATTCTCAAAAAATCATGTCATCTAATCCCTTTCAAAGGTCTACCCACAGCTATGGAAACCGATCATGTCCTATTTAATCACGTCTTCAGAGTTCATGGTATTCCAGAAGATATTGTCTCAGATCGGGGATCACAGTTTACCTATTGGGTTTGGTGAGCATTTCAAACATTGATATCAAACAACTTGATATCAATGTCAGTCTAACCTCTGGTTATCACCTCGAGGCAAACGGACAGGTCGAAAGTTTGAACCAAGAACTGGGATGATACCTGAGGTCATACTGTAGCACTGACCAACAGAGATGGAGTGACTTCCTCCCATGGGCTGGGTATGCACAAGATTCTCTCATCCACCCCTCCACAGGCCTAACCAGTGCGTTCTAGGATACCAACCTCCCATGTTCCCTTGGTCTGGTGAACGAAGGGAACAGTGCCAGTGGTGGATGACTGGATTAGAAGGAGTGAACGGGTGTGGGACAGAGCTCTTGTCAGGCTTCAACGGGCTATCGGGACCCAGAGGATCCAAGTCAACCCCAGGAGACGTCTCCACCCCAACTACCAACCCGGCCAGAGGGTATGGCTATCGAGTTGGGATCTACGGTTGCGGTTACTCAGCAGGAAGCTTAGGCCAAGGTATGTTGGTCCATTCCATATTATCCGACAAATGAATCCAGTGACCTACAGGTTAGAGATTCCTGCTAACTATCACATTTTCCCTTCCTTTCATGTATCTGTTAAAACCGGTTCACTCTGCGTCTAGGGTTGTAACGGTATGAGATTTTTACGGTATGATAATCGTCTCAGAAAATATCACGGTTTCACGGTATACGATATTAAACTATCATTATTATTATAATCATCATCAGCTACAATGACCCTTAAATGAATAAAAACAGATATGGTTTTTGGTTGAACATGGTTTATTGTAACAAACTTTTTTTTATGAAAATAAGAAAACTTTATGGAAGTATGAATCTACCTTTTGGAAGAAAAAGAAAAATAAAGCTGCACATCTCCCATTTGAACAAAATAAGGAATAAGTAATTTCTCTCTATATTAGACAACAATAAACAAAACTGTCCTTCCTCTTTAATATGGGAGAGAAAAATGTGCAGGGTCATGTTTGTTAATATTTTCCTGAGATTATCATAGCAGCATGAATTTCTATGCTTTTTTTCAGGTCAGGTTATGATGAAGAAATGTAAGCATGTTGAGATTTTCAGGGCTCATTCTTGACCGCTGAGGTGAGAGAATGTGTCCACTTGTACTGAACATCCTCTCCGAAGGTACACTCGTGGCAGGGACACAAAGATACTTTCTGGCCACATTTGCCAGAAGAGGCATTTCATCAGCATGCATTTTCCACCATGCCAGTGGGTCAGTGTCCGCGCTGATGCTTGGAAGAGACTTGTACATCGTCATTCCAGACAGAACCTTATCACTGACATTCTTATTTCCTGAGGTTGCCTTGTTCTGCCTAGATGAAGTGATTCGCTGTAGCAAACCAGATAGACTTTTTTCTTTCTTTTTAGTGGTGATGGTGGTAGTACTGCTGCTTCCTGCTTCTGCCCAATTTTCTCCTCTTTCTGCTTGAGGATGTTCTCTATCCAAAGGAACTTTTGCAAGATTCACAGCTTCTTCCACACATGCCTCAACTGTGTCATCCAGGTTTTTACAGAAGCTTCCCTTAAATCGGTCATCCACGAAGCTGGAGATTTGTAGCACTCGTTCCACCTGCTCTGTGTATCTCCCTTGCAAGTCTTCTCTCATTACTTGCTTCATCTGTCTGATTAGTAGATTGTCTTCAGCTTGCTCAGAGAGGATTTCGCTGCAAATGTGCTCCAGTACCGGTGTGAGTGAGGACAGTGTGACCCGTTTCTCCGATGCCAGGGCATCAGTGAGGTCATAGAGTGGTTGAAGGAGCTGATTGACATTCTCAAGAATGGCAATGTCATTATCTTTTGGCATGAAATGCCATGTACTTCTGTCACTAGCCAGGACTGCACAGACAGCTTGTTGTTGCTCCAGGAACCTGGAGATCATCCCATAAGTTGATCCCCACCTTGTTACCACGTCATGGATGAGGGCATGCTCAGGGAGTTCCAGGTCTGCCTGTTTTTTTATAAATTCTCTTTTCCTTTTCCAACTCCGAGAAAATCCTTGAATCAAGTGTCTGCATGCCCTTACTGCAGATTCAACCCTTTGGATCTTCAAGGCTTTGCTAATGGCCAGATTCAAATTGTGACCAAAACAAGTGAGCCAAACACATGGGAACTCTGCAAAGGCCTTCTTCATATTGCTTGCATTGTCTGTGGTAATTCCGCACAGACTTTCTTTTGAAATCTTCCATTCCAGGAGCATACTATCAAACATCTCGGAGATGTTTTCTGAGGTGTGGTCTTCAGGAAAAAAATGAGACTCCAAACAATGGCACTTAAGCTGCCAATCTGAGGAGAGGTAGTGGACTGTAAAACTTATGAATGGCTCCCCACCTCCACTACTGCTGGTCCACAGGTCTGTGGTGGCTGAAATCCACACAGCTTCCTTCAGCTGTTCTTCAACACTGGCCCTTACCTCTTTGTACATGCGAGGGATTTCATTGGTGGAAAAGTATGTTCTTGATGGTACCTTGTACATTGGGACTGCCTTCTTCATCAGGTGAAGAAAGCCAGGTTTTTCCACTACTCTAAAGGGCATCATGTCTTTAGCAATGAAATAAGCTACAGCATGATTCAATTCTTTCGCTTGTTTGGATGTAGGATCTAACTTGATTCCTTTTGCAAGTGACTGTGTGACAGTTGGTTGAGTTGGATCAGGAAGCGTCTTTGCAGAGGTAGTTTGACCCTAAAGAATTAACAGAATTATGAACATTATTAGCATGTAAACAATTAGCATGTAACTACATATACACACATAATAAACCAACAACATGGATTTAAATAGGAAATTTAAATAACTTGGATGGGGCAAACTAATTCAAAATTTTAAAATACTGAAACATGTCTAATAAGTTGTATTAAAAAAACATTTTTAATTTATTAATTATTATTTAAGAACAATAGAGTCTTTATGAAATGTATATTTATTTCCTCAGAAATTCTGGGTTGTCTGATATAACTGGTCTGGATTCTGTGATTGAATACAAAATGTATTTTTGAAAATGCAATCAGATAAAATGTAACAACATTTGTTTGTCTACACAAGAGAGGTTTACTAAATTAAAACATGGACAAAAAAACTATACACAATAGTAATATATTTTAGTCATTATTTCTTCAGGCTAAACCAAACTTTTTTTTTTACAGGTTGTACTGAACACCTATGAGTTTCAGACAGTCAGTGTATTTGATGATTATTGATGATATGTTCATGAGTTCACGTCTTCACATAGTGGGTGAGACAGCAGATGCTTTAAAAACCATGAGCATCATACGTACTTGAGTGTGTACTAGATCTACTAGACGAAACGGCGCTGCTCATTCATATAGAGACACGCTGAATATAGAATTAAGGGGATCGCACACCAGTCTTTTTGAGCGGTATATTCACAGACACGCACATCGCGATTTGATTTACTGCACAGCTATATTTTCTTTCTATTTCTATACATCTAGTATCAAATCGCACATTTTACGTGGCATCTGTATTGTAACGCAAAAAGACTGGTGTGCGTCTTTTTGACAGACCGGGATTCCCTCAGCATGACAGAAATAATATGGCCTTAAGTTATAAAAGTTATGAATTACCTTTATCTTCACGGAGGGATGGTGTTCCCGAATATGGGAGAACATGTTCGACGTGTTTCCTTCTTTGGCCGCCACTCTTCGTCCACATATCTTGCAAACTGGATGTCCATCTTCAAGGACAACACCACGATCGTTTTTCGGATATCCAAAATATTCCCATACTGCAGAATTTAAAATTTTTTTCGGCGGGAGATAGAGATTCGCAGCCTCTGTCTCGGACATTTTCAGCGCTGTACAGGTAAGCAGTCAAGCTAAAAGAAGTTGCATGCGGCAGTGCGGGTGAATTCTGGTTTAAATTTTATTATTTTTTTATTTTTTAAACCGCGGATAAGCAAATGTGCACGATATGATAATCGTACATGTCAATATTGCAATAAACCGCCATACCGGTATACAGTTACAACCCTATCTGCGTCTGGCCCTGCAACCATGGAAACTGAACCTCCACCACTGTTAGAGATCAACGGAGCACCAGACTATTTGGTGAGAGAGATCATGGACTCTAGGAGACGAGGGGGCCAGATGCAACACCTGGTGGAGTGGGAAGGATATGTCCTGTCATGGTTGGCCACACAGGCCACACATATTAAACCCTTCATTCATCCAGGGATTCCACTAAATACACCCAAATCGCCCTGCACCCAGACCAAGGGGACCGTTACGTAGAACACCAGGAGGTGTTCCTAGGAGGAGGGATTCTGTAACAACTGTTAAGGCCTCATTCATCCGGCTACCGGAGGGTGCCATCTTCAGAATTCTAGCTCATACTCTTCTTCATGCCTCACTTCCTGACTGTCCTCAATATAAGCCAGGTTGTTTGCATTGTTCGTTGCGAAGGATTGCTAGTTTACTGCCATTACAGAGCATTTTCATTGTCTGACCATTGCCTCTTGTGTATGACTTATTTGCCTGTTTTTGGATCACGTTTATTGGATTACTGTTTTGCCGTGTTTCATTGTGTTTGACCTTGTGCCTTGATTTTGACCACGTTACTTGCCTTACGTTTTGGCTTTGTTCGGCTGTGTCTAACATAATAAAACCTGCAAAGGGATTCATCAACACCGCCTTGTGAGTCTGTTACATTTATTTTACAAAACATCATAGAATAGTGCATACGTACGTGAATTGGGACACAGCTAGTGATCATTTCCTTCATAATTCAAATAAACAAATCAGGCACCTGAATGTGGATCAGCTACTGACCGACTGTACGAAAGTTGCCATGTGAAAACTACTTAAATTATTCAAATCTTTCTAAATTATTCAAAACGAATTCAAACTTTCTCATGGCAACATTAAAGTTTGTCTTGACCAACTTTTTTAATCTAGTTCACTTTACATTCGTTGGAAATTGTTTTGAAGCCATTATCTATGCCTTTCTGAATATTTATTAGTATTGGCTTCGGGCACATACCCATTGTTTATTTTTGTTGGCTCTTTACTAAGATTATTTAACTAAAATAATATTTATTGAGAGGTATTGCTGGACAGTAAAAAGTACAGAATATTTGTTAAAATTACATAACTTTAACACGTTCATTAAACTATCAATCAACAATCAAACGTACCTGAAAAGATCTGTGAACATTGTATGTGGAAATAGAATTTTAAAAAAAATTCCTTAATTTGCTAAAGAATGTTTATGTAACAGTATTCAGCTGGAGTGCCCTTGTGAGCCGCCAGAGGGTACTCCACATCAGATTATGGCCCTGTCCCAAATGGCTCAATCCGGACTTATGGACTTCCTCAGAGTCCACACTTCGGTGACGTCATGTAGTGCAGACCTATAGGGCCCTTAATGCGCCCTCGCGGACATGCGCTTAGAGGTATTTTTGGGACAGACTTGATCGTCACACCGGAAACAGGAAGAAGGTCTCAGCTCAGACGTCGAAGCTGAATAAACTTAAAGGTCATCTCATCAGTCCCTTTATTAGAAAAATATCACAAATATCATTAAAAAATTAGTCTTTAGCTTCGAGAAAAGAATTGATTTTATTTTCCCAAATCTTATGTCCATGTGAACTACACAGCCTGCTTTTACAGTTCTATGCCACCTGGGCATTGATGTTATGGTTATGTAAATGATCAATACAGTTGTACATAATACATAATGTTAAATTTTAACACAAAATTAAAATGTAAATGAGTTTAAGAAAAATGTATAGGTTTCAATATTCATACTACATTTCAGTAAAGCCATGACATTCGGTTCTATTTATGTAATGAATCATAATGCGATCGTATTATTTAACACGCTATTATTATGTTTGAGATATCAACCACTGGTCGATAATGTTTGTATAAACTGTAAGTAACAACTGGTAAAATGTACGCCTATATCATAAAGCCATGTTAACAGTCCGTGAGCGAAATCTCCTCCCATCCGTTTTCTGATTGGCATTTCACAAGGATTCCTGGGTAGTTAAAGTGCGTGGAGCCTGCATCTATGCGGGCTTCACGGAAGACCGCTTCAAGGGTACAAAGGGGGTGCTGCTGAGCACACATCAGAGCGTTAAAATGCAAAATGGGACGGCCTACAGACTCGTAGACTCGGCGAGCACGCTCAATTTAAGTCCACGAGACAGAAAGTCCGCATGAAGTGCACCATTTGGGACAGGGCCTAATGCCAATTCCTCACAAACTACGTTCCCCATAACTCACTGCCCGGCCTCATCCCTGATTGCACCCACCTGTGTCTCATTACCTTGTTAGTCTCAGCCTATTTAAACCTTGTAAACTCATTCATTCCCTGTAAAGTCTTGTATTTGTTTCATCTGCATTTCTGAGCGGTTTCTGTTGTTTTTCCCCTTGTTCCTGGTTTTCCGTTCCTGTTTCACCCTCTGGATGTGTTTGTTTGTATAGACTGCCTGCCTGTGTATGGCCCGTGCCTGGATTTGGATCACGTCTTTGGATTACTCTGTTTAATAAACTTCATTTGGATCCTTTACCTTCACGTCTCAGAGCAGTTTGATACAGTTTATCTGATTTTTTTTCATTTTCTTCTTCAAATGTATTCACTTCATTAGAAAAAAAAGATATTGTTTATATTTTGTACATTTTTTAATGTGCTCCAAAATACTGTGATCATAACATAATAAGCATTGTGGTTGAAACTCTCCTTTGTTAAGGCACAAGTCTCTCCTCCCCTCTGCTGTTACCCAGCCCACTGCCTCTGCTTAAGGCAGAGCCATGAATTGGGTTAAAACTTTGGGAGACCTGAGGGTTACAGTTGGAGCACTTCCACCACGCCAGTCTCCACGGACCATTCCTCTAGCATGCCATGTGCCATTGAGCTTCCGAATGATGGCACGGGTCCTTCTCGTGGGAGACCTTGCATGTCAGGTGCTTCAGGGGAGGATCAGATGGCGATAGCTGCATCAGAGAGTGAACTATTGTCCTCTGGAGAGGATGATGAAGCTGAGTTTTCCCCCTTTGGGGTGGTCACTCGGATTCAAGGCGAGGTCTTTTCCTAGCAGTTCTCGGCTGTCCAGAAGCAGACTGAGGCCATCAAACACATCCTGCCCCGGCGTGATACCACCGCCACCAGACCCCCGTGGACTGGCCCCCAGTCTGCTCATCGCTGAGGGAGCCCCCCTGCATTTCCTACACCTGCTCCAGCATGATCAGAGATGTCAACCCGGCTGCCCCGTCAAGCCCCCCATTGGAAGGCAAAACAGACTATCCCTCAGTCTGCCGCTAAACCCTCTTAGCGTCCATCTAAGTGGCACTGATATGGGCAGCCCAGAGCTGGAGGGAGCTGCTCAGAACCAGGGGGTGGTGATCGCGTCACTCCTTTGCCCGGCCTTCCTCCTGGGAGAGAATCTTCAGTTTTGTTAATTTCTGTACTGCTGCTGGTGAACAGATGGACCTGGTGCTCAGGCACCTCAGCGATCTGGGGCTTTGGGACAACTGGGAGAAGAGCAAGCTCTCCCCTGTGCAGAGCATCCCTTTTTTTCTCGGTGTAGAGTTGGACTCAGTCAATGTGATGGTGCATGCATGCAGGGGGAAGACAGAGATTCCACTGCAAAAATTTGAGAGCCTCCATCCGCTTGGATTGATACATATGAAATCGCTTCAGCACACCGCATTTGCCCCGTCTCTGTAGTAGTTCCTGGCCCCAAGGGTCAGTCCATTTGTGTGTTTCCACATGCTCAAAAAGAATTGAGAACCAAAGCACTTTAAATGTGAAGTAAACATATTAAGCAACCGCAGCTACAACTTTCTCCATGGTAAGCCTTGTCCCTTCTATCCTGTTGGTATGGAGGACTATTATTCTTTGGGCTTACGTGTGGAGCTGGGTAGGTTACAACTGTACGGGAGTAGTTGCCAAAAGGGCACAATAGAGCTTGCCAGCATCTGTGTCTCCACCACTCGGAACAGAGTTCAGTAGATATAGCGCTTTCCTTAGGGACCCCATTTGTCAGTCTTTGACAATGTTGAATGTGACTGACAGATAGGGCATGTCTTGGTTACTGATGTAACCCACGTTCCCTGATGGAGGTAACAAAGACATTATGTCCCTCCTGCCACAACCCTGAACCACTCCGCTGAATAGCCAGGATTTCTATCTCAGCTCCCTAGCAGAAACCTGAGTGGATGCGTTCCACCATCTTATATACCCTTATGTATGAGTGAGTGGATTGGCATGTATTTGCCAACTCCATTGGCCCTCTTTATACAAAATGCTCCCAAGTGAGACACCATTTCTCAGTCTTCAACATAACGGGTTTGTTCCCTCCAACAGTAACCAAGATGTTTTCTAATCTTGCTATAAACATGGCTGGACTTTAATGAAATAATTAAAAATGTACTTATGTGGGCAATAGCTTGATAACATGTAATTTAAAAAAGATGATGGTGAAATCTTGTTAAAAAATGAGAAGGAAATTTACTAAGAATATATTTTCATCATCATTCACATGCTTGCTGCTTTGCAAATAAATGTTCCTCCTTAGCAGCCTCTCTTTATCTTTATCAATTTGAACTGGACAGATTTTTTTTTCTTACTGTTATTTACATATAGGGAAGTCATAAATTTTTTGACAGGTTGGTTTAATTGTACTGCACTACACGTTAATTGCGAAGGTGTGCACAAACAGTGATTGATTGTGGTAAAACTCTTAGTAATTCAGTGACATCAAAGCCAGTTCACAGTGCCCAAGCTTACAGTACAAAACAGTCGTATGTAAATAAAGTACAAGACGCATTATCCCCCTTCCCTAAAATATAACAGAATGAAGTATAAGATTTTCAGTTCGACTTCACATTGCTGAAGTTAAATTTAGTTCTTTGAGAAGATATTTTATGTCAGTGTGGAATAATGTGTTTAACTGCTGAAATCATACATGATTCTTACCAACTTTGGCTTTGTATTCACAAAATCCTTTGTGTCTGTTTGAATTTCTGATGTGACCTTTGTTGTGTAAATGTCAGGATGGGTGGAATCAAGCCATATGGGAATCTCTGTGTCAGCATTATGTAACTGTCTGTTTTGCATCAGAAGAGAAAATCTGTTTAAACACATTATGCTTAAGATATTTCATAAGAATAATCGGGAGACACAAATAATTATTTGTCTTCTGCTATATACTCTATATGTATGTATATATATATATATATATATATATATATATATATACATACTATATGCTAAAAATAGTACAAAAGCTATCACTGGGACGGTAACCTTTACAAATGTTCTAATATGTACCATTTAGGTACTAATACTAATTTAAAAAAAATTACAACACAATGCACATTTATAGGTTTGTGTAAAGAAATAAGATAATCAATTAGCAGGTTTTAACTCATGATAAACAGAAACTGATATATGTATATATATATATTTTTTTTTTTTTTATGTGTGTGTGGACTATTATTCCTTGTCCATAAATATCAATTATCTGCTAAACCCCCCATTTTTGGGGTCAAGTCGAATCAGCTTTATTTTGATAGCTCTTTATACAATAGAAATTGTTTAAAATCAGCTTCACAGTACAGAATTCTGATTCAAAGTTTATCAAATAGGAGATTCAAATTCTACTGTAAAGCCGCTGTAGCAAAGTAATAATGTATTTATTCACCTCAATTCAGTTCAAGTTTTATTCTCATCCAATAGTGGCAGTGCACTTAAATCAGTAATATTGCTGGATATTGAGAGTCCCCAAGCCAAAGGTGACTGTGACAATGAACCTAAACTCTGCAAGGTGACAGAAATGGTAGAAAAAAGCCTTGGGAGAAGCCAGGCTCAGTCAGGGGACCAGTTCTCCTCTGGCCTAGATAAACCAACATGGTGTTAAACTGATTGGGATATGTCACACAGGAATTAGGTGGCAAAAGAAGGGTTGTTCTCTGTCCAGCAAAACATGAAGGTAGAGCCAATTGAAGGTAGCCATTGAGCCAATACTACACAACTAGCTTATAAGTGGCCTTAAGCATGAACGTCCTTCTTGTTAAAACTGCATTTAAGTTCCAGCCGGTCCTGGCATGACGCATTCTGGCCATAGAGATTGGATCCAAGGTCATCTGTGAGTATCTGTCCTAAGCGCTTTTCTACTCACTAAGATCACAGCCTTGTTGTGTTTAAAACGATACTCTTGTATGCTATTCTACCTTAAACTTTCAGGGAATATGTTTTTTAAATTAAGAATGAAAGAGTTGTTAGAAGCTTAATGATGGTGATGTTGAGGTCATGTGACCATGGTGTTCGTTTAGCTTTTTACTTCTGGCTATTGTATTTTTTCTATCAGATAATAATGATGAACAAAAGTGTGACTGTTAACACAGGCTTGTGGTGGCAGTTTGTGGTGGCAAAAAAATTACTCACTTCCAGATTTATACTCCCCTCATTCACAAGTATGGTTAAGGACTTTAAGGACTAGTTGTGAGGTTAAGGCTCTGACATACCAAGCCTGTGGTTGGTGAGCAGGTTGAATCAGCCTCTGTCAGTGTCGGGTTGGTGTGTCAGGTTGAGAAGCAGCCACAGTATCCAGTCAGCTTCGTCACCACTAGTTTTTTTACGTTGGCCTGGTGTGTCACGGCCTTTAGGATTAGGCAGTCAGGTAGCAGCCTTAAAGGCCCTGAAGCGAGTTCAGCAACAGGCTTCCACCCGACAGTCAAAGTGGCATTATGTTGCGAAAGTGCAGACTCATAGGAAGACCGGTTTAGGGTGTCATTTGGAACAGAGCCAAAGAGGGGAGACAAAACTCACCACAAAATCAGTAAGACGACCTTAAGGTGCGGTTACATTCGCAAAATTTCACGTGCAAAAAGGTCGATTTTCTATTGTCATTAGTATAGCGATTTATGAAGCACTGCTCACACAGAAGTCACTTGTAATTGTCACGTGGATTTTCCAACGTACAGATGACAAAAACTTGGCATGTCTGCACGTGGAAATCGAGTGGATTTGACTTTAGATTTACAAGTAATAAATAATTATTAGAAAGTTACGAGATATTATGTTAAAGGTACAGTCTGTAGGAATGACTAGTGGTCGAAATAGGTACTGCAGTCCAAATTCAAAATATCGGAGATCATTGTTTTCCCCGCCCCCTCCTCCTCCTCCGATTCGATGCTCAAGCAGGTTTCCAGTTTGACAACACGCAACAGGAACGAGCGCAATTGACAATGAAACCCGAGGAGACTTACACACACTGTAAGTTGATGAGTTGATTTATCCGTGTTTAATGCTCTCCTTCATAAAAACTTTTAGATGTATACAGAGGCTTTTCAGGTTGTGTAGAATCTGGAATAGTTTGTTTGCTGGCTGCAATACACTGTTTCTCAAAGTACACTTCACATTTCAAAGTAAAATAACTGGCTGTAGAAGTATTTTTCAGAGAAATGAGTAGCCTATGTGAACTCACCATGTTTGCATATTATGTTTTTTTTAATGCTTTTTTAGAGTGAAAAAGTTACATACAGCACCTTTAATTTATTAAATTGTCAGACGATTCTCTTTTTTATGAGAGAAGTAATAGGCTAGTGAAAAGAAAAGGCTTAGGATGGTTGTTAGTGTTCATTCATTTCACTTTTGATATTCGGTATCGGATCTTATATCCATGTCTTGCACATGGAGGATTTGGAACTGCTTGGCTTTAACCTCAGTTCATACTGCATTAATAAGTCCGTAATATTCTTAACTGCATGCACATTTACTAACGGTGTGTAAGACCTTACATAATAGAGTCTGAATGTTTGTTAATGACAGTGTTTCCATGGTGAGGGTGTATCATCACGCACGCGGGATCTGGTTGGTTGAACTCAGATGCGCGTCATCTGTGCTATAGAATAAGCACTGTGAATAGTGACTCCTCGCGCTGATTTCCGCTGCTGTTTTGAGGACTAAAGATGCCGATAAAGATGATGGTGAGGATGAGGCATATTTGTGCGTGTCTTGGCGTGTAAGGCACAGAGAGAAACAGATCTGTATCTCAAAACCTGGCGAGCTGCGTAACTTACTTGCCTGGCAACACAGCATTGCCGGACATTACAGGTGCGCGCAGATGCTCAGCCCAAATATGCTATCTAGGTAGGCAGCTCACTAGGGTTTGAGACATAGCCGGAGTGTCGTGTTTTTTTTTTTCCTCTTGCATGCATATCTATGAGGCTGGATGCATTTATAATTGTAGGCTACTGATCGCAGGTTTGACATCAGCTTCGCGAATCTCGCAGCACTGCAGCATGACCTTGGACGTGCAAACGGTGGCGGTGTTCGCTGTTATCGCCTTTCTACTGCTGGTCAACGTGATTCTTATAATCTTCATGGGCTCCAACTGAAGGATCATTCAGCATGACTGACACACAGTCGTAAAGAGGCACAAAGATCTGTAATTGTTTCTTGTCCTGGAAACATCTGAGGCTGCTTCACGAGTCCTCGTATCTGCGATTCTTCTCTATACAGCGGCGGATATGGTACAATATATTTTACAGTTACAATTTGAAGTGAGTGCGTGTGTGTTCTTCGCGTAAATGTGTGTGTAATGTGTGAATGATTTATGAACATAAGGGTTATTAATATTCATGGCCAATGCTCTAAACTGTAAAAAAACAAAAATCAAATGCCATTTAATTAGACACATTATGTTTGTGCTAATCGTAATATTTGCTATTTTAACAGTTTAACAGTTATTTCTGAAGATATGTATGAACCATTTATGAATTTAAAACGAGAAAATGTGCAGTCTTGCTTAAGAGGAGTTCAATATGCATTTAGCTTATTTAAGACAGAGTCCTTCCAAAATATAATGAGGCAAAATTAGTCAAAGGGTAGGAAGGCTATATGGCCAGATGTCATTCTGTAAAGAGAAAGGTAAATTCTGGGAATCTGTTATTATCATGTTTGATCAGAGCTGTGATCACATGCCAGTACACGTGGTGCCACATTTTGTTAAGTTGTGAATAGTCAGTTTCCAGAGGATTACTGTGAAAAGCTTAACATGGGCTAGGAGCTGTTTTCTAAACTGTTTTAGTTTTGTTTACTTGGAGTCTAGATAGATGGTTGACAGTCTTATGCTTCAAAGGGCATATCATATGTTTAAAATGTTGCTTATGTGTTTGAATACGTACACCTTTGGCAATTTTATGCATCTTTCATTGGCCCTCACTCTCAGGACGCATGTCTGTTACATAATATTTTTCACAGAATTGTAACTGACTCTTTAGTGAGGATGTTGGAATTTGGGTTAATGGAATTTTCATATATTTTCATTCTTATTTGATGTTAATGAAAGTAGAAGTTGCCTTTAGTCAGCTTTAGTAAGGTGTATTTTTTCTTCCTAAAAGATAAGGAAGTCTCCATGAATCTGACAGTAAGAATAGCACATTGATGTGAAATGATAGAGAGAGGACATGTTTCCTCATTCTTTTTTGAGTTTTGACATGCTTTGTGTGTTCATATGCGCTTGGTGCTACGTCAGATAGCATTCATCACCGCATACCGTATGCAGAAACATGAAGGGAACAGAGGCCGATTATGTAACAACAATTCCATTACATTCACTGGAATCCTGAGACTCCACAATGAGAGGAGACTTTGTAGTTGTCTTAATATTATGATCAGTTGAGTTCCTCTGGATTTTTAAGAATTTACATTCACAGAACAGTCTAAAATCACTTGCTAAATGCCTGAGAGGATATTAATCATCCAGATAGGCCTAATTGCAGAGTATGTGTTTGATCTTCTTGTAGTTATGTATTTGTGGTTATGCACATCGAGTCTTTGGCATATGATGTTTGCAGTCTTGGCCCATAGAAGGCTTTGGGCATTTGTGGCTGTTCCTGTGGCTGCTGTACGCAGCAGAGGAGTTCAGAGACAACCATCGACAAATGCACTGACTGCACTCATGATCGAGGTGACACTGTCAGAGAAGCCATATACTGTACAAACAGCCAATCAAGAATCCTCCTGTTGTGTGTTTTATCACATGAGTTGCTCGATTTAAGAAAGAAAGCTGAGCAATTAGTGTTTCACTAGTTCGCCTGTCCATTTAGCCTTATAGGTTAATAGTTAACTAACTTGGCTTGCTGTCCTTGGAGGAGGCTCAAACCCGAGGCTCAGCTTGAGCTCCGAGTTAACCCCCCCCCCATTATGGAATTGCGCATAAGAGGAAAGAGATAATTTACTGGAGGAGGAGGGCTGCCGGATGAATTTGTCAATGAGATGACGTGGTGTCTGCTGCTTATATAGTATGCTCGTAATGATGATTGACAACACTGAATATCATTAACTATGACCGCTCTGAAGCAGGGGAGTCTCAAGAGAATCCAGGTTATCCCAGTATATTTTTCTGTTAATATTTTAAAAAAATCGGGTAAATTTAACACCTTGGTAAACCTTGATTTAAGCACTACACTATACACATTTAAAAAAAGACATGGATATTGTTTGATGAGGTGGTGAGAATAGTAAGTGACTTATCAAACTCATCACTATATAGTTATATATACTACATAGTTATAAATAAATAAAAAACTTACTACGTGCTTGTTTGTAAGGGAGGTTGGGAATTATTAACTAATTTCTGTATCCAATACAGCTGTCACGTGACAAAAGAACAAATGACTCAAACCCAAAGAAGTGAACTAATAATTTCTGTTTCCTGTGCAGATCCTATGGGGTATTGTGCATGTGCGGTCAATTCAAAATTAACAAATCAGCCTCTGAGACAACTCGTTGTTCCTGAGTCATATTAAAGATTTGTTCAAAATGATTATTTGTTCATGATTGACCCATCACTATTCTCACTTGAAACAGAGGACCTGAAAACAGCATTCCTTACGTCACGACTTAACAAGCAGATAGATGGCATAAAGGACGAGAAATTGTTGTACTACATGTGAATATTATAAATGAGCCTGTGAATCACTGCAAGAATGTAAACCTGGGAGTCTTTTCTTCCACATTGGCCCCTTTAGTTTGTGGTGTTCCTCAGGGCTAAATTTTGGGACCATTGCTGTTCTCTCTGTGTACTGTATGCTTCCTCTAAGCACTATTTTTTGGAGGTATAGTATTGCATACCACTGTTATACCGACGATCTCCAGTTTTATTTTCCTGCGAGCTTAGATAATACCTGTTCGCTGGACAAAGTACAGGAATGTTACAGTGACATTAAACTTTGGCTTTCTAGCAACTTTCTCCAATTAAATGTGAGTAAGACTGAGGTTTTGATTATAGATTCTCCCATCTCACCTACCTTTCCTGAACATTTAGGTTCTTTGTCCTTAAATATTGAAGATCATGTAAAGAGTTTAGGGGTAATTATTGACTCATCACTAAACTTTAATAAACAAATTGGTGCCGTTTTTAAAGGTAGCTTTTTTAACCTGAGATCAATTGCTAAAGTAAAGCATTTTCTATCCAGTAAGGACGGTCTTCCCCAGACTATGCTACTCTGCCTACAGTTAGTGCTAAATGCCGCAGCAAGGCTTTTAACGGGGGTGAGAGAAAGAGACCATATTACCCCTGTACTGCAATCCTTACATTGGCTTCCTGTTAATTTCAAGATTGATTTTAAAGTTCTCTTGTTTGTCTTCAAGGCCCTACCCAGCCTTGCCCCCCAGTACATCAGTGATCTTATTATTCCCTCCTCTCCTTCTAGAGTTCTCAGGTCCTCCGATCAACGGCTTTTAAATCTCCCTCGTTGTCATTTGAAATCAAAAGGAGATCGTGATTTTTCTGCGGTAGGTCCCAAACTTTAGAATAGTCTCCCATTCCACGTGAGGTCAGCTCCAACAATTGCCCCTTTTAAGTCTCAATTAAAAACGTATTAGCTTTTGAATAAGTTATGTTTGTTTTGTTGTATGATTTTAATGTTATTATTTTTGAAAAGTACTTTGGGGCAACGTCTGTTGTTTGAAAATGTGCAATATAAATAAAGTTGCTTGCTTATCATAGCTTGAGCAGACACAATTGTGATGCGTTCAAAACATTGGGCTGTATTTGCAAGAGCTACTGAACAGCCCAGCACATCAACACTGGCTCCACCGGTGGCATGAGTTTGAGACGGGACTACCTGTTTTCTGAGGAATGGCAGATGGGGGGAGTGTGTTTCGAAACAGTCACGTGTGTAAAGGAATGAACGCTTCTCCATCATGGTCATTGTATTTTTCTACAGTTGATCAGCGGAGGTTCAGTGGTCAGCGCAGAGGCAGTATGGGATCACGTGACGATGGCCGAGAGGGAGTTGGCGTTTAAGGCGGGAGACGTCATCAAAGTCCTGGATGCCTCCAATAAAGACTGGTGGTGGGGTCAAATCGATGACGAGGAGGGCTGGTTCCCTGCCAGCTTTGTGAGGGTAGGTTTCAGCCACATATTGGACTAACTCTCTCATCTCATTTTATTAGGTCATTGATCTTATTAGTTAAGTGTGATGCGGCTCAAGGTCTCAAGTGAAGAAATGCAGTCTTGGGACACTGATCCTGATTAGATGCGTCTGTATGGACTTTGAAATGAACGCAGTCAGTGTTGAATCAGTGTTGCCAATCCACTTCCATCTCACTGTTCCATTTCTAATCTTCCACAACAAGAGTAAATTAAAACAAAGTGTATTTTTGTCATTCTTTCCAAAGGTTGATCCCCACCCTCCTCAACCTTACACAAAACCAGTTTTCTATATCAACCCTATAGCAACTCCAAGGTTCCATAATACAACAGCAAAGGTGCGTTCCCAGCTCCTCAAATCTCATCAAGTGCTGCTGATTTTGTCAACACAGTCGTCTCTCACAAAGCATTTTAAAGCATCCAATTGAAATCACGCTGTTAGTGTGTTTCATAGCTTTTCAAGTAGATTTAGAAAGCATTCAACATGTTTCTTCATTACATGTGCTGCTTTGGATCAGTTTTTGTTGTAGCCTCCAAATCACAGGCCTCATGTTGAAATAAATGTTAGCAGCTGCTTTTCATTCAGAACCATCTTCTCTTTTTTTGCCAGGCAGCATCCTATTTTATGTTTGCATCTTTGTAGATACCAATATTTGTAACTCAACCAATGTGTGTACGATTTAAAATACTCTAATAATTCCAAATGGAATTTCACAGGTATTGGTACGTATTAAGCTGTTTTTTGACAGAGAACATGGTTTTATACTCTCAAGCAAATCTTTCTGATGGGAACGGGTTTCTAAGTGATTAGTACGCCATATGTCAGGTTTAGTGCAGGATGCGGAAGACACGGGTACTTGAATGCAGTTAGTTTATTAACTAGATAAACTTTCAGGAACATACGAATACAAAAGGAAACCACTCCAGGACTTCAAAGCACACTACCATACATCGACAACGACCAACAAACACTGAGGGAAAACACAGGGCTTAAATGAACTGGGACTAATGGGATAATTAACAGAACACAGTTGATGGGAATTTCTAATCAAACAGACAGGGAAAAACTAACAGGACTAAACCAAAATCACAAAGACAGGGGGAAACAAGATCACAAAACAGAACTAAACACATGAAAAACGTGACACCATGCAAGGGTGACTTGTGAAATGGAGATGGTCAATGGTCTTTCTTAAGACACTCTGAAACCCAGACTGTGACAAGACCCAGACACACACATAAAAAAAAAAAAAACTTTAGCATTCATTTAAAACAATTAAGTTTAATATTATTGTCAATGTTTACAATTTCTTCTAACTGAAGTTTTAAATAAATCTTTTTTTTTGCATTGCTAATTTTTTTATATTAAAAGCACATTATGTATGATTTGTGGATTAAAATATCCAAAAACCACTCGAACAATGTTATATATTTTGTTGACTTGTGTACTTACATTATCCCAACTGTTTCCAAGAATGTTTAAATCCAGAGAAATAAGCAGTTTTAACCAGGACACAGACTGTGTCTGTGCCTCGCATATCAATGACATCATACCCGCGTTACCCTCTATTTCCGTAGATCATGTAGAAACCATGGAAACATCAAAGATGCTTTAATATATTATGTGTTTTATTAGATAGGTGAGCAACTGTTTGGATACATTCATCGACAGAAAACGAATCATTGTTATTTAGCTCAACACAGTTAGTCTTATTGTTTAACTTGTTCGCGGCATAATAAAAGCTTCACTGATCTCGAGTCGAAATCACGGCATCATCAAGCTACGCCTTTGTTTTGAATAAGCGACCTCTAGTGACGAAAAATCACATAGTGTGGTTTTAAATTTGTACTTTTTTGTTATTTTACACCAAGAACATGTTTTCATAATGAACATAAAATAAAAGCACAAGACTATCAAGCAAGTTTCATATGTTTTCACACCGTTTCTTACATCCAGTATGTGTTACAAGGGATGCATGATCTTCAGATTACTTCTTTGAACTAATAAAGTACCACACTACTTTTGGAATTTATCCATAATACCCAGTTACTTTTTTTTTTAAAGTACATTATTTTTTTCTATTTATTCAGTGTATTAAAAAAAAAATTAAACGTCACCCTTTTCGAATAACCTTCTAGACCTTCTCAGTGCAATAAAAAACAAAATATATTGGTGCTGACCCACCATGGAAACAATCCAGAAGACATAAAATCGTAATATAACATTCAAGAGTGTGATTCATTGTTTCCCAGGATTGTGATTCCTATTTAAATCGATGTATGCCACCATTATATTTCTTAGCCCTGTTAAAACATAAAAAGTCTATGTGAACTGCATATATGCTACGTTAGAAGAAGCTTCTGTGCCACCTTGCCACACAATGCGGTCTTAAGAAACCATAAGCTGAGACCCAGACCAAAGACACATATTTGGTCTTAATACCTAGGCCATGAGAGCAAGACTCCCAAGTCGTCATTCGTTTGGAATAAGAAGTGTCCAGTCGAAAAGAACAACTATCTTCAGTGGAACTCTGGAGAGAAATTAATTTGCAGTTTTGTAACCATTGTACTATGAGACATTGAATTGCCCAAACTTCTCAGTCCAAACAACTGTCGGTCAGTCAGCAAGCCCTATCTTGATCCCAGTGAGAATTTGGGGTCAGACCTGTTCCCCTTTGCAAAACTAACAGCTTGGAGATACTGTATAATGTATTACTCTATGCCTTTGTTTTGTTTTTTCCTGCCAGCTATGGGTTAACCAGGAAAATGTGGCCACAGAATCAAATGCGGGTGCAAATGATGTGCAGAATGGACACACTGACCCGAGCAACGGCTGCCTGTGCATTGGCCAACCGCTTCAGAACCGAGATCAGATGAGGGCCAACGTTATCAATGAGATCATGAGCACTGAGCGTCACTATATCAAACACCTGAAGGACATATGTGAGGTACTGCTGCCATTATCAGATGACTATGATTGTTGACCTCTTGGTATCATTGAGGGATTAAAGTGATAGTTCACCCAAAAATTAAAGTTGCCATCATTTATTCACCCTCGTTTTGTTCCAAACCAGTACGACTTTTATTCGTCTTCGAAACATAAATGAAGATAATTTTAATGAAACCTGAGATATTTCTGTCCCTTCACTGAAGTCCATCCACCAAAACTTTGATGCTTCAAAACATAATTTGTTGCATTGTAAAAAATAATCCATATGAATCAAGGGATTTAATCCAAGGTTTCTGAAGAGACATAATCACTTAGGAAGAATGAGTTTCCGCACACTTTCGCTGTTGGTCTGTGGTGGACATCACTTGATTTACTCATCTGGGGCTTGCAGAATGCTAAACTGAAGGTGTTTCTCTCTAGGGCTACTTGAGGCAGTGCCGAAAGAGGATTGACATGTTCAATGATGACCAATTGAAAGTGATTTTTGGTAACATTGAGGAAATCTACAGATTTCAAATGGGATTTGTGCGGGACTTGGAGAAACAGTACAACATTGAGGATCCCCATCTTAGTGAAATTGGACCGTGTTTTCTGGAACATGTGAGTAAATTGCCGTATGACTTGATATTAACAACATCTTATTTGAAATTATAGGCATTTTTAGCTGAAGTACTTACAAGCTCTTTCATAATAAATCTAGAAAAGTTCAAGCATGTGTATAATGGTTGGGTATTGACTATTGACTATTTCTCTCACTGCGCAATACAGAAAAATTAATGCATACATTTATAACTAGGAGGCTTGACTATTGTAATGCCCTCCTCTCTGGTCTACCAAAGACTACAATTAATCAACTACAATTAATACAAAACTCTGCTGCTCGAGTATTGACAAAGACCAAGAAGAGAGAACACATTACACCTATACTAAAATCACTACATTGGTTACCTGTTAGTTTTCGTGTTGATTTTAAAAATCTTTTATTAGTTTATAAGGCACTGCATGGACTTGCTCCAGACTATCTTTTAAAATTTTTTACAGTTTATAAACCTGTAAGGACTCTCAGATCATCAGATTCTTTACTTTTAACAGTACCACACAGTAGAAGTAAAAGATTTGGTGATGCTGCTTTTAGCCGCTATGCTCCTCGTCTCTGGAATAATCTTCCAGAAGAAGTAAGACGTGCCGAAAATAGAAATAGTTTTAAGTCTACATATCTTTTCAGTTTGGCCTTTTTATAATATTTTATGATGTTTGTAATTTAATGTTACTCATTTTTTACTTGTATTTTGTATTTGCTTTAAATTTTTGTGCCTGTAAAGCACTTTGAACTGCATTCAATTGTTTGGAAAAGTGCTATATAAATAAAATTTGCTTGCTTGCTTGCTATTCATATTTTTTAACTGATTCATGAAAACCTTAAAAAAGTTTAATTTGATTCAGTCCTGACCTTAACGACTGTCTTCCATACAGCAAGACGGTTTTTGGATCTATTCAGAGTATTGCAACAACCACCTTGATGCCTGTATGGAGCTCTCCAAGCTGATGAAGGATGGGCGCTATCAGCACTTTTTTGAAGCTTGTCGCCTCCTCCAGCAGATGATCGACATCGCCATTGATGGCTTCCTCCTCACTCCTGTGCAGAAGATCTGCAAGTACCCACTACAACTTGCAGAGTTACTCAAGTACACAGCACAGGAACATAGGTAACACACGCATGTAAAAAAAAGTTTGTGAACTTTTTGAAAATATCGGGATTTCTGCATTGATTACTTAAAATGTGCTATGATCTAAATTTAACTCACAATCACAGACAAATGCATCTGACTAAACTAAGTTTTCACAGTGAAGCCTTGAATTTAGTAACTTGTTATTTTTTTCTTTAGCAGCAAAACCTTCATCAAATGTGTTCTGTTGCTGCTTATAAGACTTTTATACAATTTTGAACCAGATAGCACAGCCCAGTTTGGATGATGGCATAATCTAAAAGAGGACCTATTATGCTTTTTGCATGTTTAAGTGTGTAATGTAACTTTCTTTAGAGTGTAATGCTGCTGTTTGAAAAAGGTCTAAGGTTAAGGTATACTTTATTGTCCCAAAGGGAAATTTGTCTTGGACTCAAAAATACAATCACTGGATCACATAAAACATTTAGTATAATAACACAACATAATAACACAATTACACATAAATTAGGGAAAGAAGGGAGTGAAATATGTCCCATCACAGATGCATATGCCATAATTCACAACTATACATCCAAGTACATTAACTAAAAAAAAAAAAAATACCTTTGTGTTATTTAATAGCTTATTTGCTGAAGGAATGAACGAATTCTTAAACCGGTTTAATCTACAACTTGGCATTCTTAATCTCCTACCCGATGGCAACATTTCAAACTCCCAGTTCAGGGTGTATGCTGTATCATGCAGAATCTTAAATCCCTCCCTCAGCATAGACTTTATGAACAGGGTCTGGAGATAAAAAGGTTCTATTCTGCCCATGGTTTTCATGGCCGTTTGAATAAGACGTCCAGATTTCAGCTGTACTGCCAAATTACCATGCCATAGGTGTATTCCGTATCTAATCACATTCTCCAGTACAGCTTGATAAAACAACATCATAATCTTACTACTGACACCATAAAGTCTGAGCCATTTAAAAAAATACAATCTTTGCTGTACTGAGTGCACAAGTTGTCAACATGAACATATCATGTAAGAGAGCGGTCAATATAAACATTAAGATATTCATATGAGAACACCTGTGTGATTGGAACGATTGGTAAGACGAGATGTCTTGATCTTTATATAATAAGCTAAGAATAGCATTATCATCACTAAATTTCACTATGTAATAGTTAATGTTTTTGCTAACACATGGGGTGGCAAGGGGGTAGTCAAGGCAACTTCATGGGGTCCAGAGACCACGGCCAGATTTATTTACAGCTTGTACCAGCACAAACCCTCTTGCTATTAAAAAACTACTGTCATTTACTAAAGACACGCAGTGAGAAATTGGCACTGAAAAGGTGTGGACAGGGTTATTTTTACAGCTGGCCTTATTGCAAATGCATTCGTAGGAGTTTCACTTTCAGATGCAAAATGTATGGGAGTAGAGTATTTAAATGAATCATGCAACGTAATTCTCTAAGGTTTGTGGTAGTCAATTTACCATAATTGGGATTGTGCCATAATTTAAAAGAGCATTTCTTATCCCTTTTAGCTCTTGACATGGTTGCGATAGTTGCGTCTTGGAGGAAGAACCGTGGAGAGTGTGTGGTAGAGGGGAGAGAATTTTCTCCACTCATGTTCATTTATTTGAAATGCCAGAGGAAGACGCTACCCGAACATATCAATTACCAAGCCACGTTATTTTTTAATTTGCTGCGACCCTTTGCTAATTTGTGCTGCTCTTGGTAGTTTGCATTGGCCATTATGTAAATGAGCTGCTGTGTCTGTGCTATTTATTTTGCTCATTGCTAAATGCCATTTTAAACCTTAAACATACTTCAAATATAGGCTATGATGCACACCAGACAGGCGGCAGTCCAAAACAGTGAATCTAATCACCATACAGGCAAAAGTTCACTTCAAGGTTGAAAAAAGTGACGTAAATGAGTTTTGCTGTAAAAACTGAGCAAACAGGGATAGAAAGGGTGATCTATATGTTTTTTTTATCTCTCTGTATGAAACAGACTTTTGTTAATCCAGAGAAAGACTAAATAAAAATGCCTATACATACTCTTCCAGCCTATGGTGAAGCCATTATGTACATTAATTGACAACTATAATATAATTTAAAGGAAAACTTAATAGAGTTGTAACTTACTATCTCTTCAGTAAAATTTTGAAAAGTGCAGTATAAAATGTAATTAGTTAACTTTACTTAAAAAGCTTGCTAACTGATTGACTTGGACATTTGTTTTTGGTAAAAAAAAAAAAAAAAAAAAAAAACACTTTTTAGTTTCAACAACAACTAGGTTCAAAAATTAATTTAAAGTTACATATGTATACTGGCTGTGTATTCCGAACAACTCATTTATTTAAGTTGATCTAACTAATGTAACATTTCCTGCAACTTGGAATTCCTTAGTTGTCTTTACTTGGACAGTGATCTGATTTACTTGTTAAAACCATGCAAACTGATTGCCTTAAAAATACCAAGTAAGTGTTACTCCAGTAAATTAGTGCTTCAATCATCTAGCTGGCCATAGCTAACTATCTCTAACTAACAGAGAGACTACCACTTTATCAGTGCAGGTACTGCTGTTTAAATAAAGCAGTCTATAGTTTTAGAGTTTGCAGACCCATCCTCGACCGGAATACAGGCTCTACTCTTCAGCACAATGTTAACCTCCCCAATATACCGACACAATGAAAACCAAACATAACAGAACATTAAACACCAAATCTACCCCCGTATTAATCTTGTGCAAAAACACATAACATAACTTAATTTCAACATTTGCTCCTAGAGTCTGAAGCAAAGCATGCTGGGAACTAGAAATCTGATGCAACTCATTCAGTTTAAGTTCTGCCTCACATGATCAATTTATATGAACTAGGTTTTTCTGAGTAACAAAGGCTTAGTATGCAAATAGTACAATTCCTAGTTCCTACAATTCCTAATTCCTAGATTTTTACAATTCAAGTCAACTCAAATGTAGGACATTTGTTAAGTTTTACAGTGTACAATTATTTGTGTGTTATTAGTTTGGTCAGATTGTATCTTTACTGTAACTCATGTCCAAACCACGTTTTATGAGTTCTATATGTATATAATATATCAATAGTCTGTGGGTCTTTTTGTTTCCCCCTACAGTGATTACCGCTATGTGGCAGCAGCACTTGCTGTCATGAGGAACGTCACCCAGCAAATCAATGAGCGCAAAAGAAGACTGGAGAACATTGACAAGATCGCTCAATGGCAAGCCTCAGTGTTGGACTGGGAGGTGTGTTAAGTGGTGTGGAATCAAACCTTTTTGGGAATAACACATTTTATTAATAAAAGGTTCTTTAGGGTGTCCACTGCCGATCCTAGTTTGTCAGTCTTGACCGCCAAGTTTTTTTTTGTTTTTGCTTAGGGTGATGACATTCTAGACAGAAGTTCAGAGCTGATCTACACGGGTGAGATGTCGTGGATATATCAGCCTTATGGCAGGAGTCAGCAGCGAGTCTTCTTCCTTTTTGATCATCAGCTGGTCTTGTGCAAAAAGGTACATGGCATTTACAAAATATATTGTGTTCCCTTTAAAAAAGGATTTGAGGTCTTCAGCATGAAAAATGAGAGAAATAAGTGTAAACACTGATCATAAAAATCATAAAAAGACTAATTTAAATTCATAAGCATTTCTTAATTTACATTGCCAGATTTGAATCTCAAAATGTGATTATAAATTAGAACTGCATTCTAAACACATCCTAAATCTGTATTTTTTGATACATGATGTATAATACAAAATAACACAAAGTAGCAGTTGCAGATCTTTTACAAGTGAAATCAGTTGGACACACAGTAGTTAGAGTTGCCAACTCTCAAGCATTTAAGACACATGCTTTACAGGATCTGTATCACGCTCTGACATCACCATGCTAAATCTGACAAATAATAAGACAACACAAAATAACATACTAGAAATCTGCTCATTGCATCTTTTCCATTGTTTTTTTTTTTTCAAAAACAGATATTTAGCAAGCACACACACTTTTGCCCTAAGTGAGACATATCATTTATGACCATCTATAGTTTTTGTTTTTCCCATTTTAATACTTTCCAACATGCTTTTACTCCATCAGCATTCTTTCACAACATCTATAAATTTGCATGTTTTTTCTTTTGCATAAAATATTTTTCATGACTGTCAAAAGATTAAAGTTAATCGCAATGAATATAAAGAATATCATGAGTTTTATTGTAGTCATGTATGTATCAGATTACATTGAAAATTATGCCATCTCACAGTCATGTTGTTCAAAAACCCTGACTTCTGCAAAACAAACAAAAAAGGGTGTTTTTAGGGAAGGTTCCAACTGTTCCAACAATCTATGCAATGAATGTCAGTGGGGTCTAACACAACTTTGGACCTCACAAACTTTCATTGCATGGACAAAACCAGTAAGATATTAAGGATAAGTCTGTGTAAAAAAAAAAAACCTCCTAATAATTTAAATATAATAATTATTATATAACTTTTTTTATAAATCATTGCTTCCAGCCAGCTGACACAAGCACATTCACGAGGATTGAGTTTTATGCGCATACATTTTATGCAATATAAATGCGTCATGAAGCTCAGGCTACAAGTGACGCAGAAGCTTACAAATGCTCTATAGACATCTTGAAACTCTCCATTTCACTGGCTTTAAAGGGCTAGTTCACCCTAAAATGAAAATGAAGTCATCATTTACTCATCCTGGTGTTGTTCTAATGCTGTATCCCTTTTTTATTTTATGGACCACAAAATAAGAATTCTTTAATTCTAATTCCCGCTCGTGCTAATCCATATAATGGCAGTGAATAGTGAACAACATCAAGCTTTTTAAAAAAGTATCACAGAATGATCCCATGCAACACGTGCCTTATGTTCCTCGTGTTTTGAGGGAATACTATAGGGTTTAGTGAAAAACAAACTTGAAATGTATTATTTAACAACATTCTTGCCGTTGGTCTTCTCTGCAAGGCTACGCGACGTGCCCATTTGTGAGACTCTATTATAGCCCCAAAAAAGCACTTGAGTTTTATGAAATCAAGATGAACAAAAACACTATGGCTGCCGTCGCATCATTCAGGTGGATGCTGCACATTGGTGGTGGTTGAGGAGATTCCCCCCTTCTATGTAAAGCGCTTTGAGTGCCGAGAAAAGCGCCATATAAATGTAATGAATTATTATTATTATTATTATTATAAGCCAATAAATTGGCGTAATTCTATAAGGGCTTCAGACAATCGGCACACTCAGAGGGCGTTCCCACTGCGTCTTAAGCTATACAGCGTTGAGTGAACCTATGTTAAGAGAACATAGGTTACATCAGTAACCAGAGACGTTTTCTGGAGTCGATTGTTTTCTTTGATAACACAATGAAACATGCAAAATTGTGCAGAGATAATTTTTGTCCAGGCTGACATACGAAGAAATTATGAACACATGGAAAACCAAATGAGAACTAGCTAAATATTAATAACTGATTATAGCCAAGGGATGTTTTTTCCCTGTGAGCTTTTTGTATTTTTATGAATATTTTTTTTTGTTTAGTAAAATAAAACCTAGTTTGTAGTTTGCCTTTTTTGCCAAATAATTTTGTCAGATAAATACCTTAACCAAGTTTTGTGTTTTGTTCTTACCTCATATTTAACATTTTAAAAATATAAAATATTTTCCTCATATTTTGATGGTTTTATCAAACTTGTAGGGTCATTATAAACAAATATCCCCTGTAAACATCACTTTTGCCACTACTGTAGATGTAAATCATATACAGCCTGTATTTATTCCATTTAAACATAGTCATGTTGCAAAGATAAGTTTGATTATTTTGTGGACATTGAAATTGAGCATTGCATCTCTTCTCAGGACCTGATACGACGGGACATACTTTACTACAAAGGACGTATTGACATGGATAGGTATGCAGTGAGAGATGCTATTGATGGACGGGACGACGACTTTAACGTTAGTGTGAAAAATGCGTTCAAGCTACACAACAGAGACAGCGAAGAGATTCACGTCTTTCTGGCCAAGAAGCCAGAAGAGAAGATTCGCTGGCTGAGGGCTTTTCATGAGGAGCGCAAGATGGTCCAAGAGGATGAAAAAATTGGTAAATTGGCAAAAATTCTCATGTATTTACTTTATGTATCATTGCTGCTTCAAAAGCATTTCCATATGTCATTAATGCCACAAAAATAGTTGCTTTTCTTGTGATCTTCCCTCATATCTTCTGCTGCTGATGTTGTTGGTTTTGTTTAGGTTTTGAAATTTCTGAATATCAGAAACGACAAGCTGCCATGACAGTGCGTAAAGTGACCAAACAGAAAGGTGAGACAACAAAACGATACCAGGTGAATTCAATATTTTTCTATTTTTAACACCTGTCTTATCATTGTTGCTTTACTCTAGTAAGCTAGTGACAAGAACACATATGTAGATTTCTTTGCTTCTTTTTCTCCTTGGAGAAAACTAATAAAAGTAGTGACGCAACTATCATAACAACAGTATTTCATACTGTGACAGTAGCTCTACTCAGCCATTTCAGTAATAGTAATGAGCCTTTCTAAAAACATAGCGCTTTCATGTTGCATTGTTTGCGGCTGAATGAGCTAAGGTTAAAACTAAATGCACTCTCTGAGAACGTATTATCTCTCTTATGTTGCACTGGAAGAGCAAATTTAGGTGGGCCATTCCAATAAAAAGATTCAAGATTTTTTTTTATTATTATTTATGGGCTTCTTTGCCTTTACTACATAGGACAGAATTGAATGAATAAGAAGCAATGGGAGAGGAGAGAAACAAGACTGGGAAAGGATCTCCAGTCGGGACTCAAAAGAACAGTAAACTGACGTACTATGCTGAGCAGTTAAAGAATCAGAAATGTTCAATTTCACAATCTATAGCTTTGTTTATTATTTACCAGTATATAACGTAGTTTAAAAGATACTGGACGGACCCATTATTATTAACCGCTAACTAATCTACTCCCATAGCATCAAAGCAGTGGTGAGGCTACATAAGGGCCACGGTGGCACTGGCCCACTCAAATTGACAGCTGGTCCACCCAATCAAAGGAGACACAAAATGTTTGGGGGTTTTTTTGTGGGAAAGAAGAAAAATCCTACATGGATGACAATAATAGCTCAAATACATGGATTTAGATCCTTGTGGATGAGCGCTGATCTTCCAGTCATGTGCTTCAATCCAAGTGCGCTTCCGCTGTAAAACAGTCCCTGATTGGTCTTGTAACTCATCGTCCCTACTAGGGGTGTAACAGTACACGTATTCGTACCCAGAATTTTCAGTTCATGTCTTTCGGTTCGGTAAACATGTGTACCGATGAATACAGAGTTGTAGTCCATTAACCACCAATAAATAACCACCAATAATAGCAATAAGCTCGGTGTTTCGTTTACTTTCGCTAAGAAACAAAGCTTCTCAAAATCTCTCAAATTCTGTCCATTTTATCACGAAATTCAAACATTAAATGCCGTTTTGACGCTCTTTAATGTGGCGTGAGATCGCTGTATAGACTAGAGGTTGTACCCGAACCCGAAGACACCCGTAATGTGCTACACGGAACCAACCCGGACCCATCTATTATTTCAAAAGCTGGACTCAGAGCCGTGTAGATCCAAGAAATGCCATAAATGTACTACACGGAACCGTCCGGACCCGTCAATTATTTGAAAGCTGGACCCGAACCTGGCGTGAAGACACAGACCTGACAGGACCCGATTGTCACATATTCAACACTAAATTGCTATTAACAAGTGAATAAACCAGTTGCGAAAAATACAACTTTTTGTCTTAGCTAGTTTTAGTAACGTTAGCTGTCGTCTCCCTTCCTTGTACATGACTGACTGTAATGCACAATCCTCCGACAAGAAAGTTCTATCCATGTTATTCCTCTCGTTATTCCAAGCTTAATCCACTCATTATTTCAGCTTCAAAAGTCCACTTGCTGTCACGGTGACAGATAACAAAAGCGACTTTGCAGATTTGCATTTCGACTAGAGTTAACTTGCATTATAACTTTGATTGTTTGCCCTTTTGAACTATAATAACGATTGCTCATTCAGTGCCATCGCCGCTGACTTTAGCATTATTTATTTGCTAACATTTTTGTGCTCTCTGCGCCCAAAACTTTAAGATTAAACAAGATGGTTCAGTCATATTATTATAAAAATGGGAGAAAGTGTAAAGCACGGTTTGGCAGCCAAACGTCAATTGGTAAAGTCATTGGACCCTATTTTAACGATCTGAAACGCAAGAATCAAACTTGAAACGCAAGTAACTTTGTGGGCGGATCTCGGTTGCTGTTGCTATTATACCGGCGGGATAAATGACTCTTGTGCCCGACGCAAATCTAAAATGGGTTGGTCTGAATTAGCTACATTACTCATAGGTGTGGTTTGGGCATAACGTGCAATAAACCAATCAGAGCGCCATCTCACATTCCCTTTAAAAGCAGGCGCGCTTGTTCCATGGTGGATTGCTATTATAATGGCAGATTTGCCCGGCGCGGTTCACAGCATTTATGTAAATGATATTTAGTGAAAAATGTTTAGACTTCAGTTGTCTCGCAAATCAGAAAACGAAATGAATCCAGCCCTTTGAAAGACTCAGATCAAAGTCGGTTAGCGCCCTCTGGAGGAAGACACCATATCGCATCCTTGCAGGTAATGTGGACAGATAAGCTTGTGGATTTGTGGATTTAAGGCCGCGGAACAACAGTCTCAAAAGTCACGTGATTCGCTGTGCATGAAATTACGGGTACAGATAAAGCATTTGTGGATTGTGAGCAAAGCAATGTAAGTAAGGACAATTATGCATGATTGCTGTGTGTGTGGATCTCTCGCGTGCATTCGTGGATCGCTGTGTGTGTGTGTGTGTGTGTGTGTGTGTCTGGATCTCTTGCGTGCATCTGTGGATTGCTATGTGTGTGTGTGGATCTGTCGCGTGCATTTGTGGATTGATTTGCGTGTGTGGATCTCTCCCTTGCATCTGTGGATTGGTTTGCGTGTGTGGATCTCATGGTGTGCATTTGTGGATTGATTTGCGTGTGTGGATCTCTCGCATGCATCTGTGGATTGCTTTGTGTGTGTGTGTGGATCTGTCGCGTGCATTTGTGGATTGATTTGCGTGTGTGGATCTCTCGCGTGCATCTGTGGATTGGTTTGCGTGTGTGGATCACTCGCGTGCATTTGTGGATGGGTGCGCGCACATGCGGATCTCTCGCGTGCATTTGTGGATGGGTGCGCGCACATGCGGATCTCTTGCGTGCATTTGTGGATGGGTGCGCGCACATGTGGATCTCTCGTGTGCATTTGTGGAAGGTTTTGAGACTGTTTTCACTCCATAGTAGCAGCCCTCACACCAGATTCTTTTCACAACATGGCCGCCACGCCAGAGTCTCCAGCCAACATGGCCGCAAAGCCTAAGTCCTCAGCCATCATGTCTGCCACCAGACCCGTCTCGAGGCATTCAAAACTGATGTGGCTGATGCCCCGCTGATCCCAAGGCTTGCGCTCTCAAGCCCACTGGCCTCAGCTCTGTCTGCCTCTGAGGTTGTTCCCGTGTATTCTGTGCTCCATGTGATGGCGGCAGCCATTTTGTGTATTTGGGCTGCACACACCTCGTCTGTTTCTCCCGAGGCGGTGGCATTTTCCTCTGAATTTTCTTTGTCTCCTGACTGCTCTGTAATAGCCACAGAGGCCATTTCTGAACTTTCTGTGTCCCCCGATGGCTCTGCTATAACCCAGAAGGCCGAACCGACTCTGCCCCAACACAGCCACAGAGGTCATCCCTGAACTTCCATGTCGGCCCTGACACGACCATGGCGGTCATCCCTGAACTTCCTGTCGGCCCTGACACGACCATGGAGGTCATCCCTGAACTTCCTGTCTGCCCTGACATGACCACAAATGTCACCTAAGCCCCTTTCACACAGCGCTTTGAACCCGGCAAATTGCCAGAACGCTTTCTGTGTGAACGCAAACTCGACCCGGGATTTATCCGGGATCGATTCCGGGTTGGGGACCTGGTAACATTGCCGTGTTCAGTCCTGGAACGCGCGCTGTGTGAACAAAAGCCGTAATAATGCCGTGTCGTAGTGATGACGCTGAAGCCGGGATCCTTCGCCAGCTGTGAAATGGTACGTAAAGCTCAAGTTTATGGTCGGAGAAAACATGCAGAAGCGTGGTTTCACGAGAGAGAGATCGCAGCTCATAAGCAAACTTAAGACGCTGCTGAGATAACAAGTCACATCGATGTCACGTGTCTTTAGGGGATTTTTACGGGTTGTGTGTGAACGCACTCTCTGATCCCGGAAAATCACTGGCAGTGTGAATGAACCAAAATCAAACGAACCCGGGTCAAATCCCGGGTCACTTTATCCGTGTATTTTCCGGAATCTCTGTGTGAAAGGGGCTCTATAAACTTCTTGTCCGCCCTTAAATGACCAAAGAGGTCACCCTAACTGGGGGTCACCAGTCCCGTCTGCACCACCACCGTGGTGGTCCTCAGCTACACCTTAGTGGTCACCTGCTCTGCTGGGGTTTTCACCAGTCCCAACTGCTCCGCTGTGGGGATCTTCAATCTGGGCTACTCCACCATGGTGGTCACCAGTCCCGTTTGCACCACCGTGGTGGTCCTCAGCTACACCTTGGTGGTCACCTGCTCTGCCTGCTCCACCGGGATAGTCACCAGTTCCATCTGCTCTGCCGTGGTGGTCACCTGCTCTGCCGTGGTGGTCACCAGTCCCATCTGCTCTGCCGTGGTGGTCACCTGCTCTGCTGTGGTGATCACCAGTCCTATCAGCTTCACTGTGGTGGTCTCCAGCACCACAACCTGCTCAGCCTGCTCCGCCCTGGCCATCTGACCAGCCTGCTCTGTCCTGGCTACCTTCACTACTTCCATCTCAAGTCCTTCCTCCCCTCCATGGACCTGGCTCTCCATTCCGCCCCCAGGTCCACATCTTCTCCACCTCCCTCGTGGACTGTTTTGAAGCATCTGGAAGCCGCTTCTCCAGGTCTGTGTTCCCCTGTCTTGGTTTTGTGTTAATTGACTCTTGTTTTGAAGTGTGTTCTGTACCCCATTGTTTCGGAGTTTACTTCCTTGTTCAGTGCCCTATGCCACCCTGTTTGTTGCTATAGTTCTCATTAGTTGTCATAATGATTAATCTGTTTCAGGTGTCCATTGTTAACCTCTTGTTATCCTGTGTATATTTTCCCCTGTGTTTCAGTCTTGGTTTGTCGGTTATTGTCTTTGCATGTTGTGTGAAGCTGTTCCTGCTCTTTTAATTATGTTTCATGTTGCGGCTCATGTTCCTGGTTTTGAGCCTCTATTTGGATTGTCTTTGTTTTTGTTTTCAATAAATACTGTTGCAGCTGGATTTTCACCTATCTTCGTCCCTGCCTAAACGTAATCAACTCACTGAAACGTATCTCTTGTTAATCGCTCAATCACTGTTTCAACCGCGGAAAGACGTCAATAAAAAACAATGTCACGTAGCATTACATTTACCTCAGACAAGACATTCATTCATATTGACACAAATATTGATTTCGATCTTGATTCAGTATCAATTATATGTATATAGCCTACTGTACACATAAGGGGGGAAATCTTTCGTTGAATGCATTTTGCCTTTTTTGCACTATTTTAAGCTTTTCTTGGGTTCAATTCTGTATTTGCTTGCATTTACTTGTGTGTGCTTATATAAGAATCATTAAAACATATTATGATGTAAGTCATTCACTTTTTTAAATTTCACAATTAAAAAATCTATTGTTTGATCATGTCTAAATATTTATTCAAATGCAAAACCTAAAAATAGGTAAGCAGTTATAACCTGCAATAGTCTTTTGAGCAACTAAACATGTAGATGTATATTTATTAAAGAGCTATACAGGCAACTAGTGGGTAAACCATGACATTACAAATGACAATTATAATTTTTCTGTCCACAAAATTACTCTAATTATTTTCCATTACTCTTTGCATTGGAATTTAAAACCCTTTTCTCTATTGTAACCTTAAATACTACAATAATTGTAATACAAATAATTAAAAATATTAGAATAAAATATTATTTTAAGTGGTAATTTAATGGACCATAACAATAGCACATATAGTATTTAATACCTCTCTATCACTCTCCAAAATAAAATGATACTGTAAATGTCGTCGACATAAAAATTAATACACACTATGCTGAAATGATTACCAAAAATGCAGCAAATACCTGTATAGTTACGCTGTTGTCTATCCTGCTTAAACATTCAAATGTATTTACAGCGCTGGTTTGTTTGGAACTATTGAGAGATCCATAAATCACGTGACGACGCAGCGACGCCGGCGAGATCAAAGCATGTCGCAACTCTGTTTTTCAACGGCTCTGTCTTTAACTGAGGCAATACAGCAATCTGTTATGCCTCATTAAGTGCGCCAAAATGGTATTTATTGTTTTAATTTTGCATTAAAACTTACAAAATGTAAAAGCTGAGACTTTGTTTCATATCAAAAGCAGAGTTGCCAATTTGGCATGAGATTTATTTGGGCAGAGTGGCGCTCAGAGTGTGAGATAGAGCCCGAAAGCATGTCTCACGCCAAATGTGTGATAGTTGGCAACCCTGCTTTAATATTATTGTAATGTGTCAGTAAGGGCTCAATATGGTTTAAAATTAATAGTGAAAAAGCGTTTAAAAAAGCATAAAGCTTTAAAAGATGATGTTCTTTAGTTTGAGAGTTTGCACTGACGTCCACCTCATTTCACCAAGGTCCACTCAGTTAAAAACATTTGATGCAGTGGCGAGGCCAGAAATTTCTGTTAACTGTTCACAGACATGTTGTCAGGGTTTGTGCAGGCAGAAGATGACGAGAAGGCTGAAGGTTCAAATACAAACTATTTTAATCACAATTACTCACAGTGACATAAGCTGGCAGGTAGCACAAAAACATTACAAAGACGAGAACTGACCAAGACAGACACTGATGAACATAAACCAGGTGACACAGATGAAGGTAATTAACAAGACACAGGTGAATTAACTGTGGGATGATGAGGAGCGGGAAAACTGAACAGGACTAAACCAAAATACTAAGAAAAGGGGGAAACAAAGAGTCAAACTGTTACACATGTGAGCACATAAATGCAATGGCCAGAGTTTTGTTTAGAGCTCTATGCACTATATTTTGTTCTGCAATCGTGTGAATACCCTCATTATAACCAGCAAAGTGCAGACACAATGTAAATCACAGATTCATTGAGCAATGTAGATAACATCATTGATTATAATAGTTTTGGAGTTATAAGAGTTAACAGTTATAAGAGTTTTGGAGTGATTGCAGAACTCAATCACTGATAAACTCGTGCTGTACTGAATTGATTGACAGCTCTGGCGATAATAAAGGGAGTGTAATCTGTCTTAATCACAATTTAATTGAATATTCTTTGTCTTAATCACAACAATTTAACATGTCTTGTTAATGGCTCAGTTCAATTTAATCGATTCAAATAACAGTTGTTTTTCATACTACTAAAAGGAACAAATGTATGTTTTTGAAATACTGTACAAATACCTCGTAAATTTGAAAATATCAAGGAAATTTGATTAGGAAATGTGATTAGGGTTACATATTTAAAAAGATGATACCTAATAACTTCTCTGCTAGCTATGGTTTCAATAGCAAACACAGGGCTTTTTTAGCATCTTCTTCAAGTGAGAAATCACAGAATAGTTCTTCCATTAAAGTTAAACACTATAGAAATTATAGAAATAATTAGAATTAGAAATAGATCTTCATTTTTATTCTAACCAATTTCTCACCATTTAACTGATAATTCAGATGTTGTTCGGCAGATGTCCATATTCAAGCAACAATGAAAAGACATAAAATTGGATTCATATTGATTTCAGTGTAAAAATATGTAAACAGTGTTTTATATGTAAACAGGTTTTATATTCACATGATTGCTGTATTTTACAGGGGCCAAGCACTGAAGGTGAATTTGCACTTACTGTAGTAGTTTTTTATATTTTTTTTCTTCTCGGGTAGTGGAAGTCTATGGCAGCCAATAGAACCATGAGGTTCTTGTCATGACTGTAATAAAAGTAGTGAAATCTGGCACATTGATTAATGGGGGTCTTAAAGGTCCCTAGACCAAGTTTGAGCTTTGTCACTCAAACTCTATAACACCACCAGCTCTATAACACCAACAGCTCAAAATGTGACAATTCATTTGCTCATAAATTTTGACACGTGTGGTCTAAAAGCTTTCTAAAGCCCCCTCTAAGAGCATTCATCGTCAGACCATGCAGACGGAAAGTTGTTCAAAGCTTTTCCTAAGCCAAACCCTTATGCACGTATCCATATCTTTAAGGAAGTCAATCATCAGTCCACACCCATTCTGCTTTTGCAATGATAAAGTCCCTTCCAGTAGATATTCAGATATTGAACAAAATATATCTGTAATGTGAGAGCAGATTCATTTTTAGTAAAAAAAAAAGATCTGTCATATTTATGACCATTAGCGAGGCAAAGTAATGGCAGTCAATGCAAAAACAGATGAACAGAGACACCAAAACACGTGATCCCTTTGATCCATACTAGGTCCCAGAACACATTTTTACAGATCTCGATCACAATCCAGTTAATCTACCTATTGTTTATTATCAAATGATTGTTTAAACATATACACTAGTTGGATCAAATGTACAGAGACTGAGGACACAGTCAAACAAAATGCAAAACACGTGTATAATAACTAAAATCTTGTATAATTATTTATCATAGAAAGGTGTATGATTCCACCTTTATTATTTGACCACTGATACAGTGAATGTTGCAGTGACAGTAGTGCTTAAAGTGAGCTGGTATGCATTTCTGCGTTATGCTGTTCACAGAATGAATATTATGTACCAGCAGCTCTTTAACTGCCAGTACTCTCTTCTTGAGAGAGATCTACACTGAACCCACAGATCTCACAGACATGCTGGATCATGTTCCCCACCTATTTTTTTTTATAGTTTGAAGTGAAGTGCGCCTGTCAATAACAAGCTGAGATTAGACTTATTTAAGAGGGATGATGGACCAAATACAATTACCTTAGTCTTTGTTAAATTTCAGATATATGTCATGCGATATGGCATTCAGTTGCTTGGAGTGCTTTATTCCACTTTTACAACAAATTACTTCATAGTCGCGTGGTAGAACGCCAGGCTGTCCCGTCACACCCACACAGTGCTCACTCTTTCCCAATTTGCAATCACCGACACCTGTTCCTCATCACTGCAGGACTAGTACAAAAGTGCACACCTCTCAGTCACGTTGTCTGGCCTCGAACATGGAAACAGACACCTTACCTGCTCTACTTACCTTGGTGGTTCAGCTGGCAAGCCCTGTTTATCTCCTGCGTTGATTACTCTGAGTCTCCTTTGTCTCTCCAATAATCTCCTTTGCCTTCATGCCTGAAACCTGTGGATAAAGATTACCTGTAAACTGTGTTTTTCAAGAGTGTGCTTCATCCAGTTCCTCCGTCATAATCACCATTCACAACCTACAACAAAAAACAATTGTTAGGATTACCAATATCTGTCTTTGAGTCTGGTATATCCTGACAGAAGTCCAGACCAACAACTTAATGGCAATAGAACCCAACAAGAGCTGGTGGATAACCTTTGCAGAGTTCTCACTGCACATGCACCTGCATCTGCACTGAGCACACCTGTCACTTCCCCGAGCTCTGCCTCACCACCTGTGTATGTTGCAAGTCCCATGGTTAGCCGGCACCCTACTATGGCTTGGTGGAAGACAATGGCTTCCTCCTGCAATGTTTGCTCACCCTAGAGATGCAGCCGCATAGCTTCCCCACTGAAAAGGCCAAAATCTCCTTTATCTTGTCCCTGTTGTCTGGACTCGCACTTCAATGGGCAGAAAAACTCTGGAGCCAAGCTGGACCGGTCACGCAATCCCTCGACAGCTTCACTACTCACTTCTGGGAAGTTCTATGACGCCCTTCAGGAGATTCCTCAGTAAGTGAACAAATAGAGCTTGAGTGATTGAATGGAATTCAAGCGTAGTTCAGGCAGACCACTGATCTCTAAACAATATCAGCTAACGCTCAGCCGATTTGTTACTCCACCTACTCTAATCAACTATAGTATTTAAGCTCATTCAGCGTCAAGTCAAGTATATTTATATAGCGCTTTTCACAATATAAATTGTATCAAAGCAGCTTCACAGTATCAATCAAATAACATAAAAAACATCCACGTTTGGTACGGCTGATCAATGGTATTAATGCTTGGTTAATTAATTTGAATATCCCCAACAGAGCAAGCCAAAGGCAACAGTGGCAAGGAACCCGAAAAAACTCCAAGTGACCTACTGGTGTCCAAAACTCCATCAGGTGACTTAATGGAGAGAAAAAAAACCTTGGGAGAACCCAGGCTCAGTCGGGGGCCAGTTCTCCTCTGGCCTTTATGAACTAGAGGCCGGATTTACAGTAACTGTAATTTGATACAGAATTTTTTTTTATTTTATCATTTCGGGGTGGGTACGTGAACCGTAATCACAACGTTTTATCTGTAGAGTGGGAAAGGGATCATCCATAGGGAGAGGCTAGTTGGAACTTCAGCACTGCATTGTCATCGGGTCCTGGCAAAGCTCCTAGTCAGATCTGGATACTACCTGGATCCGTCAGGCTGCGGGAAAACCTCGGGATAAACAAAGACACTAAAATTAGTGTAGATGCCATTCTTCTTATGATGTAACGAGTACATCAGGATAATCACCGTCTAACACCGTCTAGTATGGCAGCTCGAGCACCTTAGAGCCTAAGCCTCTAGCCAAATCCAAAGATTGCCAATAAATTTCCTTCGCAAATTGGTCCTGACTGAACTATATAATTTACGGCAAGGAAAAAGTTGCTCTAAAGTTTTTTACCCTAGTGGCCTTTAGTGGATGGAACAAGTTTGCACTACTTACCACCTATTGATGAGGTCTTGACCCACTACTGCATCTCTCTGCCTACGATGACACAGTGGGACTGGAACATTTTATTCAGTTGTCTCTATGAGTCGCTCAACACATTAGAAATTATATGGAAGAACAATCTGCCATGCAGTCCTTTCATAACATACGCCAGCCAATAAAATCCAGCACTCCAGAACTCTGAGAGAAACCCATGCAAGTATACAATTTGTGACTTACCTCGGCTGAGCGGCATTGTCGGCTGATCCAGAGATTGTTTATTTTGTGGTGCCAGTGGACACGTGATTGCCTCAATGTCTGGTCTGACCTCCTCATCCCTTAGTGAGTTAATTTACCTGTCCCAAAGCTATTTTGTCACCACTTACCACCATCTTAACTCATACTGCTTCTGATGTATCTGTTTTAATCACAACTCTCATAGACTCTGGGTCAGTCTGCAACTTTATCTCCGGGGAACTCTGCCTCCAACTTAAATTTGAGAAGAGGATAAGTCAAGCCACCGACCAAGTCCAGTCAATAACTGGTAAACCGCTCATCCAAAAAACCTTTCGTCATTGTGTGGGTCCTATCAAGCTGCTAGTTGGTTGCCTCCACATTGAACTCTCGGATTCTGGAGAAATCCACTGCCGGCATTCTGCTAGGGCGCCCATTGCTCGGGACGCATGAACCCATCCTCTCCTGGAAGAATGGAGACATTTTGATTCATGAATGAGGTGTTCTGGTATTACCTCCATCACTTCATGCTGATTTACATCGATGACATCTTGATGTACTCCTGGAATCATCACTTTTCAAAGGTCCTCAAAAGGTCAGTGTGTACTAACTCTTCTTGAAAGCAGAAAAATGTACCTATTATCAGTCATCAATCCAGTTATTGGGCTACCATATTAGTGCTGAAGGGATTAAGATGAACGAGGGGAAGGTACAAGCTGTACGCACCTGGTCAGCACCCACCTCAGTAAAAGAACTCCAGCACTTTCTTGATTTCTACAGATATTTCATAAAGTTTACAGGACCATCACCACTCCACTCACATCACTCTTGAGCATCTGTCTTGGAGTCCTGAAGTCACCCATTCTAACTCCTTAAGCAAGCCTTTACCAAGGTTCCCCTCCTAACACATTCAGATCCAGAGAAACCATTATTAGTGGAAGCTGACCACTGGAGTTTGAGTCATCAGGGGAAACTTTTCCGTCTCCATCCCTGTGCCTTTTTCTTCAAAGAAACTCACTCTGGCGGAGCAGAATTATTATATCTGGAAACGTGAGTTGTTAGCTATAAAATGAAGAGTGGAGACACTGAACCCGTCACCCTTTCACTGTCCTCGCTGACCATCGCAATCTTGAATACCTCCGAGATATGAGATAGCTTAATCCATGACAAGCAAGATGGGTGCTTTTCTTCACCAGATTCAATTTTGTTTACTCCTATCATCCAGAGACAAAAATGCCAAAGCCGACACTCTATCACATCCATCACATCCATCTGTTCAGTAGAGTCTGGTTTATCCTGACACTTAGACCACAATGTAAATGACCCAGGTTCAACACTTTTTTGTTTGGCAGTTTGGCAGTGCACAGATTAATGACACACTGTAATTGTTTTGATTACTTTAAGATAGAATAACCATGGATGTTCATTTTACACTAAGCAACAAAATGTATGCAACAGTGTAAGTGTATGTATGCAAAAGTGAATTTATATAATTACAATCTGAATATCAACAAACAGCAGCTCTGAAATAAAACTCTTGTTCATCACTCATTCAAGAGTTTTTAAAACACAATTGTAAAGGGTCCCTGTGTAATTTATTTATTGGGCTGACAATAATGTTCACGCAGTGCCGAAGTCTGGAAACATGACTGGGTAGTTTATACCATTTATTTTCTCTTAAAAAACATGTTGTCAGTTGTGGCTAACGGGATCAGTAGCCAGGCAGACAGATAAACAAAGAGTCAGCCAGGGGTCAAGCACCCGTTTTTGCAGTTTATGAGGGTTACATAAGAATTTTTCACAGTACTGTGAACAGCATAATATGTACAGTATCAGACGTCATACATCAAGGCACATTTTTTTTGGTTCTGTTTTTTTTTTTTTTTTTTTACTTAATACATTTTTTCAGTCTCTGTTGTTTTGCTTTATGTCCAGATGTTTGATTCAATTGCGGGCTCTCTCTAATGTCATACTCCATGGCTCCCTTTTGGTAGATAGAGCGCATGTACTCAAGGCATGTTAAATTATTGTAAAGTGTTTCCAAACAATAATAAAAAAAATCTGAACATTTTCAATTAATATCTTGGGCATGTTGTAGTCCAGGTTAAAATGTAAAAAAGATTAATTTTTAAAATAAATAGCCTATTAAGTCTAATTATTTAACTGTTTAGTGCTGTGCATAACAATAAAATATGCCTCTAAACACTGATCGAGAGCTGTAATTCCAACCACAGCATTTTGTAATGCTGTTTGCAAATGTTCATTGGAGCTGTGTTTTGAGAAATACCAAATCATTAAAAATAACAAAAGCCTACATGAGGATTTATAAGTTGGCCTTCTAAAAAAAGCTGATTTCAGCTGATTGACATTTTGTAACAGCACCCCCTATTGGGCAAAAGTTTTAAGCAATTTTATGTCATTCTTCTTTAAGTTCTTAAGCTTCTACTCGTGGCTGTTAAACCAGTTTGCCTTAAAACTATCACAGGGAATGCTACATGCTAATTAATCTTTTATAATGGACCTTCTGCATTTTTGCTTGGCCCCTTAATATCTGCTCTCACCTATTTGTATTTGTCTTTTTTTAGTGAATGCAAATGTGGTTTATAGTGAATACACTCTATAGTGAATTTACACTGTGAATCCTCAATGCTTCACTGACAAACGGTGAAGTATGTTCTTGAATTTGCAGATTCATTGATAGCTATCATCTTGAGAAAGAGGGCCATTTTATATGGACATGGTATGAAAATGATAAAGGTATTTTTATGAGCGTTTAAAGTAGAATTAGTTTTTATACAAAATGCCATGGCAACGACTTTGAAATGCAACTATAACAAAGCAATTATTGCACTCAAAAAAAAAAAATCCAAACCTAAGAATATTGTTAAACAATACGTAAAATAGGACCATAGATGTTATAAGTAAAATATATATTAAACGAGATAGTTCACCCAAAAATTAGAATTCATTATTTACTCACCCTGGTTTAGCCGTTTTTTTTTTTTTGGTTTGTTTTTTTCTGAAGATAAAAGGAGAAATGAAAAATATGTCCTTCTTGTAATTGTCCATATAATGGCAGTGAATGGTGACCTTCTTCAAGAATGCAAAAGTATCAGAAAGTAATCTCAAATTTGTGATTTGAGCCGTATACTCCAATGGCCATGATTACTAACAGATTGCACCAGCGCAATCCCTCTTTTGGCATTAAAAAACTACTGTCACAATTGACAAAAAGACACGCAGTGAAGAATTTGAGATGAAAAGGCGTGAAAACATTTATTTGTGTGGCTGGCCTTATGCGTTTGTAGGAGTTTCCCTTTCAGACAATATTTCTGGGAGGAAAGGTTTTAATTAAATTTTGCAACGTGATTTACTAAGGTTTGTAAATTGAGTCCCAATCCTAAACACCACAACTCACTGAACTGCGTTATGAGCCTTAGTGGTGCAGATGCCGGCAAGCTTTGCGTACCAAGTAACAAGTGCACTCCAACCCACTCTCAACCTTGTTATCACGTCATAGAGAGGAAAGGCACTGAACGCCAAGCACTACACCCTGCTAGTCGTCTGTGTTCTCCTGTTGGTACCCAAAAGTCAAGATGAAACCAGTTCCATAAGGAGATTGTAGAATCTCGCAAAGGTATTGGGTGTTGCTCAGTCCGCAGCTCTGCAGATGTCTACTAACGAGGCATCATTCACCAAAGCCGAAGAGGCTGTGACGCCCCTAGTGGAGTGAGCTCTCACTCCCAAGGGACACAGTAAGCCATGACCCTGTTAAGCCAAGAGAATGGCATCCACAATCCAGTGTCCCATCCTTTGTTTGGATACAGCCTTCTGTTCTGCTTACCTCCAAAGCAGACTAAGAACTGTTCAAATCGTCTGAAACTCTGTGTGCGATCCAGAAATATGTTAAGCGCTCACTGGGCACAACAGAGACAGTGCTGGGTCTCCCTTATCAGGAAGGAATTGCTTGTAGGTTCACCACCTGAAAGGGGTAGTGGGAACCTTAGGCACATAGTGGGGGATTTGGGTCTCAGGACGATTTGAGAGTGTGCTGGCCCAAACTCTAGGGACATTTCATTAGCTGAAAGGGCTTGTAAGTCCCCCACCCTCTTGACAGTAAAAGCTCAAATGGATCTCACTGTTGGGCCTGTAAGACCACAGAGATATCCCAAGAGGGGATAAGGCACGCTCTCTGAGGATTTAACCTCCGTGCATATCTCAGGAACCTGAAAATCAGGTCCGGACCAAAACATATTTGCCCTGGATCTTAGGTCAAAACCTCCTCAAGGCTAACAATTCAGCCAAAAACTCGAGGCAGTTGCCAGTCCAGTTGAGGGCCTGTCCAGGACCCCGATGTTGCCGCCCCAGCCTGTCTTGTGTCTGTTGTAACAACCACCATCTTGGGAGAGCGCAACTTGGGAGAGCGCAGTTTCTCGGAATCCCGTATTTCGGTCAGGTTAAGCAATAGGTTGTGCTACTGGACCACAAGTGTGGACATTGCCCAACCCAGAGCCTGCGCTCTGTGACCTTCCGTGACATTCGTAGCCCGTAGAGTATAGTCAGTCACAGAACGCAGTTCCCGCATCATCTCTGGATTGAGACCACCATTTTGAGGATCTCGCAATGGTTTGGCTTGGAAGACTTGCAAGATCGCTATAGCGCGCAGGGCAGAGGCAGTGAGAGACGAGGTAAACTTACATAAAATATATAATGTGGTATAAATGCACCGCAATCACCCATTCCACATGAGGAACCTCCGAGTACCCCTGCACCGCCCCACCATCGAGGGTGGTGAGGATGGAGGAGCCAGTCTTTCATGTTTTCTTGCAAAGCCAAACTCATCCAGAAACTCAACCTGGAAGACACGTGCGAGTAGAGGAATGGGAGGTCCACAGGGCTTCACTCTGCGGAAATGCTCCCATTTCATCCCCTTGCCCATAGATAGAAGGACCAGGACGGGAAGCAACTGAGGTGACTCTTGGTCTTCTGAAAAAGAGCAGGAGCATAAGCATGGCCCAAACACTGAAAGCAACGATCGTGGCCGTCCGAGGGGGACTTAAATTGACTGCACCCAGAAGGGTATGGATGGAAAGGCACGATGGAAAATACACAATCTGATGTGTATTTGTTCTTTTTGAGGAAATTACCTGTTTAAGATTGCCACTGATGCACCCAAGAGAACTCTCTGCACTTGTGTAGCGTGCTGTATATCCAGCAGCGTGATAAGGAGGTGAATGGAATTTACTTCTCAGTAAAAGAGACACTGGCATTCGGCTCTGAAGAACAAAGCTGAATGAGTGAAGCACGCCAGCCCTCTTTTATACCCTATATGCTTAGGGGCCCCCACCTCCCCCCTAAAAGAATGACAAAAATATATTCCAAAAAACAAATGAAAACATGCGAGCTCCATGTAGTAACTTTAGCTATGATTTCTGCGATGCAGAAAATACGGACAGAATCGCGTAATCCAGTCATAAAAATGGAATTTACTGTAGGCAGTTCAGTACACTTGAAATCAATATATAGACTAGAGTGTGTGAATATTAAACTGTAAAAAGACAATTTAAATATGACTCCTGCATGTTCTGTGTGAATGAATGGTGCAGACGACGCACAGTTAAATTTACCTCACACACACACACACCTACTTGAAGCACGTGTGGCGCTCATGCTTTTTTGCCTATATGAGGACACGAATGCAAGAACTTCATCTTCAGACTCCGCTCTGAAAGTCACTTCGTGAGCATTAATCGCTTGGTTTGAGAAAAACTATTGTCATGTCATAAACAGAAACTCAAAAGTCTTCACGGCAACCCGTCAAAATAAAAGTTCGGTTTAACTTGACAGAAATACAATACTGTTGTACAGTAAAATTTAGATTCGTCTCAATGTAATAATAATACTAACACCAATACAAATAAATTATCATCAAAAGTTTATTTTTTAAGGAATAATCACCATTTTTCTAACATGTTTTAATTTTAAAAGTAAAGCTCATTGTGCAGCAGGTTGTTTAACAAAAAGTTTGTTTAATTTAATATAATTAAAAATTTCATAATTTCATAAAATTTAAAATAAATTAAATTAATGTTTTATGTCTTCATTTGATTACCAGAAAAAACACAACACCGAATTTGTGAAGAAAAAAAAAGAAAGAAATTAAAGAATGTTTAGAATTACTAAAAAATGTATAGAATTTTTTTTTTTTTAAATGTTGTATAAGTTTCATGATTTCAATTAATTAGACATGCTTTTTGATTACTAAAAACTTTACACAGAGAATCCGTAACACGCCAGCTCCTCGACAACTAGTAGTTTCGGGGGGTCTAACACCCCCCCCAAAAAAAATCCTAGGGGAAACACTGCTCTTCAACAAGCGGATGCACAAATCCCATTAAAAGTGGTGAGCATTATATATTCTCCTACCAATGCTGGCTTTCTCTCCCATTGTGATCTTTAATGTTGGAAATATTATGCTGATGATAAGTAAAATGCAGAACATAACCTCTGTTGCTTTCAGCCTTTGTGAAGTGACCTTTATTATTTTTTGTGTATAGCACAGCAATTGAAGATCCATTTTGCATAGACTGATTTAAGAGTAAATGACAGCAATCAGATCTCTCTAAACACATGAAACCACCACATGTGAATACTCGTGTAAACAATTGCGCCACATAGCAATGACATGAACATCCAAGTGCATGAGACAGAGGGAAGTTAGGGGGACAGTGAGGCCTTTCACTGCTGTTATATTGGGCAAGCGTGAGCAGAAGATTTGTATTGCGGAAAAGAAAGGTCATACAGCTTTAGAACAAGGTGAGTAAATAATGAGTTTGAGCTATCTGCTCACAATGCGCTGAGTACTCAACACAAATGAACTAAAGGGAAAAAGATTGTGTTTCAAAATGCCATGGAAACTTTTTTTTTTTTGCTAGAAAACCAACTGCCTATTTATGTTTATATATATATTGGTTCTGCTTATATCATATAGTTGAAAAAATATTTTGAATTGCTTAGAATCATTTATGACTGTAGTTCGTACTTATTGATTTTGTCATGACGATAGTAAATTCTGCTAAAATACCATAGTTACTGCATAGTAATAATATTTGGACACATGATGACCTACTGTAGAGGCCAGTTGGTTACAAAAAGGTGGCTCAGAAAATTGAAACAGAATAACAGAAGTCAGTTCTGAGAAAAAGCTTCACCATCATTTGTTTGCAGATTCCACTTGGTTTGATATTTTGTATCCAATGCAGTTGTATATATAAATTAGAAGTGACAGTTTCTTAAAATAGTAACTGTATTAACTATGGTATTTAGTTTGAAACTGTGGCTAGTCACCATGGTACATTTTATGGGCTGTACTGTATGTTGTGAAGCATGATTCATCATCGCTGTGCATTGATTTATTTTGATTATGCTTTGAGCATTGACACTTTCTTCCCATTGGCTACATTTTTGTCATTTCTCAAACATCTTCTGTCTCTGTCTTTTGACTTTGTGCTGAGCAGGTTTGAGCCAGAGCAGGTGTGTCTCCCCATCGGACCCCTCGTCTCATGGACCCTTTCTGCTCTCTGATGACACACAACAATCAGATGTAGTCGAATTCCATGTTTCCAAATCAGGACAATCTCCATTCTGGCAAAACTTTAATAAGTTCACATCGTTAAAAAATGGAAAAAAATAGTTCACTCTGTCTGTATGCTCCCAGAAATGAAGTTCAAGTGTATTTTTTGACTGTAAAAAGACCATGAACCTCCATCTGGAGGTAACTGACTGACAATCATGACCATGATATGATCAAACCTGTCAAGCGCCCAAACAAAGATGGACTGTATGCTGTTTCATTCACTATTATTGTATCTTCACCACTTCAACTTTGCCTTGTGGTATTTTGGAGATGAAATTCAGTAGAATTGACCAGCATACGGTGCTTTGTGTCCTGCTGTCAATGACGGCCATCAAATTGATATTTTTCTCAAAGCTTGTGGATCAAAGACCTTTGCTCCACAGTCTCTCTGTCTGCAGTTTAACATTTTCATGAGGATACCTATGTGTGCTATACAGTACCATTCATAAGCAGGATGTACAACTGTAAGCATTACACACAATTAACAACCAAATCGCCTAAACAGGGTAATACTTTCTAATTTACAAATGTGATTTTGTCAATTTGAGGAACACAGAGTTTGACATATGATTATTCTTAGTATTAGTTAACAAGCATTATTCCAGATTTGTGAAAGTGTCACAATCTTGCATCATGCTCTCCTCGAATCTCACATGTTGTATGATATTGACTGAACTCATTTCATATGATAAATAGATGTTTTTGTATGTCTATAAAAGGTAAAGTAGATTTTTGAATTTGCCTCCAAAGGGGGTTATTTTTGATTGTATTATATAAGTACTCTGTAGTAAGCACACTGAAACAATTCATATGCATTGTATTTTAGTTTTTTATTTGTTGTTGTTGTTGTTTATTTGTAATAGCTACTCTGAATACTATTTATTATTATAGTTAATGGCAAATATTGATAAGTTGTTTTTATGCATACAGTAATGTGCAGAAGTCTTGGGCCATGATATATACTAATTACCATTTAAAAATAAAGGTCATTTATTAACTTTATGGATATGTTATGTTTTCTTTGTCTAATGCCATGTCATAACCATAGCCATATGGCCTAAGGGTTGTGTACAGTGCTGTGCATAGACTACACTACACATGTATTAATGTATGCTTATGAGAAGAAACTTCATGACTGTTGATAGACCCTAATTGACAAACCTTCAGTCCCTCTGGTAATTTAGTAAATGAATGTGAATAATTGGCCAGAAAAATTCAGCACAACAATAACTGAACAGTTGTCTTGTAGTGCCACAGCAGGGATGTATAGCGTAAGAAAGGTGGGACTGAGTACAGGCGCTCAGAGCTGGTGCTGCACTGTCCTGCTCTCTTGTGGACAACCAGTGCACTCAAACCTTCAATACTGAGGAGATACAGTAGACTGGCTTACTCTCAATATGTCTGAATGTTGGTATATGATTTATCAGTCAAGAAAATTGTGAAAATCGGCTATTCCCTTTCAGATGATTTGCAGTGCAATAAATTCCACAACCTTTAGAGAGCAGTTTTCTTTCTTTTAATTAAAGCTTTTCAAACGTGATCTGAGCAGGCAACAGTCCATTTAATGTTGTTTGTTGAGAATATGTCTAACAACCTTTTATGTGATTGATTGCAATGTATTTACTTCACATTTATGTCTGTTACTGTAAATGAAGACAACTGACGTGATGAGATGAAATGAAATATTTATTAAGCATCTTTTCTGGATTTTTCATCAGTTTTAAAGTCTAATGTTCAAGAAGAAATCCTACTGAGATTTTAAAATAGCCTGCATCCACATTCATTTATTGGTGATTGGTGAATTAATAGACTACATTTGGCACAATGTGAAGTAGACAATGTAAGCAGAAAATTTGGGGTGTGAAAATTGGTTAGTATATGTGCTCATATCTATACTTAGAGACACCTAAGCAGTTATGTGATTAAATCATAACTATATAACATGGGTGTTCAGTAATAATGCACTTTCTTATTTACTTATGAATGTTTAGTATGAATTTACATATTGTCAGCTGTAATGATGTGCTATGTTTTAAAGTAAAGAATGAAAAATAAGTATTTTCTGTTCTGTTTTAATTTAATGACTCAACCAATGTAAATTACTATTGTCACTTCAGCTGTAGTTTTAGTTTCATTATCAAGAAATTTTAGTTTGCTTCTCTTTTTTTCCTGCTTCCTTTGTTCTATGTTTCCTTTTGTCATTGGTTGCTATGGTTATTTATTATTAATTAGATCACACCTGTCTGCATTTGAGTTCATTATCTTGTGTATATAAAGTCCTTCAGTAAATTTAGTTATTTGTCTGATGATGGTTGTGTTTTAGCACACACTGTTGCATTGTATAATCTCGTTGGATTACTTCTTTTGTATTATTAAAGAAAACAGTATTGTTTGGATTACATCTTCTTCTTCGACATCCTTTGCTGGCCTACCTATGACAGAACACCAGAACCATGAGAAAGAATTTGGAGATTGCGGCAATTAATATGGATCCAGAAGGAACATTTCATGGGCCAAGATCTGAAGGACTATGTGGAGGAGTTTGTTAACATCTGCCACCACGCCACATGTGATTGACCTCCCATTCTGGAAGGTTTCAGGTGCGGGCAGGAAGATGAGATTTGCTTCCTGATGCCAAAGGGTGAAACCTGCTGGACCTTAGAAGAGTACATGAACATCGTACTGTGGGTGGATTGGTCTTCAGTTACAGTAGGCAAAAACTATAAAGGAGACCATCTCCATCATCCAGCCCAACCTCGCTCCCGCTACCACACCAGATCCCGAGCCCAGCCAGCCACCTCCAACGCCGTGCAGGAAAGGATGCCAGAGCTCACCGCAGAAGCAGATCCCGAGCCTGCCGTGATGAAGGAGCCATGAACCCACCATCGCTCCAGAGAATGAGGCCCCGTTTACACAAAGGGATAATGCAGAAATTTCCCTGCGGTTTGGCCTCTCATTTACACAAAAAAACACGTTTTCTAAAAACTCCGGCCAAAGTGGAGATTTCAGAAAACAACGGTTCTCTCTTGTCGATTCTGAGGATTCTGATTGGCTTGTAATGGCTTTATCCTTCTCCCTACACTGCCGCCCATAGGTTTGGCATAGTCATGATGGCGCTCGACGGCGTATTTATGCGGGTTGTGTGTACAATGTTATTATTGGGGAATTTGTTTCTCTAAATACCCGGCTATGTGTAAACGTGGCCTGAGTCCCCCACCATGAAAGAAGAACCACTCAGCAGGTGTGAATCAGGTGTGTCTCCCACAAGCAGTTCAAAAAAGGGGATGCCAGTCCACACTGGGAGCACCACTTTAATGTTGATCCAAACCTAATAGCTGAGACTCAGAAACACATATATATTTCTACGGGGAAACTATTGTGGTCAATGGGCAGCAACTGGTCTTCATGTTGGAGGGTACCTCCGGCTGGGGTCTGGTCTTCTGTCAGGAATGCAACACACAAAGACAGATGATGAACCCATTTGTGAGAACTATTTTGAATTCAGTCAGGTAAACGGGTAAGTGAACAGGTTTGTACAGCAGGATAAAACATAGCTTACACTGTGCAGATACATTGAAGATAAGCATTAAAGGGGAACTTGGCAACTATTTCAACTTAATAAAACGGTTCAGAAATCATTTGGATGGTTAAATAACCTGTTCAGGTGAGAATGGTGACTTTCCCCGCTCCCCCTCAACGTTCCCAGGCGGAAAACCAACCTTGCAACATGGGGACTAAATCAAATAAAATAAATAAATAAAAAATATAAAATAAAAACTAAGAACAACTAGGGTGTATGCAGTTTCAGTAATGAAGCACAAACACAATCTCAGTAGAGGGCAGAGCAGAAGGTAAGTTAGAATCAGTCTACAAACAGTGAGTCATGGAATCTTAGGCTGACAGAGAAGATTTCAGAATTAGAGACACACATCCCAACTTTAATCGAGGATGGTAAGAATGCAAGGGCTCTAGATACGCTTTGGATGTCAAGTCATCTTCATTTATATAGCGCTTTTAACAATGTAGATTGTTTCAAAGCAGCTTTACAGAGATAAACATAATTTTAGGTAACAGAGATTGTTTTGGCTTTATAGCGGTTCTTGAAGAATGTTATTTTCCAGCTATAACTTCCAAACAGCCCAGCAGTAATGACTTTGTGAATTCCTTTACTTGCTTTACTTGAAAAAAAATACTATTATAGTAATTAATTATTCGCTTATGTATCTATTATTTATCTCTTTTTTGTTGTAGATCATTAAGCTATTACCCTGCCTCAGAAGCCTGCACAAAATCAGGCTTAAATATATATTTATTATTACATATGATATATTAATCAAGTATATATATATATTTGTTTGTTTGTTTTCATTCGGTTTATTCACTTGATAATACTTTGATTTATCTGCCTTTTTAGGGGCTGGTTCTTCTTTTTTTTTTTGCCCACCACTCCTCTTCAAATATCAAAATTTTCATTGGTCTTACCAGAATGTTCTCTGGAAATATGTGCTTACAAATGTGAACCATACAGCTCTCTTGAATGGAACCATACGGCCTACAACTTATTTTAATTTTGGGATGAATTATTGATTTAAATGATCATAACTGTGTAGCCCACAAGAGGGCAATATTGATGTGTTACTGAAATTGACTTCCCAAAGTAATTCACATGTGCAACCTTAACTAAGTGTAACAAAAAACTATTGTAATGCAGTATAAAACTTCTGGAAAAGCACAGATAAAATATCATTATAATAACAGCTCCCAATACCAAAACACTTTTTAACTCCACCTAATTACATCCAATGGAGAAATAGAGGCATTATGTAGGCTACTTATAAATCCTCTTAAAATATACAGCTTTGTTAAATTTACAGACATTTAGGAAAATACCAAAACTAATATTATCAAGAAATCAAAATTTGAGACAACAAACCACAACAACCTTCTACACAGTAAATACTGTAGTATCATCCACAGAGTCACACAAACTCACTGCCAGTAAATCAATAGAGAGAACATCTCTTGATAACAGACAATGATTTCTGGAAATAGTCTGCAAAACACTTTCGGTATGCCTAAAATCGCAGACATATAACTAGTCTAGTATAAAAGTAGTTAAAGGGATAGTTCACCCAAAAATGAAAACTCTGTCATTATTCACTCACCCTCGTGTCGTTCCAAACTCGTAAGACTTTCGTTCATCTTCGGAACATAAATGAAGATATTTTTAATGAAATCTGAGAGCTTTATATTCATCCATAGACAGCTATGCAACTAACATTTTGGCGCTTCAAAAAGTTCATAACGAGATCATAAAACTAACCCATATGAATTGAGAGGTTTAGTCAAAATTTTCTGAAGGGACTCAATCACTTTATATGATGAACAGATTTAATTTAGGCTTTCATTCACATCTAAACACTGATAAGCGAACAAAATGCTTGACGCCCAAAATGAAAATTAGCCCATGATTTACTCACCCTTCAGCCATCCTAGTACTGTACATGACTTTCTTCTTTCAGACAAATACAGTCGGAGTTATATTAATAAACACCCTGACGCTTCCGCGCTTTATACTGGCAGTGGATTGCAACTATCAGCTTGAAGCTCAAAAAAGTGCATCCATCCATTATAAACGAACTCCACACGGCTCCGGGGGGTTAATAAAGACATCCGGAAGCAAAACGATGAGTTTGAGTAAGAAAAATACTGCATTCGTCTGAAAGAAGAAAGTCATACACACCTAAGATGACTTGAGGATGAGTACATTATGGGATCATTTTCATTTTTGGGTGAACTAAACCTTTAAGTTGTAGCGCCCCCTAGCATCAGAAGTTGATTCAATTGGCAAGTTGTCTTCCGAATACTAAGTTTTGTTGAAGCCGTCTTTTACTCACCCTCATGTCATTCCAAACATCTTCACACCATTACTTCTTGCACAGTCATTCAGTTGCTTGTCATAGTCACATAGGGATCTTGTTCAATGTGCCCTCTTTTTTAGCATTAAAAAAAGCAGGGGCCAAATCGATGCAACATGCAGCATCAACTGTGTGTATTAACACTTTATGGACAAGCACCGATGGGGGTGGCATCGACCAGCCTCTGAAGAATGTCTCTTTCTTAATAAACTTCCTCTTTTAGCCCAAAATAATACATTTCAAAAACATATCCACAGTGTTTTTACTCTCAGTGTATATTCCACATTGTCTGATTTATTGACCTGTTAAATCATTTATATTTTCACATCAGCTCAATGAAATAAAGTCTTCAAATGAAATAATTAGTCTAAAATTGTCTTCTTCACTATGCAGACCTATATCTTTGTAGGCTATATATACTTCAGAAAACATTCATCTAAAGATACACGCACTAAAGAAAAGAAAAAACCTTACAAACACGCAGAGACAGGATGTAGTGGTGACAGGGATGTTCTGTGACAGCAGTCTGTACTGGATACAGAAGCACTTTTCCACCTTGTACGTGTACAACTCTCAAACATGCTACAGGAAACTTCAACATTCAACATAGAATTGTTGTTTTTGTTCTTTTTTGTTGTTGTTGTTGTTTACAGAGTCTAAATTGTGACCTATACTGAAAAGCTCTCTAATAGACTATCTGTATTCTATCTAATAGAATCTGTACAGATTCTGAGGTGATTACAGCGTGAAAGCAGCTTGAAAATCAATATAATTGTAATGATTTATTGTGTGGACGTACTGAGTGAAATAAAGGGCTCTTTGAATTCTGTTTTGCACCATTCTGTAAAATGCCATTGTCTGATAGCAGTGTGTGTTATATTAACAATTTCAAAAACAAAATGACAGCATTGTGCAGCACTAATTTGTAAAGTATGATTTCAGCAGTACATCCAGATATCTGCATGGCAGTTGAACTCTAGATGGACTGAGATTACCATTTACTAATATTCCACTGGCATTTTGCATGCATTTGCTATTGTTGCAGAAATTGTCTTATTTTTTGAAGAGCTTATTTCCTGCCTTGTTTTGTCATTTCCTGCCTGAGGGACAAATATCACTTGCTGGTAGTGGTTGCCTGAGAAACAATGCATGCAGCACAATGGAATCGCTTTCTGTGTATCATGGGGCCATCAATCGAGAAATGTGTGAGATGCGTCTGTGTGAAGCGGGCAAGGACGGGAGCTATTTAATTCGAGACAGTGAGAGCGTTCCTGGAGCCTACTGCCTCTGTGTCCTGTAAGTCCTCAAGAAATCTCTGCATTTTCTGGAGCTTTAAGCTCATTTCAAGCGTGTCACTCGAGTTGATGCAAAATTTTACAATTACAAATTGTTAAGTCAAAATTTTCATTTTAACTGCACACGAACAATTTCAAACTACAATTTCTATTTATTGGCCTTTGCTTTTATTAATCTGTGCTTTCTCACACTGCAAGGTGTAAAGGTTTTGTCTACACGTACCGGCTCCAGAAAGACACAGCGGGCTCCTGGGCGGCTGAGGTGAGGATCTTGAACGCAAGAACAAAATGATACATTTAAAGACATAACACAAAAGCAATGCAACATCAGATATTATTATTGAAATATGATTAGCTTTAAAAAAAAGAATCTAGCTTTGTATTGTCTTACAATGATCTACTTTTGAAAATGTGTGACAGTTAGCCCGATTATAACTCCTTCACTGCTGTTCATTTAGATTTTCTTTTTGTATTTGAACCGCAGCTAAATTTAAGTAGAGGGTTTTTTTTTAGACAGCTAAATTATGATGAGTGCTAGAGACACAAATTGTCTGATTTTCCAATGAAAAAATAGTTTATTATGCATTACACATATGTATCCTGTGTAACTAGATATTGTGTAAATCTGTCAGTAGTAATTGATGAGGATAACATTACACAACTGTGTGTTTCCTGAAAATGACTCAAATGTATAGAGATATGAAACAGCTTTGGAAAGGTATTGTTTGGCTGGGCTGAGATTTAAGTGATCTTACAGAGAGAACTCTCTCAGCTCAAACATCTATAAAGCCAACATCTGATTTCGAGACTGCGTGACATTATAGCTATAGATCTTAAATAGATAGCATTAAAAAAATATGGGTGCTCACATTTATACACGTATACACATGTATATTTGGACTATTTCTGATTTACAGAATGGAGTTGATCTGAACTAGTTCACGGGTCCTTGCAAATAGATTATACTGATGTTGTTGTTATTGTTTGTTTGTTTATTTTTTTTGACAGACAGCACCGGGTCAGACTAAACGCTTGTTCCGAAAAGTCAAGAATTTGATAAGTGCCTTTGAGAAACCAGACCAGGGCATCGCGTTTCCCCTCCTCTATCCCGTAACTGTCCAGAAGTTATGCTAGAATATTCCTCATCACCATCCTTAAACCAACTAAACAATCTACAAACATCTTTATGCTGTTTCATAATAACGTGAATTTGTACATATAAAAGGATTTGTATAAAAGAAAAAGAAAAATCTTAATTTGTAAAGAATGTTTTACTATGGGAAATTGTGAAAGCTTAATCTCAAATGTATTTAATACTGTGATCGATGGTCAACAAATATCTGTTTTTTTAATCCAATACTTAATCCGTTACTTCATTCCAGATGTGTGGTTTTTTTTTTTAGATTATTATCATACATATGCATACATGCTGCATTATTTCATCTCAGTAAGTTTGGAATTCCTAAAGTATCATTTTAATTTGAATAGATAACTGAATAAATACTGGTAATATATATTTTTTTTTGTGTGTGTGGTGACTTTTAATAAATCACACATTATGAGTTAATAATACTTGACTTGAATTGACTTGAACTATTTCTATTTAATAATAATAATTAGTAAGTTCATAATAATTAATAATTTAATAATAATAAATAATTACATTTAAAATGTTTAATAAAACAGAAAATGTTTAATAAAACAGACTTAACCAGACAAATATAACCACAGCATACCAGATTTTTCAGTCATTTTTTTCCTTGTGCCAAAATAATATTTTTCTGTAGAATGTAATCACTATCATGTGTGTGTTAATTGAGCTTGACATTTTTAATTAAGTATTCAAACAAATTTAGAAACAGGAAGTCTTTTGTGGAGACTTATAAGGGTACACTTTATGGTTATTGCTACACATGTTACATGTATTCCAGTTCCAATTGTAGTACTGTAATAACTTTAAATGATGCGTAATTACATGCAACTAACCCTAAACCAAACCTTGACCCTATACTAAGTACATTTAGTTAATTATTATTTGTCAGTACTTTATTTTTATAATTCCTCTGTAACACAAATACCTTAAAATAAAATGTAACCTCTTTTTCCAACAAACTTCTTCTTTTTAAGTGAATGTTGAAAAGCTCTATGTCTGCCAAGTGCCTACAATTCTTTCAACGCATTGCATGTTGCTGATAATGAATAAATGGATTATTCACCCGAACAGCGTCTGTGCCACGAGCGGGACCCAGGGGGGATTCCAACACCCAGTAATCGTAAATGACCAGACACATTGTGTGCTCGGTACTGACCCTGCACCCATGAAATCTGCCATAATTCACTCTCCTCATGTCGCTCTAAACCTGTGTGTCATTCTGTTTTCCTGCAACATGCAAAAGAAGATATTTTGAAGATCTTCTGGGTCCAAATAACATTAGACCCCATAAAAGTATCTCACGAAGATACTTTTATGGGTTTGGAACAACACGAGGGAGAGTAAATCATGACAGAATTCATTTCATCAATTTATCAATTCAAAAGTCATTTTTCAGCTTGAAGAAACTAATTTGTGTGACTTCCATCGATGTTGAAGAGCAGCGTGGAGGACAGCGGCTGAGTCCACACCAGAGAACTGAGTGAAAAGTGATGTCTTCGGCACTATCAGGGGCGTTGGGCGTCAAGGGAGGCAGTGCCTCCACACAAAAAAAAAAAGGATGAGAAAATAATCCATAAAAATAAAAGCAAATATTACAAAATGTGACATAAATTAGTGTATTAATGACTTGTTTTTCTAAAGTAACACTGTTCAACAGCAATACCCGCAGGTGAAGTTACAGCGGGACGCCACGTATCTTGTGCCTCCCCTGAGCCCATTGAGTTTTAACATTAAGTTAAACCTAAAACCTACATGTATATTAAAATCACCAACAATTAGTACTTTATCGGCAGCCAATACTAATTCTGATTGAAAGTCCGCAAATTCCTGGATAAAATCTTTATGGTGCCCTGGTGGCCTGTATACAGTAGCCAGCAGAAATCTCAAACGTGATTTATCGTTTACACTGTATATTTTTACATTAAGCACCAACACTTCAAAAGAAGTATATTTAAAACTAGATTTCTTAGTGGTTTTGAAAATATTACTATAAATTACAGCAACACCTCCCCCTTTGCCTTTTAGACGAGGTTCATGTTTATAACAGTAATCTTGGGGGGTTGACTCATTTAAAGTAATGTAATCGTTTGGTTTTAGCCAGGTTTCTGTCAAACACAGCACATCTAGATTATAATCTGAAATCATATTATTAACTATGAGCGATTTTGAAGTAAGGGATCGAATATTCAGCAACCCAAGCTTTATCATTTGCTCATCTGTATTATATCTGTTTTTTATTTGTTGAACATCAATTACATTTTTAACCTTAGATGGGTTTGGACGTTTTTTGGATTTCCAAATTTGGGGAACAGACACAGTCTCTATATGATGATATCTAGGTGAAAGAGGCTCTATGTGATGGGATTTATCTGACCTTGGTGACGCGAGGCCGCTAGCAGACGGTCGGTTTAGCCAGTCTGTCTGCTTCCTCACCTTGTGCCCAATTTGTCATGTTTTAGCTCTAAGCCTATGAGCCAAATTACTTGAGAGAAGAGCATCAGCACCATCCCGGGAGAGATGAATACCATCTCTTTTCAACAGGTCAGGTTTGCCCCAAATACGTTTCCAATTGTCTATGAATTCTACGTTATTATGCGGACACCACTCAGACACCCAGCGATTGAGTGAACATAATCTGCTAACTATCTCATCACTCCTGCGAACAGGAAGGGGGCCAGAGCAAATTACAGTGCTTGATATTGTACTTGCGAATTCACACACCTCTTTAATATTAATTTTGGTGATCTCCGACTGGCGGAGTCGAACATCATTAGTGCCGACATGAATAATGATCTTGGAGAATTTACGATTAGCATTACCCAGCACTTTTAAATTGGCTTTGATTTCAGGCGCTCTGGCTCCCAGCAAACATGTGACTATGGTGGCTGGTGTCTCTATTTTCACGTTCTATGTGATCGAATCACCAATTAGGGCACAATCAACAGAATTCTCAGTGGGTGTTTCACTGAGTGGGGCAATTCGATTTGTTATGGTAATCGGAAAGGAAAAGCGTTTTTTTTTTTATCCGCGACTAGAGCGATCCCTCACTGTCACCCATCTGCCCTGCTGCACAGGCAATAATTCAGCCGGAACTGAATCATGTAAAGAGTTCACTATGCTAGGCGCATCCAAAATAGTATCTAAAGCTCTCAAACTCTTTTTATCCTCAATTAGAGTTTGGATGCGGGTCTCTAGTTCTGAAATCTTCTCCGTCAGCCTGACTGTCTCCTTGCATTTATCACATATAAATCCTATATTGCCAACGGAGAAGGCTATCCACCTTATTCCTGACGAGCTTACTGCGTTTTGAATTATGGGTGGCACTTCCGGTTTGGGGAACTTCCATTCAAAAAGACTGAAACGAATAATTTCAAATCATTAGATTGCCTTACAAATAAAGCTGACCTGTCAGTTTGACTGAATGAGCTGTCAATTTTCCTTCATGATTTATTTTCAGACATCATGAGAATAACGTAACACTTGGTATTTTTAACGTGACGTTATAACAAGAATATCTATGGCAAGAGCTTGTTTCAGTCGCTTTCGTTTCCTCGTGACGATTTTCTTTTTCCCTTTTCATTTCGCTGGAATAGTATGAAAAAATTACAACATATAGCCTAGGTACTGCACATTTGTGGTCTGTTCTCCCGATTTAGTTTACGATATATCCCATTAATAATTCACTGGAATGCATGAAGAATCTCTCATTTTTCTCCTCAATCCTAACGTCTCTTCTTTCCGGGTTTGTTTTCACAATTTATTTTCTGTCAAAATTACGGAAATAAAATAGTATCACGCAATGCTGAAGAAATGAGCATTTTTTAGTAAGGCAACATGTGTTACATAATATGTATTACTGATATTTAACCCGTCTGTTATTACCGTGGAAAGAATCTCGCTTTTGGGGTTATTTATGGTCTCTTGTTGAAGTACCTTGTTGATGCTTTTACACTTTTAAATGTCCTTTTAATGTTCGATGGTTGAAGGGTGAGTAGAATAATACCATCTCATTGTACCCAGCGTACAGAAAAAAAAACATTAAAAAAAAGAAAAACGTATAATTGCGTTCATAAAGCGAGCCTTTCACTGATTGTTTACAGCTTAACGGAAGTTACACCCATAATTCGCGCAAAGCGTCATGGGGCGTAGGAATAAGGTGGATACTAAACATGTGACATGAAGTGCAGGTGACAATAACGGGACAAGACATTACTCACCTTGTTTGTTGACTGATTCTTACTCTCCTGGGCTTTTTATGAACTTATGAGGCGCGCGAGAAAAAAAAAAGGTAAATAAATAGCAGTGCGCACGGGTGGCGCGTTAACAGGCTAGCGAGTTACTAGCATGTTGTGCTAACAATAACGGAAGCTAGCGATGTAAGGTTAATCTGAGATGTTGGGTAAGCTGTATTTAGAGAATGATAGTAAATGATGGTTCAAAACAGAAAGAAATACCAAGCTAATATAAGGCTTAGACGGAGCTTTACAGCCTCGAAGCAAATGGCTGACTGTAATCCCATAGGCAGCCAAACTTCCTGTCCATCATCTTGATTTTCATTCAATCCCTACTTTTTCGAACTTTTCTGTTTGTCCGATTTTCACCAAAATCGAATCCTATCATCTCCAGACCGGGCCGACAAAATATCATGGATTTCGTGTCACTATACAAAACCCTCTAGGCATGATGCCAAAATTACTGTTCAGGCTTTATCTCTGCAATGCTTTGACATATTGACACCAAACTTTGTTTGTGTTATTGTCACCTCACTCTGACCACACAACAGAAATTTCTTAACTGCGCCACCTATTGGTCAAAAGTGACATTAAATCATATTATTAGTCACTGTACATATTATTTTTTTCACCCATTTTGCCTAAAATCATCTTAAAATGTATTTAGTTGCTCATCGTTACAGTTGGTCAAACACTCCCAGCCATGTTGGCATGTTTTGTCGTCTTCTTTGCACTTGGCCCTAATAATGGCTGCTTGCAGCTATATTTTATATATATATCCGCTATTGAGAAAACAGTGTTGTCATCGTCCAACTCAGTTCATGTCACATTCTGTTTTATCGTGTTTGCACCTGTTCTCATTATCCTTAATTAGTTTACCTTCTTCCTCCTGTGTTCAATTAATTATCATCACCTGTTTTCAGTTCATCAGTGTTAGTATTTAGTTCCTCGAGGTCAGACAGTCTTTGTCCGTTCTCGTCATTTATTGGTGTGTGTTATCCTCCTGCCTGTCTGTACCTTTTGTGTGACATTGTGAGTAAAAGTTTATATTGGAGCTCTTTGACTCACTAGTCTTCTTCAACCTACACCACACCAGTTGACAGTTCAGTTCTCATATAATGGTGTCAATGCAGACAGATCAATAATATGGTTGAATATTAAATGTCCCCAACTAAGCAAGCCAAAAGCATTCAAAGCTTAGCTGAAGTATAAAGGTCCACTGAGACACCCAGCCATATCAGAGTAAAATGAAACCAAACAAACCATCCATTTTCTGGCTCCTTCCATGGCTTTTCTGCTGTCATTGCTTATTTCACGCCTCAGTAAGTATATTTTCCTTTTAAAAATCTATATTTAGTCACATTTCCCTTTTCAAAAGACACATTCACCGCAACAGCACCTGTCAGCCTCCTACAACACTGCCCTTTCATCTTCAGCAGTTTCCCCATACAATACCATCGAGTGTGAGATGAAATGCTTCTGGGATGGAAACTCAACCATTCTACATCTACTGGAGCCTCTTGTATGAGTGGGGAAACGTCTTCAATAAATGTTCGAACACCTAATGCTGACAAATAATTTCAGCATGACAATCTCCAAGATAAGTAGTCATTTAGAGAAGCGCTGACCGCATGTTTCATGGGGACTGTCCCTGTGATCAATTACTTTGAAATGACAAACATTTTTCAAATGTCAGCCAATGAACTAGACCTAAACTACGCAAAGCAATTCCTAATGACTAAATGCATTTCTAATATCAATTTTAAAATCAAAACTAGCTTGCGTATTTATACAAACAATAATAAGCTGCTAAACAAAGAAAACATATAGCAGTAATTTATAAACATATTACAGTAAATTGAAATTTATTTGTTATTGGGTCATTCTCAGTAAACGGTACTATTTACTGTATGTGAAATGTGTCTGATTAAGTCACTTTATTTGACAATTTGACGATTTAACACCATATGATACAAATGTATGTGCAATTTGTTTTTATCTAAGCTCAAGTTTACACGACAAAGATGTACTACACACAGAAAAGTTTTTCCTTTGCATCTTAGCGTACAGACGACAACATTGTCAAAACAATCCCCTTCACAAGGATCAGCAAAAGCGATTAACAACGCTGTATTATTCCTGTCAGGCCAGTAATTGGCGATGTCACTTAGTAAAGTGAAACTTACGCGCCTCTAGACCAATTATAATACGCATGATGTTGCCGTTTTCACAAATTTGCGTTTTTGTAGTTTTCGCGAAGACGATAGCGATACTGTTTCCAAAAACGTACACTTTGAAACCCGTTTTCAAAAGTTTGCGTTTTCAGGCACCCAAAACGCCGTTGTCATGTAAATAGCCAGCCAAAATACATAGTTTTGTTTATTTTATTTATCAAAACACATAGAAAAGTTTGAAGTTTTTAGTTGAAAACTGTGTCGTGTAAACGGCCCTAAATGTGTTAAAATCTGCTTGTTGTTATGGCTTTTTAATCATTTGAATTAGAATAACACAACATTATTAGATGGTTAGATGACAGATTTAAGATGAGTTTACATAGTTTATGACTGGCACTGAATAATCCGTTCCACGCAACAACTTGTTGAGCAGTTGCACAAACGAGAGGAACCATTCAGTCTGTTTCTAGAGCATTCGAACACAACAGATGCCTAAAGAAAGAGAGAGGGAGAGAGAACACAATGTATGTCTACAGATGCAACAGCCAGTATTCAGTGGTGCACAAAAAAAAAAAAAAAAAAAACCTTGTGCAAAAGATAGACGGTTGTGTGTTTTCACAGGTGTACTTTATATGGTCCTTTGAATCATGTGAAGTGTCAGACAACAGCAAGGCAGAATAGACCATCTGGCCCATGCAGACGTTTGAAAACATGAAACACACAGCAGCACCATCAGAAAGATCTTTAAGTGGTTAATAAATCATAATAATAATAAACTTTATTTTCTATATCACCTTTAAAAGTAGCATCTCAAAGCGCTTCACAAGAATAGAAACCAGATAAAACATACAATAACACAAACAGTGCGTTAATGAAAGAAAAAACTAATGAAAATAAAATACCAAATAAAAACATACTATCAAAAGTTTTTTTTATAAAAATGTTTAATAATATGACAATTACAAACAATAATGTATAAGCTACCCTAAACAAATAAGTTTTAAGGGACTATTTAAAAACAGTAAGGGATTCAGCTTGCCTAATCTCAGCTGGCAGGGAATTCCAAAATTTTGGAGCACTTGAAGAAAAAGCCCTATCACCCATGGGTTTTAAACGAGAAAGCGGAACAATTAAAAGGCCAGCTTCCGAGGAGAGATCACGTGCTGGTGTGTAAGGGGTTAAAAACTCAGAGAGATAATGAGGTGCCAATCCATGCAAAGCCTTATAAGTATTTTAAAATCAACACGGAATCTGACAGGGAGCCAGTGTAAAGATTCCAATACTGGAGTGATATGATCCCTTGTCCTGTTTCCAGACAGGATTCGAGCGGAAGAATTTTGAACCAACTGTAATTTATTAAGGGGAGCTTTTGAAACCCCGGCCAGCGACGCATTGCAATAGTCAATGCGAGAGAATACAAAGATGTACAAAGAAGAACCATACACTTAAAGTTGGAGACCCAGCCTTACGTAGCTGGTGAGGTGAACCAATGAGCATAACCTCCGTCTTATCACTGTTTAGACATAGAACATTTCTAGACATATTATTAATAAATCATGGACTCGTTTAAAGGTTGTCTGAACATAAAGACGTTAAAAATAGGCTTTAAAGGCCCACAGAATTTGTTTAACTAAATTAGGCTACTAGATATAAACTTAATTTATACAACTGTAAATATCTGTATTAATTCAACAATTATATAAGTCAACACTTTGGTTTTACTTGCGCTATTGTTGAAGAAAAAAAATCACTACTTATTACTATGATCTGTGTTTTATGATTTAGTCATAATTAGGATAAATTAGTTACAAATTAGGTTACAGTTTATTTTAATAGTCCACCTTAAACATTCTACTGACTATAAGTAACATTTCACCGATGTCAACTAACTCTTGGTAGACTGTCAGGTTAGGGTTCAGGTTAGTGGAATAAGTTGACATGTACTTGCAAAGTTATTTATAGTCAGTAGAATGTCTTTTTGGGAGCATCACAATAAAGTATTTTCCGATAAAAGGCAGACAGTGCTGGTTTTGACATGCATTTGCAAAGTTACTTAATACAATGCTATTGTCATATTTTTTGATTCATGCAGTGGTGTGATTTTCCTGTGGTTTCCTGTGTGCTGTGGTTTCATCTAAAAAATGTCTATATTTAAACACCCCACACTCTTAAAAATAAAGTTTCCACAAAGAGGAGTTTTGAGTTCCCTAAAGAACCTTAAAGTGAACAGTGTCAGGTGTGTCTGGTTATGTTTATTCTTTGTTTTCTCCACATGGACTATGTTTGTGTTTTCACCTTAGTTGGTTTGTTGTGAGGTTGTTAATTTGATTCATTTCTCAGTTCAGGCGTGTGTCATTGTGAGGTGTTCATGTCTCATTATCCTCTCTCTACTTAAGTTCAGTTCAGTTTGTGTTCAGGGTCGAGTCTCATCTATGTGTAGTTCGTTGTGGAAATACCTGTTGGATATTAAAGCCTGTTAAACCATCTTCATCATCTTTGTGTTATTTGTTTGTTTAGTCTCTCCGTCACAACCAGTGGCACACAGTTCTTAAAAGAACCATTTTTAAATCAGAAGGACAATGGCTGAATGGTCAACATTGTAATAATCTGCAAGAACTTTTCTATTTTTAAGTGTGCACCAATACTTTGAGCGAGCAATCTATCCGCTAGAGAAGTGTGAAGGGTGGACATTTCTTTAGAGAATAATATTATTTAATCATTATTCATTATTCATATAATTATTATTATTTATTATAATATATTCAGAGTGTCTATTTACACTCAATACAAATAGCACACCTATATTCCCTAATTGGCAATTTCAGTCACACTTTTGAGTAGGGTCCAATTCTCACTATTAAATAACTACAGTGGTCAACATTTGTCAAAACCTTTCATCAAAGATATGCATGAACTTAGAACAATACCCGTTCTTGTCTTAGAACAACTTTGATGAACTTCTTTTTGATACACTTCAAATGTTAACTACTTGTTAAGTTTAGGTATTGGGTAGGATTAAGGGATGTAGAATATGGTCATGCCGAATAAAGCATTAATATGTGCTTTATAAGTACAAATAAACACCTAATATCCTGGTAATATGCATGCTAATAAGTAACTATAGTTGGAGACTAACTATAACTATAGTTAATAGTGAGAACTGTACCCTCAACTGAAGTGTCACTCCAATTTATTTTGTCTATAGTGAATGAGCTCCCTTATTTTTGCCACAAATATATATATTTTTTAAACTGCATTGATTAATGAATTACATGTTCTTTACTCATAGAACTGAAAGTAAAAACTCCAGACAGCGACAGCTTTGACAGCAGCGAGCAGCCCATGTCACACGTGTGCGGTGAGGTGGTCTGTGGTTCACTGAGAGAACTGACAGGTGCTGGTGATGCAACCGTTTAGAGGTCTGAGGGTGTTTCGTTTCGTGTACCCTCTGTCTGTGCCTTTAGTGAACGAGCGTAAAGAGAGAGAAACAAAGAGCCTCTATGTTAACTCCAGCTCTCATTACTCCACTCATGAGGTTAGGACTGTTATCACCTTGCAGTGCAATTTCACACTTGTGCACTGCAGGGTTGATCCATTCAGATGACACGTTTGTGGGCAGCATCACATCCATGCCACGAGCACAGGTCATGCGGAGAGAGCCGGCAACTCTAACACGGTATGTGTTTTGTGTCTTCTGCAGAAAATGTGGTTAAACTGTTAAAATTTGTGGCTACAGCAACTTGGCTATCTGATCCGTGCAAAACCCAACCGTTATGGAAGTGTCTGCTCACCAGTTGTTGTTTTTTTGTTTGTTTTTTCACAATAATTCTCCTTTACCTTCCTGTGTAAAGTTCTGTTGCAAATCTCAAAAGAAACACTGGAAATATTTGGGCACATGCCAGAAGAAAATGGTTTCCTGTTTATGCACTTCTCACTTGTTGACAGAAGTTGAGCTCTTCGCACCTTTGCAAAATCGTCCCACAGTTTGGGGCGTTGCATTTTTTTCTCAGAAATAAAGTGCCATTTTAGTCATTGTCATTAAATGATTTCTAAAATCTACTCTTTGTTTTCACCGTACAGAAAAATATCAACCTATCAAAATATCAACAAAATGCTAATGCTAAAATCAACAACAATACTGCTACTGTTACTAACCATTTTGCCTGACACAACATTAATGATCTGGGATTAAAACTAAAACTGAGCATAACATTTAAGGAGCTATTATTCTTAAATTGTTTCATACTGAATTCTCTCTTTAACTGTTGTTAAATTTCATTACAGCCCCAGTGAAAAAAGTGTATACCAAAGAATAGGCTACTACAAATCCATTAACATATTTACTGACATATCGCTCGCTATAAATATTATAATTAAACTTTTTTTGGAGTACCTCTTTGCACAATGCACATTTCTTAATGTTAAGCCTAAAATGTGTTTTAATATCACTATCAGTAAGAGTAGTATGATCTCTGTATAATATCAGTCTTTAAATGCAAGATATGTACACTGTAAAACCCAACAAGTTAAGCTAACTCATTTCATTTGAGGAAACAGATTACCTCAATTCATTTAAGTTTACAAAAAACAATAGTTATGAGTACTCTGAACTTATTTTATTTGAGTTTACTAAAACAATAATATTTCTTAATACACAATTAAACTTTACACTGCATTTAATACTGTATATAGCTGAAACTTCACTTTATTGAGTAAAAACAGTGAAATGACAAACTTTAAATGAACTCAGAGCACTTGCAGTTCAGCTAGCTCACAATATCACACACAAAGTCCAATCCAATGAGTTAAGCTAACTCATTACATTTGAGGAAACTTATTACCTCAATTAATTTAAGTTTATAACAAACAATAGTTACGAGTACTCTGAAATTATTTCAGTTGAGTTCACTAAAAGTAGATATTGCAGTCAAGAAATCAAGTGATTAATGAAGTGATTAATGAAGTGATTGTTGAGTATTAGTGATGAACACCTGCTGTTAACATGCAGGATCACTGAAGGAAAGAGAAACACAAGAACTACAACTGACTTCCAACCACAACATTAGATGAAATCACTGAAGATAAAATATGTTTAAATCTCTGAAGATCTCAGAGGAGGATCTCCACAAACAGCAATACCAGCTTCACTTATTAACCAGTTTGAGTTATGAGTTATTGAGTTATTTGAGTCATGCGTCTACAGAAGGTGTTATTGTGAATGAACAGAGGTTTAGATGAAGATGATTTATTGGGTTTCATTTAAAGACACCATGACAGTGGTCAGTGTGTGCTTTAGTTGGGCTCTTGACCCTTGACTTTAAAACACCAGTTTTTCCTCTGGCTGCTGTAACTGAGTGTTTATATAACACACTTGTTATGGCACAAAAGCCAAAAGAAAATGTGAGCATGTGGTTGTGTTTTGATGATGATTTATGGAAAGATGAATTATCATATGTTGTCTTGATTCTCTGATCTTTTCTAGAGAATAATCTCTGATTAAACAGGTTATATATAACTTGTATTATTCATTATTAAATAACTGTGATTCTGCTGTAAGATCCAGTGTTCCCAGTGCAGATTTTAAAAACCTCTATGGTATCAAGCTGACTTACACAGACATCAAGAATCAGCATATGAATCTCAACAATGGTGACCATTAAAAAATTATTCATGCTGCAATGCATGCTGGGAGCCATGGATAAGGTTTGTATTATGGTAGTACCCAGCATGCTTTGCAGTATGAATAGTTTTTTATTGATCACCATTGTTGAGATTCATATGCTGATTCATGATATCTGTGTTAGTTTTGGTAATGAATTACATTTTCTGTAAAATCCTTCATATTATCTGATAGTCATAACATTGCTAGTTCTTATACAGTAGAGTCTCAGTTTCAAATCAAATTAATAAATTGTTACCCTTTTAATCAGAGACTAGACTCTGAATGTATCAGTGAATCAAGTCATTAACTGATGATTGTCATCATCAAACCTTGACCACTATTCCCAATCATACTTTTACTTGAATTTTGTGCCATAGCAAATGTTTGATAAACACTCAATTACAGCAGTCAAAGAAAAACTTATCTAAAGTCAAGGGTCAAGAGTCCAACTAAAGCAAGCGCTGATCTCCATCATGGTGACCTTAAACCTTGTAGTTCTTGTGTTTCTCTTTCCTTCAGTGATTCTGCTTGTTAACAGCAGGTGTTCATCACTAATGATCAATCATCACTTAATTGATCACTTAACTACAATTATTATTCAATTATCATTCTGGGATCTGAAATGTTCTATAACTCATTCAGTTTGAGTTCTGTTTCAGTCATTCAAGCCACTTCAAGTTTTTCAGTATTATTTGAGTGCAGTGAACTCAATTTAATTGAGTAAATATATTGTTAGGTTTTACAGTGCTAAATTCTACTTGCAATAGTTCCACTTTAGTACAATCAAATACTTAAGTGTATCTTTACTTGGACCTCAGCACTATTTCTGGATAACGAAAGTACAAAATTAGTTTAGCAGACTTTAAATATATTAAGTACACCAAAAGTACAATTAGGGTAAATATGTAATGTATTTTTTGTAGTATACTTAGCACATGACACATATGCAGAAAAGCCTTCTGCTTTCATGTTAAGTTCCCAAACCTGTCCCGGAGCCTGGAGTCTCCATCATTCAATTAACACACATGATTCACCTTTTCTTCTTTTGTAAGTCGCTTTGGATAAAAGCATCTGCTAAATGCAAACATGTCAAATGAAATTCAGCTCTTCATATAGTTACTTTAGACTGCAAGACTTGAACTGGGTGTGTTTTAAAATGAAGCCCAGGAAGTCAAGTCACTGCATTATACAATACAGATTGTTTCAAAGCAGCTTTACACCAATAACAGGAAAAATATGCATTTCGGCTGTTGTTCAGCTGAAGTCAGTTCAGTGTTGGTTCAGTTCCTTTATACAGATCTTTAAATATTGAATTAGTTCAAGCGGAGTCTGCATGTGGAGAGCGAGTGCAGAGATGAGAGGTGAGAAGTGGGTCAAGTGCAAACACTTAAAGGATTAGTTCACTTTTTGAAAAATGGTTTAAAAAAAATAAAAAAATAAAGTGTTAACTTTTTCTGATAATTTACTCACCCCCATGTCATCCAAGATGTCCATGTCTTTCTTTCTTCAGTCGAAAAGAAATGAAGGTTTTTGATGAAAACATTCCAGGATTTTTCTCCATATAATGGACTTCAATGGGACCCAAACGGTTCAAGGTCCAAATGAGCGTTTCAGTGCAGGTTCAGAGGGCTTTAAACGATACCAGACAATGAATAAGGGTCTTATCTAGCGAAACGATCACTCATTTCAAAAATAAATAAAAAAATGTAAGTTTTATAAGCACAAATGCTCGCCTTGCTCTGTTCCATGACGTCACGTAATACGCAATTACGTTGAAAAGGTAACAAACTTTAACTTTCTGCATGTTCAAACTTTAAAATCATTCATAACAGCTTAATAGATGTTTTCTCCGGGAGTATATGGGTTTGGAAATTTAAGAGAAATTCTAAATTAATGCATTACAATTGAACTAAACCCATTATATTTTAGTCATCTGAATTGTTTTAGTTTTAGTCTAGTTTTACAGTAGATTTAGTCTAATAAAATCTTATAGTTTTTCGTCGACTAAAACTAGACTAAAGATAAAACAATTCAGATGACTAAAATATGACTAAAACTAAATCAAAATTTGCTGTCAAAATTAACACTGGGCGGGACATAAAAAAAGTTTGACTTGCTACAGTAAACTTTCCTCCTGCATGAATAGTTCTGATTATTGATGAGATAGTAGCATTAACAAATTAGAGACCAATGTAGGCCATTTTTCTTGCACAATGAATGAAAACCATAATGAATGTCCGACTGGAATAAATATTATACCTGTGGTGAGCTATATAGCATATTATTACATAAAATTACAATGCATATAGTAAAACTAAATAATGAATATATTAACATACTAACCGTATGCTATTAGATTAAAATGTAACTTTTTATCTAATGTTATTATAATAATATAAATACTAATACACTCATTTAAACTGTAGTTTCTCCTCCATGTTGTGGAAAGAGCCTCTGCAGTGGACAGTACGTGTGATTCATACTTCTGCATCAAATCGACGGTTTCACACCATAGTTGAACACAAATAGAAGAAGCACACACATATAATAAATAGTTTGTTAAACTCTGTTACTTGAACATTATTCACTGTGCTCCAAAATTTCTTTGTGTGCTCCTACATGTTTTCATTTAGGAGCACATGTGATCCTTGGGAAAAAACATGGGGGTGAGTAAATTATCAGCAAAAGTATTTTTAAAAGTGAACTAATCCTTTAACACCAGTTTCTAATTCCAGCAACTGGGGGAGAGACCGGATAAATAGAGACCTGCAGACCTGGGAAAGGGAGAGACCCTGAGGACATATTTTATTTTACTGACACGGACTGTGTTGTGTGGAATGCGCAGGGGCGCATTTTTGATTCATTTTAGTTTTTTTTGAGAAAGAGGAACAAATAAACAGAAGTCTTTCTCCCTTTTTTTCTTCTCTCTCTCGTCCTGTCCCTGTTCCCAGGTCTCGAAGCAAAGCGCCCCCTCGACAGCCATAGCGGGGAAGAGGCAGTCTGGTCTCCGATGTTTACCCGGGACACGAGAGGGCGTGTTGGAGAGCGCCCGAGCTTCTGCATCTTTTTCACCTCTCCCCTCTCTCCGTCAGTCTCTTAGCCAACTTTCTGCTGCCTGGGCCGGTCTGCCGGAGATGCGGGGACCCGGGTCACTTCCAGGATAGGTGTCCAGTCATGGAGTTGGGGTCGTTGACCCAGACTCCCCGCAGGCTGCCCCCAATCAAGCCAGGCAGTACCTAATGAGTATTTAACAGGCTTTGGTGGATTCAGGCTGACCAAACCTCCATTCATCGAAGCCTGATGCAAACAAGGGGCGTTAGATATGAGCCGCAAGGTTAAAGGTGAGGTGTGTGCGCGGGAATGTGGTGGATTACCCTCTAGTGCCTGCTAATATCTAATTCAGGGGGAAAACGCATAGATTAAAGGTGGCGGTTAATTCCCATTTTAGACATCAGCTGATTCTGGGGACTGATTGGCCTGCTTTTGCACAATTATTGGGGTGTCTGTGCAGATTTCTCTTGGGAGCTGTTATTTTGCAGCGTCAGTTCCTCTAAGTTATTGTTTGTTATTGTTAACTTTGTACCGTTTGAATTTGTCTGGATAATATTATACTGCCATCTTGTGGCTACAGCATACTATGGTTTACTGAAAGGTTAATGTTTGTTTTTCTTGGTTAACTGGTTTTCTCTAAGGATCCGGACTATACATTGAACAACCTTAATAAATGTATTTAATTAATCAAATTAATTTAGAACAATAAGACACTATTGGGCTTTTCACTGCAGAAGTGGCACAGAAGCTGCATCTGAAATGGCAATTAGATGTATTTACACAGATGGTTTAATGCAGCTCATAGATAGTATAAATGTATTTATTGCATGCAATTGCATACATGTTGCTATGAGATTAATGATTTAAATATAAATGTTGACTATAGAAAATGAAATTTTTGAAAAAAATTAAATAATACTTTTAAATATCAAACTATAACCACCGACAAGGTGGCGACAAGATTTAATAAATGAGTAATTGAAACTGGCTGTTTCCTTTATTAACAAAGCAAGTGAGTGTTTTTATGGACATTTTAATTAATTTGGGTGGCATTTTCGACCTTGCACAATGCTATTTTACACCATAACTATAATTGCCAAGGTTGGCTGTATTTAAATGTTTTAATAGTGGTTACAAGCAATGCATATGCTTTCCGAAAGTTTACAGTTAGACTAGATTCCAAATTCGATAACTGCCCAAGTAAATGGACTAATGGCAGTTGAGTATAGTATAGTTTGTTGAGTTTTTTTTTTTTAGGAAAGGACTACATGCCTGCGCACATATATTCAAACGTGCATACCTATATAATGAACTCTTAATGCGCATGTGCACGCCATCAGCCTTCTCACAGGTTAACGTTTTTAAAGTTTGCGTTGAGAGAACTTAAAGGTGCTCTAAGCGATGTCGGGTGACGACACTACTTGTTGACGTTTAAAGTATTGTCAAACAAAACGGAGGCTAGCTAGACCGTCCCTCCTCGTCATCCGCGCACTAACCCCCCCCAAACCCCACCCCCAAATCCTTCTTGTCTGTTATTGGCTGGAACAGTTTGTTATGTTTCGTGGTGCGGGTTAGCCCAGTTTGTTTCTGTTGCCGTTTGTGAAGCCTGGGGTGTCTGCAGAGACCGCGTCTTTTTACAGTGTGTTCAGGGGACAGGCAGCCAGCGCATAGTGAGGAGATGTTTGCTGTATGTGACAAAAATGTTTTGGCCTAAAAAACGCGTGACATCGCTTAGAGCACCTTTAAGAGTTTTCTGTTAAAACTGTCGTGTTAGCGGCCCCTAAGTTAATAACTAATGATCGTTGCGACGGAACCCAGATAGCATGGTGACATTGATACAATGTTGAGTTTTGATCTAAACCATCATTTTGGTTGAGATTGACATTTCAATGTTTAAAGTGTGCTGGATCAGCATTGACATTTTGATGAAAGCCAACAACACACATGGGTGGAGACAGTGACATTGAACTAACAGTGATTTGTAGTTGATGAGCACAAGATCATTCAGGCGTATATCTGCAGAACACTAGTGGGTGTTTCTCGATCAGTGGGGCGTTTTCAAACCACAATGGACATTTTCAACCGCTTTACCCGATTTGCTGTAATCCACTGTGGGCTTGGTTTAGGGGTGGGCCTTCATGATTTTAGGCAAGGCAAGGCAAGGCAAGGCAAGTTTATTTATATAGCACATTTCATACACAATGGTAATTCAAAGTGCTTTACATAGAAGAAATTAAAACAAAAGAAATCAGAAAAATTTAAACAGTTTAGAATAAAAGATAAAATACAGAAATAATCAAATGAAATCAGAATAATTAAAACATTAAATAAAATATAGTACAAACAGTCGGACGAGCAGTGGCACAGTGCTCATTCAGTAAATGCATAGGTAAACAGATGCGTTTTGAAATTTTAGCAAGTCTGTTGAAAAATGGTTGAAAAACATTTACCTGTATTGTAGTTTGAAATTGGCCACTGATTGGTAAACGCCCATTTTGTCTTTGCATGTGCATTTTTCAGTAGTCTAATGCTTCCTCATTAGAGAGAAAACAGGTGCATCCTATACAGACCTCTTGTTTGTTGGATCACCTGACATACACGACTTCTCTAGCAGAGTTTCAAACAATGGTGCATCTACCTTATTTCTCTGATCCTTTGTTTTGCATGCTTATTTCCGTTTGATTTGTACTCACTATAATTAGATAACAAAGTTATTAAAGTGTTTGAATAAAGCATCTATTTTTCTACATTCTTAAAAAATGCATCTTGCTTTAGTAAAGTTTATTAGGAGTTTCCTGAATAAAGTTGTCAGTTAACAGATTTCTTAAGGTGCAAGAGACATGAACATGAGCAAGAATGTTAACATAGCCCATGTCTTGTATCGGTCAGTGTTTGCATGCAGAACACATTGCTCCTTTAGTAGGAGTGAAGGCAGATGAAGATGGACACTTAAAAAAGTACTCTCCTGATAATGCTGACATTGATCATACACTGAGTTGTTGTCGACAGCATAATCACCTGACCTGGGACTTGATGATATCCTGTATCATATCACTGCTTAATCAGGTAATCATTCATATTCCTGAATCTGTATTAAATTTGAGAAATAACTGATTTCCATTCAGTTTAGCTTGTTTCCACTGAAACGCAATAATAAAAAAAAATCTAGTGTTTATTAAGAATGTGACTGACTTGGCTATTTTGTGATATTTAAAGAGATTTGGGTCTACATAAGGTGAATCTGCAGCTTTAAAGGGATAGTTCAGCCTGATATTAAAATTATGTCATCATTTATTTACCCTCAAGTTGTTCCAAACCTGTATGAATGTCTTTCTTCTGCTGCACACAAAAGAAGATAGAGTGAAGGATGTTGGCAACCAGACAGTTGATGTTAGCCATTGACTTCCATGGTATTTATTTCCTACTATGGAAATCAATGGCCACCGTCAACTGTCTGGTTACCGACATTCTTTAAAATGTCTTATTTTGTGTTCAAAAGAAGAAAGAAACTCATACAGTGACGAAAAGGGGCAGTAGTCTGATGATTAGTAGTCACAGATTGGACCTGTAGTTATGATGACATCAGACTTCTGAAGCCAATTTTATTTTTAACGGTTGAAATGCTTTTGTCCTATTTCTCCCCCTTTCTTTTAAAATAAAATGATATTTTAATATATTTGTTGTCATTGATTGATTGAATTAAATAAATTGCCTCAACTGCTGGAAAGGTGTCATTTATATTTTAAAAGGTTTTCGACAAATTTTGAAATGGTCAGGAATTTGTTGACGCATCATTGAAGTGTGATTGAAATATTAATGTTGTTTCAACATTATTGGTACATCAGATGGCAACATTGTTTGACATTCCTTTTCAGTCTTTCAACAAAATGTATTTAGAATCAACATCACATTGTAACATTGATCAAACCATATTACCAAAGATTATTTTTTGTTAATTTCAGTGTTAATTCAACAGCAGTGACGTAGATTCAACATCATAGTAACGTTGATTCAACAATATTACCATTGATTATTTTTGTTAATTTCAATATTGATTCAACAGCAGTGATGTATAATCAATCATAGTGTAACGTTGATTCAATAGCATTACCATTGATTTTTTGTTCAACATAGTTTCAACATTAACTGAGGGTGCAAAAGTGATGATGATAAAATATCACTTTGTAATGTTGAATCAATACTATTAGCATTGATTTTTGGTTGAATTCCCAACATTATTTCAACATTAACTGAGGGTGCTATTAAAGTGATATTAAAGCACCATTACTTTGCAACGTTAATTCAATGCGATTAGCGTTGACGCATCAACACTGAGTCAACATTGTTTCAATGATTACATGCTATCTGGGATATCTTTGTTCGTAAGACTGTGACAACAACCGTCTTTGAACCTCTCAGTGTATGATGTAGGGCCACCGTTTAGGAGTCAAGATCACAGAAATCACCACGATTGGTCATCTTTTGTCTGGGACAGCCCAAAATCGTACAAAGTGTACCAGGCATAAAAGTTCAAAGTATTTTATTATCATATGCACAGTTCCGAACAATGAAATTCTTAATTTGCTTTTCCACCATGCAAGACGTTAAAAAAATAATAAAAATATACATAAATAGGCTAAGTAGAAAAACATATAAACTACGATTATACAAACAATATTTTTATAGTGTCTCTGCAAGTTTAGGTGTCTGGGTGATGACAGGGTCAATGAGTGAAATCAAATTCAAAACATTTATTTATTCAATTAATAATTAACCTACTTTTTTTTTTCAAATTTAATTCATACTGCAAGCTCACAACCAGTCTATGTCACAATTCGGGTAAATTTGATTTATTTTGTTTTGGGGCTGTCGAACACCTTGAGCAATCATAGATTACAAACATAGATTCCTCATTAGTGGCCGTTTCAAAAACCTGTCCGTGAACAACCGTAGTTTGGCTCATGAATGAAAATCTATTTCTCCAATATACTTCAGCAGATGATTTTGGTAAACTAACACAATTCAACAAAAGACGAAAGCGTCAGCAACCACGACATTAAAACGTTAGCCATAGTATAAAAACCTGTAATATTGAGTTAAAACATATCAAACACAAACCAACACATTCTCACATTTGAAAGGTTATCCCATTTCTTCCAATAGTATGCAACTGCAGATTTAAATCTCGGAGCTTTCACAACCAGAAGCTGCGTAACGTTGTGGCATCATATATTCTTATTGTGAGTGACGACGACATGTTGACCGTTCCAAGATGGCGTACGTACCGACGTTTGGTGCAGATTCTAGCATACATTTATAATGTGACCAACCGGAACTAGCTGATAACACTGCGCATGCGCGTGTCAACACGACAACTGCAGCATGGCTGAGCATGGGAAGAAACACGCGCTGGAAATGGTAAGTAAAACTTCATTCATGCATTCAGTTGTTGGTTTTAGTACAGCTTTTGGTCAAATGTGACGATTGTGAATGTTGTGTCTTGATGTATTCGTGGACTGCTAGACTGTAATATGTATCACAAGGCAGTGTGATTAGTGTTTTGTCTGTGAAGATATTTGAAATGTTTCTCCACTTTGACAAGTCAATACAAAGTACATATACACACTAGGTACTATTAATGTTTATTTGCTTTTATATTTTTGAAAAGCAGACCATGAGAAGTGATGATCATATCTATATATGAATAACATCTTTATAACATTATCTAGCCTAATATCTATTATGGATTTTATATGATGTTATATAGAAGTTATTAATATCTTGCCATCTAAACATCTGCCTTTCCAAAATTTAGATGCCAAATGAATTATCAGAATAATCATTAGTTGCAGCCCTAGTTCAATTATTTATAGATTGTTCAGATTTAAATGATCAAAAGAGTATCAAAACCATTTCATCTGTAGAGAATGTCTAATGTCATCTGATTTGCATCCAAAAGACTCTTTTACCATGTACAACATCAACTTCAGTATAAAGAGTGTTAAACCTCATGTTGCTGCTGAAACCCCAGTCGGGAAACCATCACAACCAGAAAACAAAGCTTCATGGACTCATGGTGGGCCTTATGAAAACAAAACTGAACATTTAGCCACTCCATAGCAAATACATAAATGTAATATGTATATATATAATTCAAGCCTAAAAAGAAAAGTCCAAATGGGTGTGTGTGTGTGTGTGTGTGTGTCACTTCTGTCTGGAAGTCTCCACAGCTGTGTGTGTTGATATATATCAACAGTCTTCTACTCTCGAATAGGTCCGGACAGATGGAGCAGATGAAGGTTGTGTGACGTTTGTGCTCCATGAAGAGGATCACACACTGGGCAACTCGCTTCGATACATGATCATGAAGAGGTAAGATAAGCTACCACATTTAACTTATCTGTTTTTTCTTTTGTTTAGCCACCAACATCGGTCGCCTTTGGGACATCAGTGAGAACAAGTGATGTGGAAATGCTATAAATAGGCCCTGAGATGAACATTTTGGCAGGAAAATAAAAATTGTATTCCTGCATCTGTCTGTCTTGGCATTGTTTAGTTTGATTCATCTGTGACTTTGTTTCGTCAGTCAGGACGTGGAATTCTGCGGATACAGCATCACACACCCGTCGGAAAGCAAAATCAACTTTCGAATACAGACGCGAGGTGAGGGAACTCCTTTGTTCACCTCAGCATGTCATCTCTGACAGTTAAGGTCCTTGCACACTGAGTCTGACATTTTCCTATGTGATTTTTCCTATTTGTCATTCAGTGGCTCTGAATTGTCAAAATGCTTGCTACGGATGCGAAGAACGCAGAAAAACCCGATCCGAAATTGTTTATGAAGGACGGAAGTTGAGGCTGTGTGTTAACGTGATTGACACAACGTGAGGTCACATATATTTTTTACCGTGCGAAAATTTCGGACTCCGTGTGCAAGGACCTTTAGCCGTAGCTGTACTTTAGGCGATACCAGTACCAAGTTTGGTAACTTTAACATTCATAGTCACTGAAAATAAAAATCACTGTTCCATTTAGTGCAGCATTATAGCCTAGTATCTATGATTTGTTTACTGTCTTTGCATTCTGTTGTAATGAAAACCACTAATTTGTAGGCAAAAGCATGAAGTCGTGGTGCAATAATTGAAGTTAAAATCATTACGTCTCTAGTAATGTATAAGAAAAATCAGAATAGCGCTGCACTGAGAGCCTGAATAGATGAAATAAAAATTCTTAAATATCTTAAATAGTTTAAGTCTTAATTATCATTTCAAGAGGTCTTACATTTCGGAATGGGAAAGCTGGAATCACGATATGGCTGAATGGGATTTATTATCAACTTCAAAACAGGCAATGATTTTATTAAATGTGAGCGCTGCACGTTTGAAAGTAAAACACAGCGCTGTTGTTCTGCAGGCTCTCGCTTTCAGTTATATGAATGTATATCTGAAGGGAAATGACTGTCTTCAGAAAAGATTCGATGGCATTTTCTTTTCATATTACCTACATATAATGCTTAATTAAAGTGTTGTTTATAAGCACAGCTTTGTGTTCAGGGGTTACCAAGGTAACAACTATATTTCTGCTGTTTCATAAGCAAGTCACTACTGGCAGAGGATACATTAACGATTTCATCCAGCCTGTCTGCTGTTTTTGTTCAGGATAATGGGAAATTGACCCATATTTTTATGCAGCATACATACACGTAGTGTTATAAATGTTAACTGCGGGATTGATGAATCTAATTTGCATTTAAAAAAAATATATAAACAATTAGGATAAGGTGTGTGTGTGTGATATATATATATTTTTTTTTCATTTTATTCACATATATTAAATTAATATGAATAATAATTTTGACATTCCTTTTCTTAAAAATGGTTAAAATGCTAAAATGTGAGGTTTATCATGACTGTAGGCAGCATGTAAACATGTCTTTTTTCAGTAAACAAGAGTATTCATTAGCTCTCTGATCAATGTTGCAGAAGGAACTGCAGCATCTGAACCTCTGCGCAATGGGCTGAACAACCTGACTGAAGTGTGCAAACATGTCTTGCAAACTTTTGAGGTAAGACTGAACATGGAAAGTATTATTTCCCTTTACTGGTGGGCGAAATACAGGCAGAAATTTGACAACAGTATACATAATGATTTTTCAAAATGTTACCATGTTGAAGCCTTGCGTGTTTAAAAGTGATTTTCCACCGTTCAAGCACAATACGACTTGAGAGAGATCTCGATTCGGTTCTCATAGTCTGACAGGCAGTTTTCTGTGCACACACCCCTGAAGTGCACATACAGAGCATGTCCGTACGGATTTGTTTTCTTGCTTATTGAAACATTGGCTTATTTAACTGTCAAAGAGTCTGCTTTAAGGCTGGCCAATGTGACTATAGATATCATGGAGACAATATGAAGTAGAGCTGCACCAGATGATTTAGATAGCTCTATTTGGATAAAGTTAATAATTCTAGAATGATTGAAGTGATTTTGTTACGATGGTTCACCCAAACATGAAAATTACCCCATTATTTACTATGTGTTTGAAATTTTTTTTCTTTCAGACAAATACAATCAGGAGATATATTAAATAATGTCCTGGCTCTTCCAAGCTTTATAATGGGAGTGAATGGAGGATGAGATTTTGAAGCCCAAAAAAGTGCATCTATCCATCATAAACGTAATCCGCACGGCTCCGGGGGTTAATAAAGGCTTTCTGAAGCAAAGCGATGCGTTTGTATAAGAAAAAATATAAATTTTTAAAACTTTATAAACTTAAGTAACTACTTCCGACAGACGGCCGTATGCATCGATTTACGGCGAAAGAGTAACCCTTGACTCGACGTATTGACGAACGCTGAGCGCAGAGGATAGAGCAAAACACAGATCATGAATTAGAAGTCTAAAACGAGAGTTTTTAAAGATAAATGTCGGAAGATTTCGAAAAAGAAAAAATGAGCTTGAGTTTGTTGCCCAGCCCTATTTGTTTGAACCGCGAGAGGCGTCAAAGCTTACGCTTCTCCTACATCGTCTCAGGGGTTACTCTTTTGGCATAAAGGTGCATTCACACTAGCACCGACAAAGCGACCCAATCCCATTCATTTCAATCGAGAGCGGGTGATTTCCGGTGACACGAGCGACGGGGTGTTTCCAGCGATGCAACAAAGTTGAGATCTGTTTAACTTTATGCAAATGAAGAGGACTTTCGGGAGCGACAACCAATAGGAGTGAAGTCAGTGGAGCGCAGTGGGCCGCTTTTGACATGTATTTCGTGATGGAACATTTTTATGATCTGAGAAAACGATCCCCAAAACAATAACATCCCGTATTATTACTGAAATAGACCAAGTTCTATATTAACACCAAAAAACAAATATAGTCCATCCTACAAACTACACCAAAATCTTTTGCATTATGCCTATATACTTGTAAACACGGGACAAAAAACTTTTCAATTCCTTTAACAGTACAATGATACAAACTATAGTCAAGTCACCTCTATTTATACAGCGCTTTTTACAATACATATTGTTTCAATGCAGCTTTACAGTGATAACAGGAAAATAGTGCAACAAAGTTTGTTTCTGCTGTACAGCAGATCTACAGCTTAAGTAATTTCAGTGATGGTTCATTTCTGTTGTAAAATTATATATATATAGCCGCTCTGGAGAAAACAGTGATGTCATCGTCCAGCTCAGTTCAGTTCTCATATACTGCTGTCAAATGCAGGCAGATCAATATTATTGTTGAATATTAAATGTCCTCAACTAAGCAAGCCAAAGGCAACAGTGGCAAGGAACCTAAACTCCATCAGTGCCAGAATGGAGAAAAAAACCTTGGGAGAAACCAGTCGGGGAACAGTTCTCCTCTTGCCAATAAACGAACAGTGTATGATTATGATTCAGGCAGCGTTACAGGTCAGATTGGATCAGAACATTCAGAATATTAATCCAGTTCCATCTGGTTGAATCACGCCGGTATGGCGTACAATACTAGCCTGGTCCTACCAGACTCTCGTTCATTTAATTTGTACAGAGAGTCTGGCCACTCTCCATTGACGAGCGCTATCCTTCTTGAAGGCGGGAATCCTGTTGAAGTTTAAAACTATTGGATCTGCCCAGAGTCACTCTGGATCTGCCATAAGCAATCGCTGCCGTTTGGTCGTGACGTATGACGACTCAAACTAGCGCACAACCTCAACGTCATCATTCTCAGCCACTCCCTCTGTTCGCTGATTGGACCAGTAAACAATTGACCGGAGAAAAACCACAAATATACCACAAACAGACGTAGTACTGAAGGAATATGAAAATTGAGCGGGACATGTAGGAGGGCGGAGCCAGGCTAGTACAATACATGCCAAATAGCAATCAAATATGTATATCTGTAGCATACTGATATGTAACAAAAACTTGTGAGTGAAGCCTACTCCCCATTAAAATAGTTGGAAGGCGGCGGGTCTCCAAGTGATTAGTCATTTATAATTATGTATCAAGTTCCGTTTTGTGTAAATGCGTTAAATATGAATTTTCTGATCATAGGCGAAGAGTGAACCAACTCTAGGGAAAGTCTAAGGAGATGCGCTTCCCAATTAAAAACACATTTAAATAGATTTCCTTCAAATAGTTTTAAGTTACTTTTCACCGCACAACCTACACATCCCAGCATAAACTGCTGATAAATTATTTATCAAAGCATCCACCCCCCAATACCCCCCCTTGGCGACGGGCCTGTTCTCAGCCAAAGATTCTGAACTCATTTGCAAATACAATGTGTCATTACAAGATTCAAACAATGTTGTGTTTCTCTCTGATCCTGATTTAAACAGGCACGGATGAAAGCATTCAAGGATAAAGAAGAATCGATGGCATGAAGATCAACACTTGTGCAGTGCCAGACATTGATCTTCTGAAGAATGTAGACACTTTAAGGCGTAAATGAAAATGAAAATGTCTGATGTTCCTTGCAGTTACTCTTTTTTTGTGAGAAAAACAATAAAAGCATTTATGTTTGAATTTGTATATTGATGTGATTATCCTGATTTTTTTTTTTTTTTTTTTGAGTACATGAACATTGGTTTGTGCTAGTGCACTAAAAAAAAAGTTTCAAAGGTTATAGCAATAGGAGTATATGTCCAGTAAAAAAAAAAATCTACTTATGTAAATAGTTGTAAAATGTTTTTGATTCAGAATGCGTTTTAAAATCATGCAAGTAATGCTTTTTCCAATATAAAAAAACAAAACACATAAAAGGTCTTGGATTAATATTTATCCGCAGCATTTAAAAATTATACAACAAATAAGTGATGCAGGTGCTTGAATCTTAGATGATACAATTTGATAGAGCATTCCTGAACAGTAAAAACAGTATGTATGTAATGTCTTATGCAAGTCTTCATTCCTACTCTCTGAGAGAGAGAGACCCTCATGTCGATCCAAACCTGTAAGACTTTCGTTTATCTTCGGAACACAAATGGAGATATTTTTAATGAAATTTGAGAGATTTCTGTCCCTCAGCTACACAACTACCACTTTGACGCTTCAAAAAGTTCATAAAGAGATCGAAAAACTAATCTATATGAATTGAGCGGTTCAAATTTTCTTAAGAGACTCTATCGGTTTTATTCACATAAACATTGATCAGTGGACATAAACAGAAGTGCAAATGTGCCATGTAACACGAGAATGACTCATTGGTTCTCGCATGTCACGAGAACATGCTTAAAAGCACAATATATAAGAATTAAATAAGTGGCCGTCCCAGAAAAAAATGTCGCCTGTCAATGACGCAATATCCGCGCTATCCTCGGTTTCCGCTCGAACTGCCATAGCCATGACGTAACCATGGCGACAGACGTGGACAACTAGGTGCGTGTGTAACGTTTAGCGGCATGCAGTTATTGTTTCGTTCAAACATAGACCATGGCAATAAGACTTTGGGACAAACAAGGAGAACTAAAATAAGGATCATCAGCGTGGCGTTTTTGAGATGCCGAGATTAGTCAAACATGGAAAATTATCAATCAAGGATAATGTTTTTAAATCAAATAATTGTGATAGCTCATTTTTACCCAGAAACAGGTCTTGAAGTAAAACATCACAGGGAGGCCATGCTGATGCCAGCATTATCCATCACCAGCAGAAAACTACTGCAACATGCAGTTTAAAGAGCACAGGTCTCTCTCACGTTTACATTTAAAATATTAGTGGACAAGCAGCATGGCTGACCTTGAAGAATTGGTAAAGATCGATTCCTGATGACACAAGGAACACATGCCCTGTTTCACAGACAAGGCTTAAGCCTATAAACACACACACACACAAAAAAAAATCAGTTAAATTTACGGTAAAAAAAAAACTGCCAGCTGTGGTTGCCAGAAATGTATCGTATAAAATAAGTTGGCAACATTTTAGGTCACACAGATTTAACTTAAAATTGCAGGAATTTTTTTTTAAATACCCCCTGTAGTGAATATCAAGTTTTTAATGTTTGTCTCTATGTGGTGTTTTTAAAATGGTTTAGTACAAACCATGTGTAAAATCACAAGTTAATGTTACACATAGAAAGGAGCAGGCGTTGTTTCTGGTGCAACACATTTAATGGGAGGATATTGCATTAAATCTGCAAGGAAAGATTTGACAGTATAGTCAATCACATGGAGCGTCTCAATTGTTGTATTTTCTTTCTACTTGTCTCTGCAATAACTGCCTTTGTATTACGCGTTCCTGAACAGTATAACATTTTCTAAATACTCTAGAACATTCTCTGTTGTTTACAAAACTAATTTAAACATGTTCACATTAAAATAGTTTGCATATCAAGCATGCTCATCTCATTAAAATCAAAAACAAACACTTAAACTGAATTTAAACATACAGGTGAAACAAGAAAAATTATTCAACTTAAAAGGTGAAACTAATATATAGACTCATTACATGCGAAGTGAGATATTTTAAGGTTTTATTTGATATAATTTTTATGATTATGGCTTATGAAAACCCCAAATTCAAAATCTCAGAAAATTTGAATATTGTGAAAAGGTTTTGTATTGTAGGTTCAAAGTGTCACACTCTAATCAGCTAATTAATCCAAAACACCTGCTCAGGGAAAAAAAAAGGTTCCTGAGCCTTTAATTGGTCTCTCAGTCTGGTTCAGTGGAATTCACAATCATGGGCTAGACTGCTGACCTGACAGTTGTGCAGAAAACCATCATTGACACCCTCCACAAGGAGGGAAAGCCTCAAAAGGTAATTGCAAAATAAATTGCATGTTCTCAAAGTGCTGTATCAAGGCACATTAATAGAAAGTTAAGTGGAAAGGAAAAGTGTGGAAGAAAAAGGTGCACAAGCAGCAGGGATGACCGTAGCCTGGAGAGGATTGTCAGGAAAAGGCCATTCAAACGTGTGGGGGAACTTCACAAGGAGTGGACTGAGGCTGGAGTTACTGCATCAAGAGCCACCACACAGACGGGTCCTGGACATGGGCTTCAAATGTCGTATTCCTCTTGTCAAGCCGCTCCTGAACAACAAATAATGTCAGAAGCGTCTTACCTGGGCTAAAGAAAAAAAGAACTGGCCTTCTGATCATATTGAGCTTTCTCACGGGCTGCTACTTTTGAAGCAGTCTTTGCTGCAATTTGGTACACTTCACTCATTCTTTCCTTCCAATGAGACACTTAGTCCCGGTAAGTGCCGGACAATTCATCCGCCTTTAGGTTGAAGAGAATGTCAATTGGTAAGCGAGGGGATCTTCCATACAAGAAGTGGTACAGTAGAATCCTGTTGCTTCACTTCTTGTGCAATTGTAGGCATGAACCACTTTGGCCAAGGAATTCTTCCAGTCAACTTTCTCCTTATCCACGAGTGTATGGAGCATGGACAATAGAGTGTGATTGAATCGCTCCACTTGTCCATACCCTTGTGAATGGTAGAGTGTTGTGTATTATTCTGTGATTCCACAGAGTTCTTTCAGTTTTTTCAGTAATTTGTTGTTCAATTCTTTGCTCATGTCATGATGGATTTTACAGGGGAAACCAAACTTCAAAGCAAAATCATTGAAAAGCTTTTCTGCAACGGTCTTTGCAGACTTTTTTTTGATTGCATAAGCCTGTGCGAATCTATTCAAGTTATCCATCACCACGAGAATGTATTCGAAACCTTGCTTCTTGCTGGTCTCCAAATGAAGAAAGTCTATTGAGACCATTTCAAATGGATGTGTGGTGTGAATTGGGGTTAAAGGTGCTCGAGTTTGTCTTACTGGCTGTTTCTTTTTCAGACACTCGCATGCCTTGGTGACAAAGTGCTCCACGTCTCTCTGCATTCTTGGCCAGTAAAAGCACTCTCGGATGAGGCAGAGGGTTCTCTCCACACCCAGATGACCCATCTTTTGTTGTAGTTCAGAATCAGTGAGTGGTAAGACTTTGGCAGGAGCAACTGTTCTCTTTTAGTGGTTTTCCTATACAGTACTCCATCTTCCCCCACACAGAGTTCAACCATTGTTTTAACAGCATTGCTACATAAGGATTTTCTGCTTTAACTGCCTCTCTACTTGGTCATTGATTTTTTTACTTGAATTTCAGGACTTTCACAATAATACTGCCATTCTCCTGAGCACCTTGAATCTGCACTGAGGTCAGTGGTGGACCCAGGCCACCTTGGTTGCACTCTCTCACGAGACTCAAGGCCTCTAAGTGAATCAAACCTGTTCCTTGCAAGGGATTTTCACTCTCCACTACCACTCCTTCCACTGAAGCTTGAAGAACTTCTGGTTGCATTTATTCTTTGCACTGCTCCATTAACTTGTCGATGTCTTGCGGAAAGTGTGACAGACCGTCCGCATCAGCATTACTTTTACCTGGATGGAATTTTATGGAAAAGTTAAAGTCAGCCAGCTACGCAACCCATCGGTGCCCGGTGGCATTCAGTTTGGCAGTCGTGAGCACATAGGTTAGAGGATTTTTTGTTGTCAGTGTAGACAACAAAAGATGGTGCATAGTACAAGTAATGTCGGAAATGTTCACAAACAGGCCACTTCAACGCTAAAAATTCTAGCTTTTCCAGAATGCATGTGGTATTTTTTTTCTGGGGCGCTTGGTGTTTCTGGACCCGTACGATATCACTACCATCTTCCCATTCTGGCATTGATTCAATATTGCATCCCAGGGAGAGTTGGGTGCATCGCAGTGTAGAACAAAGGGCTGAGCGAAATCAGGTTCTCAGGATTGGAGGTTTTGCGAGGTGATCTATCAAGATAATAAGTGTTGCCTGATGGGTTTGTGTCCAAATTACCTTCTTTCCTTTTCTAGGTGGGTTTTCCTTTCATTGACACAATTCCTGCTTGACTCCAACCCTTTTCTTTCGCTGTAAGTATCTGGTACAGTGGCTGGGCGATGCGTGAGAAATTGGGGATATAAGAACGGTAATAGGACAGGAACCCTAACATCTTCCTTAGGTCACCCACTGTGGATGGTATCCTTTCCTACTGGGCCTGCACTGGGGCAATATCCGCTGGGTCAATCGTATAACCTTCACCAGATACCATTTTACCCAGGAACCTCACTTTGTCAAGAAAATAGCACCACAGTCCAGCTTAAGTAAGTTCAGTGATGTTTAATTTTTGTTGTAAAAAAAAAAAAGTTATAAAAAAAAAAAAGTTTATATATATATATATATATATATATATATATATATATATATATGTATGTGTGTGTGTAGCCACTCTGGAGAAAACCGTGATATCATGGTCCGGCTCAGTTCAGTTCTCAGATAATAGCGTCCATGCAAGCAGATCAATAATATTGTTGAATATTAAATTCCATGTGCCCAAATAAGCAAGCCAAAAGCCAATGGTGACAAAGGCGAAAGTGGCAAGGAACCAAAACTGGAGAAAAAAAACCTTGAGGAGAAACCAGGCTCAGTCGGCGGGGGGCAGTTCTCCTCTGGCGAACAGTGTATGATTATCATTCAGGCAGCATTATGGGTCAGAAGTCAGATTGGATTGGAACATTCAGAATATTATCCAGTTCCATCTGGTTAAAGATCGGAGTGATCACGTGGGTATGATGACGAATTTGTTGAGGATCATCAATGATGGCTGTGGTGTTGATGAGACCTTTACAGGGGAGAGTCTAGTTGACAATATCTGCTGACACTACAGGGATGCGATGTGGTCCTGTCTAGGCAGAGGTCCTACATCTGATCTGGATACAGCTGACTAGATCATTCGTTGTGGTCGTGTCTAGGCGCGGGCCCGGCTGATTACTGTTAACCTCGGAATAAACAGAAAGACTAAAATTAGCGTAGATGCCATTCTTCTTATGATGTAATGAGTACATCTGGTGTTATAGGAAGTGTTCCCGGTTCTGGCTGACCTAATTTATGCTGCCTACTAATCCTTTATCTGAGTTGAATAATAGGAATGTATAATGTTCTATGTGTTGCCAGCTTAAAGAGATGTGTTTCTTCCCGGATAATGATAGGAAGACTGTAATGATAGGAAGTCTAAAATGTATTATATGTATGCTAGGTCAAAGAGATGTGTTTTTAGTCTAGCTTTGAACTGACAGAGTGTGTCTGCTTCCCAGACAATGGTAGGAAGACTGTTCCAAAGTTTTGGTGCTAAATAGGAAAAGGATCTACCGCCAGCAGTCGATTTTGATATTCTAGGTATTATCAACTGGCCAGGATTTTGAGATCGCAATAGACGTGAAGGACTATAATGCTTTAAGATCTCGCTCAAGTACTGGGGAGCTAAACCATTTAGTGCTTTGTAAGAAAACAGCAATATTTTAAAATGTATACGATGTTTAATAGGGAGCCAATGCGGTGTTGACAGAACCGGGTATATACAGTCATATTTCCTGGTTCTGGTAAGAACTCGAGCTGCTGCATTTTGAACCAGCGGTAGTTTGTTTATGTGTGTAGAGATGGAACACCATGTATTTGGTATATATGGATTCAGAAGACCCTAAGCTAACATAAGAATGCATGTAATGTGTTTATAAAGGAAATATGAGCGAAAAATGTACAATAAACTAGAGAATTTCAAAAATGAAAAATTTATTTTTGTCATTTATTACTGAAAATCACACCTCCCACAACAATAGTGAACAGTTTTTGAACAAAAAGTATATTGTTCAAACCCTTTGCTTGACAGACATTTATTGTTCAATCAAAAGTAAAATATTTCATCATCTGTGAAAAAGCTGTCAGCTTCGGATTTCTCCTCGTCACTTTCCAGTAATTGTTCCAGAGCTTGTTCTGAGGTAAATCTTTTACTGCTTGCCATCATAAAAGTGCTAAAACAATAAAATAATAATGCTATAATTGCTATATATAGTATATATACAGTGAGGAAAATAAGTATTTGAACACCCTGCTATTTTGCAAGTTCTCCCACTTAGAAATCATGGAGGGGTCTGAAATTGTCATCACAGGTGCATGTCCACTGTGAGAGACATAATCTAAAAAAATAATCCAGAAATCACAATACGATTTTTTTAACTATTTATTTGTATGATACAGCTGCAAATAAGTATTTGAACACCTGTCTATCAGCTAGAATTCTGACCGTCAAAGACCTGTGAGTCTGCTTTTAAAATGTCCACCTCCACTCCATTTATTATCCTAAATTAGATGCACCTGTTTGAGGTCGTTAGCTGCATAAAGACACATGTCCACCCCATACAATCAGTAAGAATCCAACTACTAACATGGCCAAGACCAAAGAGCTGTCCAAAGACACTAGAGACAAAATTGTACACCTCCACAAGGCTGGAAAGGGCCACGGGGAAATTGCCAAGCAGCTTGGTGAAAAAAGGTCCACTGCTGGAGCAATCATTAGAAAATGGAAGAAGCTAAACATGACTGTCAATCTCCCTCGGACTGGGGCTCCATGAAAGATCTCACCTCGTGGGGTCTCAATGATCCTAAGAAAGGGGAGAAATCAGCCCAGAACTACATATACGTATTTTTTTTTTTTTTTAGAAAAGATTCAGCACTGATGATAATTTTCTTAATGTCTTCACTGTAAGTTCCAATGCCGTCCAAAGCCAATGTCATTATTCAAAAAATTAATTGCATCATCTAAAGTTATTTTACAAGCAATGCAGTCAAAGGACTGACCAAAATCACACACTTCTCTAGAAATCCCAAAGATGCAGGACGAACTGAGGATTCTTAACAAGAACATTAAACGAGAACTGACCAGAGACACTAGGTATCCGGAGAGGCTGGGCAACTGTGTGTATTTTTTACCCACGTATTTTTTTACTTTTTAAAAAATGATTAGAATTGCTGCAGGATTTTGGATCAGTTGCAGAGGTTTGACCGAGCATGCAGGAAAGTCTGCCAAGAGAGCATTACAATAGTCCAGTTTGGATCCAGTTTGGTCCAGTTGGAGCAAGCGCTTGGACAAGGAGTTGTGAAGCATGCTCTGATAGGAAGAGCTTGGTCTTCCTAATGTTGTATAAGGCAAAACTGCAGTTCTAGCAATGTGGTCAATGAAGTTCAACTGATCATCAATCCCAACTCCAAGGTTCCTTGGCTGTCCTGGATTGAGTTATGGTTGACAAACCTAGTTGAATGGAGAAGTTGTGATGTAGTTTTTTTTGATGTAGCAGCAGTACAAACACATAGGTACAGACAAATAACACAAAAGATTAAAACTAACATTTCATATAATCATTTTAAATAATTTTTACAGTCTAAGAGCATTTACAACATTTTGGATTTAAATGCATTTAGTGAGATTAATTCAATGAGTTTCAATTCCTTTTGCTACGTATTCCATGATGAAGGTGCAGAATACAAAAATGCCTTCTTTCCCGTTTCCGTATGGGCCTTTGGCACAGAGAGCATGAAGAAGTCCTGGGGAACGCAAAGAGTGTCGCCCATTTCTTTTCTGTATGATAAGAACACATTGATAGCTTAGCAGCAGACCAAGAATTGCCTTATATATATGAAAGTGTACCAATGACTTAGCCTTTGGGTGGCTAGAGGAGGCCTTCCAACCATAGAGTATAGCTCACAGTGGTGAGTCAGCACTTTACAATTTGTAATGAACCTCAAGGAAGCATAGTAAGCTGTGTCAATCATATGAAGATTCTGTGCAAAGGTATGCATAAGATCACCATAGTCCAGAACAGATAAAAAGGTGGTGGCCACAAGTCGTTTTTTTACATTAAAGGAAAAATAATTTCGAAAATAAAAACCCAGTTTTAACCTCCACTTTTTCACCAGGTACAGCACATGTGGTTTAAAAGTCAGAGAGTCATCAATCAAGAGACCCAGGTATCTATAGGAGTTAACAACCTCTATTTCACTTGGGTATTAATGTTGGGTTGGCCGGGACCACAAGCAGCTCTGTCTTCGGGAGGTTAAGTTGAAGGTGGTGTTCTTTACTTGATCTTAGTGCTGCATTTGACACAATTGACCACAACATTCTTTTGAATAGACTAGAAAACTATGTTGGCATTAGTGGAATTGGACCAGCATGGTTTAAATCAGTGGTTCTCAACTCCAGTCCTCGGGACCCACTGCTCTGCACATTTTGTATGTCTCCTTATGTAACACACCTGATTCAGATCATCAGCTCGTTAGGAGAGACTCCATGATCTGAACTGAGTGTGTCAGATAAGAGAGACATACAAAATGTGCAGAGCAGCGGGTCCCGAGGACTGGAGTTGAGAACCACTGGTTTAAATCATACTTATCTGACCGTTATCAGTTTGTACCAGTAAATGAAGAGATGTCTTATCGATCACAAGTTCAGTATGGCGTACCACAAGGCTCAGTACAAGGACCGCTGCTGTTCACTCTGTACATGCTACCATTAGGAGATATCATTAGGAAACATGGAATTAGCTTTCACTGTTATGCCGATGAAACTCAGCTCTATATTTCTTCAAAACCTAACGAAACTTACCAATTCACAAAATTAACGGAATGCATAGCTGATATAAAAAATTGGATGACTAGTAATTTCCTACTACTAAACACTGAAAAAACAGAGATTCTAATTACTGGACAAAAAACTTCCACACGTAATAACCTAGAATACTGTCTAACACTTGATGGCTGCTCTGTTAAGTCTTCTTTGTCGGTTAGGAACCTGGGTGTGCTCTTTGATAGCAATCTTTAATTTGAAAGTCCCATGTCTAGTATCTGTAAAACCGCATTTTTCCATCTTAAAAATACATCTAAATTACGACATATGCTCTCATTAACAAATGCGGAACAATTAGTTCATGCTTTCATGACATCACGACTAGATTATTGTAATGCTCAACTGGGTGGTTGCCCTGCACGCTTAATAAATAAACTACAGCTGGTCCAAAACGCAGCAGCTCGAGTTCTTACTAGAACCAGGAAATATGACCAGATTAGCCCGGTTCTGTCAACACTGCATTGGCTGCCTATTAAACATCGTATAAATTTTAAAATATTGTTGATTACTTACAAAGCACTAAATGGTTTAGCTCCGCAGTACTTGAGCGAGCTCTTAACACATTATAGTCCTTCACGTCTATTGCGATCTCAAAATTCGGGCCAGTTGATAATACCTAGAATATCAAAATCGACTGCTGGCGGTAGATACTTTTCCTATTTATCACCAAAACTTTGGAACAGTCTTCCTACCATTGTCCGGGAAGCAGACACACTCTGTCAGTTCAAAGCTAGATTAAAAACACATCTCTTTGACCTAGCATACACATAATACATTATAGACTTCTATAATTCAATGTTAGGCTGCATAGATTAGGTCAACCGGAACTGGGAACACTTCCCTTAAGTCCTGATGTACTCGTTACATCATAAGAAGAATGGCATCTACGCTAATTTTAGTGTCTTTGTTTATCCTGGATAAACAAAGACACTAAAATTAGCGTAGATGCCATTCTCACACACCGGTTTTCCCGCAGCCTGCCGGATCAAGGCCGTATCCAGATCTGACTTGGAGCTTTGCCTGGACCCGATGACAACGCAGTGCTGAAGTGCCAACTAGCCTCTCCCTATGGAGGATCCCTTTCCCACTCTACAGATAAAACGTTGTGATTCCGGTTTGCGTACCCACAAATAAAACAAAATTTGTGATAAAATAAAAAAAAATTCTGTATCAAATTACAGTTACTGTAAATCCGGCCTCTAGTCCATAAACGCCAGAGGAGAACTGGCCCCCGACTGAGCCTGGGTTCTCCCAAGGTTTTTTTCTCTCCATCAAGTCACCTGATGGAGTTTTAGGACACCAGTAGGTCACTTAATGGAGTTTTTCGGTTCCTTGCCACTGTTGCCTTTGGCTTGCTCAGTTGGGGATATTCAAATTAATTAACCAAGCATTAATACCATTGATCAGCCCTACCAAACGTGGATGTTTTTTCCACTAAGAAACAAACATTGTTATGTTATTTGATTGATACTGTGAAGCTGCTTTGATGCAATTTATATTGTGAAAAGCGCTATATAAATACACTTGACTTGACTTGACTTTCATATACAGCAAGAAAGGTCTGTCAGGCAAGCTGAGATGCACGCAGCAACCCATCGGATCCTCTGGTTGGAATGAGTAAAGTTGTGTCATCAGCATAGCAGTAGTGGACCATAGACCAAAGAGGATAGGTGGGAGGGTAAGACTGCACGTAAGTTACCTGAGGAGGATTGTGTGTTTCCTGAGCCAGATTGAGGTTGAGAGTTAGGAGGCTGTGATCTGAGGTGTGTGGATACTCAAGTACCTTGTCTGTGTCCTTGCTCTGTGGAGTCGCGCAGGTAGAGTCGCGCAGGTAGAGTCGCGCAGGTAGAGTCGCTGGTCTTCCCACTCTTCGGTCTTCACACAAGGCTGACACGTTATACTAATCGATTATATACCGACTGAAATGTCATCAGTGAATTCAGCTGGACACACCTCCCTACTGAAACCGTTTACAACATGACCAAAGGAGCCCATAGCATATGAACACAGTAAACAAACAACGTTTCCTAGTAACGACTGCTGTGCTAAAATCAAATGACAAAAGATACAAAACACTTAGTTACTGTCTCCTCCTGTTGCTTGATTGCTTATTTACTGAATGAATCCACTCTTTGAATAAATTGGTTGAGTGAATGATTCGCTGCTGACATGCTGTCATTGCCAGATAAATTTGAGACCAAAAGCTTTGTTTCTCATAGTGTTAGACAGGGCCAAATATATAATTGGGTTTATACTAGTTATCTGGTAATTATTGTATTAGATTATATCATTACAACAATAATCTGTTAACTGTCTTAAATTGAAACTGTTGTTTTCGCTTGGCTTCAGTGTGTCTGGAACAACAGGAAAGTCAGTTCAAGAACAGATTGACAAGTTCAGTATCATCCAGTGTGACTCCGCTTCCCCTGGATCTCCCATATAACATCACATTCAGAACTTCATCAATACAGAAGTGAGTTCAGTTGTCCTCTTGTGGGTACTCAGGGGTCTTAAAGCAGAACTTGGTAACTTTTAACTTAATAAAGCTGTCTAGAAATCATTTGGATGGTTAAACAACCTGTTCTGGTGATATTGGTGACTTTACCAGCTCCCCCCAGCGTTTCCAGGCGTAAAACCAACCTTGCAACATGGTGACTACCGTCCCGGCAAAATAAAAATCGGAAGTCTCGTGAGAAGCGAGACGAGAACGAGCGCGAAACACGAACTGCTTTACGGCAATTCAACACACACACACACACACACACACACACACACACACACACACACACACACACACACACACACACACACACACACACACACACACACACACACACACACACACACACACACACACACACGCCCACCTCAATACTAGCTAGAAGTAATAACCTGAGTAATACAAGCAACGATGGATAATGAACATGTTCCAGCGAAAAGACAGAAGAGACGGTTATCGGCGGAGGAGGTGAAAGAGAGGAAAAAACGTTTTGACCGTGCCAGGGACCGCTCAAGAATCAACATTGGTCGTGCATTCACTGAGTGTCATAAATGTTTTATACTTAGATCGACTAACTCCTTTTTGATCTACAATTGTTCAATAATAACAGGTAACACAGTCATTGTAACCTACAATTTATTTATTCTACTTTATAAAAGAATGCAACTTGAGCATTGTCTGCACGATTAACGTTATAAACTAAACTTTGCAATCACAGTTCCATAATAAGCTGTAACATTTGCTAGCTTTATCCACACAACCCCTGTTACGTTTTAAAAAATGTACATGTCAATGTTCTATGATAATGTGTATGATGTATTACCCACCTCGGTAGACATAGCTCCGCAAGTAAAGTTGGCCGGCTCCGATAATAACAAATGCACGTGAGCAGCGGTAGAACCAGAGGGATCAACCATTGGCGCTACCCTCACTGCCCGTTTTTCAGGACCCTATGTGGTGGATAACAAAGTATCGGAGACTGATTACATCATTCACACACCTGACCGTAGGAGAAAGAAACGCTTGTGTCACGTTAATATGTTGAAGCCCTATCATTCCAGAGAAGCGGCTCAGGAGAAGCAGGAAGAAACTCTGGAGACTGCTGCTCCAGGCAACCCCTCTGCTTCCTTGATTTGTGACAGGGCTGAACAACCTGATGATGGTTTAGCAGGGCTCGGTGAAGGTCACCAGGGTGGTAGGTTGTCCAACTCGGAGATCTTGTCTGACCTAAAGGCACATTTGTCATATCTCTCCCCAGATCACAGCGATGATGTAATGATGCTAATAACTTCTCATCTCTCTCTGTTTAGCGATGTGCCATCCCAGACCACTGTACTGCGCCACGATATCGACATAGGGGCAGCTGTCCCTATAAAGCAGCATGCATATCGTTGTCCGCTGGCTAAGAGAGAGATGATGAAAGAGGAAGTCGACTACTTGGTGCGAAATGGGTTAGCCAGGCCCAGCTGTAGCCCATGGAGTTCCCCATGTTTACTTACTCCTAAGTTAGATGGTACGCTACGTTTTTGCACAGACTTTCGTAAGGTAAACGCAGTGACAGTCGCAGACTCATTCCCTTTGCCCAGAATGGAGGACTGCATTGATAGTATTGGTCCCGTGGAGTACATCACTAAGTTAGACCTGCTGAAGGGGTACTGGCAGGTGCCATTAACCCCTCGTGCATCTGATATCTCTGCGTTTGTTACCCCAGACAACTTCATGCAGTACACGGTTATGGCCTTCGGGATGAGAAATGCGCCTGCCACCTTCCAGCGCATAATGCAAATAGTATTAGGGACTGTCCCAAACTGTAATGTCTATCTAGATGACGTGGTAGTGTATGCAGACGACTGGACTAGTCACATGTCGATTTTGGCCGGAGTGTTCCAGAGGTTAGCGGCAGCGTCACTGACACTGAACTTGGCTAAGTGCGAATTTGGAAAGGCCACTGTGACGTACTTGGGTATGCAGGTAGGCCATGGCCAGGTCTGTCCTGTTGACGCCAAGATTACGGCTGTGTTAGCCTATCCAGCCCCCACGACCAGACATGAGCTTCGTCGTTTCCTTGGTATGGCTGGATATTACAGGTGTTTTTGCAAAAACTTCTCAGTGGTCGTCGCCCCCCTAACTAGTTTGTGTAGTCCCACTGTCCCGTTTGTGTGGACGGATGAATGTCGACATGCTTTTGAAGCAGTGAAATCTCTCCTCTGTTGTGCCCCTGTCCTGGCCGCACCAAACATTTCTCTCCCCTTTAAGCTTGAGGTTGACGCGAGTGCCACGGGCGCTGGTGCTGTGCTGTTGCAGGATGGAGAAGGAGATCTGTGTCATCCGGTCAGTTATTTCTCTGTCAAGTTTAAAAAACATCAGCTGAACTACTCCACCATAGAGAAAGAGACCCTCGCATTGCTGCTTGCTTTGCAGCATTTTGAAGTCTATGTTGGTTATAACCCCTTTCCAGTTGTTATATTTACAGATCATAACCCTCTAGTTTTTCTGCCCCAAATGTATAACCACAATCAACGCCTGATGAGGTGGGCTCTGTTGGTGCAAGGTTACAATTTGGAGATCCGTCATAAGAAGGGAGCTGACAACGTGATCGCCGATGCATTGTCTCGCGGGTGAGAGGTTTCTCTATTCATCCGCTGGGGGGGGGGTAACTGAGATTAGTTGGGAGTGTTTTGGTTTGTTTGTCTCAAGTGCTAATGAATTATAACCTCTAACGTAGTCAAACCCCTAGTTTGATTTTATGTGGGGGAGTGTTACGGTCCTTAGGCCGTGTGTGTGTGTGTGTGTGTGTGTGTGTGTGTCTGTCCAGGTGTACTGCTGCTTGTTTGGTTTGTCTTCTAGGTCCTGTGTGCACCTGCCTCCAGTTGCCAATTAGCTAGTGTGCACACCTGTCCCCAGTTGGTAATCAGCGGGAGCTGGTACAAAGAGCAGAGAACGGGCAGACTGTTGAAGTGAGAGTGTGGAGAGCGGACATATCAAGACAGACGGCTTACTAGAGCTGGGTGATACTGTAGTGGCAGTCGTGGAGTCCGTGCAGTAGCGCGTATCAAGTCTCGTACTGGGGCTTACTCTCTCAGTGGAGGGAGGGTGGTAAATTGTATGGTATTATTTATCCCTTGGTGATTTTTTTTTTCCTGTTATCCTTTTCAGTTGTTGGTGTGATTATCATCAGTTACTTCAACCTTTGTTTTGGGAAGTTGTTTTTTGTTGTAATAATTTTTTAAGATTACCTTGGTTAATATTGTAAATAAACGCCAGACTTGCTGATAAACCTGTCTCATTCGTTCCTTCAACCTGAAATGTTATTATTATTGTCACAACCTCCTCCTCCCCTAGACTTTCCACTGGAGGTTCGTAACAGACAGTAAAAGAAACGGGGAGAAGGGTGCCGCAAGTGAGTTTTTTACGACATTGTTGGGAAATATACGCCCCACAGCTGTAGGGGGAGCTCGTGGGGAAAAAATGCGACAACAAAAGTGAAAATCAGCTAAGAAGTCTAGACGTTGCTGAGTTCTGCTTTAATACGAGCCGGGGTCTCTCTGTCTTTACTTCCTCTGAAGTCAATGTCTTCAATCTTTATTACTAAAGTAAGCAGGGACATTGATTTAAAAAAACAAACAAACAAAAAAATTAGCCACTGTGTTTTTGAAAACTTTGTGTATTCCCCCTATTTTGCAAGGAAATTAAACTGAAGGCATCGGCCAAAAGAGGCGTTGTTGATACAAAGAAACACATCTACTCATCAATCCAAATAACCATTGAGAAGGAAATGTCTTCTTGCTATGAACGTAAGCTAGCATTAAAATTTACAATTAAATCACTAACTATTTTTATCAATAGTCGCCTATATGGGCTTCCAATAGCTCATTGTACAGTAAAAGGGAGCATTTCTATCACTACTAGAATCACAACAAGAAACACAAAGCCATGATGAAAAAGAGAAACAGAAACAAGCTATGTGACTAGTTGGATCACTTCAACATTTTCACTGTCCCCGCCACGATACAAAAAGAAATGTGAAATAAATTAAATCTGTAACCTTTCTTTACGGTATTCAGATCCCACTGAGAGACACTCGGAAGTAGTTGCCACGCTGCCACAAAGGCTGACAGAGGAATCATTTTTTTCTATAGAATCTACCTACTCTGGGCCCCGAAACAACCAACTTACAGGGACTGACCGAACTGATGAGGAGGAAGAGTGACTGAAGAGCGAAGATGGGTGAATAGCCCGCGGGATGCCTCTTCCTCCTAAAGTTAGGCACACAATGGCATGGTGTGCACAGACCTCCCTCGGGAGGGGTCACTCACGGGGACCTGGGCAGAGTGAAGTCTTTTTTTTTTCTTTTTTTTTTTTTAAATCCGATCTCCCCCTATAGGCAGCCGTGATTGAGGGAACACCCTGGCCCCCCTTTCTTTACGAGGGGGTCTTGAGTGGCCACACTTACCTTTTGTTCCTCTCTCCTACTGCCTGCACTGGTCAAGCCCGGCTAGATGATGCCATGGGCTCCTGGACAGATTGAGGGATCAACTGCTTGAATGTTGCCAACTGACATTTTGCCTACTGATGCCTGTCTTTACTCTCATACCAGTCGGAAGAGAGTCAAGCGGGATCGGAGCTTACGTTAGTTGAACTTGTCACAATGAACACATTCAGCCCCCTCGAGGACTGACCTAGCGTGCTTCTCACCCATTCACATCACGCACATCGTATGAGTCGCCTGCCATAATAAAGCAGTGTCACACAACTCCTGTACTTTAGTCCTGACATGTTTTTTCTAAATCCTGACTAAAAACTTCAACACACTCACAGGAACAGATACACACTGAAAAAATATGCGGCTTCTGAAGACAAAGAAGCTGATGATGCACATTTCTGATGTCTATTAATGGTCTCTGTATCCCCATGTTCATATATTCCGCCAATCAGATTGCTGTGTTTAGACACCGGCTCACGCAGTAGTGTTCCCATAGCATCAACACCATGACACAGCGTCGAAGTTCCACTTCGTAGGGGAACCAAATATTTAAGTTTGCAAGGCATAAAAATGTGACTTGATCAAATAAATTCAAGAATGGAGACCATCCAGCACTGACCCAGGGCTGGTGGGCAATCCTCATTGTTGAGCTCTGATTTACTGTTATCTTTTGATTAAACATTTTCACAAGCCACCAATGCAAAATGGTACAATATATAGATTAGCAGTGTTAGCAGTTTTAAACGCATGTTCTTGTTCTAATGTGTCTTCATAAGAAAGAAAACCGAGTGTTTCTTATTTTAGAAGCTGCAGCAGTTACTGGAAATGGATCCATGAAGAAAAGGCAAGGATTGCTAATAACCACAGTCGATAAAATAAAACATGACATGTTCAACAAGGCAAAAATTTAAAGGTACTGATATCATATTAAGACAATCATGTATTTAGTTGTAAAATGACTAAAGTCAAGCAGAATCTTCTCTTGTTTCTTTGTAAAGCTGTACATAATGGATGCTCTTGAATCAGGACTAAAGAGATCAATGGAACTCTCACTATCAAAAACCAGCAATGTCAAATTAATGGGTAAGAGAGAATGTCATCCTATTTTACCACAGAACAAGAGTTTAAACCAAATAATATTTTGTGATGTGAAGTGTTGACTAATTTATCTCAATCACTCCCTAATATGTATTATCTGTCTTCAGATGTCTCGAGAGAGTCAAACTGAGGTCATCAAGCAACAAAAGGCCCGAGAGAAGTAAATGTTTTCATGATTTTGACATTATATAGATTACTCACATTAATGGTTCATCAGATTTCTTTGAACCTTGGGTTTTATTTTAGGGTGAAAACTGCATGATACACGAACGGTCTATTCATTTATTTGACTTTTTATACCAAGTTTTCTATCGTGACAGTTTACAGCAGGAAATGGAAATGCCATTAAAAAGCAGGGTGCAGCTGTCCCATTTTCAACAACCTTTGTGTGATGCATTTAGATGGAAATGAAGCAAGAGTCTTTTTTTATCCAATAGTACAAAGCAGATCTGTTCTTTCTTTACAATGTTAGTGTAAAGAATGGTGTTTTATTCTTATCTCATGTACATCGTTAATCTTTGATATTTCTTCATCTTATTTTAGTATGAAAGTAAATTAATTTCATACGTTTTGAAGTCTTAAATGAGTGTTAGCAAATATTTGTGATGAATTGGAAGTTGGAATGATTAAGCCATTTCTCCTTCCACTCACCGGAGCAGGAGCAGAAATGCTGAAACACAGCAGATCCCCTCGCATGCATAGCTCGCCTCACTCGCAGCACTCAGTTCAAACAGAAAGAGTTGTGGTAACAGAAAAAGAAACATCATCTGGAGTTCTTCACTCGAATAAATAAACTCAATGTTTTTTGTATCTGGCTTTAAATAATTGCAGATATATTGTTAAATGTATAAACAAGTTAAGCAAAGAGTGCTACTTGGGTATACAGTAAAAAGTTTTTTTTTTACGTTAGGAATGTTCAGCTTAATCTTTAAGTGCTTTGAACTACTCTTGTATTAAATCATTTTAAAAAAATTGATTTAATTGAGATTTTGATTTAATTCTTAATAAATAATGAAAACTGATATTTACTTTACTGTTTACTTATTTATAATGATTACTTGCAAATATAAATGTGAAATGTCGTTAGTCACCAATTTTGTTCTTAGAAAGCACACAAAATGTGTACATGAATATAATTTTGTACATGCATCATTGATATTACAGCAATAGTGGCTTTGATATCATCCACCCATAACATTCAAGCACAGGCGCAGGCGCACCAGCTTTGCCATTAATGATGTCAAACATCATTGGTCCTCAACTGTCATGACTGATGTCTTCAAACATTCATTACTTGAATGTATACTATAGTTGAATGGTTAAACTATAGTGTTAAATCACATCCACAATGAGCAAATAAGGTGGCTACATAGAGAAAAAAAAGTTCAATGGGGTTCAATGTAGAACCTTCGGGTTCTTGACTCACTTTTAAACAACTCTTTATGCCAAGAGGAGAATCGTCTTATGCTTGCATAATACTTTCATGTTTAGTGGATTATTTTATTATTTTTTACTGATAAAGTTGTATGAGCTGTTTAATTCATAAATGTAATGGTAACACTTTACAACTAGCTAAAGTTTGTAGACAAACTTTAAGTTGGATTGAAAAAGCCTAGCCAGAAAGTTTGGAGTTGTTTTTCTAAAACTTTAAAAAGTCTAGTTCACCCAAAAATAAAAATATTAACTCCTAGAATTGTTTATCAACATTTTTAAAAATTAAAATGATGCAAGTTAATGACATCATTTTCTTTTTTGGGGAAACAATCCCTTTATTGTCATCAAGCTGAGATTCCAGTGCTCCCGTTTGATTGAAGATGATTCATCATGTGAATCATCATTCATCAATCTATGGCTGTCAAATAATACGTTTATTTTTTTAATGATTTTTTTCATGATCATTTTAATTTGGAGTTGACAATACATTTACCTTTATCCTACCTTTTGCATATTCAGTGTGTGCATATAATTATTATACAAATTGATTTTCTGATCATGTTTTTTTCCGAGATTAACTTGCATAACTATTCACGCACTGTACTTACCTGGACTCACTCACTTACCTTACTCCACTGTACATTTAAGAGATTTGACAAGATACTTATCCTGCAGATGGTCATCACGTCATCATCTGTTTGTCACAAACACATCATCCTCACAACAGTACACAACCTATTTTCCCACTGTGTAAATACTGGTAGGCCTTACTTTTATAATTTTTCATTGCTGCTCCATCAACTCCTGACAGGATGAAGAAGTTAAATATGTCCCCATAGGTTACATCTGGCCACTTCATACTTTCTACCCACATTAACAATGACGATGGATGGGACATGAGACCATCTGATCGTCGTAGAAAGTTTTCTTCATGCTCCCAATTTAAAACATGTACGGCTGTTAACGTTATTTGTCATTTCGCTAAACTTATATAGCTAGCTATAAACAATCTTTTAACTACTGAACTAGCTACCGGATGTGCCGTGTCAGTTTAGCAGAAGTTGGATGACAAAATGAAGAAGAGCAAAGAATTAAAAGTGGGCGGGGCGCAATAAGGTGAATAGAAAAAAATTACTATGGAAGTCAATGGAGCCCATCAACTGTTTGGTTACAGACATTCTTCAAAATATCTTCTTTTGTGTTCAGCAGAAGAAAGAAATTCATACAGGTAACAACTTGAGGGCGAGTACATGATGACAACATTTTTATTTTTGGGTAAGCTGTGTCGCTACTCGATCCGTACCGGAAACACTATCTGTACTGCGCATGTGCGAAAACGCGTCTCCTTCCTGTCTGATGTCGAAACCATTTACGGCAGTCGTTGTTCGACACTACAATGATCCGTATCGTAACTGAAGCACCTTAATGACTTTTATTTATCCTCTGTCATTTTATTTATTGTTTATTTATTTTAGTTTAACTTTAATTTTATTTTCTTCTCCTTAAAGTTGTGTTATTCTACTTGCTCCGTTGCCTGTTAACACTCATATTTTTTGTCAATTGTTTAAGCCAGTTATTGTTGTAAATTTTACAAACATTAAGTCTGGGCAGTGTGATGGTTGTAGTGTGCGATCATCCTCCTCTACAGAAGTAATATTTACAATATTACTACATGATATATTTTATTTTGTAAAGGTTTGTTCTACTTATTTCAGCATATTTTAACAACAAATGTCTGCACTCAAGAAAACACACAAAAACACAAAGGATAACTTTATTTATTTATTCATATCTAACCTTTCATTGAAGTAAAAGAATTGATAGTGGGGGGTAAATCACATTATGGAATATTTGGCACCCCAATTATTGGCACCCCTAGAATTTTTTACGAGTACCCTTTTTTAGCACACCAGGGTGACTGGGAACATGCAATTGTCTAGCTATGAGTTTAAATATGAGTAAGTTTAGGCCAAATTCCCTTAATCATCCATCACAATGAGTAAAACCAAAGAATATAGTTCTGATGTGCATCAAAAGATTGTTGAGCATTACAAAATAGAAAGTGGCTGTAAGAAAAAAGCTAAAGAATTGAAAATCCCCATTTTGAACATCGGGGCAATAATTAAGAAGTTCCAATCAACTAAAGATGTTACAAATCTGCCAGGAAGTGGACGTGTGTCTATATTATTGTCTTAATGCACGGTGAGGAGGAAAGTTTGAGTGGCAAAGACTCAAGGATCACAGATGGAGAATTGCAGAGATTACTTGAGTCTTGGGGGTCAGAAAGCCTAAACAAATATATCAAACAAATGCAGATAAAGAACCATTACATTATTTAACTGAATGATGATTTATCTTACACACACCTTTCTCAAAGTTGATAAAAAAAATTGACTTTTGGATTTTTGAACTGACACTAGGTGGAATGAGCGGCCAAATCATCTCAGAAAATGGTTATTTTTAGAACGATTCACTAAAAGGTTTTTTGGAAACCAAAATGGTTCTTCTATGACCCCTATTTTGAAACCTTTATTTTTAAGAGTTATGGATTCTAGCAAATACCAACAGATAAAAAATCAAAACCTGACTGCCTCTGCTAGAAATCTTATAACCGCCGTGGTTGGATCTTCGATCAGGACAATGGTCCAAAACAAACATCAAAATCAACACAAAACTGGGTCACTGAGCACAAAATGGCACTTCTGCCATGACCGTCCCAGTCCCCTGACCTGAACCCTATAGAAGATGAGTGGGGTGAACTGAAGAGAAGAAGCACCAACATGAACTTGTGAATTGCAGGATCTGGAGAGATTCTGTATGCAGAAATGTTCCTGATCTCCTGTCAGTTGTTCTCCAAACTCATCAGGCATTATAGAAGAAAACTCAGAGCTGTTGTCTGGGGTTGCAAAAAGGATTTAAAAACAGGGTGCCAATAATTATGGCCAGCGTGTTTTGGAGAAAAACATTTATTTCATAATGTTATTTACCCCCCACTTTCAATTCTTTCAATTCAATGAAAGGTTAGATTTTTGTGAATTTTTTGAATGAAAGATCAAAAGGATAAACAATGCAGATATATTTTTTACAGCCATTTTTGACCATATTTACCAGGGGTGACATTAATTTTGACCACCACTGTATACTGGGGCCGATGTAGAAGAGTCTGTCGTCTGTTTTAAAAGGAAAAAAGAAAACGTCTTGAAGTTCAAAGTAAATAGAAAAATATCATATTAATATCTGATATCTGACAGGTTTAACTGAAGCAACAAAATACCCTAATTTCACGATTCGATACATCACGATACTGAACTCACGCTTACGATATTACTCCCAAGAAATATTATAAAAGGTTGACACAAAATGCACTGTTGATTAAAATGCTAACTTTGATATTACATTGTGGGTTTAAATGAATAGGTTTTGGACTTGGTGCTTGTAATCCGAGGACAATGGTGCCACCAGAATAAAAATATCCATGATTCTGAAGCTCAAGCTGAAAATACTGAATTATTTTAGACAAATATGCTTAACATTCTACTAACATATTAGTTTGGCATTATCAGGACCCACAAATATTCCTCATTGCATTATTATACATTATAATCAACATTATATAGTAATTTAATGTAGTACTTACACAAAAACTCTGAAAACATTTTTTTTTCCTCACACAGTATTTTTTATTTTGGGTGAACTATCCACTATACATATTGTCACTATCCACGATACGTATTGTTGCATTTTTGTATTACGATATATTGTGACACGATATTTTGTTACACAACACAATTGAGGGCCTAATCCTGGATTAGTCTAAGTCTTGCTTGTCATAGATACCTGTGATGATAAAATTCGCAGACGACCGTTTCATTTTCCGACGCTCTGCGTGATTGTCAGGCATTTCTTCTTTTAAGAGAAATTCTTAAACTTTCACATAAAACGCAGAAGAATCCATGTTTTTTTCGCACATGCAGGACAGTACAGTACGGATCGAGTAGTGACAGTAACGTTGTCGTAAAAACATTGACGATGACAGGAAGTGGCAGAAAAACGTCGTTTTCGCACACGCGCAGTACGGATCGAGTAGCGGCAAGCTGTACCTTTAAGAACCCTGTCGCGCGTCTGCGACGCAACGCGGAAATATTTTCGTGGTCGCACGTTTGTGACGTATCGCGGAAAACAGTGACGTTTGTTGATTTCTGTATTTACTTAGACTGCTGTTATTTTTAATAGTATCATTTGTTAATGATTTCAACCATGTTTGTCAGGCAATGAAAGTACTGTTTATGGCCACTAACGTTTAAAGACATCAAAGAGAGGAGCGCGAGCGGCTGTTTGATCATCAGAATATCAGGTAACTTGCACAAAAGATGATCGATTGGTTGATCATGTCATCAGATAATTTCATCTAATCCACAGTCATTTCTTATCAGACTAATCTCATGCTGGGTATGGTATTTTATGATTTCTCATCGTTTTGATTTCCTAATAAGTAGCCCTATGATTGACGACAGCTCTCCGTGTAGTTCGGTTACTAACTTCAGCTATTGAAAAAATACACACTTTTCCTCATATGACATTTGAAATGTTCACATGTATGTTATTAACTATTTCAGATAGATGTTAGACATATGTTGTGGTTAGTGTAACGATAAATGAAATCGCACTGTAATGCTCGAATGAATTCATATAACGTTAACGTTACTGCACTAGTGCAACTGTGAAAACATATCCAGAATGAACTTTCCATCACGAAGACAGGCTTAAACAGTAAAATATGATTCTATGTAAACACAGGGGGAAAAATACAAAGATCCTATGAAACACACATATGCGTTTATAATCAACTTCAAGCGCCAGAGAGGCATTTTATAACGATTTAATAATGAAATAGATAAATCAAACAAACACATACAATAGTTTTAATATTTAAAACACACACGGAAGTAGTTTGGCATAATGTTTTATTAGCAATCGAGTCTTTATTTTCTCTGTAATTTTCGTTTAGTATTCACAATGTAAAATATCAAACTGTCAATTGTATTCTTTTGAATTATGATAGTCAAGTCCTGCATTTATTTAGTGGTTAGTGTATTTTATGTCTTACATGAAGATTTGAACCATCAGCTTTCTACTACAACACTGCTGTACTCAAGTGTGACTGGCCGAGCAAAACTGGTCATTTTCACATAAGTAGCCTATCTCCCAAAATGGTCAAATTATTTGGTAGTCTTGTGGTGGCAAACCTTTTGTTGCCATCAGCCACCATGGATTCAAAATAATGATTTTTCACCCAAAGGCCACAAAAATCTTGGAATTTTGGACATTTTTTAAGTAAATAAAAATATTTTTTGAAGGAATTTTGCATTTAAAATCCACGTGCCTCTTCAGACTGAGTGGGCACAGCACTTGACAGGAGGTGACCAAAAATTCCCACTGGGATAATGGGCTTGTTTGTTGTTGGTCCTTTGATGCTGACACTGACTATCATTGCGAAGCATAATTCACCAATATACGGAGGTATACCGTATTATAAAATGTAAATATTGATGAAATGTGTATTATTGAAACAGAAGCACTCTCAGAAATGCTCTCTGCCCTTTTCACCTCTACAGTATATTGTGTGAATTGTCTCACATTGTGTTTGTTTGTGAACTGTTCAGTGTTGGATCAGGTTTATTTGCGGTGATGGCTATCCTGTTTGCGGTGGTGGCTCGAGGATCGACCGTTTTGGCAAAACATGCGTGCTTCTCTGGCAACTTTCTGGAGGTGACAGAACAGATTCTGGCCAAAATCCCATCGGAAAACAACAAACTCACGTATTCTCACGGCAGGTACGACTGACATTGTGCTGTTTGGCTGTGAATGTTTGGTGACGTTTGTCTGTTCTTATGCGCTTCTGTTGTTTTTCAGCTATCTCTTCCACTACATCTGCCACGAGAGGATCGTCTATCTGTGCATCACTGATGACGTAAGTGTCGGCCACGCGAGCTCTGTTTCTCTGCGGCTCCGCTCATGTACTGAGCTGTCCGTCTGTCTTGCAGGAGTTTGAGCGCTCCCGTGCGTTCGGCTTCCTCAATGAGGTGAAGAAGAGATTTCAGACCACCTACGGCTCGCGAGCTCAGACTGCGCTGCCCTACGCCATGAACAGTGAGTTTTCCAGCACGCTGGCTGCACAAATGGTACGTGCGTCTGCCGTATTTGTAAACACAATTGCCTGTTCATACTCTTTATTATGTTTGTCTGTGTGGTAAGACACGAAATGAGGTTTAGCTGATCAACAATGTTGCCAAACTCTTCCCTCTGAAAAGCTCTAGAAGCACCCTCAAAAGTCTCAATATTTCACAAAAACATCCTACATATACAGTAGTAAACCGATAAACAGCCATACTTCAAATGTGTACTTTAACTGTACAGTTTGAGAACTGTTACTTCTAATGTCATTTCTTAGCATAAAGAATGGATTTGCTAAAAGCTTTTGTGGCCATTCTCATGGGGATCTGAAGTTCACAGCTTCTGTCAACCAGCGTACTCAGAAAGCCTGCTCTTGATTTTTTCTGGATGCTATCGAAATTAGTAGATGTTTTATTGTTCCATTTAATTCTGGGTTTTCCATTTTCTTCATTCTCTACATTCTCTTTTAATGGTTTATTTAAATTTTAATCACATAAAAAACAAGTTTAATCAATTCGGTTCATTAAAGCATTATCAATGTAGTAATTTATTAAAATCTGAACAATAGTAGGGCGCTATGAAATCTGTTTTATTTTATTTTTAACAGCATCATATAACAACTATAAACGTCCTTGAAACATCAGTAATTTTAAACCATGGCACTTACAAATTAGAACTAAAATGTTCTTGCAACCATGTATAAATGAAGATGCATATTTTTCAAATTAAAGGGAACTTACAGAATCGGTATGAGCTGCTGGTGGTGCTTGGATTTCATGGTCATTTTGTTTTTCTGTGAAAAAGACACAATAACAATAATGAGGTCCAAGGTTAAGAATGCATTAAAGGTTACTTAAATGTAAAATGTTTTTCTCAGTTTATCAACTTTAACTTACCATAGTGAAAGGTGATTTTTCTTTTTGATCACGTTTTCTTGCTTGGTTATTGTTGTTGAATCCCTTTACGAGTAGGTGGTCATACGGCATACACCTGCGTATACCCTAGCCCAGTGGTTCTCAACCGGTTTGGCCATGGGACCCACATTTTCCCATGGTCATTAAATATCAAAGGAATTTGACTGGTGACGATCCGCCCTATTAGCATAGATCCTGCCCTGAGCGAGCCGCACATAGTCCGCCATGTTTATACCCTCGTTCTATAGCAGCTATTGATATAATGTCTGCGCCACAGAAACATTACAGATGTTCTGTTGTGCCAATCAACATAAGTCTCCACAGACTAAAAATTGTAACTTCTTCCTGAGTCTCTCCATTATTGTCTGGCCCTGGTTCAAACATGTAAACCATGCTGAACTCCACTGACTATTTCTGACATTTTGGCTGCGGGAGATTCCCCAGTTTTGTTGTTGCCAGACAATCCAGAGCACAAGCTGTAAAGGCTCCGCCCTCTTCCCGGAAAGGGGGTGGAGAGCAGCAGCTCATTTGCATTTAAATTTACACACAAAAACTGCATATTTTTGCTCTCACCCAATTGGACATGCTATAATAAATGATCTGTGGGGTATTTTGAGTTGAAACTTCAGACACATTCTGGGGACATGGGGCATAATATGTCCACTTTAAGGTTACAGAAAGTAAAGTAACCATGGTAAATACACAATACTAACATGAACTGCAAATAAAACAAATTCATCCTACGTCGCATGCTCGTAATTTTGCTTTTTATATATAGTGAATTGATATACAGCATGCGCAGTAGAACGTCTGACAAGACAGGAAAGTTCGTTTTTCTGAGATGAGAGACTTTTTATTTCATAACAAGTTATGAAAAATAACATTAGAATAATGAGACTGACATATAGCCGGACAACATGTCATCTCATCTGACCGCAGATACTGAATCAGTGCAATGCATTTTTCTCAGGCACTCGTCACTTAAACTGCATCTGATAGAAGAGTCTGTAATGATCGTCTTTCAAAATAAAAGTTTCGCATCAGAAAATCATTTAGAATTAAGTTTTTTGCTATGGTTGTTTCTTCGACTACACACTCCACGACCCGCTCAAAAAGGTCTTGCAACCCACCAGTTGAGAAAGCCTGCTCTGAACTACTGTTGGAATGGGTCATGTAGGTTTAGAATTAAAGGCATGTGATGGTGTTGAGCTTTAGCTTAGATCTTATTCAATACTTTTCACATGACTGTGTTAAGTAATAATTCGAGAAAAGTGTATCCTATGAAAAGCAGACACTTTGAATTTTCAGTAAACAAAAGAAAACCTGGAGTAACCCGGCTTCAGTGACACTGATATACAGTAGAAACAAAGTGACTCTTCATCCACAATTCCAGCTTTTGTTACATCACGACATAGGCATCCATTGACCAATGAGTCAGGTCCAGTTGTGCTCTGGGAAATATACTTCGCTGTTTTTCTGTTTGATTTCAAACACCCTCGAAATGTATTTTACTCATTCCTATTTATCAAACTCTCCGCCAGAACATCCTTTAGTGTGTAGGTACCGTAAATGTCTTGCTCAAAGGCACAATTGTGTGTCAAATGTCTTTGCTAATCCGTTTGTTTTCGGGTCTAAGCACTTTTTCATATCACAAATGCAAACGGTGCTAATATACAAACAATATTAAAAAGTCTGCTGTAAAAAAATCATGATCATAACCTTTATCTCTGTAGTGAAAGGATGCCATGAGCCCGAAGACTGTAGTGTACACTGTGCGTTTGGAAAAGCTTAGCTTCAATGTGTGCTGTAAATAGATGCACACACTAAATGGCTGATGAGATGGCATTCTCAGAGTTGAGCTGCACAATTTGGCCAAAATATTTTAGTATATAATATACTTGTCATATATTGTGATATACCGTGATGTACCGTCACTCTTAACCCCGGGTTACCGTCGCTCTTAACCCCGGGTTACCGTCGCTCTTAACCCCGGGTTACCGTCGCTCTAAACCCCGGGTTACCGTCGCTCTAAACCCCGGGTTACCCTCGCTCTTAACACCGGGTTACCGTCACTCTTAACCCCAGGTTACCGTCGCTCTTAACCCCGGGTTACCGTCACTCTTAAAGGGATAGTTCACCCAAAAATGAAAATTCTATCAGTATTTACTCACCCTCATGTTGTTCCAACCCCGTAAGACCTTCGTTCATCTTCGGACCACGAAATAAGATATTTTTGATGAAATCTGAGAGCTGGATCACTTCTCCATACTAGTCCATAGGCTTGTTCAGGAATTGAAACTTGCCGGCCTCGAAAAGTTATTAAAAACATCGTTAAAATAGTCCAAGTAACTACAGTGGCTCAATCTTAAGTTTATCAAGCGACGAGAATACTTTTTGTGCGCAAAAACAAACAAAAATAATGACCTTATTTCAACTATTCATTTCCTTCTAAGTCAGTTAAACTAGTGTAACAGCGTAAGCTTCTGTTGTTGTACGTCACACGCATCACACACGACCAGCGTCGGCCAATAGTGAGCCTACGTGTGACGCAGCTCTACGCAAACATACTAGTTTAACTGACTAGAGGCCCATGAGAAGGAAATGAATAGTTATTTGAATGAATGAATGATTAGAAACGAAAGTCGTTATTTTTGTTTGTTTTTGCGCACAAAAAGTATTCTCTTCGCTTCATAAACTTAAGATTGAGCCACTGTAGTCACTCGAACTATTTTAACGATGTTTTTGATAACTTTTCGAGGCCGGCAAGTTTCAATCCTTGAAGAAGCCTATGGACTAGTATGGAGGAGTGATCCAGCTCTCAGATTTCATCAAAAATATCTTAATTCGTGTTCCGAAGATGAACGAAGGTCTTACGGGGTTGGAACAACATGAGGGTGAGTAAATACTGACAGAATTTTCATTTTTGGGTGAACTATCCCTTTAACCCCGGGTAACCGTCGCTCTAAACTCCGGTTTACCATCGCTCTTAACCCTGGGTTACCGTCGCTCTAAACCCCATTTTTAACCCTGGGTAGAGGAACGTTTCGCACTTGTAAAGCAGGGTTATCACGCTTTTTACCCACGGTTTCAAGCATGTGCAGTGTAAAAAGATAGATGTTAGAATAATGTTAGAATAGCTATGTTTCCATCCACCTATTTTTATGCTCATTTTGGGATATCGCATCAAAAACTGCTGGATGGAAATGCCAAGATGCGCATAAATTAAAAAAATGTGCATTTAAAAACGTATGTGCTCGTTTGAGTAAGATAAATTTTTTATATCCGATAAGAAAACATGCGCATAAATTACAATGGAACACATTTACCGAATAAATTCCTTGATGCACATCAAAAGAATCATGTGACTTTGCGCGATGGGACAACATAACTGAACTAACCAGCGGACCGGTCTCGTTGCACAGTATCTGAAATACCTAAACAAAGTCTGTCGTCAAAATGGTTCAATTTAATTCCTTCCCAGAGCTCCCTTTCACGACCACGTTCCCAAACAGCAGCATCTGCCTTCGAAAGCAAGATAACACTTTATTGCATTTCATCTGCACTCTCTGATGCAGAAGTCATTTATAATATACAAACTAAAGTTTTATGCGATGTTACAATTTTGCGCATAAGTTAAATTTGCAACTTTGGATAGAAACAAAGCTAATGTTATCACTAAATGCTTAGAAACAGACGTACCTCATATTTACATGCTTTGGATATTGGATAGTCAGGGAAACACTGTGTGTTGCATAAACATTAGTTTCATGGGAAAAATGTCAAACGTGTCAATTGAAGTTGCACCCAGCCTAAAATTAATTCAACACTGCCATGGCCAAAGACTGTTCTCAACTACTGTGTAAAACACAAATATCTCATCATTGTCATCATTTACTCATCCTCATTTCATTCTATGCATTTCTCTGTCTTCTGTATAACTCAAAATAATTCTCATTTTTGAGCAGCTATGCCCAGAACAGTATGTTTTGCCATGTTTTGACATGCATGTGTTTTGCTGTTATTGTTAGAAACATCACTCGGATCCCAAAGGCTCAGACAGATTGACGGAAACACAGATGCACGTAGATGACTTGAAAGGCATTATGGTCCGGAACATTGGTGAGACTGAGTCACTTTAATCACTTTTATAAATGTCAGTGAACGTTTGAGTGAATATGTGCTGTATTGTGCTACTGTAGATCTCGTAGCTCAGAGAGGAGAGAGGCTTGAACTGCTCATCGATAAAACCGAGAACTTGATGGATTCTGTGAGTTTTGGTTTTATGTCCTGTTTGAAACATATTTGTTTGTCACTGTATAATATGTATGCTGATTAATGTTTCTCTTGTCTGTGCAGTCTGTCACCTTTAAAACAACAAGCCGTAATCTGGCCCACGCCATGTGTATGAAGAACATGAAGTTAACAGTCATTGTCGTAATAGTCGTCCTGGTAAGTTCTGGAGCGAACTGTAGGTTTATTGTCAGTACGTCTCACTGCAGTAATGGACAAGCCTAAGAGCGACACCGCAATAACTATGTAGCAAAACACTATATAGTCAGATTTACTAAACCCTCTTTTGGCGTTGAAAAACTAATGTCAGGATTTACTAAAGACAAGAAGTGTAAAATTAGCACTGGACAGGCTATGCGGCTGACCTTATTGCACGTGCATTTGTAGGAGTTTCCATTTCAGGCACAAAATTAATGGAAGGAGAATATTTAAATGAATCATGCAAGGTGATTTTTGTTTTGCGCCATTATTTACCGCACCAAAAAAGCATGTCTTAAACCGGACGCTATTTTGCGCTGCTCTTGGTAAATTGTGTTGGTCATTATGAAATTGATCCGGCTGCGTCTGTGTTCTTTAATTTGCGTCAGTAGATTACGAGCAGAACTTTACACTCCTATCTTTGCTTTTATGCAGTTGCGCTCTTAAGCTAATTTGCCCTGTTTATTAAATCTGGTCCTATATCTCAATCTGTATGTTTTTTCTTCTGAAATTGTGTAGAAGACACAATTGAATTTTCTCCCCATTCAAACCAAATTAATTCCAAAATGTTTGATGCAATAAAACAGAATAAAAATCAAGTTGAAAATAATCAAGACATGTTCTCCACACTCTTTCACTATATCAGGGGTAGGCAAGTTCTGTCCTGCAGAGTTTAGCTCCAACCCTAAACAAACACTCCTGAACAAGCTAACCAATGTCTTCAGGATCACTGATGGGCTGTTTACACAACACCGTTTTCAACTAAAAATGTAAAACCTTTTATGCGTTTTGGCCGTTCGTTTACACGACAACGGCGTTTTGGGTACCTGAAAACGCAAACTTTTGAAAACGGGTTTTAAAGTTCACGTTTTTTAAAACAGGTCTCCATGTAAACAACAAAAACGTGAATCTCTGAAGACGATGAAGTCATGTACATGTGTATTACGTGTTCAGTCTATAGTGTTTCATCGCCATCTAATGTCCTGGCAGCAGAATAGGCAGCTGGCAGCGGCATTGCATTTGTTTTAATGGACAGAGACAACTACACGCAAGCTATACATTCAAAACAGATTATAATACCACAAAATGTACATATTACTGTATTACATTTTTGATACAACTTGTCCCGAAACTGTGTAAATGAATGTCCAGTACAAAAAGTTGTATTATTACAACATGTATGGCTCAAATATTGGCACCCTTGCACTTTTTTCAAGTAATCCACTGTCAACAGTTTCTTACTGAAACTGCTAAATTAAACTATTAAATTAGAGCACAGACACTGTCCTCAGTAGTGCTCAGTATTAATACTTGTCCTCAGTATTAATACCTGTCCTCAGTAGTAGTCCTCAGTATTAATACCTGTCCTCAGTAGTGCTCAGTATTAATACCTGTCCTCAGTAGTCCTCAGTATTAATACCTGTCCTCAGTAGTGCTCAGTATTAATACCTGTCCTCAGTAGTCCTCAGTATTAATACCTGTCCTCAGTAGTCCTCAGTATTAATACCTGTCCTCAGTAGTGCTCAGTATTAATACCTGTCCTCAGTAGTCCTCAGTATTAATACCTGTCCTCAGTAGTCCTCAGTATTAATACCTGTCCTCAGTAGTCCTCAGTATTAATACCTGTCCTCAGTAGTCCTCAGTATTAATACCTGTCCTCAGTAGTGCTCAGTATTAATACCTGTCCTCAGTAGTGCTCAGTATTAATACCTGTCCTCAGTAGTCCTCAGTATTAATACCTGTCCTCAGTAGTCCTCAGTATTAATACCTGTCCTCAGTAGTCCTCAGTATTAATACCTGTCCTCAGTAGTGCTCAGTATTAATACCTGTATAATACCTGTCCTCAGTAGTGCTCAGTATTAATACCTGTCCTCAGTAGTGCTCAGTATTAATACCTGTATAATACCTGTCCTCAGTAGTGCTCAGTATTAATACCTGTCCTCAGTAGTGCTCAGTATTAATACCTGTATAATACCTGTCCTCAGTAGTGCTCAGTATTAATACCTGTCCTCAGTAGTCCTCAGTATTAATACCTGTCCTCAGTAGTCCTCAGTATTAATACCTGTCCTCAGTAGTCCTCAGTATTAATACCTGTCCTCAGTAGTAGTCCTCAGTATTAATACCTGTCCTCAGTAGTGCTCAGTATTAATACCTGTGCTCAGTAGTGCTCAGTATTAATACCTGTCCTCAGTGCTCAGTATTAATACCTGTCCTCAGTAGTGCTCAGTATTAATACCTGTCCTCAGTAGTGCTCAGTATTAATACCTCTCCTCAGTAGTGCTCAGTATTAATACCTGTCCTCAGTAGTCCTCAGTATTAATACCTGTCCTCAGTAGTCCTCAGTATTAATACCTGTCCTCAGTAGTGCTCAGTATTAATACCTGTCCTCAGTAGTGCTCAGTATTAATACCTGTCCTCAGTAGTCCTCAGTATTAATACCTGTCCTCAGTAGTCCTCAGTATTAATACCTGTCCTCAGTAGTGCTCAGTATTAATACCTGTGCTCAGTAGTGCTCAGTATTAATACCTGTCCTCAGTAGTGCTCAGTATTAATACCTGTCCTCAGTAGTCCTCAGTATTAATACCTGTCCTCAGTAGTCCTCAGTATTAATACCTGTCCTCAGTAGTGCTCAGTATTAATACCTGTCCTCAGTGCTCAGTATTAATACCTGTCCTCAGTAGTGCTCAGTATTAATACCTGTCCTCAGTGCTCAGTATTAATACCTGTCCTCAGAAGTGCTCAGTATTAATACCTGTCCTCAGAAGTGCTCAGTATTAATACCTGTCCTCAGTAGTGCTCAGTATTAATACCTGTCCTCAGTAGTGCTCAGTATTAATACCTGTCCTCAGTAGTGCTCAGTATTAATACCTGTCCTCAGTAGTCCTCAGTATTAATACCTGTCCTCAGTGCTCAGTATTAATACCTGTCCTCAGTAGTGCTTAGTATTAATACATGTCCTCAGTAGTGCTCAGTATTAATACCTGTCCTCAGTAGTGCTCAGTATTAATACCTTTCCTCAGTAGTGCTCAGTATTAATACCTGTCCTCAGTAGTGCTCAGTATTAATACCTGTCCTCAGTGCTCAGTATTAATACCTGTTCTCAGTAGTGCTCAGTATTAATACCTGTTCTCAGTAGTGCTCAGTATTAATACCTGTCCTCAGTAGTGCTCAGTATTAATACCTGTCCTCAGTAGTGCTCAGTATTAATACCTGTCCTCAGTAGTGCTCAGTATTAATACCTGTCCTCAGTGCTCAGTATTAATACCTGTCCTCAGAAGTGCTCAGTATTAATACCTTTCCTCAGTAGTGCTCAGTATTAATACCTTTCCTCAGTAGTGCTCAGTATTAATACCTGTTCTCAGTAGTCCTCAGTAGTCCTCAGTATTAATACCCGTCCTCAGTAGTGCTCAGTATTAATACCTGTCCTCAGTAGTGCTCAGTATTAATACCTGTCCTCAGTAGTGCTCAGTATTAATACCTCTCCTCAGTAGTGCTCAGTATTAATACCTGTCCTCAGTAGTGCTCAGTATTAATACCTTTCCTCAGTAGTGCTCAGTATTAATACCTGTCCTCAGTAGTCCTCAGTATTAATACCTGTCCTCAGTATTAATACCTGTCCTCAGTAGTCCTCAGTATTAATAGCTTTCCCAGTAGTCCTCAGTATTAATACCTGTCCTCTGTAGTGCTCAGTATTAATACCAGTCCTCAGTAGTGCTCAGTATTAATACCTGTCCTCAGTAGTCCTCAGTATTAATACCTGTCCTCAGTAGTGCTCAGTATTAATACCTTTCCTCAGTAGTGCTCAGTATTAATACCTTTCCTCAGTAGTGCTCAGTATTAATACCTGTCCTCAGTAGTGCTCAGTATTAATACCTGTCCTCAGTAGTGCTCAGTATTAATACCTGTCCTCAGTAGTGCTCAGTATTAATACCTGTCCTCAGTAGTCCTCAGTAGTGCTCAGTATTAATACCTGTCCTCAGTAGTGCTCAGTATTAATACCAGTGCTCAGTATTAATACCTGTCCTCAGTAGTGCTCAGTATTAATACCTTTCCTCAATAGTGCTCAGTATTAATACCTGTCCTCAGCAGTCCTCAGTATTTACCTTTCCTCAGTATTAATACCTGTCCTCAGTAGTGCTCAGTATTAATACCTTTCCTCAGTAGTGCTCAGTATTAATACCTGTCCTCAGTAGTCCTCAGTATTTACTTGTCCTCAGTAGTGCTCAGTATTAATACCTGTCCTCAGTAGTGCTCAGTATTAATACCTGTCCTCAGTAGTGCTCAGTATTAATACCTGTCCTCAGTATTAATACCTGTCCTCAGTAGTCCTCAGTATTTACCTGTCCTCAGTAGTGCTCAGTATTAATACCTGTCCTCAGTAGTGCTCAGTATTAATACCTGTCCTCAGTAGTCCTCAGTATTTACTTGTCCTCAGTAGTGCTCAGTATTAATACCTGTCCTCAGTAGTGCTCAGTATTAATACCTGTCCTCAGTAGTCCTCAGTATTAATACCTGTCCTCAGTATTAATACCTCTCCTCAGTAGTTCTCATTGGCTTTTAGCTAATATTTGTGGAATCATTCGTCCCACCTTTTGACATTCTGTGGTGAAAATTTTGTAACGTTTATTAATAAAATGCTTTAACTGCATGTGAGGAGGCCAGACGTACAGTAGACAGTGATTCTAGTAAATGATCTTTCTTCTGGTTTTGTCTTATCGTCTCAGGTGGTGCTGTATTTTATCGTGACGGCTGCCTGTGGAGGACTCAGCTGGCCCAACTGTCGGAAACAGTAGAAACCTTGAGTGTGCGAGACCACTCATTCTGCCAACTCACCTCAGAGACTTACAAACAGAGGACAGCTCCTGCAGTGGCCTGCAGTCATTGTCACGTTAATGTTAACCGTCTAGTTCTGATTCTTTGAGTTCTTTTCACATTGTTTTAATGCAGTTCTAAAAGATGGGGAGTTTAAAGTAGTCGTCCACCAATAAATGAAAATTCTGTTGTCATGCTTTTTTCTGCGAAACACAGGTGTTAATTCACGCTGCTCATCATCATTACTGTACTACGAACATAGAAGGGAGTTTATTCTGTTTATTTAAAAAAAGAAAGTGCCATAAAAGTTGTCCATATTACTCATGCACTATATGCAGTGTTTTCTGAAGCCATATAATCGCTTTGTGTGTGGACCAAAATTGAAGTCGTTATTGACAGATCTCCCTATTGACAGTGCTTAATTCTCATTTGCTGTTGCATCTTGAAGTTTCTTCACATTCACATCCCAGTCTGTCATTTCAGATGCGGGACACATCTAAAGGCACCATGTTTTTTTGGTATTATTATTTAAGTGCAAATTATATTTGATAACTTAAATATTGAATTACAGTTGGGTTTGTTCCTCACATGAAGTTATTGTATGGTGTGCGTGTGTTATGGATTACCTTTATGATACACCATTTATACGCTCTTATTTTATCTTATTTTGTTAGGGGGGAAGCAGTGTAAATCATCTGTTAAACATCTTGTAAGACAAATAGAATATGAGGGTGAGTAAATTCTATTTAGGGTGAATTTTTTTTTCTTTTTTTTTGGATGGTTATCAACCCCATTCATGTCTTGAAGGAGAAAAGCATAACTGATGAAATAGAAATTCATGATTTTTAACAATAACCTGGCACATCTGTTTGATCTTTGTTTTAGTTAGATTTTGATATATGCTGCTTACAATATCAGGATTTGTACAGTATGTTAAGCTTTTACATTTATAGTTATCATACTGAAGGGAACTCCATGCCCCCTTACTCTTACCAAGTTTATATTCTACAGACGTAACTAATGTCAGTCACCCAGATGGCTTGTGTTTGTTTGATTGAATGAGTAGCATATTTGTTTTTAAAGTCATCTGTATTGAACAGTATTCATGTATGAAATTGTTCATGCAGCACAGAACTAGTCTAATTCACAACTTACATGTTTTTGGGTGAATTTCACAAGACCTGTCAATAACATGTTTCACCCCAAGATTAAATGAAGGCGATTTTAGGACCATTATTAATATTTTGCATTATGACATTTTCTTAAAATTACCACAAGAAAAAAAATGTTGAAACTTCCTGTACTCAAGTAAAATACAACAGCTACTCAGAATAGTAACATGTATAGAACACAGAATAACATGTACAGAATACCTGCTATATATACAGATTATTGCGAGTTTTGAATGTAATGTGCAGAAGTGGTAAGAGTATGTACAGGCAGTGTGAAATTTAAATTTGCCTATTGTTTTTAAGATTGAAGTGCTGTGAATGTTTGTACACACCATAAAGAGTGGATTTGTTTTTCCCCAACATATTAGGACTTACAAATTATACTTGGAATGTACATTTTGTAATAATGTGTACAGCGTAAATAAACAGAAATGCCCATATCTTGTATGGTAAATGTAGGATGTACTAACTTTTTCCAGTTTATTCATTATTTGTATAGCACTTTTCACAATCCATGTTGTCTCAAAGCACTTTTCAGAAATGTATCCCTTTAAATCTTAAAAGTCAATGGTGATTTGTCAAGGAAAAAACTCCATAACATGTTTAAGTAAAAGGAAGGAAACAGTGTGAGGAAGCATGTCTGAGTATGTGTAATTAGTTATGTGTTCTATAAATAGGTTATCACTACATCAAGTGCCTAAAATTAGGCAACCATTAGTACAGTCGAGTGCAAGTAGAATATTATTAAAAAAGAAGGGCACATATTCCTCTTTGCTAAGACATATCCTCATCTGGCTGGTATTTCAGAAAGCAGGTTATGCGACATACCCGGGTACATTGAGGCAGTCTATCTAGTGGCCAGATGTGCAGATCCCACAATTTCTGATTGGGATGCCAGGTTAAGCTCTTCACTTGAGACAGGAGGTCCTTCCTTAGCGGGACGGCCCAGGCTGGATATGAATATGACCGTTACTATACGTTGTAGTATTTGTATACTTTAGCAGGCCATGCAGAGCATACAGTCGCTGTCCAAGTATGCTTGTATAAAAGACAAAGTAATTGACCCAGGGCAAATCACAGTGCTGTAGTCCCGTGATCCACAGCAATTAGGCTAATGAGTTCATAATATCTTACAGCATCAAGCAGCATTAATCATTTTCTTTATATCTTCAGTTTGGCTTTACGGTGGCTGGGACAGATGCTGAACCGATGCACTGTGTGTTATATGTGCAGATTTGCTGGCAAATGATAGCATGAAGCCATGCAAGCTGAAGCGCCATTTAGAAACCAAACACCCGACATCCGAAGACAAACTCTTAAATTTTTTTCAAATTGCAGTTATGTTAAAGTTATATTGCCTTGCACAACAGAAACGCAATATCAGCAAACATACAGTCAAACTAAAAATTATTCAGGCACCATAGATCGTTTTTTTGTTATATTTTTTTACTAGTGTGTGCAGGACACTATAGTGCATTAATGTAAGTGAGGATAGCAAAATAAAATAAACTGTGACATATTATACCCAACAATTCTTCATGCAGGGGACTAATAGTAAAATTTATAAAAACACTTTTCACCTGACCATGTTTTGCTGAAGTGTTTTATCTTTAATTGCTAATGCGACCTTTTTACCCCACAGACTGAACAAAATTAAGCATTGCTTGGTAATTGGTTGGCCTAAATTGGTATTATCTAATTGTGTTCTTAAATTGAAAAGCTGACAGATATTCATAATTCATCTGTGAGACAGTCTAACAGAAGGATGGACAAAACCAGTGAAATATCAACTGATTTGATAACTCTGAGTTCTTGTCAAATTATTTTATTGTGATTTTCTAAACTAAAGTGAATATATGATAATGGGAGAAATGTTGAAGATGTCTGAATACAGTTTTGACTATACATCAGTCTCAGGTATCTAGAAGCGTCCTACTCGCAACGTGTTGCCAAATTAGGAAAACCTCACACAATTGCGGGTGCTAATCATACTTGCTGCCAAAGATATGTCAAGTTACGTTTGGAGAGAATTTCGCACAACAGATTAGTGACATCCCTCTGTGACGCAGGAAGTCACATTCTACAGAATCATGCCTACTCTATTTATCCGACATCATACGCAGGGAAATCGATAATGGAAATATTTTTTGGAATGGTGTTATTGGATCTTCAAAAGGCATTTGATACGGTGAATCATGACAGACTGATTGCCAAACCTGAGGCCCTGGGGGCAGACAGCTCCACCTGTTGGTGGTTTAGATCTTACCTATCAGGGAGAGAACGATTGGTGGTCTTAGAGGGAGTGCTGTCAGACCCTGGTGTAGTTGAATGTGGCGTTCCACAAGGAAGTATTCTCGGACCATCCTTATTTTTAACATACATTAATGATATGGCAAACTCCTGTTCATGTGAACTATTTCTATTCGCTGATGACTCTGTCCTTATGTCTCATAAACAACAATCCACCCTAGAGTAACCTGAGCTCTGAGCTGCCTTCTGTAAACAACTGGCTGATTGACAATATGCTGTCCCTACATTTTGATAAGACAGACGTCTTGTTCGGCAGATTGAATAGATGCTCGGAATTTAGGGTTATTTTGAATAATGTTGTGGTCAGTACAAAAGCGTCAATAAAATACCTGGGTTGCATCCTAGAAAACAACTTGGACGGCAGGAATATGGCCAATAAGGTTCTGAGTAAAGTCACTGGGCTCACAAAGTTTTTAGCCAGAAACTACATTTTTAGATAGGTCAACAATGATTATTTTAGCCAACGCTTTAATTTTAAATCAGTTTGAATTTGCATGTACTACCTGGTTTGAAGGACTAACAAACCGACTTAAAGGGAGGCTGCAAACAGCACAGAATAAATAAATAAGAGTAATTCTGAACTTGGGCGTAGGTCACAATTTGTTGAGCTCAACTGGCTCCCTGTGGAGTCTCGTGTTATTATGTCAAGGCTGACCATGACCCATAAAATATTGTTTGGTAATGTCGAACATTTTTTGTCGTGTCTTACTACTTAGGTAAAGGACACACACACAATATCTTCACCTGTGGCAGCATATCATACCTCTGTCCTTATACATTTAAGACAGTGTTAGGGAAGGAACCTTTGACTATATAGGGGCTGTTCAGTGGAACAAGTTAGACCGGCAAATTAAAGTTTCCAGCATGAACTCTATTAAAAAGAGTAAATAAAAAATTTTTATCCTCGATTGTATTTGATGACTTTTTTGTTTAATCTGTAAGGCATTCTTTATACAATTAAATAAATCAAATCAAATCAAAGCTAACATCATGCAAAGCCACTGCCAGTACTATGTCCTGCAGCTTCATGAGACAACTGATGGTGCAGGACTAGCATATTTGCTTACCTACTATGTCAGATATGTCAAAATATTGAGGATGACATTCTTTTCTGTCTGTCTCTTCCAGCGAACACAACTGGTGAGGCATTGTTTAAAGTTTTGGATGGGTATGTATACAGGAAGGCTTTAGTTCCAAAAGGATGAGAACCTGCAAGACTTTTTAAACATTTTGACTTATGTTAAGTACATACATAAGCCAGAGGAGAACTGCCCCCATGACTGAGCCTGGGTTCTCCCAAGGTTTGTTTCTCCATTCTGCCACTAATGGAGTTTTGGTTCCTGTCGCCTTTTTCGCCTTTGTTGCCATTGGCTTGGCTTGCTTAGTTGGGGACATTAAATTGAACATTTAATTTAATATTCAACAATAATATTAATCTGTACATCAATAGATGTCAATGTGCTGATGGTTCATTAATTGACATGTTCTGGACACGCTCCAAATTAGAGCGTTACTGAAAATCGATATTTCACACGCTTTCAGGAGTTCTTCAACACAGAATAGAGCCAGTGAATAATTGAATAATCCATTCATAGCTGACCGTAGGGATCTGTGCCAAGGTCTTAGTGACGATCTGTCCCGGGGGCTTTTGATGCAGCCAGCAATCATCATAGTTGTTCGTTCATTTGGCCAGAGGAGGACTGGTCCCCCGTGTGATCCTAGTTTCTCCCAAGGTTTTTTTTTCTCCATTACTGTCACCTGTGAAGGCCTCCTTCCCTTCCCTTTACCTCTGTACAGATAAAATGTTGTCGGGATGATTCCGGTTCACGTGGCTAAGCGGAAGCGATAAAAAATTATGTATTATAAATTTTTCAAGGCTTGTACCTTGGAACCTATTTCATGGTTTGCGTTCTCGAGCCACCAGGCACTGTTTTGTGTAAATGAGCAGGCCGGAGTACGTTATGGGTTTTCAATTAAGGGTGTTGTGTTAGCGGCCACTAAGTTAATAACTATTGATATTTGCGACGGAAGTGAATCAATCAAGACTATCTTTAGCTGGACAATAACTTTATTCTAGAGCTGCTGTAAAGCCAAAACAATCTCTGTTACTTTAATTTCCTATTATCTCTGTAAAGCTGCTAACAATCTATATTGTTAAAAGCGCTATATAAATGAAGGTGAGTTGACTTGACTTGACCAGATGGAGCTGCTTTACAGCTGAAATTGAAGTTGTTGATGAATTTCGCAACATTAACACTATATTAAGCTGCTTTGAAACCATCTGTATCTCATTAAGCTTTAAATAAATGACTTGACCAAGTCTTACCCTACTGAAATGTTGTAATATTTATGTCATTTGGAAGATAACATTTTGAATGGCTATCAATGTAGGAGAGGTTTCAGTGCGCTGAAAAACTTATTTTGTGAGGAAACGGCTTAGCACAATGAATCGATAGCCTATTGTCTAATCTATAAGTTTGCCATTGAACATTCGTTTTGGTTTGATCTCTCATATTCTCAAAGTCAAAGTCATTGACAATGTTGCAACTGGTAGGATTCAGTTTATGGCACTTCTCAATCATTTATATGCTCTCCACAAACACTTTTTGTCTGTCATGTGTTTGACAGCAGTTCAGTGACGTCAACGATATAATGTGATTGGTTATTACGTCACATGATCCAAGTTCACCATTACACCATTGAGCAGCGTTTTTTGAATAATCTTATTTGTATATGTTGCTGACAATTAACAAGTGTTGTAGTATCAAACATAATATAATATTCAGAAGTAAACAGCGTAGCTAACTTACAGATTCAGTTAACATCCACAAGTGAATTAGCGCGACAATTGAGGGAGCAGGCACAGTGAACTCCGAAAAAACGCAACGCTTGAGCAAACAGTTTGTGAAAAGGTGACTACAAATTCAATACAATACAATACAATACAATATTTATTTATAAGGCACATTTAAAAACAACCAAGGCTGACCAAAGTGCCGTACAGAACAGAATAAAAAATATCGTACTAAATAATCGTACCAAAATCAAGCAGTATTAAAAGGCCAAAGAAAATAAATATGTCTTTAAAGAAGATTTGAAGGAGGAAACAGAAGGAGCGAATCTAATGTTGAGAGGTAGACTCTTCCAATGTTTTGGGCCCGCAGTTACAAAAGCGCAATCACTTAATTTTTTAAGTCTAGATCTAGGCACCATGAGTTGACTTTGACTTCTAGAGGGAGTGTACGGAAGAAGTAGATAGGTCAGGTACTGAGGGGCCAATTTGTTGAATGCTTTATAAACAAATAATACAATTTTAAAATCAATTCTAAATTTGACAGGTAGCCAGTGCAGTGTGGATAAAATAGTGGTGATCGACTTACGGGTCCCAGTGAGGAGTCTAGCAGCTGCGTTTTTGCACTAGCTGTAGACGGGAGAGGGAAGCCTGAGAGACACCAATATAAAGTGAGTTACAATAGTCTAAACGTGATGTAACAAAAGCATGGATCATTGTTTGGAAGTTACTCTGGGTTAAAAAAGGTTTCACTTTAGAGAATTAGAGAGTCAACAGGACTGATCTGTTTATCAAATTTTAGGTTATGATCGAACAGAAAGCCCAGATTTCTAGCGCATTGAGTTTCATATGGGGCAAGAGGACCACGGTCAACATCAAGCACACAGTTTTCCCTGGGACAAAATAAAATAATTTCGGTTTTATATTCGTTTAAATTTAGAAAATGACTGGACAACCAAAGCTTAAGTTCATGTAAACAGGCCAGCAGGGGTTGTATACCATTTTTTATTGTTATGTTTTAACGGAAAGTAGATCTGAGTATCATCAGTGTATAGATGAAAGGATACTTCGTATTTATTAAAAATGGAAGCCAGGGGTAGCATGTACAGGGTAAACAATACCGGGCTGAGGATTGATCCCTGTGGGACTCCACAATTTAGAGGTAGACTAGAGGAGGACTGATGACCAATACGAACACTAAAACATCTGTTGGTCAGATAAGAACAAAACGACTGTAAAGCTGTGCCACTAAAGCCCACAGATATCTCCAGACGTCTCAACAGGATCTCATGGTCGACTAAATCAAATGCAGCATTCAGATCTAATAAAACTAAAGCAATGGATTTACCAGAATCAGTTTTTGTGAAAACCAATAAAAGGCCAGGACCAACTGTGTCCATAATTTGTCTCAGGAAAAAAGGTTGAATAATATCCTGAGGACAGATATTAGGTTTTAGGTGACCAACCATTTCATTACATGAATCCAGATCAATCAGCTCAACCTGAAGAACATAATGGAAGAACATAATGGAACCTCATGCATAGGATATACAGAGTTAGACAACTGAGATTAAAGTTGTGCTCTTATCAACAAAGAACTTTCTGAAGTTGTCACAGAGAGCAGTAGAGGGCTCTAAAATAGATTGCACAGAAGGATTTAAAACAAAGTTAGTAGTGGAAAAAAGAACTTGGGGTTAATGACAATTTTTTGTGATAAGTTCTGCAAAAATTGGCGCTCAGCCCGTCTACATACCCATCTAAGGGTATGTGTAGTGTCGGTGTGCCCTGGCACTGGTGCGGGCTTATGATTTTTAAACTTCAAGGGTGCAATAGAATTCATAATATCTGTACAGGTGGAACTGAAAAGATTAAGATGGGCATCAGCATCCAGCTTACGTACTCCAAACAGTTACGTACATCATGGTAGGTTGCAGAAAATTCTTCACTAGAACGTTGAGTAAGACAGCATGTTAAACGTGCCAGCGATGGATTTCTGAGGATTCGGCCGGTGAGAGGGACAGTAAAGAGTACAGGCCTATGTTCAGAGAAAGATGCACTACTGATTTCTATGTTCGAAATAGAGAAACCATAGGTTAAAATCAGATCAAGGGTGTGGCCATGGATATGTGTTGGACCAGAAACCCACTGAGTAAAGTCAAAAGACTCAATCAGATTTAGAAATTCTACAGAATATGGTTTAGAAGCACAGCAAACATGAACATTGAAATCACCCAATAGCAATATTTTGTCATGCCTGGTAACTAAATCGCCCATTCGTACAGCAAGTTCACTTAAAAAGTCCTTGTTTTGCTGAGGAGAATGATATATTAGAGCTATAACAATGGGGTTTACTAAGACTAGTTGTAAGAGTTGCACCTCAAAACTAACCTCAAATGATGGCCGTGGATAAAATCTAATATTCATAAGTAAACAGTGTAGCTGACTTAATGTTTAGCTGACAAGAGTGTTTATGTCAGAATGTTTATTTTAAACCACAACCTTCTAAACATCTTCAATGTTTGCTTCTTTTACCAATATATTTACAGATATCTTTTGCATTTCTAATCCAAACAACTTCAAATTTGGCACTGCACTTTCTCGTGCCCGTAGCAAGACACCTATCAAGTTTGAAATCCATCGGACGGTTCGAGAGATATGCAAATAACAGACACACAGATAGAAAGACAGACGTCCCTGTAATTTATAGATAGATAGATAGATAGATAGATAGATCTCTTTTTTTCTGATGCACACGTCCATTCTTCTTCATCTTTATCTTTTCAAGTGTATCTCTGTCTGTTTCGGCCTCATCTTTATGTCTTCCTCCTCTGTCCTCCTCTCTCTCTCCATGCTGGCTCTTCTCAGGTAGCATTACCTTGCGGCGTCTGTCGTTGGCAGTGAAGGCCTCACACTCCTCCGGAAGTTTCTCTGGTTCTTGCGCTGCTCTCTGAGGCAAGAAGTGTGTGAAACACTTAAACAGTTGTCTACACACACGGCTGAACAGCGCCATAATTGACACCGAATGTTGCAAGTCAATTCAATATTTGTCGTCGATACCTGCAGAAAGTCTCGAAAGTCTTTCGATCTGTTCACTCCAATATAACACACCAACAGCAGAACAGAGTCAGAGCTGCAGTTTAGAGATAAAGCTCCTCTATGATGTCAGAACATTTAGAACTCTCAACTATTTGAATGGCTACAGATGCAACAAACACACACACAAACACTAATGGCACTAAATGAAATACTGACTGTTCCCAAACAAGTTTTCCTAACATTCCTCCTGCCCCCAAATATTAAATTGAGACAGTATAAATAAACAGAGTTTTCTTTAGTTCACAGTTCACTTTTAAGAAACAATAGTTATAGTAAAATAGTAATATGAATATTATTACAGCTTAAAATTACTATTTTTATTTATAAAATTATAGATATTTTTTATATATTACATAGCTATTTTAATATATAAAATGATGTTAAATATATTTTAATATTAATGTTTAAAAAGCACACTGTGCTCTGATTGGTCGGCTGGAGGAAAACATGGCTGAAATCTTCTTTTCTTGTGCTCTCAGATTGCAAAGCATGTCACATGACCTGAACTATTTAAAAAATGGTTATGAGATCAATTATGAGTCAGTATCTTTGAAGAAATTGCTTGAGTGAATCACTCAGAGAAAGAGTTTCATTCAAAGTGAATTAAAAAATTATATAAAAAGATAGATAGATAGATAGATAGATAGATAGATAGATAGATAGATAGATAGATAGATAGATAGATAGATAGATAGATAGATAGATGATATACACATACTGTTGTCAAAAACAATAGCATGCGTATTCTAAAGGAGGAAAAGCTCTAAAAATGCACTTAAAAATTTATATGATCAATAAGTTCAATAAGTAATACAAGATTCAACTAATTTTTAAGTCAGTTTAATGTAATTTAAGTTGAAATGACTTAAACATCCAAGTTGATAGTACTTTATAGCAAATTTGATAGTAAATTTAAGGCAGAAACAAGGGAAGAAACATGAAAAGACGAGCAGTTGATGGATGGAGAGATTGTCACGGATACACAAGCATCAGCACCAGACCTTTTTACTCCGCCCACTCGTTCGTCATCCCCAGAATACTAATCATCGTCACCTGTCTTCCTCACCTGATGCCACTCAGTATTCACTCACCTTCACCTTTATAAACTGCACCAGTTCCCTTTGTACACCATCTGGTCTCGTCGAATAACCCTTGATGTCCTGACTCCCGCTTCTAAACTGAAGATTCTTACCTACCTGTTACTCACCTGTTCTGTGAAGATTCCCGGCTGCCTTCTGATCCGCTTGCCTTCTCCATCTGATCGGTGTCCTTCGTCCAAGTCCACCACCAACCCATCTGCAACAGATAAGAGACCTTGTCCACTTGATCAAGACGAACTATTCAGACTGCTATCATTTTCATGATTACCTACTGGTTGATTCTCAAGATTAATAAATACTTCACTTGCACAAGACCTGTCTGTTTCCTCTCAATCTGTGAAAGAAGACCAGACCAACGATGCAAGCGAACGCGGAGGGCGGTGAAGAAAGTCCTTCGCCTCAACTTCCAGCTGCAGCGGTCCTGCAAGAGTTTCAACAAATCATCCATCCACTTGTCACTCAATCGGTAACATCTGCCTCTGTCAGTCCCATGGCCCGACCCGCGTCTTTCTCTGGTGAGGAGGGGGAGTGCGGCGGTTTTTTACTTCAGTAAATGGAGATGCAAGCTACACAGTTTTCCACTGAACGAGCGAAAATCGCCTTCATCATCTCACTACTCACTGGACGCGCTCTCCTCTGGGCGCGAGCGCTTTGGGATGCTAAGGGACCGGTAATGCAATCTCTTTCAAGTTTCATTACCCATTTTCGAGAAGTTTTCTCTAATGCACCTAATGCGTTGTCTATTCATGACCAGTTATTTCGATTGCGGCAAGGAAAATCATCAGTCTCTGAGTATGCTTTGCAGTTTCGTACGCTGGCCGCTGTGGATGGAATGAGATAGCGCTCGTCACCGCTTATCGCCAGGGTCTCAACCGAGACATATGTCTGCAACTGGCCATCTATGACGACAACATCGGCTTAGAAAACCTCATCCAGCATTCCATACGCATCGCTCAGCGCAGAACTGCCTGTTTATTTGACCGCCCTGCACCTCCTCCTCCTCATCCGATACCGCCAGATAGCCTTCCAGTACCAGAACCCATGGAAGTGAATTCGGCTCATTTAAGTTCCACTGAAAGATTACGACGTATCAACAATAACCTATGTCTGTGGAACTGCAGGCCATCTCCTCAGCACTTGTCCTGTTCGACTTCCACGACCAGTGGTGAGTAATGTGGTTCTCCCGTTCCCTATTTCATCAATGAAATATACCTCAGTTTGGTTGACTTATCTTCACCGATCTGTTCCAGCGAAAGCGTTGATTGACTCGGCCTCAGCTGGTAACTTCATTTCCCTCACTACTCTTCAGAAACTCCAAGCTCGCCGTAAGTCTATAAATCATCAATTATATGTTCAATCCATCCTGGGTAAACCGCTAGGTCGTGGCCACATCCGGTACTGCAGTCCCACGCTCACCGTCAAGATAGGAGCCCTGCATGAGGAAAAATTATCCTTTCTGGTACTGGAGGGCTCCATGGCTGACATTATCCTGGGACGCCCGTGGCTGGAACTTCATTCCCCAAACATCTGCTGGTCCACGGGAGAAATTTGTCAATGGGGAGAAGCCTGCCTTTCTCAGTGTCTGCTATCCATAAAAAGGGTACCGTCCTCTTCTTCCTCCGAATGCCAAGTTTCCGTCAACTCAACTACTATCGAAAGTCCAGCCACCGACACCAAATCTGAGATCCCACTTCAATACCGGGTGTTCCAGGATGTGTTCGACAAACAACTGGCGACGAAACTCCCACCTCATCGGCCATGGGACTGTGCGATCGACCTGCTGCCTGTGGCTGTGTTGCCGCGCGGTAAGATCTACCCACTGTCCATCCCGGAGCAGAAGGAGTATATCGAGGAGGCTCTTCGTCAAGATCACATCCGACCTTCCACCTCCCCTGCCGCTTCCAGCTTCTTCTTCGTTGGTAAGAAGGACGGAGGCTTGCGCCCCTGTATTGACTACCGGACACTCAACAATTCAACTATCAAGTATCGGTATTCCCTTCCTCTGGTTCCATCGGCCCTAGAACAGTTACGTGGTGCTCAGGTATTTTCCAAACTGGACTTAAGAAGCGCATATAACCTGATCAGAATCCGGAAGGGCGATGAATGGAAGACGGCGTTCATCACCCCGGCAGGTCACTATGAGTACAGAGTAATGCCTTTCGGGTTGTCCAATGCTCCCGCCATCTTCCAGAGTTTCATGAACGAAATTTTCAGGGATCTTCTTCACCGTTTTGTCATTGTTTATATAGATGACATTCTGATATATTCCTCCAGTCTACCAGAGCATCACCATCACGTCAAACAGGTATTACAGCGTCTTCGTGAGCATCAACTCTTCCTAAAGTTGGAGAAATGCGAGTTTCACCAAGAATCCATTCAGTTCCTGGGTTATGTGATCTCACCACAAGGGATTACCATGGACCAGAGGAAAGTGGAAGCAGTTTCCAAATGGCCTTTACCATCAACCATCAAGGAACTTCAACGATTTCTGGGCTTCGCAAATTTCTACCGCCGTTTCATTAAAGGTTTCAGCCAGATCAGTTCTCCCATTACCTCACTGTTACCCAAAGGGGCCAAGTCTCTCTCCTGGACCAACGAAGCTACCATCGCCTTTAAGAAGCTCAAAACATCCTTTTGCATATCTCCTACTCTGGTTCACCCGAGTCCAGATCTTCCGTTTGTCGTTGAGGTAGATGCTTCTACTAGTTGGAGCGGTGTTGTCTCAGCGGCAGGGGAAGCCTCCCCGACTCCATCCATGTGCCTTCTTCTCCAAGAAACTGTCCCCGGCGGAGCAGAATTACGACATTGATAACCGGGAACTTCTAGCAATCAAGCTGGCTCTGGAAGAGTGGAGACACTGCCTGGAGGGAGCTAAACACCGTTTTAACGCTATCACTGATCATCGAAACCTGGAATACCTTCGAGATGCAAAACGACTCAACACCCGTCAAGCCCGCCGGTCACTCTTCTTTACACGTTTCAATTTCAAAGTAACCTATCGCCCCGGAGACAAGAACATCAAGGCTGATTCCCTTTCACGTTTGTACCAACCTGACACCATTCCTTCCAACCCTGAATCCATTCTCCCTCCAGCCATGATAGTTAGTCCCATTCAATGGTGTATCGATGACCATATTATGGAAGCCACTCAGACAGAACCTGCTCCGCCGGGAGGTCCTGAGGGACGGATCTATGTACCATCCCGTCTACGTCCGTCTCTCATGGACTCAGTACATACATCTCCGGGCTCTGGACACCCAGGCAGCCAGCAAACCCTCTCGCTCATTCAACAACGCTACTGGTGGCCCAATATGACCCCGGATGTCTCCCGATACATCAGAGGATGTTCCATCTGCGCCATGGCCAAGGTACCTCGACGCCTCCCCGAAGGCAATTTAGTTCCTCTGCCTGTGCCCACTAGACCTTGGTCTCATCTCGGGGTAGACTTTATCACCGATCTTCCCTCATCGGAGTCCTACACCTGTGTTCTGGTGGTAGTCGATCGGTTCTCCAAAGCATGCAAACTGATTCCTCTGCCAGGTTTACCCACAGCCTTTGAAACCGCAGAGGCACTGTTCACCCATATCGTCTCCCGTGTCTGGAAGTCTTTCTTCAACCTTTTCGGAGTCTCCGTAAGTCTTACATCTGGATATCACCCTCAATCAAATGGACAAACGGAGAGAAAGATTCAGGAGATCGGGAGATATCTGAGGTCATATTGCCACAACCATCAGGACTGCTGGAGCCGCTATCTACCCTGGGCCGAGTATGCACAGAACTCCCTTCAGCAATCCACCACAGGTCTCACTCCATTCCAGTGCATACTCGGCTTTCAGCCGCCCCTGTTTCCCTGGTCAGGTGAGCCGTCCGAAGTTCCAGCAGTCCATCATTGGTTCCTGGAGAGCGAGAAGGTCTGGGACTCAGCACACACACACCTGCAAAGGTCTGTTCGGAGGCACAAGAGCCAGGCCGACGCAAGACGATCCGCGACCCCTGTATACCGACCTGGACAAATGGTCTGTCTCTCTACCAGGATATCCGCCTCTGACAGCCCTGTCGCAAGCTGAGTCCCAGGTACATCGGTCCGTTCGCTATACAGAGGCAGATCAATGAGGTTGTCTACCGGCTGTCACTCCCTTCACACTACTGCATTTCACCATCCTTCCACGTATCCCTCTTCAAGCCATATACTGATCCTTTGTTTCCTTCCTCCACAGGGTCTGGTGCTAAAGACGTACCTCCTCCTCCTCCTGTAGACCCGGCAGTGGAGAACATCTACCAAGTCCATCAGATCCTCGATTCCAGGCGGCGGGGTGGCCAACTGGAGTACCTCGTGGATTGGGAAGGTTTTGGTCCTGAAGAGAGGTGTTGGGTTCACCGGGACGACATACTGGATCCTGCTCTTCTCCAAGACTTTCACAAGGCTAACCCCAGTCGTCCCGCACCAAGAGGTCGTGGTCGCCCCCGTCGTCGGTCCTTTCCGCCCTCAGGAGCTGGCCGTGGAGGGGGGGGGTACTTTCACGGATACACAAGCATCAGCACCAGACCTTTTTACTCCGCCCACTCGTTCGTCATCCCCGGAATACTAATCATCGTCACCTGTCTTCCTCACCTGATGCCACTCAGTATTCACTCACCTTCACCTTTATAAAGTGCACCAGTTCCCTCAGTACACCGTCTGGTCTCGTCGAATAACCCTTGACGTCCTGACTCCCGCTTCTAAACTGAAGATTCTTACCTACCTGTTACTCACCTGTTCTGTGAAGATTCCCGCCTGCCTTCTGATCCGCTTGCCTTCTCCATCTGATCGGTGTCCTTCGTCCAAGTCCACCACCAACCCATCTGCAACAGATAAGAGACCTTGTCCACTTGATCAAGACGAACTATTCAGACTGCTATCATTTTTATGATTACCTACTGGTTGATTCTCAAGATTAATAAATACTTCACTTGCACAAGACCTGTCTAATTCCTCTCAATCTGTGACAGAGACGATATATTGATCTGTTTCTGACCTGTGAACTTCACTGTTATGAACTGAATTGAATGAATTACTTCCTAGTTAAACAGTTCAATTCAAATATGTTTGTTTCAATAGTCAAGAAGATTCATGGCTCTTTGAATTTTTAGTTAGCAATTTTTTTTATTTTCACGGATAATAAATGAGGAGGATGTTTTATTTACACGGGTTGAAGGGATGATGATGAGGATCTTCATCAGGAGGAGCTGTAGTTGCGGTTGTGCTTGATGATCCACAAGTGCTTCAGTTTCGGATCATTCCTGTAGCGTTCGAGCAGCAACTCTTTCTCTCTTCGCTCCTTCTCCTTGATTGTTTTCTTCTCCTTTCTCCTCCAGGTGAACAGAAAAAGTGGGAGTTTTCTTGTGCACTTTTCCTGGACGTTCACATCGCGCTGGATCTCATTCTTAGGAATGTCAGAAGTATAACCTTGTGTGACCTTGAAGCCTCCCATTTCACTGGGATCATCCTCGTCTTCCTCAAATCCCTGGATCTCCTCCACTTCGCTTGCCCACTCTTCCTCCTGCACCTCTCTCTCCTCATCCTCCTCTTTCTCCATCCAAGCAAACATCTTTCCCCGTTTCACTTCGGCCTCCGGCGTTCGGGAGCGTTTGAGTGAGTCCCGGATGGTTTTCCCGGTGAACTCCACGTACTCGTTCTCCTCATCCTCGATGTCCACCAGCACGAGTTGTGGAGACGGGGAAGAAGGGAACGGCTGAGGCTTCCGGCTTGGAGGACGTTTGAGAGAACACACTCGGGATGAAGAGCGTCGCAGGGAAAATAGCTCATCCGGTGCAGGAGTTGGACGTGGAGGAACACGTTTGAAAGGACACACTCGGGATGAAGAGCGTTTGAGGGAAACAACTTCATCGTGATCCGCGTGAATCAGGGAAAACTCGCCCTCGGATGGGAGAACTGGTTGCTGAGGATGAGTGTGTGGTTTTGTCACTGGTGGCAGGAGTTTGAAGCGAGCGGCTGGAAGAGCCACGTGTTCGGAGACACTGGGAAACATCGGGATTTCTCCCTCTATTGGCTTCAAGATGGAAGATCTCACTGGAGTGTGTGAAACACTCAAACAGTTGTCTACACACACGGCTGAACAGCGCCATAATGGACACAGAATGTTGCAAGTCAATTCAATATTTGTCGTCGATATCTGCAGAAAGTCTCGAAAGTCTTTCGATCTGTTCACTCCAATATAACACACCAACAGCAGAACAGAGTCAGAGCTGCAGTTTAGAGATGAAGCTCCTCTATGATGTCAGAACATTTAGAACTCTCAACTATTTGAATGGCTCCAGATGCAACAAACACACACACACACACACACACACAACCTTAGATCTTTCAAGTCAAGTCAACTTCATTTATGTAGAGCTTTTAACAATGTAGATTGTGTAGACGGCTTTATAGCGGTTCTTGAATAATGTTATTTTCCAGCTAAAGTTAGTTTTGATTGATTCACTTCCGTTGAAATTATCATTTGTTATTAAATTAGGGGCCGCTAAGACGACACCGTTCTCTCTAAACAGACTTTAAACGCAAACCTGTGATAAACGCTGATGGCGTTCACATGCGCATTAAGAATTGATTCTATAGTTATGTGCGTTTGAATATATGTGCGCAGGTTTGTAATTCCCTACAAACCATGCCTAAACAAACTACTTGTCTTGCCTATAAATTTGATACAGAATTTTATTTTATTTTATCACTTCGGGTTAGGTACGCGAACTTAATTTCCCCACAACGCTTTATCTGTAGAGTGGCAAAGGGATCCTCCATAGGGAGAGGCTAGTTGGTGCTTCAGCACTGCATTGTCATCGGGTCCAGGCGAAGGTCCTTCGTCAGATCTGGATACGGCCTGGATCCGCCAGGCTGCGGGAAAACCTCGGAATAAACAAAGACACTAAAATTAGCGTAGATGCCATTCTTCTTATGATGTAATGAGTACATCAGGATTTAAGGGAAGTGTTCCCAGTTCCGGCTGACCTAATCTATGCAGCATAACATTGAATTATAGAAGTTAACTTTCAACCCATAATAAGAACATCTCTGAAAATATTGAAGGGGTGGATTATGAAATCCAATGCTGCTTCAATATATATGAGTGATTATAATCAAGGTATTAATCAATAGTTTTCCTTCTAAACATCACGTTGAATGACTTCTCTAGGCTTGTGAGATTTAGGCTCTGTTATAGAAGTTACCAGTGTGATTACTGAAATGTTATTTTCATGTATTCTCTAATGTCTGTATTTGATATCTGAATGCAGTAACAGTGCTTGCTCATTTAGCCCGGCTTCCAGAAATGAAGTATGGACTTCTTCAACATGTGTCAATACATACATCTGTTTTTCTGGGGTTCCCTGACAACTAGGTCACAAGGGTCAATCGAACCAATAGTCTGAGTGACCATTTCGTAGTTAAAGCCTTACTTTCCAGTTTGACTAAAGTGTTTTCTCCTTGAGAGAAAGAATTAATTATCTTGATGTTTTGAGAAAACTCTCCTGTTTATAGTTAGAGCCTGGCCAAATCCAACCTTGAAGAAGCTGTTTGTCGATGTGTGTGTTAAGCCCTATTCGCACGGGATTAGTATTATTGGGGGACCACGTGTGATTTAGAAATTACCCCCCCCCCCCCCCCCACACACACATCTGAATTTCGCGTGGCGCATTCGCACGGGATAATCAAAACCTGTAATCGACTTATCTCCCGGATATGACGTCAATAGGCTATTGCTTGGAAAATTTTTGCCGATATTATAGGTCTAGCTGTATGATATATCAAAAACAGAATAATGTTCCTTACCGGATACTGCTATACATGTCATTCATCTCCATCTAATCATTCTTTTTGTTTTTGCTCTTCTGATGATTTTCAGCTTTCTCTTTCTGCAAATTTTGTAGTTGGTGCTAGCGACATGACCCAGCACCCAAAATACTATCAAAACACTCCAACGCAGCCTCTATTCTTCGCAAAAGATGGATAAAAAGGCGCTCATGAAACAAAAATCTTGAAAAAATTATATACGATCCCGCCAAATCACAGAGATGCCTATTCGCACAGGACTAATATTACCTCAGGATGTCGGTGTTCGGCGAAATATGGTAGGTCATTTGCGGGGGAATTTTTACTTTACAAATTACAGACATGGTCGATTCGCACGGGATTAAGAACACAGACAACCTCCGCAATTATTACAAATGACTAGAGGTCCCCAGATAATACTTATCCTGTGCGAATAGGGCTTTAGTCTTATTGGTTACAGGTTAAGGAACAACTGCATTATTGGATATAGACTGAGTTGTTGTTCTGGACCTGGAAGGTCATGACTTGCCTAACTTCACGGTCCGAGTGTCAGCTGCATAATCGATGGAGATATGCCTCAGTCTATCTGTATATTTGTGGAAAATTGCTCTCTCTCTCCTAGCGTTTGTCCCGTCGTAATGTGGGGTCCGCTTTTCTGCAATTTGCTCTCCATTTCTTCCGATCGAGGGCATCTTCGGGGGCGGCATTGTGATGTTTCATATCTTCCTTTACCCAATCCATCCATCACTGCTTTGGTCTTCCTCAGGGTCGCTTTCCTTTCAGGGTTGAGACGCAGGGCCATCTTCGCTATTGACTCTTCCTCGCTCCTGACTACGTGGCCAAACCATCGAAGTCACGCTTCCCTCATCTTCTCCATAATCGGTGCTACTCCCATGGTCTTTCTGACGTCCTCATTCATCACTTGGTCCCATCGGGTCAGCCCTAGCGTCCACCTGAGCATCCACATCTCCATTACATGAAGGGCCTGTTCCTGCCTGCTGGTCGCGGGCCAACACTACGCTCCTTATAGGGCGACTGGACGGACGACTGTCTTATAGATCTTTGCCTTGAGGTGTTTGGGCATGTGTTTATCGCAATGCACGCCAGTGACTTGGCGCCATTTCAACCAGGCAGCGTGGACTTCTGGGAGGCTGTCGCCATCGGCTGAGAGGGTGTGGAAAATTACTATCTATTATCTGTTTATCTATTTCTTAGCCAATCAGAATCATTCAACCTGAAGCAAGGCCATGGCTTAGACCTTGGTGAAGGGTATAACTGCTGTGATCTTTGTAACTGTAAACGGGGCAGCTTGTGAGTCTTGAAGCTGACTTCTGCGGATGAAACTGCAAACTATCTTCAGTAAAACCTTTCTTCAATTTATTAAAATTCTGACTCCGGGTCTTCATTCATCATATCTGGTTCTGGGTTTTTGACTGTAAATCCCCTTACAATATGCTCTGATATCAGAATACAGTGTGTTCCACATTTAAATTTCATGTTTGATGCAATAAATATCAAAACATAATTTAAATTAAATATTTCAATTCAATTCCTAGTGGCATAAATATGATGCAATACCATTTAAAGTGGTACTAAAAGAGGTTCCCATATCTTTATATATTATATTTGGGTGGAACATATGTATTTTGACAGACGCAGTCTAATAACTTGACTGAAAAGACAACTTTTCTTTTCTTTCACAATTCGTCACATTTATTTATATAGCGCTTTTTACCATACAGATTGTTTCAAAGCAGCTTTACAGAGATAGAAATACACCTTCACTGATTTTTCTTCCTGTCAATTTTGTCATTCTTGTAAATCTTGAATTACTTAAGAAAGTATTTTAACATAAACATTTTAATATATTTAAAAACATGTTTAAAAAAATGATTATGCTGTCTTAGAAATGCTATTAGTACGAAGCTCAAGTCTGTGTAGAGACTCAACAATACATTGTCACAAAAATTTAGTAACTTTCAATGCAATAAAATCACATTAAAATTTATATTTTTACTTCTACACTAGAACAAAAAGTCGCTGGTTTAAAATTAACCATTAATGGAATGAGAGAACTAGTTAAAGACCTGAATACTTCTGCACGGCACTGCATGTGCAAAGTTACAGCTGTGAGAATTTGCCTAATTAGTTTTATTTGTAATAATATGTTGGCTCGATTATAAGAGATGAATGTAAATCTGCACAGCATCTCATCATTTCACACTATTAAAACAGGATGATAACATGTCTTTCAGTTCAGTCAGGACGACTTTCGTCAAATGCATATACTTTATTATAATGATAATGCATACAGTTAGTGTTGGTGGTACGGTTGTGTTCTGGGCAAACTCCACACGCCCATCCATGCAGAGATGAACACAGCGGGAAGAGCAGCCAGTCAAACCCCCCTCGGGGGAACATAACAGATCCAGTAATCATTTATACATAATTACATTTCACAAAACGAGCCAAAATACATGAGGAAGGACGATTACAATGTAATTTACTGGTATTACTGAGTACAATCCCAAAACAGATCTAATCAGATTAGATTAGAAATCTCCAGGCTATGTGGAGTTGGGGATGGGGGGGGGGGGTGGAGGGAATGGAGGGGGGGGGGTCAATTTAGCGTGCAGTCGTGCTATAGAAGAGTGGCTGAATGAATGTGGATTTAAATGAACCTCTGTGATAAAAATGAGCAGCTGATTGCCGGCTGATGCCAGCTTGACTGACGTGGACTGCTCGAACTAACATGATGCTTGATGTCACTCTGCTGAGGTTTACCACTGACTCTGTGAACTGTGAAAATGAAAGAATAATGAAATATACATTTAGCCATTGGTCTGTAAACAACATTTATTGAATGACAGAAACATCATGGGTCAAATTCCATGAAAACATGTCAGGGCCATATTTCATCCTATAATCAGAAGTTTTTTTTTTTTGTTTTTTTTAATCAATAACATCACAACATGACAATTTTCTTCTAAATTCCCATTACTGTAATGACCACATATCCAGCTTACCAAAGACATTCAGTCACTGAATAGTACATTTCAAAAATTAATACTAGACAACATGTCATTTGGATTTTGGATGCCTGAATATGTCAAGGAAACATAAATGCACAGCATTTGAAAACTACTTGAATCACTTTATGTGCCAAATTCTGCACTGAATACATCAGTAGTATTACAACCCCATTTCCAGAAAAGTTGGGTCATTTTGTAAATTGCAATAAAATCAAGAATCTGTGATTTGTTAATTCTCTTGAACCTTTATTTAACTGACAAAAGTACAAAGAAAAGATTTCCGATGTTTTCACTGGCCAATTTATTTGTATTTTGTACATATAAACAAGTTTTGATTTTGATGGCTGCAAAACACTCCACAAAAGCTGGGCCAGAGGAATGTTTACCACTGTGTCACGTCACCTTTCCTTTTAATTAACATTTTTAATCATTTGGGAGTTACTAATTATTGCAGATGTGAGACACTTCCTGTTTTCCTTTTTTTATCCTTACTTTAATCATTCGCCATGGCAACTGCGTTTGCCTGTTCCTATAATCGTTCACAATTTTGCATGTTTAGTGTCTTGATTGCATGAATCCTCTACGAGGAGTGCCTAAAAACTCGAAAAATCCACATTCAATCAAAAATAGCCGACTTCCTGTTGGTCGTAGCTAATGACTGTAAATAAGAAAGTTGTCCGGGACTATATGTACCGAGTTTGGTAACTGTAGGCAGGGCTGCATTAACAATAGGCCTATACTCATGGGCAGTATAACAGTCACTCATAGCCCCGGGCCCAGTGAGCTCTTAATGTGGCCCTGACTGTAGGTAAAAATACCCCCCCACACACACACTTTAGAGCCCCTCCAACACGCCCATTTCTAAGGCTTTGCCCATGTCTAGTGGCCGACAACTCTAATGTGTGTGTGTCGAGTTTCACGCAATTTGAAGCATGCTAAGAGTCTCAAAAGCATCCAAAAATAATATTAAAGTTTGGTGCATTGCCATGGCAACAGTATTTAAGATATAAAAAATTCTTTCTCAGCTCTAAATCTGCGGTGTTTTGACATTATTCGGATGAGGACTGAAGCAAATCTGGTAAAAATAAGAAGGAGATTTCAAAGCATTTTGAAAGTGACACACTTCTGCCAGTTGTTGGCGCTATATATTTGACTCACGAAAGTCACATCCATGTGATTGGCATCTTACAACGAACACACAGCTGAAGTTTCATCCAAATCAATGAATGTATGCAGAAGTTATAGCACACTTCCTGTTTCCCTTTTCTCGCCACAAATTCATTTCAACACCACGGCCAAACCATTTGAGATATCAAAACTCCGCTTGCAATTTATCATCCTCAATGTCTTGACTTCAGGTTCACTGAGATTGGTGCCAATTGGGTGAATTTGCTAGGAGTATATCAAATTCCAGAGCATGGGTTTTTCAAACAACCCATAAAATCCGACTTCCTGTTAAGATCTATAAGCGTATGAAGGTTGGTTACTGTATGTGAAAAGCGGTGCGCTACAGAGGCCCTCAAAAATGACCATATAAAAGGGTCCGCTGCAGAGCCCCCACATGATTTAATATTAGATAGATTTTAATATTCAACAATAATATTGATCTGCCTGCTTTGACACCATTATATGAGAACTGAACCGAGCTGGACGATGACATCACTTTTTCTTTTCCAGAGCGGATATATATATAAATGAACTGAATGAATAACTTTTTTACAACACAAATGAACCATCACTGAACAGCTTAAGCTGGACTATGATATTATTTTCTTCTAGACCTGCTGTACAGCAGAAACAAACTTTGTTGCATTATTTTCCTGTTATCACTGTAAAGCTGCTTTGAAACAATCTGTATTGTAAAAAGCGCTGTATAGATAGAGGTGACTTGACTTAACATGACACCCCATGTCAACTTGTGACAATAACAAATACTACTATGAATTATTACTATTTTTGCCATTATATTGGTATATTTGTCCACATTACAGTAATGAGAATGCAGACGATATATTTTGGGGGCGACATGTGACCTGGACATGAGATTCCCCCGGTCTGTATCATACTTACTGTTAACTTGTCACTTCTGAGCTTCTCGGAGCCCTCTTGACCGCTCTGCTTTTAGCCTCAACTCTTGTTTGATTTACACCTTAAACACAAAAAATAAATGAATTTTATGACTAGCACAGGGCAGTTTCGCAGGTCCTGTAAGCATCTCTCACCATCATTATGAGTGACGTGTTCCTCCATGTCCTGACGTCCATCTGTCTGAGGCTCGTCTGTTTTTTTATAGTAATAATTTTGGTCTGGGGGACCAAACCGCTAAAATACACACACATACACAATATTGAAACAATCACAAATGAAAGTTGTTTTGTGAATATTTGTATTCAATTATGTACCTTATTAGGCCACATGAAACTAATGAAGAGGATGATGGGAAGGCCCACAGTGAACACATAGACACCCCAGAGCCACGGCCGCTTGACCGTCGCCATCAACAGCTTTTCAATCATGCCAGGCTACAACAGGACAGTGGGAAATAGATGTGATCAATTTACAGTTAATTATTTTAAAACATATTAAAAACACCTTTTTGGTTTAAATTTCCTTCATTTCCTTCATTCTTCGTTCATTTCATTCTTAGTTCATGTTAACTAAGGTAGTAAACTAATGTTAATTAATGAACCTTATTGTAAAGTGTTACCAACTTGGTCGCCATTTCTTCCGATTTTGCCTTCACTAGATCATTTTAATCGGGTGTGTCAGTGGATGAAGTATTTTGAAAGCATGTGGTCTCATTAATGTGAGCTTATAAGAGCTGCATGCTATATGACAGATTATGAAAGAACATGCGAAATTCTCTTTATCACAGATGCCAGTTAAAGGATCACGGGACAGTTTAACTGTTGCTTACTGCCTTTCTCTTGCTCCACGTGTCTTCAGTCCAACGCCTGGCAACTTCCAGACTGTCACAGAGAAAGATGTTGTCAAACATCACATCTCCATTGAGGGTCCACAGCTCAAATCCCACAGCAGCGACGGGGCTCATGCTGAACGGCTGCTCTCTGCTGTCCTAACACAACAACCACACGAGGACAATGATGAACTGCACACGGCAAATGCAAATGAGATATTTTGGAGTGCCTACTTTATCATTAGGGTTTGTGCTGGGTTGGCTCTCTGGGTTTGACAATGCAGGGCGAGATGAACGCTCACGAGACGACGCCACAGCATCTGACCTGTCCACCGGAGGAAACAAACACACATAAACACGACTACAGATTGATAAAGAAAACTTTGGTTGTCCAGTGGCTTGTAATGGACAAACATAAGCCAAGTCAAGTCAAGTTTATTTATGCAAGTCTTTTTACAATACAGACTCAAATTTACATCTTTACAGTAGTCTCTCTCCCCTATATATATATATATATATATATATATATATATTGATGTTTTGTGTTCAAAGCATTCTTATTGTATCAAATTTACACTACCATTCAAAAATTACACATTCACCAAGACATTGTTTTTGAGAGAAACTGACTCTAGAGCCTTTTCACAGACTGATGACACATTTCCACAGTGATCAACATCACAGATGTTTTTCATATCATTTTTTTTTATAATATACAATTGCTTTTCTTTGTTACATTACCTCGGCAGTAGACCAAACATGAATTGACGCTGCGTGAGTGTTTCTAATACAACAGCTGAGGGAGCGGTGGCAAAGTTCACATCGTTCTCTCTTCCGAGTCCGACCGATCTGACTGACTGATCTCACGATATTTTTTCCCTCTTTTAGAAAGTCGTGGAAGCACTTTTTTTCTTTTGTTATGGAAATGTGAAAAGAGTTCATGTAGCATTTACTTAATCCACACTACAGTCAAAGCAAATTATTATTACTGTTTGAAAAAAATAATTGTATTTTTAGCAGCTACTACTCCAGAAATACAAACAAAAGGCAGATCATTGTCTGACTCCTATGTTCTAGAATAGTCTACCTAGGCTATTATTATTGGCTTTAGATTCTATAAACAATACAATTTGATCGTGAAAGTTTTTTAAATGTAATTAAAAATGTATTAATCATGAATCAAATACAGTCTAATAATAATAATAATTTGTTACATTTATAGAGCGCTCTTCTGGGTACTCGAAGTGCTTTACGTGGAGAGGGGGGCGGGGGGGTCTCCTCAACCACCACCAGTGTGCAGCACCACCTGGATGATCCAGAACGCCCACCACACACCAGCTTACTGGTGGAGAGGAGACAGTGATGAAGCCAATCAGTATATGGGGATGATTAGGAGGCCATGATGGACAGAGGCAAATTGGCAAATTTAGCCAGGATGCCGGGGTTACACCCCTACTCTTTTCTGAAGGACATCCTGGGATTTTTTAATGACCACAGAGAGTCAGGGCCTTGGTTTAACGTCTCATCTGAAGGACGGTGCTTTTTGACAGTATAGTGTCCCCATCACTACACTGAGGCGTTAGGACCCACTCAGACCACAGGGTGAGCGCCCCCTGCTGGCCTCACTAACACCTCCAGCAGAAACCTGGTTTTCCCAGGAGTCTCCCATCCCGGTACTAACCAGGCTCAGCCCTGCTCAGCTTCAGTGGGCAAGTATACTTAAAGACTGCATGATCAGTAGTATTAAAGGGATAGTTCACCCCCCAAAAAATTTAATTCTGTCATCATTTACTAGTCCTCACATCGTTCAAAACCCATAAGACTTTTGTTCATATTACACAAATGAAGATCTTTTAGATGAAATCGGAGAGATTTCTGTCCCTCCATTGAAAGCTACGCAACTACCATGTTGACGCTTCAAAAAGTTCAACTAATCCACATGAATTGAGCTGTTTAGTCCAAATTTTCTGAAGAGACTCAATCACTTTATTTGATGAACAGATTGAATTTAGGCTTTTATTCACATTAACATTGATCAGCGAACATAAACAGAAGCTAAACAAACCTCATTGGTTCTAGCTGAAGCTCAAACGTGATGCGTAACATGAGAATTAACCTCATTGGTTCTTGCTGAAGCTCAAACGTGATGCGTAACATGAGAATTAACCTCATTGGTTCTTGCTGAAGCTCAAACGTGATGCGTAACATGAGAATTAACCTCATTGGTTCTCGCACGTCAAGTTTATATGTGATGGAGGGACAGAAAGCTCATTAAAAATAACTGAATTTGTGTTGAGAAGATGAACGAAAGTCTTATGGATTTGGAACGACATGAGGACGAGTAATTAATGACAGAAATCATTTTTGGGTGACCCTTTTTGCCCAGGTACTACAGGTGGAAATTATCAATTGTTGCTACAACCTGGCCCAAGACATATTCTCTTGTTTAACAAGTTTAATGTTTATTTGTGCATTGTCCCTGTTTCAAATAAAATAATTTCCATTCCATTTAAGGTTAATTTCACATATGGCACATCAACATACTTGTACTCTTTTACTTTAACAGTCATAAATTAAAATAAATAAATGCTAATATTCCAAAAAGACCATCCATAATATGTCTTATTCTTCTAAATGCTCTCTGAAGAAGAGCTTTGTCAGATTTCTGAGAACTGTCAGAGAGACAGTTCCCTTGTTGAGTGTTCAAAGAGAGTAAATGTTGGTTGTGTCCACACGTGTAAATTAGGGACTTCATCTGTGAGTGAAGATTGAAGATTACAAGAGCCACCTATTCAAACAATTCATTCCTTCATTCATAAACCAATGAAGATTAAAACCCACTTTGTTTAAACTGATCCAGGAGGACCTAATATTAAACAGGTTTCAAAACACTGAGTGAGTTGAGTTGTAATAGCTGTGTAGTACAGTGTAAAAACAACTTCTTTTTTTTTTAAATCAACATACCTTTCATTTTCCAACTTTAGGTCAGAAGTTTGAACCCCATCCACTAAGGCCGCATGAGATGAATATTCATGTGTTTCGTGAGGAGTGTCCATATCTTCCAGAAGACTGCCCTTGTTTATCAGTGTCAGGTCAATAAAGATTTCAAAAGTGTTGTCAGGATACAAGTCTGAAAAGAACATTTTCACTCAAATAAAATTGCAACCAGCATGTCATTATGCAAGATTAGACACTTTCCATCCATGACATTTGCTATTAAAATTGAACTGTCTAGTTTAAACTTACTTCAAATCACAGTATTGATTTGAACACGAAGTCACTGAACATGTATTTCTTTACTGACTACTCACTTAAAGTGTAGAGATGTGGACGCTGGTCAGTAAAATAGTCACTCAGGTCCACTTCTGGTTGCCGAGCATGTTTTTCCTCATACGTCCCTGTGATGGGATTGCGATGGCTGAAGATGAAATGTATCTTGTGTGCGCTGCCACACTTATCTGGACCAAACATAATCGTGTATGGGGTGGCATCACTGAACTGGCTCTAAAACGACAATCACAACACAGTGTATTCGGTCTGTAGAGAAAGCACTTTATTTATTGTGAATTTCTTTTTAAAATGTAAAGATTTGACTGTGTGTCTCATTCAATAAACTGTTCTTTGTGTTTTAATACACCAAGCTAAACCTGTTCCGGTGCATAACAGGATTATGTGAAATGTAAGTATTACCAAACGAAGATCATCTGAATGAGAAAGCAACTTAATGTAGGCTCCACCACAGTCAACCAGCTTTTGGAAGAAAACTTCATACCTGCAGATGTTTTCAAAAGAAGATTTAGTCAAGCGATTTTATTTGTGTTTTAAGGATAGAAGCAAACAGATCAAAATATCTTACTGTAAGCAAAGCGGTTTGTCTTTAAAGTGGTACACTTTCCTCAGGTAAGCGGATATGGCATGGTGTCTCCCAGGGGATTTGAGGACCAGGCCTCTGTTTCCCAAAAATCTTGGTTCACTTGGTTCCTCTACTACCCACTCACCTGTGTAAATAAAGTTTTTTCATACTGCCATGTATTTGTTAAGTAGCATTGTAAAGAGCAGAATAATATAGTCAGCAGGTCATTATTACACAATAAACCCCTGCCTTCAGACCCACATCACGTCCTGATCTTCCTTCAGGGTTATTTTGTTATAATGAATGGCTGACTATATAACTCATATTTTAACACTGCTTCATTGTTTTCAATATTCAAATTTATTTTCACAAAATGCATATACCATTATATTTGAGAAGTTTCAGTTGCTCATCTTGCACCGCTTTGGACAAAACCCAGTTTCTTCAATGCAAACAAGGAGACAGAAAATAGCATTCGATGTTAATGAGCAACCATCACTTAATAACTAGACATAACTTTGATCTAACGTAAACTAATATTTTATATTATTTATTTATATGTGTGTTTCTGCAAGCACGTTCACTTTCGACTCTTCCAAATAAAATAAAGAAATCAACCCCTTTGAATTTTAATTAATTAATCAGTCTGTAATACATTTAAAAATGTACACACAATTGCACGCCATTCAAATTTTAATCTGGAATATGTAATAATGTTATGCTTACCGCATCATTACAATAACATTCAGTTACAATTTATTCACGTTTCTTTTTTAATTTCTATAAAAATGTAAGACATTTAAATAGCTATTTTTAAGATTTGTGCATTTTTGTAAATACTGATATAAAAAAAAAACATTTAAAATTAGGGGATTTTACGATTTTCTTTATGCCATGGAAAAGTTAGTAACCTTATATCAATTGTTTTCATACATGCAAAAGATAAAATATCATGCACTATATTGACAGTGGATGACTTGTAATTTTAATGTGTAAATCAAATGTACTAAAGTGGTCAAATAATTTTCCGCTAATAAAATTCAGAATAATAATTAAAATAAAACATTGCTGCGGTAATGACATTTTGTTATAATATTGAACAGTAATCTAATTTTTATTTTATTTTAATGTAGTTTAAAATACACAATTATGTAGCATACAAAGCTGTATGGTGAGGACACAATAAATACTTAAGAAGAAAATATAATCTTTATCTTATTTTTCTGGATTTTGTGAGTGACTTAATGTCGGTGGCCCAATCTGGCAGCCATGTGCTCATTTCTGTTTCCATAGAAACTAGATTTGTTTGGCTTTGAAAAATACTTTTAATAAAGCATTTGTTCAGAGTTGCGGTGTAGGACAAACAAGTAGGCTAAAGTAATATTTATATGAAACATTCATTTGAAATAATGTCAAATTGTAGAAGAATTAGCTAATTTTACATACCTCACGATTGAGTTGAGACTAATGGTGTTTTAACCTACGAATGCTTCATAATTTAGTTAGTCATAATAATAACCAGTAATTATTTTTATGTCAATGTATGATACTGTGTTTGTATTTATTAAACATCATATGACAAATTTGAACAAATCTAAAATCTGCCGGGAATTTGTGCCATTAGTTGCTGTAACACCCATAAACTGAATGTATAATGTATGTTGTCAGTGAGTTTCCGAGACCAACCTGTCCAGCGTATTTGCGTCAAACTGCTCGGCGAAATACGCGTCTTCAGGTGTCGCGACGCCGACGGGTCTGGTTCCGTTCTGAACAGCAGAGTTCGTTTCAACAGGTTTAGGACTCTTTACACATTAATACGCTTTATGTGCATTGGTCACACACAATGCAATATAACCATTATATTTACCTGCGTTCCACTGATGTGACCGAAACACAAACAGAACCCAAAGAACAAAGGCTGACAGCGCATCATATCTGTATCTGTGAGCAGGAACAATCGCCTGAGAAAGATTATGCTTAATGAAGATCCCTATCTCGGTCCCGATTTAACGATTTAGTTTAAGGCATGCTTTACAGAAGCCTTCTAAACCTTGACTTGGTAACATGCGTAAGTAATCGTCTTCCTGTATGGGTTAATAAACGTGGACTTTGATCTCTGTTCTTCTGAGCCCTTGCGCTTTACATGTAAGATGGCAAAGGAGTTTAAATAAAGGATTATTGACGAAGAACTGTCGATCTATGCACTTCACAATGCTTAGCCTTACACTACACAAACACACTAAACAAACCCAGTTATTCAACAGTCCGGTGTCACTGGTACCAGTACCACACCTCAAGACATTTTTTTAGATGTTTCAATCATGAAATCAATAGGAAAGAGGCCGAATATGAAGATTTCTCTCTGAGATTCATCTTTTTCACGGAAGATGCTGGAAAAGCATGTGGTGGACCCAGAGGATTTTTCTGAAGAAAAGTGGGAAGGTCCCGTCTTTGGTTCTTCATATTTTTTAAAACATTTCTTTTAGGTAAAACTACTTTTAATTTCTTTTAGATTCTTTTTTTTTTTTTATTATATTTTTATAAGTGTGGGTTTCTGCAGGTCAGAGTAATGGGTGTCTCAGCTTGATTGGAGACCCCAGGGTTCAGATGGCAGTGTTCACACTTATTCAAATGAACTGCACTAACAGAGCAATTACTCCAGGGTTTGTTTTAATCTAACCAAATACACCAAGTGTGAACACAGAAAAAATTGTCCACACAGAAATGATTGGAATAACCCAGGATTGGGCCACTCCGGTCCTAGCAGTCACTGTCCAGAAAAGGGTGTCCAAATACTCCTGGACATGTAGTGCGTGCAATTGTTATTGGAATAGTTATATTGTAATTGTTTGTTTCTTGTGCGCTTGTATCATAATTTTAGTCATTTTTGTATGTCAACACTAAAATGCAATGGCAGATTTCAAATCACATACTGTATCTTCCTGCGTTAGCAAACAAAGTGCCAATGAGATTCTAACGGACAGATTTCTCCAGGTCCTCCTTAGTGAAGATATGAACTTACATCAGACGTATTTCAGGTATTTCTACAAATCGCTGTTTGATCCTGTTTGTCTGAATTAACACACACAAGAAAAAACATCATGTCAATAATGTTCTTTAATGTCAATATGTACATCACCTGAAAGAAAAAAATAAAATTTTAAAAATAAGTGAAATAAATACAATATGATACAATTTCCACAATGTCTTTAAAAAGTTATGGAATATTTTTTCCCCTCCACCTGGAGCAGAGAGATGTGATTTCATGGATTCAATCTCATCTACATTCATTCACCTCATTCGATTTTATAAATATAGATTTATTTCTTCACCTTTTGCTCATGTACTTCCCATTCAACAAAAGGCAAAGAGCGGTCTGAGACGGGAACAGATGGAGGGAGAGAAACGCCTCGCAGAAGCAACGACCTGCCCAAGCCTCAGTGCAAATGTGCTCAAGGTTCCACACAAACGTAATGAATGACTTTATAATACATCGAGCTAAAGAACGCGTAACACTGAGTGCTTCTGAGGTAATGCCATGTGGTTCGCAACACTAACAGGACAAAAAGTGGCTTAGAAATGGATAATGTGCAGGTCATCACATCAGTATGTTGCGTGAAGGAAACCACACCAGTTTTTAGGACCATTAAGATGTTTTGCACAGTTTTAAGGTTCCTTTCCCCAATTCTTAGAAGAGAAACAAATCCTATCCTCTTCTCATACATTTAATATGGAAAAACTAGTTTCATTACGGCTGTAAAGTACTTAAAAGTACCACATACTGGTAAATTTAATGGAAAACCCCCCTGATGACATTCATTTCTGTACACCAGTATTAAAAAATATGGGGAAAAGGGCTTGAATGTCATGCAATGTTCTTCATAGTCCTAAAAACAGGTTTCTTGCGCTTGATGACCTGGACATTTCTTCATGAGATCTGGGTTTCATTGGGCAAGAACATCTGAAACCGCTTGCTTATGCGTGAAACCGCTTGCTTATGCGTGAAACACTTCAGACACGATGGAGAGATGGAGCTGGTGTTTTTCACTCTACCAGAGAGAAAGAGGGGCTTTCGTGCGTTTCCTCCGAAATGTCGCGCACTCCCTCAGGCATCACACACGAGAACTCGAGAGGAAATGCCAACCCTTGGAGACGAGCACAGGGACATCACGAGCTTCACGACATGTCCGTAGATATCAGCTTCTTCATGTTCCTGCGCTGAGCTAGACTGGAGGCAGCTACGGGTTCCAGAACCGGCTTACACGTCTTGTGGTTCAACGCCGAGTATGTGGCAGCCATCGCTCCCTACGAGAGACACCGTCAAACTCAAGCAGAACTTCGATCTAAAGAACACGGATTCAAGAAACTCAAGCCATACCTTGACCAAATGAGGCGCTTCGTGGCGCGTGAGCTGAAAGTGAGGGTTCTGGTCCCGGCAGGCGATCCACGAGTGTTTCAGTACCTGTTCTGCTGAGTATCTCTGGTGAGGGTCCACGTGCAGCATATGAGACAGCAGGTCCTGCCAACACACAGTTAAAACACTTAAAAAACCCAGTGTGCCCAGAGACTGATGGCATTTCTGTACACTGCTCTTGAAAAGCACTCAAACAAACAGTGAATGTGATTTCACCAAGAAGAACCTGTTCCTGGATCAACTTCCTTCTTGATTCTGACAACTTTCTAATCAACCAATCATATTAGGGGATAGGTTTACAATAAATGACAAGGCTTACAACAAGGGTTTGGGGCTTTTACACCATTTGTATTTATCCATCATTTCCCTGATTTGAGAGATAATTTATGGATAGGGTTACGATTGTTTTTTTGGAGAGGAATGTTGTTCAAGGATCAAAAAACGTACGTTTATTTAGCAACAAATAGCTTTAGCAACAAAATAGCAACAAACCTTAATAGCTTTAGTTTAAACGAATGTGCTCATCTGAACTAGTGTTATTGACGTCCAATCAAATACAATAACCACTATGGATTGTTATATTATGTACAATTGTGTAATTCAAGAAAACAACTGGATTGTTTAGAACAGCTAAAGGGGCGTTGTTAGGCAACACGCGGAGCTTATTGCTTTAGCATAATATATTGCGCTACTGTATTTTATTATATATTTTATGTTGTGTTTTATTTGAGATTTTTTATATATTCTATATGCTTATGAAACTTTTCTAACTAGACCAAAGTGATGTCATATGAAAACAACCAAAATGGCTGCAGCTTTAGCAGTGCCACATTTCTGTTTGATAAGCCATGTGTAGGGTTCCCACAACTTTACCCAATGAACTTCCATGATTTTCCCAAAGCTTTTCCAACCACTCATACTTATGGACGTAAACAAAAACAACAAACATTATAGAGATTGCACAGTTCAAATATTATATCTATAATATATATTTTAGACCGTGAAAATGTATGAATCTTCTTAATTCTGACAAGAATGCATCATAACTAATGAAGTGGGGCTAAATGTCCTTTTAAAGGATTCCTCTGCTACCTTTGAGGAGTCTGACACAGAATCCCAGTTTCCTCCACTCAGGGAGAATTTCCCACTGCCGATACGTAACAGGATCTCCTCTGGTGTGTCATTGGGTCCATTGGCAAAGGGCGTGTACCTACAAAGATTCACAAAAGATCAATGCAAAAACATTATAAACAAAGACTACATCCAGATTGGATTCAGAACGATGATCAAAACATAGATGGAGTAGATCTACACCCTCAAAGCTTCAGTCCTGTAGCTCGACAACATTTCATTCAGTAACGTTAGGCGGTTTTGAATGATATGCTATTTAATGTTGATGATCGATTTATTTTGCATATGCATCTGCTTACCTATGCTATTGCTTGTTTCTGCTGCTGCACCACATATGTTTTGATCAGGAGATTCCCTACTCTTTCAGATGTGTAATAGCACCCCTAGCGTATAACAGTGAAAACACAGGAGTTAATCTATTCTGACTTTTTTCATGAATTTTTCACATGACGATTGTACATGGATGCTGTGGTAATTACACTGCTGTGGTAAGAAAAAGATGCAAGTCCCAAACATTTTCCTTATTTTTTTTAATTTTTGTGATTTTAATTTTATAACATTGCAAATTTAAAATATTTCATTACCAGGGTTTGAAATGAACTTTCACTCACCGGCCAATTTAGCTAATAAATTTACCGGCCATTCAGAACTTCTACGTACCATCAGAACTGAATACGAGCAAGAAGCACAACTGAATGTACGGGAAGCCAAAAGGTTAAAAAAGGATTGTATTTTTTCCAGAAATCTAAGCATTTTTATATATATATTTTTTTTTTATTAGAGGCGGGTTTTTCCTCTGAAAAATCTGAAATCTGTCAATTCAATCCAGATTATTTCTTTTCAAATTAAAATAATAAATAAATAAATAATAATAATAATAAAAAAACAAACAATAATATGAGGAACTTTCCAAATTCTAATGTGTATTTTGGTGACATTTAACATATTGTTAATACATTTTGTATACTGTTTACAAAGTTGTATATCATAAACCTGTCATCTCTGACGTTTTGCAATCTTTATAAATAATAAAAAGACCATAATATGAGGCATTGAGTTTGGACAAACATGGTCAGATAAGGCAATTTGTAAGGGTAAAATTCAACTGAATATATTCAGACATAATACAAAAACTATGAACAAGTGCAAGATTAATTAAATTCACAGAAATATTATTGGAGTGTGAGAACCATTTTATTATGCTGCAGTGTAGCAAGACATATATTGTGTATATATATTTTAATAAAGACCCTGTTATTATCAGTCCTTCATGGGGGGGGGGGGGGGGGGGGGGGGGCTTTTTTCAAGTCAGAGCAACTGCCCCTCAAAATTCCTGTGCACGTCCCTGGTCTGAAGGAATTAAAAAAAAATTTTTTTTTTAAATCTTCACTATTGCTTCAGTACACCGTTATTTGTTGCGTTGGGATTTGACAGCGTTACAGGGTTAATTTCAAACCCTGTTCATTCCATTCTGAATAGGCAGTGATTGCCCTCCTTTCAAATTTAACACTACCAAGCATTTCATTTAAATTATTTAAATCAACATTAAATTGATTAGTAATAAAACAGTAGATTTCAGTCTTATTAAAGTAAAAGTAAAAATAAAATCGCACAGCCCTAACGCAAACCATTTTATCTTTTAAAGGCCAATTGGATGGAAGACAGCAAATTACGCAAACTTTTTAATGACACCATATAATTATCAATAACACCACAAAAGTGTATAAAAACTTGACTGTCCCACTGACCCCGCCAACATGGTGTAGAGCAGGACTCCCAGACTCCAGATATCACAGGCAGCGTCATAACCCTGACGCATCAGTACCTGCAACACAACAGACAAAGCCCGTCACTTCAATTCAGGACACGCTCTGGGCATGAAGAACACGCAGAGCAGTTGATTCCTCACTTCAGGAGCCACGAAGTTGGCGGTGTAACAGGGGGTGAGCAGCAGTCCGTTGTCTCCTCTCAGTTGCTTGGCAAAGCCAAAGTCACAGATACGTATGGAGTCAGGGTTTCCTGAATCGTCCATGTAGAGGATGTTGCTGGGCTTCAGGTCCCTATGCACCACCTGCGTCAGGAACACAGCCTGTCACAAAACCAGTTCATTCCAGTGGCTTATAATCATTCACACTAGTTAACAGGGCTGGGTGATATGAATCAATTACATTTTTAAGATAAAAAAAAAAAATCAATGCAGAGATCTAAAACAATGGTTCTCGGACAGGAGGCCAGTGACCACTAGTGAGCCTTAGGGGACCTAATCAGTCTTAATCGTCCAAAATCGTCCATATTTTCGCGCAGTCAAGAATGTGACCGTTTGAGGGCAATAAGCAGCGAAAGAGAGATGAATTGGGGATCACACGCTGTCGAGAAATGGCTTTGTGCGCGCACTTCAGGTGTGTGTCATACAGCGCGTGTACCGCAATTAGCAGTTTTCCGCAGTTATTGCGCTTAACTCTTTTAACATCAAGTTCTCTGTTATATGCGTTGACCTAAAACTGACTTTTTGCAGTAGCCTATTAAAATCATTCAGATATCGCAAGCCAAAACTACTCATTTTAAATATATGCTTCATGTCATTTTAAATTCTTAAATTTTATCAAATTAAATTAGAATAATAAGACACTATAGGGCTGTTACCAATGAAGTTAAACAATTTACACAGAAAAATCACAACTGCATTAATGTTATGAGATCGTTTTAAATATTTTTACAAATAAGAAATGTTACTTTAAAACATGAATCTAAACCACCAGTAGGTGGTACTCGTTCGGGCGATTCACTAGCCGCAATATGTAAAGAACTAGAAGAATAATAGTGTAGTAAACGGTAAAACAATTTGGACTACAACCAATGTTTGTGATTACAATATTAAATAAAAAATAATACATGAACTAATACCAGTTTGCAATACCAGACTTTTTTTGTACAGCTAGAACAACCGGAAGCACAGACTGACACCAGAAGCCTTACACAATCAAGGTAAAAATGTCTGTGCCCATTCTAAGGTTGCCCATACGGTGTATAGTGTGCAGAATGTGTGTGTGTGTGTGTGTGTGTGTGTGAGAGAGTGTGTCTCTCACCCCCTGGCAGTGCAGGTAGTCCACAGTTTTGGTGATCGTGTACAGCACAGCGCTGGCCTCTCGCTCAGAGAAGAACTTCTGCCTCAGGATCTTATCCAGCAGCTCACCGCCCTTCATGAGCTCCGTCACTAGATACACGAAACGACCCTCGTCATACACCTGAGTGACACACACACACACATAACTTAAGTTACTCTTACACAGAGCTGAGGCGTTTCAGAACAGAGCCATGTCACTCACATCCTTCAGTGTGATGATGTTGGGATGCTGGCCATACCGCATCAGGATCTCAATCTCCTCCGAGGGGTCTCGCTTACTTTTGTCAATGATCTATTTAACACAATCACAGAGAAAACATCACACCAGAACACAGCATGGACACACACCAGACACACACCAGACACACACCAGACCACAGCCTGGACACACACCAGACCACAGCCTGGACACACACCAGACCACAGCCTGGACACACACCAGACCACAGCCTGGACACACACCAGACCACAGCCTGGACACACACCAGACCACAGCCTGGACACACACCAGACCACAGCCTGGACACACACCAGACCACAGCCTGGACACACACCAGACCACAGCCTGGACACACACCAGAACACAGCCTGGACACACACCAGACCACAGCCTGGACACACACCAGACCACAGCCTGGACACACACCAGACCACAGCCTGGACACACACCAGACCACAGCCTGGACACACACCAGACCACAGCCTGGACACACACCAGAACACAGCCTGGACACACACCAGACCACAGCCTGGACACACACCAGACCACAGCCTGGACACACACCAGACCACAGCCTGGACACACACCAGAACACAGCCTGGACACACACCAGACCACAGCCTGGACACACACCAGACCACAGCCTGGACACACACCAGACCACAGCCTGGACACACACCAGAACACACATGGACAGACACCAGACCACAGCATGGACACACACCAGAACACACATGGACACACACCAGAACACAGCATGGACACACACCAGACCACAGCATGGACACACACCAGACCACAGCCTGGACACACACCAGACCACAGCCTGGACACACACCAGACCACAGCCTGGACACACACCAGACCACAGCCTGGACACACACCAGAACACACATGGACAGACACCAGAACACAGCATGGACACACACCAGAACACAGCATGGACACACACCAGAACACACATGGACACACACCAGAACACACATGGACACACACCAGAACACACATGGACACACACCAGAACACACATGGACACACACCAGAACACAGCATGGACACACACCAGAACACAGCATGGACATACACATTGGACATATTGATTCATTGAGGCATCAGAAAGTAATGGTGGATCGGATCACAAAATTCACGGTTCGGATCATTTACGGTTTTTGAGCCACGGATCAGACAATTTTTCAGATCAGCCATTTAAAAAAAATAAATACATTTACATATATATATATATATATATGTGTGTGTGTGCGGCTGTGCGCACAGAAAAGGCAAGACAAAACACGTCCAAATTACAAACTTTCACTCTATGATGGTGAAACGTAGCAGTCAATCCACGAATCACACGCCTGCCGACCCATGGGGCAACTACGATCCGTTCCACCCCTCGAAATCCTGATCTTGAGGTTTAATGTCTCACCTTCACAGCAAACTCCATGGAGGTGACCCTGTGTATGCAGCGTTTGCATATGGAGTATGAGCCCACGCCGATGTCCTCCTTCAGCTCGTACATGTCAGAAAACTGAGCGGAGCCACCATGCATCTGACAGCACACAACAGCATTTCAAATCTATACATACATTTATGCATACATACATACACTACCAATCAAACGCTTGGCATCTGTACGCGATTTTTTGTTTGTGAAAACAGATAATGATGTTCACCAAGGCTGCATTTATTTGATAACAAAAAATGTTATATTTTTTCCTGTGATGGCAAAGTTCAATTTTCTTTGTCTTCACTGTTAATTATTTTAATAGGCCCAAGCAGCTTATTTTTATTATTACAGCTGAAAGTGGTTGTGTCGTGTTGCTTATTGTAGCGTGGAAACCGCAGTACAGTGTCACTTTTGTCAATATTCTTTGAAGAACAGCATTTACTTGAAACATTGTAAATGTCTTTACTGCCATTTTGATCAATTTAATGAGTCCATGTTGAATAAAATTTTTATTTAAAAAAAAAAAAAAAAAAAAAAACTGAACTGATGCTGAACCGATCCACTCTGTTCTGTTGTCAGAAGTAGCGCGTGGTTTACGTCAGAAGCAGAACAGAGCTTCCGGTTCCTGTCAGTCTAGATTTCACTGATTTTGATTGGTCCGATTTGCTTTGGACACGGCATGTCTTGTGCGTTACACACAATAGACTAAAACACTTCATTATTTAACATCTCTAATGATCAAAGCTATTTTATTATCACTGATATACTTTTATAGTTTTTGCACATTTTTTGAAAAATGTTATTTAAACTTTTGTTTTAGTAATCATTTAGTTGTCTTTTTAAAATGTTAGTTTATTTTGTTTTAGTACTTCAACAAACTAAATAAAAATCAGAAATGGTGCCTTGACAACTAGCTGAAAAATAAATTAGTTTACTTTTTTATATATTTTATTTCAGTTAATGTTGATTTTATTTCAAGTAATATGGTTTTATTTTTAAGTTAACGATAGTAACCCTGGTGATGACGACTCGCACTACACGTCCACTTGATACACTGCCCACGTAAAAAATGTCACTGTTTGGATGTAAATAGGCAAATGCTTCATTATTGCAGTGATTATTATATTTCTAGCATTTCTAACCAAATGTTTGACCCTATTAAATGGAGTGTGTAGCTTTTCATTTCTTAACTCAAATTGTGAAAGAATGGTTGAGAGGGAGTGTTTTATGACAGGTGGCAAACAATTAAGGTGCAACAGCGCCACATACTGTAGGTTGGGATGTCCACCAGAGACTGGTGCTGCATTATGTACGTGTCATATCATTTATGTACTATTCATTTTAAATATTACGGTTATCGCCAATACTGGTATATTGCAACACCCTCTAATTAACATATTTCATTTTTACATTTCATGATTAATTGTCAAAACACCCCTAATGTATGCATGTATCACTATATACAGTATATCTATAAACGTGTGTTTGTATGTGTAACAGTTTTGCATGTAAAAAAAAAAAAAATCAGGATTCTTTGAATAGAAACAGCATTAATCTGAAATAGAAAGCTTTTGTAACAATATACACTACCATTCAAAAGTTTGGGGTCAGTGAGAATGTTTTTGGGAAAGAAATTGATACTTTTATTCATCAAGGATGTATTTGTCACATTTTCATTGTGTTTTGGTTTCGTTTTGCTTTTAACAAAAAAAGGAAGACTTTTTATGCGTTTTGGCCATTTATTTACACGACAACAGCATTTTGGTGCAAATGCAAACTTTTTGAAAATGAGTTTTAAAGTGCACGTTTTTGAAAACGGTTTCCATGTAAACAACAAAAAAAAGGTGACGTCATACATCCTTAGGCTATTGTGTGTTTAGTCTATAGGCTTTTTTAGATTAAAGGTTTCTTACAACAGACTCAAGGATGATACATGTTTTCGAAAACGTTGTGTTCAAAGGTTTGACATTTCCCAAAAGGAAGTAAAAAGGGACTTTATATCAGAGGAGGGATTACTGTGAATGTTTCTGGCCTGTCTGAAGATAAAATTTACCCAGAAGATAAAGAAATACAATATTTTCAAGATTAACATCCTTAGAATGAAAATCGGACAAAAAACCCCCCATGAAATTAAGTAATTTCTGTCTATAGGCATGTGCGTTCAGCTTCGAGTGCATTGTAGTATAAGAATGCATATGTCTGGGCTTCCGGTGACGTCTCCTAACTGATGGCAGCTTAAAGTTAGCTCTCCGACTAAGCGATAGAATTTAGCCCCGAAACACGAGAAACAAACTCGAATTACCATTATTGTAGTCATGGAAGAGGGGGCTCAAGTAAACACTAGGCGAAAACAAAAGAAGCAACAGCAATCTGAAAAATTAGAGCGAGACACACGTGGGCAAAATGCCGAGTCGCCATTAAACGTCTGTGCGGAGGATACTGTACTGGAGCGAGGAGGCGCCAGCGAACCCGAGGAGACCGTCAGCCTGGCTATGATTCTCCACGAGTTGTGTGATTTTAGGAGAGACAATTCTGATCAGCTAAAAGACATTAAAGAGGACATCCAAAAAACCAAAGACCGATTAGAGGAAGCTGAGGAACGAATCGTCGGTTTGGAGGAGAGATCGCAAAACACCGAAAGCGTAATGGAGGAGGTTTTGAAACTTCAGACGCAGTTAGAGGAGAGGATAACAGATCAAGAAGGCCGTTCGCGACGGAAAAATATCAGGATTTACGGGGTCGTGGAAGGGGCAGAGGGCAATTCGCCATCGATGATTGCTTTCATCGAGGATATGCTGAGGGAGAAACTGGAATTGGAAACATCGTTATCCCTTCAGATTGAGAGAGCACATCGCGCGCGCTAGCTCCACGGCCGCCAGAAAACGCACCACCGAGATCAATCGTGGTGAACTTTCTCAGATATAAAAATGGAGGAAATTTTGCAAACTGCATGGAGGAAGAAGGGCTTTGTCTGGCAGGACAGGAAAGTGAGCATTGATCAGGATTATGCCCCGCAAAGAAGGTACTTAAGGAGAAGATGATCAAGTTCCAAACCCCCTTCCCGGCCAAGCTACGGGGGTTTTTTTTCCAGATGCGATCCGGGTATACAACACTGCGGAAGAAGCAACGAAGGATTTAGCTGACAGGGGATTTCCCATCACTGTCATTCAGACCCCTGGGACACTGATGGAGCGAATTCAACGTCTCACCTGGCGCACGGCTGGTAAAAAAGCGGAACGAGGCCACACCAGAGACAAGCCAATCTACAAGGAAAAGCTCCAGTCTTTTAAACGGTACTCCGATCATTGATTCTATTAAGTTGGTTTTACTGTTGTTGTTTTTTTTTTTCTTCGAAACAGATTGAGCCATTTTAACAGTTTTGTGACGCTAGTGATTTCACCTACAAGGAAAGTAATAAGGAATGTCGGAGGACAGCTGTTGAACTGACACATGAGTGCAAGCTGTATTGCCAATGTGATCAGTATAGCGAGCCCTTCCCCATTGGACTGTGAAGGTTTTCCCTCAGGGCCGTTCTGTTTCCGCTCATCCGAGGTCAGAAAAGAGACCTCTTTATTGGAAGTCTTTAAAGTTTTTGTTTTGTTAATGGTTCTTCATTGTTCTCACTTTGTTTTGAGTGTTCAACTTCTGTGCACTGCAGTAAGGGGGGTGTCTGCTCATTTGCGGAATCATAGGAAGGGTTGCAGGATACGTTGTATGTTAAAGGGAAAAGATGTTAAATAATATTAAGGTGATATCTTTCAATGTGAATGGGGTACTCAATCCAATTAAAAGAAGCAAAATCTTTTTAAAACTCAAAAAAGAGAATGTTCAAATTGCTCTCTTACAAAAGACACATCTTACACAGGTAGAACACAGCAAGCTGAATAGGTCAGGCTTTAAACATGTTTTTTTCATCCTGTTATAAATCTGTCCAAAAGAGAGGAGTGGCAATACTAATATCAAAAACAAGTACATTTGGAACTTATATCTACTATCACGGACAAAGACGGTAGATATGCCATGACTACAGGAAATTTAGAGGGCTCCTTAGTTACTCTTCTCAATGTGTATGCTCCTCCAGGATCAGATTGGTCTTTTTATAAAATATATTTGGATTTAATGGCTACTAATGCACAGGGGATTACAATTTGTGGAGGGGACTTCAATGTTAGGTTAAATCCTAGATTAGACTCTTCTGGAAGTTTTTCGAGTCAATCTAAACCTATAAGTAAGAAAATGAATGTGATCATGAAAGAGCTGAAAGTAACGGATGTGTGGAGATATCTTAATCCCTCTAGGCGGGTATATTCCCATTTTTCTTCTCCACAATTAGTTTATTCTAGAATTGACTATTTCTTTATCTTTAGTAAAGAAAGAAACAGAATAAAGAGCTGCGAGATAGGAACAATAGATCTCTCTGACCACAGTCCTGTCTATTTGACTTTCGAATTGAATAAAGCAAGGACTACGCTCTGGAGATTAAACTCTAGTATTTTAAATGGACTTAAAGAGCAGATGAAGGCAGAAATTAACACATACTTGGAAAATAATGACAATGGGGAGGTTTCGCCACCTATCCTCTGGGATGCATGTAAAGCGGTGATGAGGGGGAAAATTATCACTTCGCTACTCAAAAAGACCTGGCAGGAGAAACTTAATAAATTACTGAAACATCTAGAGCAGTTACAAAGAAAACACATGAGGAATTTGGACTCCACGGTGAAAAAAGAGATTAAAAAGACTCAGGAAGAAATTAATGATTTGTACATAAAAGAAGTACAGAGAAAGTTTATATTTAGTAAGCAAAAATACTACGAAGTGGAAGGCAAATCTATTAAACTCTTGGCATATAGATTACGCAAACAACAGGCGGAAAATTCGATCTACAGGATCCGTAATCCTACTACCAAAAAAATAGAAAATGGCTCGGATGGAATTCGTAAAAATTTTGAATTATTTTATAAGAATTTATACTCCCAGAGAAAAATAGATGAAGATTCTCAGGGGACAAAAATTCTTGATTCTTTGAATCTATCTACAATCTCTGCAGAAAATAACAAGAGACTATTATCTGAAATAACGGAAGAGTTGTACATAGCTATTAGGAGGTTGAAAGCAAACAAGTCTCCAGGCACCGATGGATTCATCTCAGAATGGTATAAATCCCTTAGAGAGCCATTGTCCCCTATGTTACTTGCCACCTTCAATTGGATATTAAAAGGTGGGGTGGTCCCTCCCTCATGGAGGGAAGCCATTATTTCAGTTATACCGAAGGAAGGTAAAGATAAAACTGAGTGTGTAAATTACAGACCTATCAGTGTCTTAAATGTGGATTACAAACTATTTACATCCATTCTGGCTAGATTCCAGAACTTATTCATTCAGATCAGACTGGGTTTGTCAGGCTGAGACAAACTCAAGATAATATTAGGCGTTCTCTACATATCATGAGCTATATAACTAAACACAATGTTGAAGCTTTATTAGTAGGATTTGCAGAAAAGGCATTCGACTCTGTTAGGTGGACGTACCTCTTTATGGTTATGAAACGATTTGGGTTTCACCAATGTATTATTAATGTTATTCAAGCATTATAAGATAAACAACTAACAAGAATCAAGGTGAATGGTGATCTTTCTAATCAGATTACTCTAGAACGAGGAACACGTCAGGGCTGTCCAATTAGCCCTATTTTATTTGCCCTATTCATAGAGCCCCTTAACCAGTGGATTAGGCAAAATGACAAAATTATAGGTATAGAAATGGGGACAGGAGTGCACAAGGTAGCTGCCTTTGCAGATGACATCTTAGTTTACTTAAAACAGCCAACCCAGTCTTTTCCAGAATTGATGTCACTTCTTGAGACATATGGTTCATTTTCAGGCTATAAGGTGAACATACAGAAAACCCAGGTTCTCACTTTTAATTATAAGCCACCTGGTTTCATTACCAGGAGTTTTTGTCTCAACTGGGATTCAGTTTCAATGACATATTTGGGAGTAATTTTATCAAAAGATATATCATGATTATTTCAAGCTAATTTTGCACCTCTAATTTCAAAAATTAAAACTGAAATATCTAGATGGAATCCTCTTATCCCCTTTTTAAGCATGAGCTCAAGGGTCGAATCAGTCAAGATGAACATTCAACCAAGACTTTTATATTTATTTCAGTCTCTGCCAGTGAATATACCAATACAGCAGTATAGAATGGGATAAATTGTTTTCAAGATTTATCTGGAAAGGGAAGAAACCCAGAATTAGATTTAAAACACTACAGCTATCGAAGGGAAGGGGAGGAATGGCTCTACCTTGTTTGAGTGATTATTATTATGCTGCCCCGATCAAACCTTTGGTGTATTTATGTAATCCGGCATACCAATCTAGATGGAAGGAAATAGAAAGTGCCATATCTCAGGATGTTCCAGTTCAGGCAGCATTGGGTGATATTGGACTGATAAATAAATTATTAACTATAGATAATCCTTGGTTAAATGTATCCTTAAACATTTGGAAGAAAATAGTGAAATTATGTAATGTGAAAGATTCTATGGTATTGCTGCGCTGGTGTGCCTATGATACGGAGTTCGTTCCTAATAAAACAGATAACAGGTTCAAATGGTGGATGACTAAAGGCTTAACTGCCTATTGGACATTTATGAACAAGGGGAAACTCCAGAGCTTTCATATGCTTAAAGGAAATCACGGGCTGGAGAACCAAGGCTTTTATAGATATCTACAACTGCGCCACTATTTAAAACATGCTAAAGGAGATGTGTTAAGGAAAGGACAAAATGGGTTATTAAAAGGATTTTTTTTAGCCTACCAATCAGATGTCTGTAAAAACAATCTCAAAGCTGTACGGTGGGCTACAACAAGCTAAGCAGGTAGACACATTATACATAAAGAGCAGATGGGAGCGAGACGGTAATCTGAGTCTTTCGGTAGAGGAGTGGGAAAGCATATGCGAGTCACAATGGAAAACTACACATTCTTTGTTCTGGAGAGAGTTTGCGTGGAAGAGTTTCTAGGTTTTTCTCCACACCTGCCCAGATCAAGCAACAAACATCCAATTGTTGGAGAAGTTGTGGGGTTGACAAGGCAAATCACTTTCACATTTTCTGGAGTTGTCCTTCTATTAATCATTATTGGTATGAGATACATAATTGTTTAGAAATAATTCTTAAGATTCAAATTCCTCTCAGTTTTGAGGTGATGTATTTGGGTTTGATTAACAGTGTTTTCCAAACAAGTACCTGTTCAGAATCCTAACAATAGCAAGCAAGAAAGCAATTACAAGAAAATGGCTGCAACCAACTTTGCCCACTCTCGAAGACTGGAAGAACATAGTACATGATCTTTACAATGGAGAAGCTGACCTATGCTCTTAGTCCCAGTTGTTTTCAGTACTATGGAGAGATTGGATTGATTATATGACCCATATACAACCAGATTTAGGTTAACTGAATAAAATAAAGACAGTTGCGATTTAGTGACCTTGGGCAGACATTCTACAAGAATTGGGTCAATGTGTTGCAGTAGTGTTTTTTGTTTTTTTTTACTTATATAGGTATTGTATATGATCTATTCTTCAAATGTATAAGAATATATTCTTTGGGTTCAAGTGATTCAATACTTTAATGTAACAAAAAATAACCTTTTTGTGATAATCTTAGTATACTACACTTATGTCTGTTTCTCTATATTGAGTAATTTTTTTTGTCTGTTTTGTTTGTGTTTTGTTGATTTTTTTTGGTTGTTGTTTTCTTGCTTTTGGAAAAATAACGAAAATAAAAAATATTAAAAAAGAATGCATGTGCGCAGGCGCGCAATCTTTCTTTGCAAAGTGACATCACCAACTACTTGTCTGGTAGCATAATACAGCGTTATTAGTCAGTTTCGCGGATCCGTGTGAACGGGGATCGTTTTGATAACCTTGTCATCTGTATAAAGAAAACACGTTCCCGTTTTTATTTTTGCTTTTCTGTGTCTTCCAGCTCCCCTCTGTCCTGTGGTCCCACTCATCATCTGTTGCTATGGTGATTCATTGTTTCATTAATTTGAGCACACCTGGTTGTATTCAAGTTTGTTATCTTGTGTTTATAGTGCCCTCAGTCTCCTCTGTAATTTTTCTGGTATTGTTTGTTTTAAACACACTGTTACGTTGTCTAAGATTTTTAGATTTTTTTGTATTACAATTACTCTTGTTTTGTTAAAGTTGCCTAGCTACTCTACTTCCTTCACACTTCAGGTCCACAAAGAAGACGAGGAAGAGTAATGTCTTTACTGTCACTTCTGATCAATTAAATGCCATCGAGCGAAATACCGGAGTGAACATGGCTGACCGAGTTTTGCTGCCTCCTTAACCTGATCCTCCATGAGTGCAACCAAGGGGGACACAATCACAACTATCGCCTTGCCGGCCTTTGGCCTCCCCAGTTTATCGCTGATGATCGGTAATAGATGATAAATTAAACTTTTCCCAAAACCTGTAGGGCCACAACATCACCTCCATTCAAAATGTTTAACAAACACTCTTCTTGTTCGGGCTTCAGTTTGCAAATGCTGGGAATATTCTCCACAACAGAGCGACTTGCATCCCGTGTCTCCATATCCGCGGTCGTTTTCGATTTCCCTAACCTAAAATACAATTGGTGCTTAGCGTTTACGTCACGGCTCTCAGCCCGCCCTCTGTTCATTGATTGGCCGGCTGTTTTCAGGCCGGAGGAAAACTGAGAGACATGTCGATGTCTCAGACTGAATACAGAAGCGAACTGAAATAGAGCGGAAGTACGAAGTCTGACGTAGTCAGGCTAGAAGACTGAAGTAATGATGCTGAAAATTCAGCTTTGATCACAGGAATAAATTGCATTTTAAAAGATTTAAATAGAAAACAGTTTTTTAAATTGTAAAAAAAAATTACAAAATTACTGTTTTTGTTGTATTTTGGATCAAATAAATGCAGCCTTGGTGAGCAGAAGAGGCTAAAAACATTAAAAAAAAAACTTTTGAAATCTACAACTTTTGAATGCACAAAAATATAAACAATACATATATAACTAACTGATTTAAGATATATTGTGATTTACCTGCACTATGGGGAGAATGTTGACTAGTGGAGAACTTTTGCTGCTTTCCTCCAGCGAAGCTGGAGCTACAAAACTGAAGCCTTTAAAGAGCTGGTGAGCGTTTGCACTGGGGGGAATGCCTGGAGAATCTGCCCACAGGAAACATACAAAATACAACTCAAGTCATCATAGAACCGCTAGCAGATACATGTGTCAGGCCTGTAATCTCTCATGAACATTCTCCATCGTACCTTTGGGAGTTTTGGCTGTGAATTCTGGGTCGAAGCAGAAAGTGTCATCTGGTTTCCCTGCAGCAGGTTTGAATGGAGGCTGAAGTTCTTTTCTGTACAATTTCTACAGAGACACAAACACATGGTACTGCAATAAAATACGTTCCACTTGACACACACAAAAAGGTAAATCCTGATCATCAGCCAGACTGAAGTCAACATGGAATGGCATTCTAAACCCATACTTCTGCAATGTGATGGATTTCAGAGTGAAGCATGAGGGTTTTTTTTGTTTTTTATTGTTTTTTGCATATGCCCAGAGAGTCAGAGGTAAACGTGAGTTTGCAGTGGACTGTGGGGTGTCATGGGGACTGAACATCAAGTTCACCCTTCAAAAAAAACTCCACATTTTAACAATTTCACAATTCTTTGCTATTACTGTTGCATTCATCCTAATAATCAGAAATTACAATTTCATAAAGGCTGCATTACTTACAGCAGTAACTTACACTATATGGACAAATTGGGGCACATCTCTACATTATTGAATTCAGGTGTTTCAATCAGACTCATTGCCACATGTGTATGAAATCAAACACCAAGCCATGCAGTCTGCATTTACAAACATTTGTGTGAAAAAACATTTGTGTGGGTCATTCTGAAGAGCTTAGTGAATTAAAGAGTGGTACTGGGATAGGATGCCCCCTCTGCAATAAGTCAGTTCATGAAATTTCATCCTTGCTAGATCCTCCACAGTCAACAGTAAGAGGTATTATTGGAAAGTGTAAGTATTTAAGAGCAGCAGCAACAAAGCAGAAGACCATGTAAAAATCACAAGAGTGCTGAAGCGCATGGTACTTAAAAACCGCCAACTTTTAAGTTGGTTCCAAACTTCCATTGCTATTAATATCAGCACAAAAACTGTGCGTCGGGAGCTTCATGGAATGGGTTTCCATGGCCAAGCAGCTGCATGCAAGCCTCACATCACCAAGTACAATGTCAAGCGTCAGATGGAGTGGTGTAAAGCACACCACCACTGGACTCTGGAGCAGTGGAAACGTGTTCTGTGGAGTGACAAACCACACTTCTGTTTGGCAGCATGATGGATGAGTCTGGGTTTGGCGGATCCCAAGAGAACATTACCTGCATTGTGCCAACTGTGAATTTTGGTGGAGGAGGGATTATGTTGTGGGGTTGGATGAGGAGGGATTATGGTGTGGGGTTGGTGGAGGAGGGATTAGGGTGTGGGGTTGGTGGAGGAGGGATTAGGGTGTGGGGTTGGTGGAGGAGGGATTATGGTGTGGGGTTGGTGGAGGAGGGATTATGGTGTGGGGTTGGTGGAGGAGGGATTATGGTGTGGGGTTGGTGGAGGAGGGATTATGGTGTGGGGTTGGTGGAGGAGGGATTATGGTGTGGGGTTGGTGGAGGAGGGATTATGGTGTGGGGTTGGTGGAGGAGGGATTATGGTGTGGGGTTGGTGGAGGAGGGATTATGGTGTGGGGTTGGTGGAGGAGGGATTATGGTGTGGGGTTGGTGGAGGAGGGATTATGAGGGAGTATGGTGTGGGGTTGGTGGAGGAGGGATTATGGTGTGGGGTTGGTGGAGGAGGGATTATGGTGTGGGGTTGGTGGAGAAAGGATTATGGTGTGGGGTTGGTGGAGGAAGGATTATGGTGTGGGGTTGGTGGAGGAGGGATTATGATGTGGGGTTGTTTTTTTTCAAGGGTTGGACTTGGAAATCCTAATGCTTCAGCATTCCAGACATTGAAATGCTTCCAACTTTGTGGAAGCAGTTTGGGGGAAGGCCTTTTTCTATTCCAGCATGACTGTGCCCCAGTGCACAAAGCAAGGTCCATAAAGACAGTTTAGTGTGGAAGAACTTGAATGGCCCACACAAAGCCCTGACCTCAACCCCATCAAACGCCTTTGGGATGAGTTGGAATAGAGATTTCAAGCCAGGTGGTCTTGTCCAACATCAGTGACGGACTCCACAAATGCTCTACTGAAAGAATGGGCAAATATTCTCACAGAAACACTCCAAAATCATTTGGAAAGCTTATCTAGAAGAGTGGAAGCTGTTAAAGCTGCAAAGAGCTGACCAACTACATATTAATGTCTATGTATTTAGAATGCAATGTCTTTACAATTCCTGTTGGTCTAATGGTCAGGTGTCCCAATACTTTTGTCCATATAGTGAAAGTGTAACCACTAATCAAACAAAAGTGATGTGATCATAAGTCAAACACAGCTTGATCTGTCCACAAACACTCAAGCAATGGAGGATGGAGCAGTTGAGTAATGTGCAACTGGGGTTAACAGATTCTTACATTCCAGTCAATGGTGGAGAAAAATGTGTGTCGTTTAATCTCCTCCACTCCGTCAGGACCTGCTCCTGCAACAGACCAGTTATGATTATTACCATACTGGTGACACCACTACCAACAGGTTGTTTCTATTAAAATTCAACAACCCATGGTCTAGTGTTTTCACAAACTGTGAAAAGAAACACGTGACTTACCTAAACGATTTGATGGATTTCTTTTGAAGAGCATTCGTAAAAGACTTTGTGCTTCCAAACTTAAAAACTGTGGCATTCCCAGCTTTGCTCTGATGTACAGGAACAGGAAAAGAAAAAATTAATCAGAAAAAGCAACATTACCAGCATTTTATGTGCATGGTCATCATGCCCACTACACCAATGAACAGTGAAGTTTTCATTATTGGTTCTTCGGTTTACCTGTCAATTACATTTTTCTATCTGGCAGCCTTGAGAAGAGATTTGACCAATTAAGCATCACATAGACTGGCATGATTTAACAGCCACACTCACTTGAGAATCATGTTCATAGTCTCATTCCTGTCTTTTCCTTGGAACGGTAATGTGCCGGTCAGCATTTCAAACTGGAAAAAAATAAATCAACCATCAAACAAGGCGACAAACCGCATTTACTTGGGCAAATTATCAAAGCACGATTGTTTGGGAATCCAATGTGATTTTAAGGTCAATGTTCTATTTCAGTCAATTTACTTGGTATAACACAGATATCAAGACTATCTACTATATCTTTAGATATCACACTAAAGATGTCTCAGTGTTTGTCAATACATAAAGACCAGCCTCCCTCACACACTTGAGCCCTACCGGACCAGGCACTCACCTCTATAAAAATCGAACCCTAACGCTAGCTAACAGCCTAACACTCCTTCAATTACCCGGCATATGCAGATGTCATATGCATCTTTGCAGATAATTTTTCATCATATGCAGAAAATTTTCCAGATTTTTTAAAACGCCTTTAAAAGGGGTCATCGGATGCAAAATTCACTTTTATATGGTGTTTGCTAAATTTGTCTTTGCAGTGTGTGGACAGAACCACCATACAATTACCTTTTTTTTATCCTCACAAAGCCTAAACACACTCAATCAAGCCGTTTGGATTTTCTGAGCAATATGATGTCATGACCGTTGACGGACTGTCCCATATTCGCATATTAGTGTATTTCCGCCCTCAGCCATATGTATACTGTCATGCACCGAAACAGGTCGCTATGAACAGAGCTGTTTTTGAGGAGGTAAAAAGGTTGTTATTTTACAAAACCAGAGGAATTTTAACCAAAGTATATTGCAAAAAAAGTATATTATATGAAGACCCTAAAGAATCTTACCAACTTGTGGAAAATGGGCATCCGATGACCCCTTTAAACCTTGTCCAAGGCTGTTTGTCTGATTGCATGAAACTTGGTATAAATCTAGAGATGCTCCTGATAAAAAAAGTATGCGAAAGAAAATAATATGTATAAACTGTAAACTACTTTGGATGTATGTCGTTTGGATTTTGAGCTCATTCACACCGCCAGTGACGCGAAGCGACATGATCCCATTTATTTTCTATGGAGAACTGCCAACTTCTGGCGACACAAGCTTGTCAGGTGATGCAAGAGTTCAGAAATTGTTACTTTATGCACATTTTATAATTGTATAATTTTTTTGAATATAATAAAGTAATGCATGAATAAAAACTGTCGGCAGTCTTAGTGAGTTTGATTCATGCATTGATCGTTTGTGTCATATGATGCAGTGAGCAGTTTACCACTGATGTAGTTTCCACTGCATTGTGTTGATTATTAGGGACGAGAAAATGTGTCATTCAAATAAAGTTTTAGTAATTTAAGTGTATAAGGGTAATTTAATTTGCTTGAACAAGCAACATATTTAACAAAATAAAATAATTTTAAATCTAATTCCTAGTCAAATTAGAATAATATTAGTTTTTATATTATTTGTGACTATTTTCTAAAGATATGGCCAGGCATGCAGTCTACCAATAGCATTAGAGCGACAGCACTGGGAACGCCCACAAGTGTCTTCACAGTACAGAGAAAGTCGCTGGCGGTGTTAACTGGGGTTTAAGATCTGGTCACATTTATCACTGCTCATAGGCAAAATCCTCTTTCCAAAACGAATCAGTGCAATCGGGAGTTTTGACAGAGCGGAAAAGTTCCCCACGCAGATTTCATTCATGTTCAAGTTGATCATGCGAACTCGCTGCACGAGCCAACAGAAAATGGCTTGGTTTGGAAGTGACTTGTGTGTGAGCTGTGCTTCATACACCACCACGCTTTTGATAATGACTTTTTTTGGTGTGTTTTTTTTACACACATTTCTGCAGAAATTGTGACTCACCTTTACTGCTCAAACCTGTTATATGGCTGCATTTACTTTATAATGTTTACAATCCAATACAGTGTTGACGGTTGAAATAGTGGAGCTTCTATTACCACAGACAATACAATTCCACTGTGTATTTTGTATTTGTACTGTATAAAAAAGTAAAGAGGAAAAAACTTGTTTTAGAGGACTGTATGACATGAGAACTGAGTCAAGAGGGAGTGAGCAGCATACACTCTACAGCAATTGTGCTAAGCTGTGCTCCTAACCCCAAATCAAGTCCTTCCCGCTCTGACCACGATAACCGTGATGCTCTTTGTGTTGCATCTTGTTCCTTTGCTTCAGAGAACAGTATTGCATATATAATAGAGATAAAACGGTATGAATATGTCATTTCACGATTATAGTGACCAAAAGGATCATGGTTACCAATATTACACAGTATAGTTAAAATGTGCTAAAGCTAAAGTGTAAAGGAATTTTATACTGGTTTTATTGTCAAACCGGTAACCGTTTCATCCCTATGTATAACTTAACATTTTCCAAACATGCTCATTAGGGGAGTCATTAAGGTGTTGCTGTGATGAGCTCCTACCATTAAGACGCCGAGAGACCACCAGTCAGCACTCTGTGTGTGACCTCTCCTGTTGACCACCTCAGGGGCCATATATTCCACAGTGCCACAGAAAGAGTATGCTTTTCTGTCCTGATCTACGGATTCTTTACTGAGCCCAAAGTCTGCAAGAGGCATATCAGCACATTAGTCATATTTGCATCAAGTCGCAAAGCTAAAGCAGGGGTGTCGAACTCTGCTCTTGGAGAAACACCGTCCTGCAGAGTTTACTTGAAAATAACTTTTTTTTTGTGGTGGGGACAGTGAAAATTGAATCCTTGAATTCATTTAATTGAAAATTGAGAATCGAATTGAGATCTTGTGAATCGGGACATCTGAATCGATACCAGGCCCTAATGGTTGCGCTCCAGTGGCAGAGTTCGACAAAGATCCCCATCTGACCACGACCCAAACACACCATTCACGACTCAAATCAGTCTTAATTCAGGGTGAAATGCTAACAGTACATGTAATACATTGCAAATTTGCATCTATCTACATGCACAAGTTCAACAGGCAGGGAAGTGATGTAATAAGGGGACAATGGTACGTACCTGTTAACTTGATATGTCCAGCTTCATCAAGTAAAATGCTGAAAATTAAGACCACATTTCTCCAATACAGATACAAATATACATGAACTAAACAAGTCAACAAACAAAATCAGACGAAGAATTCAAAACCTCTCAATTATAATCTTGCACATTGGTTCTGTCAGATATATCCATCCTTACTTAAATAAAAGATCAAAAAGAGAGGGCAGGTGAAATGCCAGAAAGAAAGAGAGAGTATGGTTTCTACTCTACACACACACAGAGAGAGAGGGAGCGAGAGAAATGCAGAGAGGTGAAGGGGGATACTTTACTTTTCAGGCTTCAGGTCTCTGTAAACAATGCCTAGGTTGTGTAGATGATCCAATGCAAGGGCCAGCTCTGCAAGGTAGAATTTCACATCCTCCTCTGTAAACATAACCTAGTAAGAACTGGACAAATTTACTCTCTCATCAAAGACCACACACACACACACACACAACAACAATATAATACACATCATCATAACGACAAAGAAAATGATGGATATACGCCAAGCATATTTGTTTGAAATGAATATTAATGTCGGGTTGACAATTAATGGATGTTATACAATCAGATTATTTTTTATTTTAAATAATTAACAAATTACTTTTCTATTTAAGCAATGCATGTACTGGCAAATACAGCTGAAAAACGCATTTGACAAGGGTACACATTAGGTGTGTTTACATTCACTAATTTTCCAAATGAATCCAATCCGATTTAATATTCTGAAAGACCCTAAATGTTGCAATCAGATTCACATATTCATTCACATGTCATGTGCATTACATATTCTGAGCAAAACTTCATGCATAGAGCCCAGTCACTGCACTCAGATGTCACTAGAGCTACTGTCAGTATAAATGTCGTTTTTGCCTTGACATCTAAAAAGAAAGCCAACATATCTCAGAAGAGCTTTTTTAGTAAATATTCCGTCTCCTCCACTGACCAGTTCATAAGACGTAAATACATACACACGTTCATAAGTAAACTGTGCATCAGGGCACTGTACAAGCATACTACTTTTGAATCCGATTGAGAAAATGCATTTTTTCGTAATTATTTCCTTTCGATCAGATTATTGATGGGATTATGATCAATCAATGAGATTGACTGCGATGCTTACATAAAGGCTTTTCAATTCGATTGAGCCACCCATCCGATTACTAATGTATTAATAGGTTGCATGTAAACCTAGCAAATCTGTGTACAGATGAATTGCCACACAGAAGCTGTATTAAAATATGCCTAATTCCCTAATATAAGGGAGTGGTTTGATGAAATTCTACATCAGAGCCCCAGTAAACTGCAGTTTTACTGGCGATTGAGCACATGAATCAACATTGTTAAGAATACAGAAAACGTACAATAAACAAATAGACAAACAAATAAACAGAAAACGTTCTTGAAACACACAAAGGACTGGCAATGCATACAGACTTAAGGCCTGTTAACAATGAACACAAATTTTCACTGCGACAAGTTCTCATCTATGCAAAATCTCATCTATGCAAAAGCATATCAGTTTTTGGTGGAAGAGTACATTTAACAATAGTGGTGTACTTTGTCAAATGAGTCCAGCATTCAAGCATGTAAATGAACGCAAGAAAATTTAACACAGTGTTTTGTAGTGGTCGACCGATATATCGGATGATATTTGGCTTTTAAATATCGGCCGATAAGTTTTTCTGATTGGCTGATGTGTTGGAAGCGGGACTTTTATTTTGACGGGCGGCGCTGAGAACACCAGCACCTGAGAAGAGAACGGCAGCGCCTGATCACACAGCGCTCACTCACATTCTCCGTCTTCATTAGTTTACAATCTCTGTCAGTCATATCTAATACTTTATTTGACAGAACTGGTGGCTACAGAACTGGTAATCAAAGAAAGTAAACGGTATGCGAAAAAGTAATGCGTTTGCTTTTATATTATTTGTAACAATCAGGCTAAAATACTTTCTCATTTACCGTCAACACTCAGCAAATGCGCGTCTACATAACATACGAATCTAAAGTTAAACAAATCTCTGAATATCTAATAAACATTTAATTTCACAAACCTTGCAGATTTAATCAAATGCAGCTGTGATATCTTGTGAAGTGTGCATTTGCAGCCCGGCATAAACGTGTTACTGCGAGTGACAGTCCGTACGAAGTGAGTGAATAAGAACAGAAGATCAGCTTACAAGAGACGCGATCGAAAAACTTTAAATCATTCATTTTAAAATATGCTGTGCTATATCCAGTTGCCCACTGTGTCATATTCATGTCGTTTCACTGTGTGCTGTATGTAAAATTAGCGTTACCTTGTCAAAAGTCAAAAAAAAATCTTTATTTGAAAAAAACATGATTATCAGTGTCGTGATAATCAAAGCATGAAATTACCAGATTACTGAGTGCCCTGTTAGAGTGTTTACTTCCTTTTTATTCACATATTCATATATTTTTAAACAATTACTTTATTTGTGAAAAATACTGTAATAGGATTGCAGATTCAAGAAATTGCCATCTGAAGTATAGGGCCTAAGCATGTTTATTTTAAATATTTTTAAATATGTATTAAATTTATCTAATTTATTAAATATTGATTTATATAAAGTGTGTGTGTGTATATATATATATATATATATATATATATATAGGCCACCCTGCTCTCTAAGATATCGGCATCGCCCATCAAAAAACCCATATCGGTCGACCACTAGTGTTTTGTATATAATTTTGGTGTATTTTCTGGTTGCATTGCTCTGGGTGCGAACAGGCCTCAAGTTTATAATCTAAAGCATTTAAAACCTGCAAATGAGCACAAGTGAAAATTTGGCAGAGGACATAACACTTTATAAGACATTTGGACATTATTACAAACAATCAATTGTTGTGGGGGAAAACAGCAATACAAAATAGTTATAAAAGAAGCTGTTAGTCTGTTAACATCAACATCATAAATCAGACACAGAAACTGTTAGAATAGATCACACGATGCTTACCTCTTTGGATAAACGAGTAAATACATCCCCACCCCTGAGAAAATCCAAAATTAAATAGAGTTTCCCTTCTGTCTGAAAGGCTGTAAGAAATGGGGGAGAAAAAGAATTAAAGTAAATCAGACAATCACACCTAGAAGTAAATCATGGGTAATTACATGGAAAAGTCAACCATACCATAAAAAAATAAAGCAAAGGATAAAAAAAAATGATTTTAATATGTTCCTTTAAGGCTATATTAACTGTATTGATGTTATTTAATGGATTTAAGTAGATTATCCATTTAAGTAGATTATCTGCCAGACATAAAGAGGACACTTCATGCTATCAATTAGCATTTTACAGACAGACAAGACGATGTCTGAGGAATATACATACAATGTCATAACATTGCTTTCTGAATTTATAAGGGTCAGATTTACGAAGTCACTGGGCTTCGGTGATGTGTCACACCCATAACGTTCATAAGTTTATAAAACAATATTCATACAAATAAATTTAAACTTTCTATGCCAAGCATACAATCTGGAATATGTAGTGTAGTATTTGGGGGATTTTTTCCCCATTACTCTCACCGAAATTATCTCAAATGATCATTGGACAGGGCTGAGCAAAGCAAAGTAAGGCTGAGAGTGAGTCTGTACCTGATCTTTCAAAATAAAGTTTGGTCAGCAGCCTTTTTGGTTTAGAAAGGTCTTTAGAAATGTTTGTCCTGATTTTGGGCTCTTAAACCACTCAAAATAAGACCATACCAACAAGTGTATATGTTTTCATTGCAAATTGTCTGCAACAATAGAATTGCTCCCTTACACTAAACACAACAAAGCTACGTCTTTTCAAACGTGTTGGGAGTTGAGCAAACAACCCAATAACTATTACTCAGAAAGACAAATCATTGAGTCTTACCATAGTGCAACTTCACAATGAAAGGATGATTGACCTCCACCAAAATATCTCTCTCCATCTTAGTGCGAACTCTGTCCCTCACTGCAACACAACATGCACACACGAATAATGAACAAACATGAGTATACCATCACAGAAATGTGTTGCTCACACTAATGAAGACAAATCTCTGACCTTTTAAAGATGCCTTTTTGAGCACCTTCATTGCATAAAGCTGACCGGCATCCGGACCCATTAACTTCCGCACCAAAAACACCTGAGGTCAGGACAGTTCACAGATCACCTTCCAGTTTACAGGCACAAGAAAGTAGACATACAGCTTCCCTAATATCAGCATACAGGATAACAGAACTTGATTGTTCACAAGATGGAAAAATTCAAGTCAGTCATCAGAAGAAACTCATTTCAGGTCTCATTTCACACTAAAATAAAAATAATGAACTGGAGAAAGATTAATCTGATTATATAACGGATTTAATTTATGCTTTTATTCACATATAAACATTGATCAGCGAACAAGCAGAACAAACCTCATTGGTTCTTGCTGAAGCTTAAACATGATGTGTAACACGAGAATTAACCTCATTGGTTCTCTCACGCCAGGCGAACATGCTTCCGTTTACCACAACTGATGTGTGCGTTGATGAATGTTTATATGTTAATAAAAGCCTAAATTCAATCTGTTCATCATATAAAACGATCTAGTCTCTTCAGAAAATTTGGACTAAACCGCTCAATTCATATGGATTAGTTTTACAATCCCTTTATGAACTTTTTGAAGCGTCAAAGTGGTAGTTGCGTATGGAGAGATGAGAAAGTTCTCAGATTTCATTAAAAAGCTCTTCATTCGTGTTCTGGAGATGAACGAATGTTGTATAGGTTTGGAACGACGTGAGGGAGGGATTAATTAACAGAATTTTCATTTTTGGGTGAACTATCCCTTTAAGTAGATCTATTACCAGTAATAGTAGGGGAAGGAGAGAAAGAAAGAAAAAATAATGTGCTCAGAATAAGCTATTTTCTTAACAATTGAAAAGCCTGAATGTAATGCATCATAAACTTCTCTGTTGGAGAAATAATGTGAATGAAATATTCTCATTTCCATCTCTCAGCATGTTTAGTTCATAGTCTCAGTTTGTTTTGTTTACTTGCATTTTAATAACTGAAACCAACTCATCCAGATGAATTCATGATCACAGAGTGTTAAATTGAATATGTGACAATTGATTTTTGCTTATTGAAAGCAAAACATTTAAACCTGAGATTTGATGCTGAGAAAAATATTTGAAACTTCAACAATAACTTGTACCTAAAAAAAATACCACTTTTATTTACCTTTTAATTCAGACAATTTGTCACGTTCAAAAGTTTCGTTCAGATGCGTGCATTTTCAAGTCATACAGGAGCCATAATGGAACAAAGTTTAATTAACTAGTTACTTTAGTGCTCATGTCAAATAGTTAAGAGGGATCACATGCATAGTGAAGTCATGTGCAAATGAACACCTTCACAATTCAGCCATTGCGTTTACAAAATAAATAATTTTAATACCGATTCTTTATTCTCATTGTTGTACCAAAATTCAACCAAACCATGAATTTAGTGTACCGCTGCAGCCCTGTCATAAACACATAGTAAAAGAATAAGAGACCTTTCCAAAGGAGCCTTGTCCCAAAACCTTGAGCAGCTCAAACTGGCTGGGCTCGGCCTTCTCACAGCCCTCCTTCACATGATGAGTGATGGGAATCTCTTTATAGGCCCCCTCATCCTGCACACACAAACACACACACACACGTAGTGACAAATCAAAACAAACCATGCAAATCCAATCGATATTATTCTCTTCAAGTGCATAATATTGATTACTATGAATTTTCTTTGGTAAACATGGATATTTTCAAGAGCAAAAGCCTATATTCTGTAAATGTACAATACACAGTTTTGATATTTTGTTAAAGATTGCAAATATAATTTATTGTGGTTTAAGGGTCCAAATAATTTTTTGACCACTGTATATGATCTCACAATTCAACTTAAAAATAAAAAATAAAACATGCATCAATTGCTGCAATAACAACTGAACATTACCATTGCATAACAATTTAAATAAACTTTGTAATGTATGCAGTTTCCCTACCATTGTTTTGAGGGAGGGGGCAAAAATAACAGACCCGCGAGCTCCATGTAGTAACTTTAGCGGTAAAATGTCAAAGAGGAACGGAGAAGGTGCAACAATTAGTTTTTATTTGTTAAAAGCAACAAAATCCGGAGAAACAAATCAAGCAAGGCCAGCATCTGTAGAGATGGTGGAGATGCCAACTGACGAGAGCGAATAAAATACAATCGGAGGGAGCGAGAACCAGAGCAAAAGCAAAAATACAGCAAGTTTCTTAAACTCTACTTCTAGAAAATTAAAAGCAAATAATGTGAATGTGTAGAGCCCTTTGATTTCCGTGATGCAAAAAGAGTGGGGGTTCAATCTTCAGCTGGCTGGCAGGAGCCGCCACTGGCATGTCACATTTTTGAGTTTTGTGTTCCTCCCTTTCTAGCTCATTTATTATGCATCTGTTGATATGATTATGTTCAATAGTATGATTTATGTTTTGGGGACGGTTATCCCAATTAAACCAGTCAAATGGCCGTGATCAGACTGGCAGCTTACTGGCGCTTTGCTGGAAGCTCAATCCAGTCAGCCGCGGCTGAACTACGAGTATGACGCGTTGCATGACACACTCGCTATTAGGAAATAAATTGTTTTCTCATTATGAATATAATATCTCATGCATTTATTCTTTTGTATACGCTTAAAAGGCTTAAAATTACTTGAATGTTTTAATTTGCAAGACTTTAAAACAAGTGAAAATTATAGATTTTCATGATGCCGACACCAATCAAGCCAGTGATGATAATCCCATCTTTCTCTCCTTATTGTCGAGGCCTGGCGTGTGTTATTTACCATTTTAAAATTAAATTGTCACCCTGCTCTCTCTAAGGGTCATTAGAAATCCCACGTTGCTCGAGCGTGAACCAGTTCTGAGAGGTTCACAGGTCAAGCACCAGCAGTTTACACAATTACTCACACAGTGTGTGTAGGACTCCTCCTCCATTGGCTCATCCATGATCTGATGCCCATTAACCTGAAATCAAAAACATCACCACATTATGGTTTTCACAATACAGCAGCATGAAACCGTAATCTTTCATTCACACCAAACTATGGAGCTTATATTTTCTATCAAAAAATGGTTTGGTTTCGAAGACCAGTATAGACAAACACTGAAGAAGATATTCCAGAGGAGAGAGGAGAGTGGGTGCTGAGTGCATCATTGGTATCCAGGGTTGGGGAGTAACGGAATACATGTAACGGCGTTATGTAATCAGGATACAAAAATCCAGTAACTGTAATTCATTAAACTAATTCATAAACGTAGTAATCAGATTATAGTTACTTTTTGAAAAAAGGGGGAATACTTTCAGGATTACAATGGTTTCATTTAAAACGAAATAAATCTGTATCTTGGCATAATAACACTATCAAGTGGTCTTCGGGTCATTTTGACCCGGAGAAGATTTTCTTTTCCCCAAAAATACTAGTTAATGTTATCGCATTGGAATGAAACTTAGTGACTTTGTTCCCAAAGGGTATAACTACTTCTCAAATGTTTTTTGAAAATTTTCTTAATTTTTTAGGGGGGGGGTTGTTACCTTGTTACACTTGTGGTCTTCCCGGGTCAAAATGACCGGCCTATAAAAAATACTTATAAATCACTCATTATACCATATTTTCACCCAATCATGGATCCAATCTTTTTGACAACTTGTTCTCTTTTTTAAATTAGGACTGGTTTTATATTTCTATTTGCATCTGATTAATCGTGGGCCTCATTTATCTAAGAGTAGGCATCTCATTTTATTTGTAAAAAAAAGCATTATTTTTGAATAATTTTGGAAATATTAAATAAAATACTTTAAAAAGTTGGCAGTGTTGATCACACTAGTCTACTTTAATGTTTCATCAGGAAGTTTGTTTTGAAAAACTTTTATTTTGTAAAAAATGGCAGTCACATTTGTGGTCTTCCCGGGTCAAAATGACCGGCCTATAAAAAATAGCTTATAAATCATTCATTATACCATATTTTCACCCAATCTTGGACAGTTTTGAACACCTCATGAGGGTTAAGCATTGCTTGATTAATGACTCACGACACGAGTCACGTGTGTCACCCGCTGGTGCATGCGCAAAGTAACAGCTCTCTACGACAATCTCCTCAGACACAGATTGAATCACTGCAGCTAGAAACGATGCTGCCCACGGGTAAAAATGCTTTCATTTCTTGGAAATTCCGCTGCTATTTTGTTTTTAAAGAAAATGCAAACAACATGGTTGTACAGTGCAAACTATGCCTTCCAGCAACTAAAACACTTTCTTTATCGAAGGACTCGACATCCAACCTAAAGAAGCATTTGCAGGTAAGACTAGCATAGAAATCATGTAAGCTAGTATGTAGTGTTTATTACTGCTTTAAAATTCAGAGGTTTGTATGATCGCAGTTGTAAGTTTTCTAGCGATACTGGAATCTGTAGAAATTAGGAGAGTAGCTTTTGATACCTAAAATGTTCTTTCACAATCTCTTCTCAGTCTCATTTAACGCGATGTTCGCTTAACTTGTCAAGTTAAAAATAAAACAAAATAATCTGTAATACCATACAGTAGCCACTAGATGTCTGTATAGTCCTTTACATGCCGGTAAATATGTATGCAGGGCTCGGAAATTCTTAAATAAAAGTTGTTGTTTTTTAAAATAATATCTGCCCTTGAAGTAATCCAAAAGTAATCTGTTACATTATTTTCATATTGTGGTACTTGGATTACGTTACTGAATACTTTTTTTAATGAAGTAATTTGTAACTGTAACGGAATACATTTTTAAAAGTAACCCTCCCAAGCCTGTTGGTATCTGAAAAAAGATTTATTCTCACACGTTCTTTATACAGAATATCATTTCCATTCATTTTCCACTAAATTATGTGATCACTGTCCGTTTCTTCCAAGTGAGCGAGTGTTATTATACTGAGAGCACATTCAAGATACCTTCTGCTCCTCTGTATATAAAAAAAATTTATACTTAATTTTTGTACAGATGAAATATGAAGACATATAGGCATGATTATGACGATATGTTTTCTGTATGTTATTGGGGTTTTTTTTGCAGCTGATGGTATTCGTATAACAGTACAGGATGTTTAAGACAAATGATAAATGTAGCGTTCAATCCATTATCAAACATACAAAGAAGAGTCTGCCTATTTTAGAATCAAAATCACAATCGGAAGTTATGAAAGGAACACTCCACTGTTTTTGGAAATAGGCTCATTTTCCAACTCCCCAACATTTTAAACCGTTGAGTTTTACCGTTTTCGAATCCATTCAGCCGACCTCCGGGTCTGGCGGTAACATTTTTAGCATAGATCATTGAATCTGATTAGACCGTTAGCATCTCTGTTTAACCCTAGGGGAGTTGGAAAATGAGCCTATTTACAAAAAAAGTGGAGTGTTCCTTTAAGCACTCGATGATGGCTTACAGTGGGTTTTGAGCAAAGACATTATTAATCACATACATTTTGAAGTGTAGCTGGATGCGTGTGAAATTCGATCATAAAATAGCTTTTTCAAATATCGCTATATTTTCACGCAATTCCAATGTGTTCTACATAATTGACGCCGCGCCTACTTTATTTAATGATTATAAAGATATATTGCTCATGCCCGGGTGAACAACAGTATTCGCTGAGTTTTGTTTAGGTTTAGAGACGTGCACCAGAAAAAAAAAAAGTTCACGGAGACGGAGAGGCAGAAAGCACACCCCGTTTATTTTCTTTATTTTACAAAAGCACAGTGTTTTATTTCGATTGTAAGTGGACACATAAAAAAAGTAGACAAAAATGACGGAGTATTTTAAATCTAATTTGCTGCTATGTCACTGTCAGCAAGTTAGGCAAAGTACTTCCATATTTCACTCCTCCTCGCGTCATCTTTTTCCAGCAGAAATTCTCGCACAAATATATTTGCTTCATCTCAGAGCAAATGATTAAAAAAATTCACAGAAGCGAGAAAAAAAAGATGTCAAACTGCCTTTTATTTTCGAATTTAATTCCTCAACCAGCGCTGGCTGTAGACAGATCATGTTTCACTGTCAATGCAGTGGTCTGCGTTGCGCAGATATTATTCACACCAGGGACGTCACTAGGCCCTTTTTAGAAACTTCTGCCTAGCCCCCCTAAAAATTTGGTGATTAATATACACAAATTTGTGTTCGCTTCAGTCTTGTTAATCAGATTCAGCGCATTCTTCATCTTCAATCCGCAGCAGCGCCGAGTAGAGAGCGCGTCAGAAACAGAGGACGGGGTGTGTGTGGCTGTGTCCAAAATCTCATACTACTCACAATATAGTGGACTATATAGTGAGCTCGCCATTTTGTAGGGCTGTCCGAATGTATAGTGATGATTATTATACCCTATATAGTCCACTCAATGTATCCCAGAATGCATTTTGAAAAGTAGTGTACAACCGATGGTCACTAACCCAAGCCCTACATACCATCATGCATTGCGCTGATCGTAAAAATGGCGGATGGACGTCAAGGAGAGCAGCGCGACAAGACGAATTTGTCATACAAATGTAAGTTATGTTCTTTCTCGTTTAACTTATGATATGTAGTAGTTCTACAATTTTGTCAGACATGTATAAATTGTTTGTAACCACGTATTGCCCCATTACAGCACATATCATGCCTAACGACCCAGCTTGCTAACATTAGCCCTCTACTTTACAGTACAGTAATGAAAATATCTGAAATATGTGTATTCATTTTATTTATGTTTATAAGTTATAATCATGTGTGGAGTAACGCATTATAACAGAAAGGGCCAGAAATGACTTTTAATTTTACAATTTTGGAGAAATAAGCTCAATATAATGTATTTATATATATATATAAAAAAAATCTATTTAGCCCAGAGCTGGCTCGGCACCAGCTGACAGATGATGGCGCGTTTAAATAGTGCGACAATAATGACGTAATCAACGGCGCCGAGAGACGATCGAGTTGTGTCCGAAAGTGGTGTTTCTATTATGCTGGTGAGCTCACTATATAGTGCTCTACTCCCTACCTCCTACATGGGGGTTAGGGAGTAGTGGTTTGAGTGGAGATTTCGGACACAGCCTGTGTGTTCATCTGAGCGTCATTGGTCTCTCACAGCTCGTCAATGTCAGAATATTCGAGATGACCAATCAAATCAAAGTAGGCGGGCTTTATGTTCACAGACGCTGCTGAGCGCGAAATGCACAAATTTTAGCAGAGCAACTCGACGCTTCAGTGTATGATAAAGTGCGACTGCGAGATAAGATGCAAGTAATAGCTAAACTTAACGTTTCATATTTGACAGTTTTTTTTAGGTCATAAATGTTAAACGAATGACAAAAAAATAATCTGGCAAACTAATATAACGTTAGTTTAATTTCGCCATCCACATAAAATGCCTTTGTAACTCATGTAACGTTAGCCTAATGTAATAATTATTAGTTTACTGTCATTGTGAGGGGACAATAAACATTAACATAGCCGTTTTTATCATGTTAGGCACAGGATTAATAATGAATGTGTACATATTGAGAATATAATACAAATTGTAGCTGTAGCCTTTTGTAAATTAAAAAAGCTCAGCTTTATAGGAGGGAAAGAGAAAGGGCAAGATGAGAAGACTGAAAAAAAGAAAGGAGGATGGAGATGAGGAGAGAGCAGGTGTTGACAAATAATTTACTGCCCGCTGACATAGCTTTAAAGCTATTTCTTATCCTTTTTTTTATGGTCTTCAAATGTCTTGAAATGCACATATCAGAGAAATAAAACATTTGAACCCCCACCAACCTAAAATTTAGGACCTCTTTGATTATAAAGCCCTGTCTATGGCTCTGATAAAGAGTGAAATTTTAAGTTGTTTTTAATTATCTGTTAAACGTTAACTACTGCTACGTTTTCTTGAGGTAAAAAGGAAAGGGGATATTTTGGTTTGCTATGGAAAACTGTAGCAAAATGCAAGAAATGGTTAACTTAGCAAGCTAATCACAACTCTTTATTCTTTGCCAATAATATAACCTATCTCTATAATAGGCATATTTTAAAACAATATCAATCCCCATAGAATGTTATTGTTACTGAAAACTAAATGTCATAGGGTCCCTGTTAATGCTATTACCGTTGTATCCTTCAATTCATTGAGCAGATGAGATGGATATTCGAAGATATTTTAGCAGAGAGAAAGAGAAGCAGCCGCAGGAGATTGGCAGGACAGTTGATTCTGATGGAGCCGGTGTGACTGAGGTCAGTAATGGTCTATAGGCCTAAGGATTGCTTTGTTTTCTTCTAACAATAAGCATTTGTTGGCAGGTCTAGGCACTATTATCAAAGTCCTTTTAGGCAAGTCATGCCACTTGGCCGCCATCTTGGCAACGCCTCCAGGCATCTATTACGGACTAACAAGACCAGGCTAAATGGAATGGGCAGAGCGTCAGAACTGCAATTTCAATGGTCACCGGGACATAAAAACTGCATGTATAGAAACAGCAGTAAAATATGATAAAAATCGCTGAAAAAGTCTCCGCTGTCGCAAACCTCAACTGTGCGCATGTGTCAGTGGAACCAGACGATAGGCTTAAATGTTTCCCAGCTTGACTGTGAAAAGCAGACGATTGGCTCTCCAGCAGGAGGAGCGGGACATGTGCATACAACTGCCATCTTTGCCGTTACGGGTTTTCCATATATAGTTGTATTGAGGATTTAGGAAGTGGCATGTCTCTTATTTAAAATGTCTCTGGCACTATGCATAGCCTAAACTAAATTATTTCATTATATTTATTATATAGCTATACTATTTTATGCATTAATTGGCTGTGAGAAATTAAATTCGTACGTATAGATGTTTCCTAAATGTAGGCTAAAGATGAGCAAATGCCCACAGATACACATGTGAAACTAAAATGAAAGCAATCCTACATACAGTACATACAGGTCCTTCTCAAAAAATTAGCATATTGTGATAAAGTTCATTATTTTCCATAATGTAATGATACAAATTAAACATTTTAGATTCATTGCACACCTACTGAAATATTTCAGGTCTTTTATTGTTTTAATACTGATGATTTTGGCAAACAGCTCATGAAAACCCAAAATTCCTGTCTCAAATTTAATCTAACCAATAAAAGAAGTGTTTTTAATAAATACAAAAAAGCCAACCTTCAAATAATTATGTTCAGTTATGCACTCAATACTTGGTCGGGAATCCTTTTGCAGAAATGACTGCTTCAATGCGGCGTGGCATGGAGGCAATCAGCCTGTGGCACTGCTGAGGTGTTATGGAGGCCCAGGATGCTTCGATAGCTGCCTTAAGCTCATCCAGAGTGTTGGGTCTTGCGTCTCTCAACTTTGTCTTCACAATATCCCACAGATTCTCTATGGGGTTCAGGTGAGGAGAGTTGGCAGGCCAATTGAGCACAGTAATACCATGGTCAGTAAACCATTTACCAGTGGTTTTGGCACTGTGAGCAGGTGCCAGGTCGTGCTGAAAAATGAAATCGTCATCTCCATAAAGCTTTTCAGCAGATGGAAGCATGAAGTGCTCCAAAATCTCCTGATAGCTAGCTGCATTGACCCTGCCCTTGATAAAACACAGTGGACCAAGACCAGCAGCTGACATGGCACCCCAGACCATCACTGACTGTGGGTACTTGACACTGGACTTCAGGCATTTTGGCATTTCCTTCACCCCAGTCTTCCTCCAGACTCTGGCACCTTGATTTCCGAATGACATGAAACCACTGAGCAAGAGTCCAGTGCTGCTTCTCTGAAGCCCAGGTCAGGCGCATCTGCCGCTGTTTCTGGTTCAAAAGTGGCTTGACCTGGGGAATGCGGGACCTGTAGCCCATTTCCTGCACACGCCTGTGCACGGTGGCTCTGGATGTTTCTACCCCAGACTCAGTCCACTGCTTCCGCAAGTCCCCCAAGGTCTGGAATCGGTCCTTCTCCACAATCTTCCTCAGGGTCCGGTCACCTCTTCTCGTTGTGCAGCGTTTTCGCCACACTTTTTCCTTCCCACAGACTTCCCACTGAGGTGCCTTTATACAGCACTCTGGGAACAGCCTATTTGTTCAGAATTTTTTTTCGGTGTCTTACCCTCTTGCTTGAGGGTGTCAATGATGGCCTTCTGGACAGCAGTAAGGTCGGCAGTCTTACCCATGATCGCGGTTTTGAGTAATGAAACAGGCTGGGAGTTTTTAAAAGTCTCAGGAATCTTTTGCAGGTGTTTAGAGTTAATTAGTTGATTCAGATGATTAGGTTAATAGCTTGTTTAGATAACCTTTTCGTGATATGCTAATTTTTGGGGTTTTCATGAGCTGTATGCCAAAATCATCAGTATTAAAACAATAAAACACCTGAGATATTTCAGTTGGTGTGCAATGAATCTAAAACATATGAAAGTTTAATTTTTATCATTACATTATGGAAAATAATGAACTTTATCACAATATGCTAATTTTTTGAGAAGGACCTGTATATACAGTAATCCAGGGGTCCTGGAGGGCCGCTGTCCTGCAGAGTTTAGCTCCAACCCTGATCAAACATGCCTACCTGTGAGTTTCTAGTGATCCTGAAGACCTTGATTAGCTTGCTCAGGTGTGTTTGATCAGGGTTGGAGCTAAACTCTGCAGGATAACGTCCCTCCAGGACCGAGTTTGAGGAACCATGCAGTAATCATTACTCCAAATCTTTTATTCCTTCTGCCATCAGGTTATTGTATTTAGACAGTAGCCCCTTTAAATAGGATCCGTATCAATAGCTTACATGATAAAGTATGTAGTGATGCCTATTTTTTTTTCTTTTTCTTGTACTGCTATATGTCATATTTGTTTAACTTACCAACTTTTTAGCTGTCTGGCCTCTGTCTGTTTTTAGACATTTTGGATGTTGTTTCATGTGACCAATTTTTTATTTCGAAGTCATGAAATTAGCATCAGGTTTTTTTTTATCTTAAAGGATAAAACAGAAGGAGAGGCTGAGGAGGAAAAGGGTCAACAGGCAAGCTGCTTGAGGCAGGATAAGCAAGCGGGTCCAGAAACAGAGGAGCTTGAGCAAATGGAAATGAGAGAGAGGGAGACCAAACTGATCCAGGGAGAGAGGAGCAAACAGACCTAGAGAAGGAAAATGAAGCAACTGCAGCAACTTCTTCCAGTAATGTGCTTGATTTAGGTAACTGATCCCCTTGCAGCAGCAGATCTAGAAGAATGGTGTAGCAGAACTTAAGTGTGTAGCACAAGCATATGATGGCGCAGCTGTTATGAGTGGGTCGACTGGAGGTGTGCAAGCATATTTTAGAAAGTTCCAGCTATGTGCATTGTTATGCCCATGAGCTAAACCTAGTGTTGTGCCATACTTGCAAGGCTGTTTCAGAGGCTGTGGAGCTTTTCAGCTTGTTGGAGAGTGCATTCTTTTTTCAGCACCTCTCTAGTAAATCATAAGTTCATAGAGGCTCAGTCCAGGCTTGGATTGACAGCAGTTGAGCTCGTACAACTTTCAAACACTCGCTGAGCGTTCCCAGCTGCGGTCCATTAATGCCATTCTTGAGACATTACCTTCCATTTTTGAGTGTCTCTCTGTCATTGGATCCCCCATAGCTGTTGGTCTTAGAACAAAGCTCTACAAGTTCTCAACAGTCTATGCACTACTGATGTTTCAGGAACTTCTGTCTGTAACTCAAGGACTCCACAAGCTCCTACAGAAGGAGACTTTAGACCTGGCAGAAGCTTTTAGGGGCAAAGAAGCTGTCTGTGACACACTGAGGGGCAAACGCACAAATGCATTTGCCACAGACCTGTATGAGAGAACCAAGGCCATGTGCTACACACACAGCATACCAGAACCACATGCTAAGAAAAGGCATAAACAGAAGAAAATGGAGGATTTTGTGTGGAGTTGATCAGCTCAGAGACGTTGAAAACCAGTTTGCTTTTCCCCTGTGTTGACAGGATGTTGAGTGAGCTTGAACTAAGATTTTAAAGTGTACATTAAGGGCTCCTAAAAGGCATCCAGGCATGCAGCCCTAAATCTGAGAACTTCTTGAGTGGATCCTACTTGGATGAGCTAGCCAGGCACTACAGCATTGACTTGAAAACAGAGGAGGTTCTCGTAGCAAAAAACGTTCTTGCCAACACAAAACAGGCTGGAAGACCAACCCAAGACATGTTAGCTGTGCACAACCTCCTAGACCCAGACAGGTTTCCCTCTCTGAGGGCAACCATCCAAGTTGCCCTTACAGTGCCTGTGAGCAGCTGCTCTTGTGAAAGGTCCTTTAGTGCACTGCGCCGGCTTCACTCCAGGCTGCGTCAAACAATGGGGCAGAAAAGGCTTCACAATCTTGCAGCCATGTCGATTGAAAATGACATATTGAAGCAACTAAGTCAGAACAGAGTGATAGACCGATTTGCCACCCTTAAAAACAGAAGGCATTTGTTGATGCTTCAACCCATGAAGTAGACAATAGACAAAAAAATAACTGTTGACTGGTTTTGAACATGATTTCATTCTTATACTGCCTTTTTGTTGTTGATTTATATCATACATTGTATAAATCATTTGGCAGAATAAATCATCTTTTATTGAGAAACGCTCAAACCTGTGTTGTCAAATTTCACTACGACCTTAAAATTCTGGTTCTTGGGTTAAACTGTATGCAAGCCAAACTACACAGCGAAATTACACTCTGATTGAACCAATCCACAGTGCAGTTACAGTAATTAGTGTAATTAAATAGAATTATGTGGACAACTTATCTTATATAGAGAGGAATTAGATCAGTATGCTATTACTTTATCATACATTTACATGAGGAGACAGATAGCATTTAAGTCGTTGCTTATAGAATAACTCATCAGGAGCAAAGTCTGGCCTAAGTAAATTTCCCCATGCAGCTTTGATGTGTCTAAAAGCTAACATTACAGTAACTTTTCTTTAACACAGTAGAAATGGAAGAGGATATGTCTGTCACGTTTTACTTGTTAACATCTTGGTTTCTTGACTGGTTGTTGACAAGTGTAGCTCTAGATGTGAGTCCAAAGACTTTGCAAACGCAAGTTAAAAATACCCTGGGGGCTAATTAGAAATCAATTAATCTTTTGCTGATACTTCCTTGTCATGGCGAACGCAGTTCATGGTTGCATAGCAACGACAGACGCCACAGGAGAGCAAGTGCTTGTGTAAAGGAGACAGCGGCGCGCCCGCGCTTCCACTTGTTTTTACACATCTAGATTGACGTTGTTTGTTGTTTGAGCATGTGACTGCGCGCTTCTCCTTGTATCAATTTGAAGGAGAGCATGGTGTATTTTGTATCTTTTTTATTTGTGTGTATTGTTAACTGTTTTGAGAACTGGAAATGCACAATTCATGCATACATTAAAGTAGGCCTATAGGATAATACCTAGAATATCAAAATCGACTGCTGGCGGTAGATCCTTTTCCTATTTAGCACCAAAACTTTGGAACAGTCTTCCTACCATTGTCCGGGAAGCAGACACACTCTGTCAGTTCAAAGCTACACTAAAAACAAATCTCTTTAACCTGGCATACACATAATATATTATAGACTTCTATAATTCAATGTTAGGCTGCATAGATTAGGTCAGCCGGAGCTGGGAACACTTCCCTTAAATCCTGATGTACTCGTTACATCATAAGAAGAATGGCATCTACGCTAATTTTAGTGTCTTTGTTTATCCCGAGGTTTTCTCGCAGCCTGCCGGATCCAGGCCGTATCCAGATCTGACTAGGAGCTTTGCCTGGACCCGATGACAACGCAGTGCTGAAGTGCCAACTAGCCTTTCCCTATGGAGGATCCCTTTCCCACTCTAGAGATAAAACGTTGTTATTCCGGTTTGCGTACCCACCCCGAAGTGATAAAATAAAACAAAATTCTGTATCAAATTACAGGTACTGTAAATCCAGCCTCTAGTTCATAAACGCCAGAGGAGAACTGGCCCCCGACTGAGCCTGGGTTCTCCCAAGGTTTTTTTTTTCTCTCCATTAGGTCACCTGATGGAGTTTTAGGACACCAGTAGGTCACTTGATGGAGTTTTTCAGTTCCTTGCCACTGTTGCCTTTGGCTTGCTCAGTTGGGGATATTCAAATTAATTAACCAAGCATTAATACCATTGATCAGCCCTACCAAACGTGGATGTTTTTTCCACTAAGAAACAAACACAATGTTATTTGATTGATACTGTGAAGCTGCTTTGATGCAATTTATATTGTGAAGCGCTATATAAATACACTTGACTTGACTTAATTCTGTATATTTGAAAGCCGAAAACTGATATCTAATTTTTGAGAGCCTGATTACAAAACAAAAGTATCATCACTTAAAAGCCATGTCCCAATCACTTCAACATAAATAAATAAAAAAATATAGTAGCCTAGTTTGAACCAGTGTTGAACCAAGTTTTAAAATTAATTTTACACTCCTATGGCCAACTTTCTTTTTCAAATAAAAATATATTGCCTTAAAAATACATACAACAATGCCTTAATAGCCTATTATTTTTTACTATAATTTTACTTAGCCTATTTGACAGATTTGGCTGCACATGTTGCACTTAACTGTATTTCCATTTTCAAAGTGATTGCATTCATATTTCAAGCAATAAAAAAACATTATTGCAAACAGTGAAGCATCTCAGCTGAAGGAAATAATCTTTTATTTATCAGCTTTAACACAACGCCAAAATTTTATTATTGGGTCATAACGATAAATAAATCTATATCGGCCAATCCTGACATGGTGGCCGATATATCATGCATCTCTAATAATTTATATAGCACTTTTTACAATACAGATTGTTTCAAATCAGCTTGACGGTAATAAACAGGAAAATAACAGAATCAATGTTGGTAATTTCAAAGTCTGCCGTACAGCAATTCCACATATACAATATAGTGTAATTATTCATACTTATTCAGTTCAGTGTTGATTTAAGACAGTTTACTAAATATGTTAAGTTCAACTGTTATGAAAAGAGTACATTATTCACTTTGTGTAAGTTCAATATTGATTAAATTCAGTTCAATAACAGAGTCGATGTTGCAAAAATCACTAATCAATAATGAAACGAAGTTGAAAAGCTATGAATAAGACAGCACTTACACGCCTCAGCAAATATCCTACAGTTTAGCGAGATAAGGACTTTTGCAGTTACGTTTGATTCGTGTAAAGTTTACGTTACGTCTACGTGTGTGTGTGTGTGTGTGTGTGTTTAGTCATGATGACTCATAAGGTGAATCCGATCAACAAGCGCAGGCTAATCTTCATTATCATCATCAACTCATTACATTAACACGCTCGTGTTTAACACACTGCAGAACACGATGTCATTGACATGAACGTCATTTGATTTAAAATTGTGCAGGAATAAAGAGTAGCATCATTGTCACATGCTAACCGCTCGAGCTAACGCTGTCGTCACGCGAGTCTCCACACTGCGCGCGCGCACCCGCGCTACAGGGACACGCTCGCTCACATCATCACCAAAAACACACAAAGCTGACTTTAAAATCACCGATTATCAATACTAATCAATTAATGTTGTCATACATATGACATACCTCACTGCTGACGCTCTGCACCTCCATTTTGAGCGAGGACTCCTGCGCGGGGCCGAAAGATATCATATGGTTGGACTAGAGGCTTATTCCGTGAGGCATTTCTGCGTGTGTGACCATTAAATGTGCATGAAGATCAAATGACGCGGGCGATTTGCAGGAGCACACAAACCGCGCGGGCCGCTCCGCTCGCTTATCCCGCAAATATGGCCGTCTCTGTCTGCGCGAGTTGAAGACGGCAGCGCTGACGTCACCGTGACGCAATCCAGCGGAGGATTTCCCCATCAACCAACAGAGCTTTGTAGATAATTTTTCTCCTTACAGAATTCAAATTTGGAATAACGAATTGATTACAATTAAAGACAATTAAATTAAGGGGGGGGGGGTGGATTACAGGAGGGATGATCTGTTTGATTCAACTCTAAAAATGTATTTTCATAAATATTCATTTATGTCTGTTCAATTTTCTTATAAAATATAAAGAATTTTTACAGTAATCAAAGCTATCTCTTCAGGACTTATTAATTTGATGAGCAGCCACCTGTCCTATTATAAAGTAGATAATAAAGACTAATTTCTATATAAATGGCAAAAAAAAATGTGTTTGATAAATACACTAATAAAAATATTAGACCAGTCAAGAAAAAAAGAAGAAAAAGAAAAAAAAGTTATTTGGAAAAAATGTATTGGAATTCCTTACTAAGGGATATTAATTGGAGAAAGGCTTGGCTGTTACCCTACAAATTTTCTATTTCAAGTAAGTTAAGAGAAATATTTCTAATTTCTAACAATTGGAAATACTCAACTCACTCTTCTCTATGCATTAACAATTCGTTTGAATATCATGCTAATACGTTTAAAACTTCCATTTAAGATCCATATTGTAGTTATTTATCGCCACACAGGTCAACTGGGAAGCTTTGTTGAAGAACTGGATGTGCTGCTGTCCTCTTTCCCTGAGGATGGCACCCCAATTGTAGTCTTTGGTGATTTCAACATTAATCTAAGCCTATGCAGCAGGTCATCTCTCTCCTAGCCTCATTCTATCTCAAACAGCTCATCACCACAGGTACTCACAAATCAGGCAACCAACTGGACCTTGTTTACACACGCAACTGAATCACAGACAACATTTTGGTGAAACCTCTGCACATTTCCGATCATTTATTCATTCAATCTACAACTCACTACCTGTGCACCACCAATCCCCCTACCAGTTACTTTCAGACGAAACCTGCGCTCACTTTCTCCCACCCATCTTTCATCCACTGTGTCATCTTTTCTTCCCTCACCCTCACAATTCTCATATCTGAATGTGAATACTGCAATGGATACATATATTTCACTTTAACTTCTTCTCTAGACAATATAGGCTCCTCTAGGCCAGCAAACGCTACTCCCTCCAACCCCTGGTTATATGATGTTCTTTGTGAACACCGGTCCAGACTCAGGGCAGTGGAGAGGAAATGATGCAAATCAAAAGACCCATCTGACCTGAGTGTGTATCAGTCTCTGCTCTCTTCCTTTTCTGTTGAAGTTCACGCTGATTTCCACAAAAAGATTAACAGTGCTTCTAACACACAAACACTTTTCAAGACATTCAACTCTCTCCTCAGTCCACCTGCTCCACCACCCACCTCCTCTTTAACTGCTGATGATTTTGCTAACTTCCTCACCAACAAAACAACAACCATCAGCAGTCAATTCTCAGCTCCAAACACGCAGGAACCCAGAACAACCACACCCACAGCCAGAAATATTCTCTCCTCCTTCTCTCCACTAACTGAGGCAGAAATAGCTTTCCTGTAGCTCAAACAGTAGAGCATTTGCGCTCTACTTCTAAAATCTTTCAGAGTCGAAGTTCCAGGTCTCAGAAGAATTAACTTTGTTGAGCAATTCAACAAAGTGAGATGCCAGCTGTTCATCTGATCTTACAATGGCCAGTGTTCAGGTCGTATACCTTTTTCTTATCATTTGGTATCCAATTAGCGTTCGTAGTTTTTCTTTTTTGCTCCTCCTCGGATTTTCGCCACAATTAGAAACACCTGCTCCGAGATCTTCTTTTTATTGGTGGAGAATCTTTGAGCATGCGCTTTTTAAAAAAATTACTTAATACATGTTTTTTTTGTGTCTTCTTGTACCATCCACCAAATCCACCTGGTCATAAGATATATTGTACATGTTTTTTTAGGTACTTTCTGTCCTTACATGCCCTCCGACCTAGTTTCTTAGCATTACAGCATGTAATGTATAAGAGACAGATGAGATTCCCCAACACATTCAAGCAGTAACTCCACTGCTTAAAAAAAACAAAATTAAACACATCACCTGTAGAGAGTTACAGACCTGTCTCTCTCCTACCATTTATAGATAAAACACTTGAACGAGTTGCTTTCAACCAAGTATCATCTTTCTTTTCTCAGAATAACCAGCTGGATATCAACCAATCTGGCTTCAAGAAAGGGCATTCAACCAAGACTGCATTACTGTCGGTCACAGAAGTCCTGCGGATCATGAAAGCTGCTTCCAAACCATCAGTTCTGGATCCTGTCTGGATCCTGTCTGAATCCTGGATCTGTCTGATGCTTTCGACACTGTGAATCATCAGATCCTTCTGTCCACCCTCTCTGGGCATCACAGGAACTTCTCTCCACTGGTTTGACTCCAATCTCACAGGTAGGTCTTTCAGGGTCGTATGGAGAGGGGAGGTATCCAAAGCACATCAACTGACCACAGGGGTTCCTCAGGGTTCAGTGCTTGGACCCCTCCTCTTCTCCATTAACACCACATCACTGGGACCCATCATACAGGCATATGGTTTCTCTTAGCATTGCTATGCTGATGACACCCAGCTCTACCTCTCATTTCAACCAGATGATCCCACAGTAGCTGCACGTATCTCAAACTGTCTAGCGGACATCTCGGCATGGATGGAACATCACCTGCAGCTCAACCTGGCAAAGACAGAGCTTCTCGTCTTCCCTGCCAATCCGTATCTACAGCATGACTTCGCTATCCAGCTGGGCTCATCCTCAATTACCCCATCAAGATCGGTCAGAAATCCTGGAGTAATATTTCATGTCCAGCTGACCTTCAAAGACCACATTACAAAGACAGCTCAATCATGCAGGTTTGCACTGCACAACATCAGGAAGATCAGGCCTTTCCTAACTGAGCATGCAACACAACTTCTCGTCCAGGCCCTGGTCATTTCTAGGCTTGATTACTGCAATGCTCTTCTGGATGGACTTCCATCATGTGCAATTAAACCCTTACAAATGATTCAGAACGCTGCAGCTCGTCTGGTCTTTAACAAACCCAAAAGGGCCCACGTCACTCCTCTGTTCATCTCTCTGCACTGGCTACAACTCACTGCTTGAATCAAGTTCAAGGCATTGACGCTTGCTTACAGATCGACCACAGGCTCAGCGCCCTCCTACTTTCACATGCTACTTCAAGTCTACATCCCTACCAGAAGCCTACGATCGGTCAATGAGCGACAGCTTGTGGTACCATCACAGAGAGCCACAAAATCACTCTCCAGAACATTTTCATTCACGGCTCCATGCTGGTGGAATGATCTCCCCACCCTCGTCCGGAAAGCAGAATCCCTGACGACATTCAATAGACAGTTGAAAACTCTTCTCTTCCGTGAGCACTTAACCTCTTAAAAAAAAAAAAAATATATATATATATATATATATATATATATATATATATATATATATATATATAAATAGGGGATATTCCTTTAATCATCCCTTGTCTGGCTTATGCTACTCTAAGCAATGCCTGAACTTTGTATTTTGAGGACTTCTTTCGTTGTTTTTGCTTCTTCATGATGACTCGCTTACTGTATTTCTCATTTGTAAGTCGCTTTGGACAAAGGTGTCTGCTAAATGACAAAATTTAAATGTAAATATATCAATCTAATATTGTACTCTAAATTTATTGATATTGGGAAAGAATGCGCTTTTTGTAATAGTACTGAGGTGTCTCTAGGCCATTTATTTTTGTGATTGTCAAAGTGTACAGACATTTTGGAAAGATTATTTTTACACATTATCTGCCAAAATTAGATTGATAATAACACTGAATGTGAAAGCAATTAGTTGTTATTATGGGCATGAAGATCAATGTATTGACAATTTTGTAAACTTCATTATCCTGAATGACACATTCTATATTTATAAATGATCTAAATCTCCTCCTTTATACAAGGTTTTCTGTAATGAACTCACTCTTTTAATGAGTTCTATTAAAAGGTTATATTCACACACACATTCATATTGTCTGTATTTGGCGTCTTGTAAATGTCTTGTACTTCATTGCCCTTTGAATCAGAATAAATTCTCATTATGCTGTACTGTAAAATCTTGAATTAATGATATCTGCAATACATTCATGTTGGTTTTGTTTAACCTAAGGGTTAAACTGTTGCTGTTAATTGCTGCTGCTCTCTCTGCTCTTATCCATGCTAGGGTGCATGGATGCGCTGGGAGTTCTTGCTCAGAACAGAACCATACCGCCAATCCTAACTGTATGCTAACTGTCAATTGTATTTGACGACAGTGGTCCTGACAGAACTCGTATGTAAAATATCTTATTCAGGAAAGTACTAAATAAAAAATAACATGCATTTTTTTATGATCCTTCTTATTTTATTTAAATAATTTACATTTTGCAGATTCTGCGAGGTGTATGCAAACGTTTGAGCATGACTGTATAAAGCTGCGTTTCCACCTAAATTACTCTGAACAATTTGTCCCAGGAACTTTTTTACCCCCAGACCTGATGCTATCTGTGTTTCTGGACTGCGCATGACTTTCCAGTTCCAGCTGGATTTTGTCCCCTGCATATAAGCTTAATAAAGCCTGAACCTCGTCGTCGGTCCATAGGTCCTATTTTTTTAAACTCCATTGTTGATTCGAATAGCAAACAACTCTTACAGCACGCAACGCAACAGATTTAAAAAAAAAAATGGTGGTTGAAATAAAATGCTGCGTGGAGTCAATATCACATATCAACCTAGTCACCATCCTCTACACTATATTTCCCATCACACTCCTTGGTTCCCACCTGCACATCATTCCTAATCACACACACATCATCATCACCCTCATCACTGCCACTATTTAGACTCACACTCCACCACAGTTTGTCGTCTGACCTCGTTTTCTTTAAGTGGATTGTTACCCTGCCCTCCAGCGATCGCCCTGCTCTCTGTGTCTCCACCAAGATCTTAATTGGCACTCTCCTTCACCTGCTCACCTCATCACTGCACTGTGCTTTTATAAAATAAAGAAAACAAACTGTCGTCTCTTTCCTTTCCATCAACTTGTTTGTGGAGAAGCACCGCGCCTCACAATAATGAACCAAACTCAGCTGCATACTGTCGCTGTAACGATTTGGCAGAAATGAAGCGGAGAGAGAATCCAAATGCAAGGACTGATTTAATGGAACAAACAGGCAATCCAGGGTGAACAGGAACAAGGAGACAGCTACAGCAAACAACAACCGACAAACAACAACTGAAGAACAGAGGTATAAATACACAGGGAAACAAGCTAAACAAGATAACAAGGGGGCGTGGTTAAACTGAAACACCTGGGAAGACTAATCAACATAACGGGGAACAGCTGAACATGGGATAAGACACATGGCAGGATCACATGACGAACAGGGAATCACATGACAGACAAGAACAAGGAACAAGACACAAAACTACACTGTGACAGTCGCACAGTTTTTTTTTCTTTTGTTTTGTTAATCTGTTAATTATTTAAAGGGTCACTTCACCCATTTGCATTAAGGTTTGTATTGTTGGAAACCCAGTCATATATTATAATGATGGTGGAATTTTGCTTGTTTTTTTTCTGAGATGGGAGAAAAAAGGATTTAAGTGTTTTACTTCCGTCCTATCGTGAAGTAAATATCGTCATTTTGCGTCAAGATAGGACGGAAGATAAATTTCATTGCATATTAAGAAAACTACAGCCTTTAGCTCATTATTATTCAAGGGCGTGGGACCCACTCACCCCACCGGCCTATTACAGATCAGTGGGTGGGACTAAACCTGAAGAAACTAAACTATTAATCCGCCATCTTGCTTGGAAGACAGCAAGCTAAGCTAACAAGCGCTCAAGGAGTTAGATTTACCATAATGCCTGAATTTACGACACACGATATGGAAGACGAGGATTTTGAAAATCTTTTGCTCGAAACTGATGTTCGTGGCTATTTATACGAGCCACAATATAGTGAAGAGCAGCTGAGGCTAATGGAGGAACAAGAGGAGACCAGCTCAGCCCAGACGAGAAGCCCGGGCTTGCTCGCGCTGTAGCGAATTGGTGGTGCATTCTCGTATAGGCGGGTCACGCATAGGCGGTGTTCTGGATTAGTGGGAGTGGCTTCTGGAGCTGTTCAAACGCGTTGCATTGTGGGAAATGTGGTTTACCAAACTAATGCGCTATAAAGTTACTTTCTGTCATAACTCGGTCAAAAAGGCACCAAATTTGAAAATTTTGACAGATTTCTAATACATATATGACCCACTTTCAATGAAGATCAAGGTTCCCAGGGGTGAAATGCTCCTTTAAGTCAAATATATTTTGCGTGGGACTATTTATTTGTTTTATATAGGTCTATAATCTATGATTTAATGACTTTTGTGTTATTTTTATTTTATTTTTAATGTAACTCTATTTTCCTTAAATCGTCCTGGCGATCCATTTTTTAAGGGTGGGTTTTAGGGTAACCACTGCTCTACAAAGCCAGGGAAAAGTCACACCTCTCAGGGTTGGCTTGACCAATGAGAAAGGTTGAATTTCCAAGTTGGGAAATTCCTCTGTTGGGAGGTTTTATGGTCATTGTGGAGCATGATATGGAGCAAACACACACTGCATTCTATGATGAGGTGATGTCCACTAAAGTGTGAGTCGTTAAATAAGCATTAATTTGATAGCAGACACGATATGAGTGGGGTAACATTAACTGTTGGTTCTATCATAAAACATGCATAAAAACAAGATACCATACAAGAGACACTACACAAGACTACACATTATTATTATATGTGATAATCATACACACAATGTCCTGGGATGCATGTTCATTTATATATCAGTTCATCTATAAATTAAAGGTAACATAAATTAAAATTACACAGCTCCAGTGGGTTAATAAAGGCCTACTGAAGTGAAGCGATGCGATGCGTTCGTGTAAGTAAAATATCCATAACTTTATAGACTAAAATAACTAGCTTCTGGCAGGCGGCCTATGCAAGTCGACTTATGCCAAAAAAGTAACACTTGACAATGTATGACGTAGGATGTAGGAGTAGCGTAAGCTTTGACACCTCTTCGCTTCCGGATTCGTCAATGCGTTATGCGTCAGGTCAAGGGTTACGCTTTAGCTGTAAATCGATGCGAATGGCCATCTGTCGGAAGCTAGTTAAATTGGGTAAATAAAGTTTTAAATATGGATATTTTTCTTACACAAACACATCGCTTCGCTTCAGAAGGCCTTTATTAACCCCCAGAGCCGTGTGGAGCACTTTTATGATGGAAAGATGCACTTTTATGGACTTTCATGTCTTTCGAACTTTCGAAATGGCCATTCACTGCCATAATAAAGCTTGGTACTGGATTTTACTACAGAGGTACTTGTTTTTAAAAGTACATAATAATCAAAAGTAAAAAGTAAATGTCAATGCATTGTTATATTATTGTTGCATTGTTGTATGTAATACTTACAGAACTTTATGCCTTTGAATCTATGCCTGCCTACCCTCATATCAATATCAAATTTATTTCTAGAACACAGTTCCAGTAGTGGGATTGAATGTGAGATTGAATGAGCGCACTCAATAACGTCCACAATGGTTTCGGACACTATTTGAGTCTGTTAATTCCCTCAAATAGAGCCCTTGGTTGAATAGTTGTTTGGCTTTTAGTATGAATATGTTAGTCTTACTGTTATCTATAAGCTAGTGTGCTCCAAAACAATGACAAAATTCACATTTAGAAGACCAAACCCAACGTTGAAAATGAAAAGCAGCTTGATGTCAGAATCCAACGCCAGATTGACATTAATCTCCAACGTTTGACACACGTTGGATTTTGGTTAAAAAATGAAAATCGGGTTGAGGGCAGAAACCAACATCAGTCGGGTTCTGACGTCAAACCGACTTTCATTTCCAACCAAAATGCAACCCCTGCAACCAAAATCATCCCCTGATGACATTACTACTTTCTACTCAAGGACCTTGACAGAATTCTAGTGGAGTAAAAAAAAAGTTAAAGTAAAAAGTTTCCAGAAAAAAAAGTAAAGTACAGTACTCAAAAAGTGTACTTAAGTACAGTACTCAAGTAAATGTACTTTATTACTGCCCACCTCTGCTTGAGGTTAAGTAAATCATGGGGTAATTTTCATTTTTGGGTGAACTATCCTTTTAATGCAGGAAAGTTTGTTTTAAGGGCAATGGGTCTTTCCTATGGCCTGATTCAAATTACTTTGGAGCTCTGCATTTTTTTAAGTCATAAAACCATGGCAGAGGCTTGGTTCTATTACTTAGGGGGTTGTCACAGACACCTTGTTTTGTGGTTGGTTCTCAGTGGTTACAGCGTGAAATCAACCAATCAGCATGTTCAGAACCCATGTCCCACCCCCAGAAGTTCCTGAACTTTGAAAAAGTACTACCTCGCAAGCAGGGACTTTCTGAGGGGGAAATTTTTACCCGGAACTTCATTCAGACCCTGGTCCCTGCGGTCAAAACACACCGACTACTACCTCAAAGTCCCTGGTTCCTGGGGAAACTTTCTGCGGTGGAAACGCAGCTTTAGTTAATTTCTGATCCTGGTACATATAGTTTGGGTTGTTTTGACTGTGCCTCATTGGGACCAATCGTTCCTAATTCAAGTAGATAGAAGTCAAGTGGATGCAGGAGCTGTATGACAGCAAAAAATATTATGATGGAGTTGATGGATCAATTGGTTTCTTTTCTAAGAAATTTAATTCATATTAATTGAATTATTCCACTATCGAATAAGAAATATTGGCTTTGGTGTGTGTGGGCAGTGCAGCATTTTGAAGTGTAGCCTATGTGTGCGGGGGTTCTTTGCCTATAGGACTCTTTTCAGATCACAACCCGCTTAAATTTCTACAATCATTGAGAAGCCTAACCAACGAATTATACATTGGGCGTTATTATTACAGACATTCAGTCTAGGCATTCGTCATCTTCGAGGAGTGGATAATGTCATGGCGGATCCTTTGTCCAGTTACCCAATTGATGAATGATCTAAACTGATACCACCGAATGTTATTTCTTAACCTTTGGCTTTTAACTCTGTTTAGTGATTTCAGGGTGCCTGAGGGCACTAAACGATGGAGTTTGGGTAGGTGGAGGTTGTTTTAGTTCTGGCGCCCCCTGTCGCAGTTCTTTAGAAAACTAAGTGATCACATTTCACGCAGTCAGCTTCTTCTCAATCTTTGGATGCCATCCTTTGTTTTGCGTTTGTAAAAGCATCATCTGTAAGTTAATTCTTCATTACATAATGCTTGATGATACATTTTTGCATATATTTGTGATAAGTTTATTCTAAGCTTTGATTTAATGTAATTTTGGTAATAGCCTTTAGCTATTAGCCTAGCCTTTCTTTGCTGTAGCAATTGTGTTGATTCCATTCTACTTTGATACGATAACTTCATTATATGAGTCAATATCTGTATTTATTGCTATTTTCTTTGTTAATCTGATAATCCTATTTAAGTAAATTGATGACACTGATTTCATTTGGTGTATTTTCAGATAAGAGTTTCAGAACTACATGAATGTTCTTTAGTCATTAGAAAATTGCACAAAAACTATGCATAATTATTATTAACAGCACCCGGAACAAACAGAGAAGGCCAAAAAGAGAGGGAAGGGCTTGTGTGAATGCCCTTTAAAGTCTGTGAAAGGTCCAACCCCTCCGGGTTTGCTTGACCAATGAGAAGGGTGGAAATTTCAGAGCGGGAAAGTTACCGTGTGGTCTTTGTCCTAAGCGTGCTCATTTGCATGTGCAGCTGGATTGGTTTCTGATGAAGAAAACTAGGGAAGATTCTTGTAATACTAATATGTTGGGCAGCTATTGGCATATCATGTACACCATCATTTCGATCTTCAAAGTACCAATTTATAGAGACCAAACGTGGTATAAGTGAGGTTACATTGACCGTTGGTTCTATAATAAAATACATAGTATCGAAGGGATACTAGTATCAACAGATAATAGTATTAAAGGACACAACATAAGACAGTAAATGCATGTTAATTTCATGTTAATCAGTTCATTGATAAATGAATGCAGGAAAGTCCGTTCTGATGTCTGTAGGTCTTGTGGCAGGGGCCTATTCACAACCGCTATAAAGCCAAAACAATCTCTGTTACCTTAAATTATATGTTTATCTCTGTAAAGCTGCTTTGAAACAATCTACATTGTTAAAAGCGCTATATAAATGAAGATGACTTGACTTTGTGAAAAGAGATTTTTATGTGGACGATGGTCTGAGATCATTTCCTACTGCCTTTGAAGCGGTTGATTTACTTCGGAGGACACAAGCGTACCTGGCAGAATCGAATCTAAGGCTTCACAAGATAATGACTATGCCTGAAATGATGAAACCATACCTGCTCAACGTAGTCTCTGCCTGAACTGGAGAATATCAACAGCTACCTTTACATTCCACATTTACCAGATAACAGCACACCTCTGACTCGTCGTAGCATTCTCTCAACTGTTAACAGCTTGTATGACCCTTTAGGCTTTGCAGCACCTGTCACGATTCATGGAAGACTCCTGTTAAGAGAGCTGTTAAAGGGAATAGATAACTGGGACGAGGAATAGTCTAATCTCTCAGAATAGTCTTCTAATTAAGTTGAATCCTGTTCTGGGTGAAGATGGGCAAATCAGAGTTGGTGGTCGTCTAACACATGCACCTGTGGTCAGTGATGAGAGATATCCCATTGTCTTACCTGGACGACATCATATCTCCACCTTACTAATTCGTCACTTCCATGATCAAGTGAAACATCAGGAACGTCTTTTCACCGAAGGAGCTCTACAGAGTAGGATTCTGGCTGATTAATGGAAAGAGATCTATTAGTAGTGTTAAACATAAGTGTCTTGCATGTAGGAAGTTGCGAGGGGATACAGAGTCAAAAAATGTCGGATCTTCCAGAGGAGCGTCTCAGTCCATCCCCATCTTTCACTTATGTTTGGTTGGATGTATTTGGTCCTTTCTCAGTCTCAGCTCGTCGTACAAGAGCAGGTCATGCAGAGAGCAAGCATTGGGCCATTCTCTTCACTTTTATGTACACATGAGCTATTCACATTGAGGTAATTTAATCCCTTGACACCTCCAGCTATATAAATGCACTACGGAGATTCTTTGCCATTAGAGGGCCTGTGAAACAATTCCAGTCAGATTGTGGAACTAACTCTGTAGCTGCAAGCAAAGAACTGGGATTCTCCAAAATGGTGACGGACCCAGAGATGCAAGAATACCTCACAAACTACTCTTACTCATGGGAATTCAATCCGCCCCATGCTTCACACATGGGGGGAGCTTGGGAACGTTTGATAGGTGTAGTGAGGAGGATTCTGGATTTAATGTTGATAAAGTATGGGTCTCTTCCCCTCTCACGTGAGGTCCTATACATATTTAGGGCTGAAATAATTAATGCAAGTCCCTTAGTTCCAATCTTCTCAGACCCTGACTCACCTCTTATACTTACCCCTGCCATGCTTCTGACTAAGAAGGTTGGTGCTGCTCCATCTCCTGGGAACTTCTCAGGTAGTGACATGTTCAGAAAACAGTGGAAGCAGTTGCAGAGTCTTGCTAACAATTTTTGGTATCGCTGGAGACGTAAATATCTCCCAACACTACAAAGTCATCGCAAGTGGAATAGTAATCAACGTGACATTTAAGAAGGAGATCTTGTACTTCTAAAAGACAATCAGAGCCCTAGTAACAAGTGATCTATGGCTTTTGTGTCCAAACTATTTCCAAGCACTGATGGGAGAATACAAAGGGTTCAGTTGAAAGTTACGAAAAGTTGATCTGAAAAGGAATTAAAGTATCTCAGACCAATTACAGAGGTTGTTCTTTTGTTGCCTAAGGAAAATTAAGACTTAAATGAGACATCCTTAGGATGTCTGGTGGGGAGTGTTCTGCTCCAAGTTTACTTGTCGCTTGTATTGTTTTGTATAGTTGTTTTAGTTCTGTGGCACTTCTCTAGAAAAATAAGTGATCACATTTCACACAGTTAGCTTCTCCTCAATCTTTGGATGTCATCCTTTGTTTTGCGTTTGTAAAAGCATCATCTGTAAGTTAATTCTTCATTACATAATGCTTGATGATACATATTTGCATATATTTGTGATAAGTTTATTATAAGCTTTGATTTAATGTAATTTTGGTGATAGCCTTTAAATATTAGCCTAGCCTTTCTTTGCTGTAGCTTTCATTGTGTTGATTCCATTCTACTTTGATACGATAACTTCACTATATGAGTCAATATCTGTATTAATTGCTATTTTCTTTGTTATCTGATAATCCCATTTAAGTAAATTGATGACTGATTTCATTTGGTGTATTTTCAGATAAGAGTTTCAGAACTACATGAATGCTCTTTAGTCATTGGAAAATAGTTCTGATTATTGTTTATTAGCTTTTTTTTTTTTTTTACAGTTTTACTCTCAATTAATGATGTACTTGGCATCTTATTAAATGGCAAAGACTAAGATGAATCCTGACTCATCTGTACTTTATGGATGGAGTTTGGCTGGCTGTTAAATTGCATCTGTACAAGCAAGGAGAACAGTACAATGGTAGAACATTTAAAAGGTCTACCGTCTAATATTTTCATTACATTTAAGCGCAATAGCCTACAGTCTCTGAACAAATGACATACGTCAGTTTAACACAGACAGATATAGGCATATTTACTTTTTTGTCAATTGTAATTCGTCAGCAAGTGATAACAGCAATTAACGATATGCTATTTACACTAAGTGAAAATAGCTATATATATATATTACACTATATATATATATATATTACACTAGCCTAAAAGTAGCAGTTCTTTGCAATTAGTGTAAATAGATGTTAGATGCTTTTTATACTTTGTGGCAGATACTATTTGCACCTCAGTATTTTTGTACATTATGCAATAATAGCATATTGTAAATTAATATATTAAAATTATTGAATGGATGCCGCCTTATTGGGAATTAAGCTCTCGTTACACCTACCCTAACCCTACCCGATACACACTCTATTAATAAACACTTGTTGGACACTTTATTTCCTCTTTTCAAATTTTTTTTTTTTTTCATTTTTATTGAAAGTAAATGCCTTTCTGATCTGATATGTGATGGGAAAATTGAGACAAGCAAGTTCGGCAAAAGGCGTGCTCGAACTTGGGTCAAAGGAATCTTATCCACGCCATACTCCCTATGGCCTACGCCACTGTAAACACTGAGAAGTGTGCGTCTTTTTTATCTTGTGTGGCCCAACCAGACATTGGTGGGTGGGGTTAGTGTAAATAGCCTTTGCCAACAAGACAGATTATGTACACTTAGTACACACTTACACTTATACACATTTACACTTATTTTACAAAATAAAACAGTTCTGTTTTAAGCATATTGTTGTCATGTAAACGTACCCTAAGCTATATAGCAAGTCTGCTGGTGCTGTTCAACTTTTTCCCCTTCAGCCCTGGATTAATTTTTCTTTTAGTTATTTTTTTTGCCTTAATATTAAGATTTATTTCTAATTAAATGTTTGTCTGTTAAATTGACTTCCATGTCTGGCCTCCCCTCTTTATGTTGCATCATCTAGAGCCAAGGTGGTTGTAAAATAGTGACTACATAAGACTCTCCACTCAACTCACATACACATTTCCAGACTGACTCTCGGTCTGTGTGAGGTTTGCTTAACACTGCTGTTTTCAAGTCAAGTCAAGTCATCTTCATTTGTATTGCGCTTCTAACAATGTAGATTGTTTCAAAGCGGCTTTTCAGAGATAAACATATAATTTAAGGTAACAGATTTTAGTTTTAGTTTTTTAGTTTTAGTTTAGTGGTTCTTGAATAATGTTATTTTCCAGCTAAAGTTAGTTTTGATTGATTCACTTCCGTCGAAATGATCATTTGTTATTAAATTAGGGGCCGCTAAGACGATGCCGTTCTCTCTAAACAGACTTTAAACGCGAACCTGTGATAAACGCTGATGGCGTTCACATGCGCATTAAGAATTGATTCTATAGTTATGTGCGTTTGAATATATGTGCGCAGGTTTGTAATTAGGCAAACCATGCCTAAACAAACTACTTGTCTTGCCTATAAATTTTGATGCTGAATTTTATTTTATCACTTCGGGTTAGGTACGCGAACCGAATTTCCCCACAACGCTTTATGTGTAGAGTGGTAAAGGGATCCTCCATAGGGAGAGGCTAGTTCAGCACTTCAGCACTGCATTGTCATCGGGTCCAGGCGAAGCTCCTAGTCAGATCTGGATACGGCCTGGATCCGGCAGGCTGCGGGAAAACCTCGGGATAAACAAAGACACTAAAATTAGCGTAGATGCCATTCTTCTTATGATGTAACGAGTACATCAGGATTTAAGGGAAGTGTTCCCAGTTCCGGCTGACCTAATCTATGCAGCCTAACATTGAATTATAGAAGTCGATAATGTATTATGTGTATGCTAGGTCAAAGAGATGTGTCTTTAATCTAGCTTTGAACTGACAGAGTGTGTCTGCTTCCCGGACAATGGAAGGAAGATTGTTCCAAAGTTTTGGTGCTAAATAGGAAAAGGATCTACTGCCAGCAATCGATTTTGATATTCTAGGTATTATTAACTGGCCGGAATTTTGAGATCGCAATAGACGTGAAGGACTATAATGCGTTAAGACCTCGCTCAAGTACTGCGGAGCTAAACCATTTAGTGCTTTGTAAGTAATCAGCAATATTTTCAAATTTATACGATGTTTAATAGGCAGCCAATGCAGTGTTGACAGAACCGGGCTAATATGGTCATACTTCCTGGTTCTGGTAAGAACTCGAGCTGCTGCGTTTTGAACTAGCTGTAGTTTGTTTATTAAGCGTGCAGGGCAACCACCCAGAGCATTACAATAATCTAGCCTTGATGTCATGAACGCATGAACTAATTGTTCCGTATTTGTCAATGAGAGCATATGGCGTAATTTAGATTTTTTAGATGGAAAAATGCGGTTTTACAGATACTAGACACGTGACTTTCAAATGAAAGATTGCTATAAAAGAGCACACCCAGGTACCTAACCTACGACGAAGACTTAACAGAGCAGCCATCAAGTGTTAGACAGTATTCTAGGTTATTACGCAAGTTTTTTGTCCAATAATTAGAATCTCTTTTTTTTCAGAATTTAGTAGTAGGAAATTACTAGTCATCCAATTTTTTATATCAGCTATGCATTCTGTTAATTTTGTGGATTGGTAAGTTTCGTTAGGTTTTGAAGAAATATACAGCTGAGTATCATCGGCATAACAGTGAAAACTAATGCCATGTTTCCTAATGATATCTCCTAATGGTAGCATGTAAAGAGTGAACAGCAGCAGTCCCAGTACTGAGCCTTGTGGTACGCCATACTGAACTTGTGATCGATAAGACATCTCTTCATTTACTGCTACAAACTAATAACGGTCAGATAAGTATGATTTAAACCATGCTAGTGCAATTCCACTAATGCTAACATAGTTTTCTAGTCTATTTAAAAGAATGTTGTGGTCAATGGTGTCAAATGCAGCATTAAGATCAAGTAACACTAACAGAGATACAACCGCGATCGGATGATAAGAGCAAATCATTTGTAACTCTAATGAGAGCTGTCTCAGTACTAAGGTACGGTCTAAATCCTGACTGAACATCCTTGCAGATATCATTTCTTTCAAGAAAGGAACACAGTTGTGAGGATACTGCTTTTTCTAATATTTTTGACAGAAAAGGCAGATTTGAGATCGGCCTGTAATTGACTAATTTTGTATGATCAAGTTGCGTTTTTTTAACAAGCGGTTTAATCATAGCCAGCTTAAAGGTTTTTGGTACGTATCCTAGAGACAAAGACTAATTAATGATATTAAGAAGAGGATCTATGACATCTGGAGGCATCTCTTTCAGTAGCTTAGTCGGTATAGGGTCTAACATACAAGTTGTCGATTTAGATGAATTAACGAGTTTGCAAAATTCTTCCTCTCCTATAGCAATAAATGAATAAAATTTTTCCTCAGGGAGACTACAATGCACTCCCTGATGCGATACTGTAGTAGACGGTTGCATAGTTATAATTTTGTCCCTGATATTATCAATCTTATAAGTGAAGAAGTTCAAAAAGGCATTACTGCTGTGTTGCTTGAAACTTGTGGGCTTGAAGCTTTCTTTTTCGTTAGCTTAGCCACTGTTTCAAATAAATACCTAGAATTATGTTTTTTTTCTTCTAATAGGGTTGAAAACATCAAACAGTTTCACTAAGAATGAACAAAAATCCAGTTAAGTTACTTGCTTATAGAATCATGCTGTCATTCTGAATATCAGCAAAGTTGCAATTACCTGCAGCCATGGCCAAATCCCAGGCGTGCCAACATTCAGGCGTGCGTTTCCCAAAACCACCGTTAGCCAATTATGGTCACAAGTTCTCTTGAACTGTAACCTGCAAGAGAAAACGCATTTGACTTTGGGAAAGCGCATCCCAGAAAAGCACTCTTGCTTGTTTGAACCTGCTTAATTATAATCTTAATTAGAACATTGTTTGCTTCCAGTCATCATAAAAATAATAAGACACAGATCTTGTGTTGACTTAGTGGCGTTTATTTGATAGTACTAGACCTGGCCAAGGCAGTCTGATATGCTATAGAAAATGACTTGTGGGGTCCAACAGTAATTGGTTCGTTTCCACAGGCACTATGTGGCACATGTGAGTAACAGAAGAGGTGGAAGCTGTCCTGCATTTATAGTCTCATTTGATCGGTGTCCCCCTCCGCCTCTGATACAGAGGACTGTTTCTGGATGGTGGGCATCTCTATGCCAGACATGCTGTGATTTTCAAGGCCCAGGTCCCAGTCCTCGTTCACTTTCTGAGGTAGACTGGCTAAAAGCTCCTGAGAACACAGACAAACACACTGATCAAGATTTGATTTCCTTCATTGCTGTCTAAAAGTTTAACCCAACTGTTTCCTTACCTGCTGTTTCTTTCTGTCTTTGTTTTTCACAGCGATCAGCAGGCTTTTGGTGAAGCTCTTCAGCTTTGAGAACTTCTGTTTCTGGTTCTGCAGCTCACTCTCAAGGAACTGCACTTCTTCATTCTGAGGGAACAAATAACCAATATTTAAACTATTATTCCACAATATTTCACAAAATCACAATCTTCAATTAGTCAGTTAGATATTTTAGCCTCAGTGATAAATAAAGTTGCCCATGACGAAGGACATATCAATTTATAAAATTGCACAGTGAGGAGGGGAAGATCAATGATGGAGAAAGCTTACTGAGGATGTTTGAAGGAGGTTTTGTGGAAACACTTTACATGTATAAATCCTCACCCTTCACTTCTGTCACAATAGTTTAAATTCATGTTTTAGGTTTTGAACTAAGATGCAAGGGTGCACAATTTAAGATATGAAAAGCCTAGAGTCTATTAGTGAGATGCTGATAGCAGAGTACATCAAATGTGATGGTTAGTTCAAGATCTAAGACAACTAGACTGAGCTGCTAGAAGAAGATCACTGAAAGTCTTCAGGAGAGTAGTTTATTTGTGGTGGAAGAGCAAAAATCAGATTAACAAACATTGTTAGAAAGCCAATGAGATTGTAGCTAAGAGGCAAGTCTACATATTCAGTTTGGATAAGAACACAGGGTTTGAGGTAGGTCTGAAACTGCTCCGCTGAGAAGGATCCAAGCCAGATTTCCTAATGATAAAAGTGATAAGAGAAGTTTTTAGATGTGTTCATGCCTATGTTCCCAGGTTTCTATATTCCCCAGATTTATATAGAACATAATGAACACATGAAAAATGTGTTATGTTTTATTCTAAGCTAAGAATCGATTCGAGAGAGAATGGCGATGCATTCGGAAACATTGGAATTGATCCACAAATCTCGATGAATCGATTTATTGTCGAAGCCCTATTTGATATATCATCATGGACTGCATTTCCGATAACCCATTGCCCTGACTCATTATTGTTTGATCACCTCCACCTGTTTGTCATTACCCTTGTTAACTGTGCCTATAGACGTTATGTAGCCCCGCCCCTATTCAGCTAATCACCCCTGGACAGCGATGCCATAGAGATATACAAAGCGTCCGTAAAAAACGGAAGTCCAAAGACAATATTCTAAAGATGGTGGCGCGCTTGTTTCTCTGGTGCATAAGGTCTATATAAGCCCTGTTTATTCAGTCAGTATGTATAAAGTGTATAAAGACTTTTATAAGTATATAAAGTCTAGTATGTATGCTAAACCTACAAGGGAGCTATGACCTTTTCCATTAACCCAACCATTTGTTTATATCCCTCAAGATTAGGACTATTATAGTGAGAGCCCTACGACAGGAACAGAAAAACCCTTTGATGAGTTCCACAATAACTCGTTGTCTTAAGCAAATACAGAGCCTGGGGAAAAATGTTCAGGTTCCCACACTCTAAAAAATAAACCTGTAAAATAAAAAAACAGCAGCTCTGGTTGCCAGTACAGAAGCCCTGAACCTCAACATATTAAAAAAATCTTTAAAAAAAATATTCTAGCAATTTGAGAATTAAGTCGAAATATTTTGAGATTAAAGTCGAAACATTACGAGAAGAAAGTCGTAATATTTTGAGAATAAAGTCAAAATTACGAGAAGTGTTCCGTAGAAGTTTGTTTTTGTGTGTTTGTGTGTGTGTGTGTGTGTGTGTGTGTGTGTGTGTGTGTGTGTGTGTGTGTGTGTGTGTGTGTGTGTGTGTGTGTGTGTGTGTGTCTGTAAAGAAATGTACTCGTGAAGTCGAACTTAGGACTAGGACATGGATCTAAACAAAATAGTAGCTTTTTACTTTTATCTGGGCTTTCAACAAAAGGAAATTCTACAGGTGCTAATCTAACAACATGGTATTACCAGAACCGTCGGCATGAATCTGAGTTAACACAGCCCCTATTCCATAATCCTTAGCATCACAGTTTACCAGCGTATGCAGTGCTGGATCAAATATTGCCAAAGCTGGGCTGTTCACAATGAGCTCCTTCACTTTCTCAAAGCTTTTCTGTGCATCCTCATTCCAACTGAAAACACCCACACCCACCAACTTTTTTTTAGTTAATGATCTGTAAGACTGGGGCTTTATTAATGCTGTTCATTAATTCAAGTGAATATTTTGAAATTTGGGCATAAAGTGTTTTAATTCTACAATATATGGTGTAAAAACGTCTGAGTTCTGCCCTCATCAGGTTGAATGGTGGCTACTGCAGTTGAATTTTCCTATTGGATGTTGTGGTACTGCGTGACGTAAGCAGGTACCAGTTCACCACGCCCTTGCCTACTGAGAGACGCGGGTCTCAGGTGCACCCCCCCCCCCCTCCCCACCCTCCGCTGGGCTCTGCCCACTTTTCCAGCATTTTTCAAATATTGCCAGTTGGTGGAGTCAGGCTCTGACCAGGGGTTAAGTTACCCTTTAAGCATGCCCTCATAGGCTCCACCTCCAAAGAGTAGTTCGGCACAAACCGTGAATACCAGGACCTCAGTCCTAAGAATTAATGTAATTTGGCTGCGTCAGTCGGAACTGATGCTTGCACGATAGCCTGAATATGGGTGTCATTGGGTAACAGCCCTTGCACAGTGATAGTGTGTCCTAAGTAAGGAAGGCTTGTGCAGCTGAACTTGCATTTTGCCCGATTCATTGTGAGACCTGCGTGCTGTAGTGTTGTTAAAACAGCCTGTAGATCATGTTCTGCTAGAGTGCGTCCATACACAATCACATCATGTGGATAGTTCTGGACTCCATTAAGGCCTTTCAGTATTGTAACCATATTTTTCTGAAAAGCTACCGGCACCGAGGCCAAGCCATACGGTACATAATCTTGTCCTGTCCTCGGCTATCCTTGGATGTTTCCGTTGTTCAGATCGATGCTTGAAAACATTGTGGCCCCCTTTAGTTCAGTGAATAAGTCCACCATGTGTGGAAGTGTATGGCTATCGATTATTACTGCCCTGTTTGGCTCCTGCAAATCCACACATAAACAAATTTCTCAGTTTTCCTTTGTTGTCACCAAAATAGTTGACACCTATGGGGAGGCATCAACCCTCTCAATTATGTTTTTAGCTTGTAAACAACAAAGTTCTTTGGAAACTGCATTCCTAACCGATAAAGGAAGTCTGCACAGCTTTTACTGTACAGGCGGTACTGACTCTCTTACTTTCACCCGATGTACAAAGCCTTTAGCGCATCCGATGGCCTCTGTTGCAGCTGTCACTTGTCTCACAACGGCAGGAGAGGGGGGTGAGACCACTTCATTTCCAGCAATATAAATGTTTAGGCCAGACACTAAGTCCATGCCCAGTATAGGGGTGCCTGTAATATACATGTGCACATAAGCATCCGAGTACAGGCAGTGCCGCTTTAGAGCAAGTCACCAGTTTCACACGGGGGGTAATAAAGGAGATGTACTGAAATTACGCTTATAAAGGTGATGAGGGAGGATGGAAACAGCAGAACCCATGTCGACTGTGAGCTCAAACGGCACAGGGCTCACTCCCTTAGTTCCAATGGTCACAGTGCACTTCAAGCACATGCACAATTTCGGGAACCTCAATTTCAGGGGCATCAAGTACTTGCACTTTTATTTCTGAGCGGCAAACCCTTGCAAAATGTCCCACTTTTCCATAATTCTTACATTTAACTTTGGCAGCAGGGCAATTTGGAGCATTAGCCAATTGAGAGCCAGACCCACAACGAAAACAACTACGATGTGTCTGTGCAATAGACTGTGATTGTGTTTTACTCACAGATTTTCCGTAGTATTTCTGGTTTCGTTGTGGCATGCCACGCTGAGCAGATTTAATCTTGTGCACTGATGCCGCATCGAGCATTTGCGCGTGCCCCACGGCAGTCTCCGTTTGGCCAGCCAACAGCAGCGCGTCCTTCCGTGTTAACTGTGGCTGTAGCAAGAGCCTGAATACGTGCAGAGGACACTTTTTCCACTAATTGATCCCGGATCATCTTATCTGTGTGATCGCCAAAGTCACAGTTTACACTGAGTTCACGTAAAGCAGCTACAAATCCTTTACTGATTCAGTAAAGAGAACTGCCAGCTGGAAATGTTCTTCTAAACAGACCTGTTAACAGGCAGCGAGTAGAAAACTTTTAATCCCTCGGATCCCAGGCACTGTAGTAAAACGGTTCCTCTCCTCCGGCCACCGATCTTCTGTAGCATAAATGGCGACAAGATATTTTTCAAACATCTTCTGCCAATTATGAATCGGTACCGAGGGCTGACCATGGCAAGAAAAATGCAGCTGAAACAAGCGTGCAGTAGCTCAACACTCCATCCTTTTATTCCGCTTCTTTTTTACCTCAACACCAATTATTTACCTCCAGGTTAATAGCGACCCTTAGTGGGCAGAGCATATTAACACAGCGTAAAATTTTAAGCCAACACAACACTCACCCTGAATATTACTGCACTACAACTGAAAAACTATAGAGTAGAAAAATATTTTTTACTGGAAAAACAAAAAAAAACAAACGTGTCAGCAATGTATAGACTAATTTTATATGAAGCTGAAAATTATATTCGTTATGTGGTCACAAAAAAAGATGCTGTCACAGTATTGTGTTATGTTCCCTGGTGTCCACTAGAGGTCCCCTTCCCCCACGGTGTCATGCTCATTAGGAACTGCATTCCCCATAATCCCCGTCTGCACGTATCACGGTTCATTGCACTCAGCTGTTCCCTGTCATCATTTGTCCCAGCTGTTCCTTGTCTAGATCATTTGTGTCTGTGTATTTATACCCTGTCTGTCTTAGGCTGCGTCCCAATTCGCCTACTTATACTACCCCCTAAAAGTATGTACTCTTTTTGTGAAGAAAAAGTACATACTTTTGAGTGTGTAGCAAAAGAGTAGGCAAGCTTTGGGACATACTACTTCATCATCATTAACGGACAGATCTGTCGCATGCATCCTGTTACCATAAACTGTCATGTTTATGTCTCAATCATCTTGTCACAGTTAAAATCCTCCATTCAATCTAATTTAATTTTCTACCGTTTCGGAGAGAACTGTAGAAGCACGTTCATCTGCCAGTCGCGGGTCTTTCTTGAGGAGACTCTCCTCGTGTGTTTGCAATTTTAATGTAATGATGCATTTAAAAGTTAATGGCTAAACGTATCTTTACAAAAGTTCACAATGCTGCTGCAGATGCAATATAATGTAGACAACATTGAATAAATACATTTTCGTCAGGTTAGATACTGGTAATTAATCACTCAAACCCCTTTATCAAAACCTCTCTACATAACTGCCAGACTCGCGCACCCTCCATGTCTGTAGTTTTTTAACACTTTTCACTCGTGTTTGTAGTTCTAATCGAATCCTCGTCCAGCGCGCGATGGGTTGTGGGCAACATCAGCCGTTAGAGTGCGCATCGATCTGCACTTCGGATTCTGACCGAAAATAGTAGATCATCCGGGTATCTTTGGAACACTCATTTCAACATACTACGATTTAGGACGTACTAATTCTTTTTTCGAATACTATTTAGGATGGATAGTATGCGAATTGGGACGCAGCATTAGTGTTTGGCACGGAGTCCTTGTTTATAGTCACTACACTTCGGTTGTTCTCGTTCTGTCTACCTTGTGTTTTGTTTCTTGTTTTGGACTGCTTGCCTGGATTTTGACCTCTGCCTGAACTAGTTTGGGAGTACGGATTACCCAATAAAGTCATTGCATTTGGATCTCTCTCTCCAGTGTGTGTTCCGTGACAGGTTCAAGTTATTCATGGCCAGGCACATATTATATTGTTTAGTTTTCTGTTTACTGTCATCATCTCTGCATTGTGTGAAGCAGTGATCTAGAACCCCACATTTTGAAATTGTTTTTCTCTTGACCTTTGAGTTCATTTCATTGTACATTTCATTGAGTACATTTTGAGTACATTTCATTGTACTCAATTGTATTTCTCTTGACCTTTCGCACCGGCTAAATCTAGGAACTTAGTTATAAGAACTAGCCACAAGGGTGGTGTAAGACTGGAAAAACTCTCTTGCTTTATGAACATCCCCATTTGAGACACAATCACATTCGAGTTGATCACCTCCCAATTTACATATCATTCCATTCACCCATCGCTACCTGAATTCACCCAAAAATCGATATAGTTTAATGTGAACAATTATCATACAGTATTATACATGATTGGTATCATTTGAAATGTCTGCGTGACTAGTACAAAGGTCTCATTCCCACAGAAAAAGGTAATAAGGTTTGGAGAGTTTAGCGATATCTTGTTGCTGTGGGTGTGCCCCCATTTAAACCAACTAGCCTGAGTATTTAGAGAGATGCTGAAAAGGGTTCATTCAGGGCAATATCCTTTAGCCAGATCAGCCTGTGATCCTGAATGTCCTCAAGACATTCAGCATCATGTATTTTTCTAAAGTCAGGTTTGCATCTTTTCTCTTTATTCCTGAACATTTAATGTTTTTTATTGATTATTTTTGAACTGATTACATAATTGGCATGAAACATTTACCTGACATAATAAATTGTTACATTTGGATTTATTCTGATTTACTCATTACAAATTATTTTACATTATTTTCCCTAGTAGATTAAGTGAACAGATTCGTATGTTACCGCAAGTTTGCGTCAGATTAGTGACGAACTAGATTCCAGTTTTGAGTGGAGTATAGGGCACACCAATTGCGATTTTAGAGTTCCGGCTAATATTTGGCACTAATTCCAGTGTACTTGGTTTTGTAAAGACAAAAAGAGAATTTCCATTTAGGACAGCAAACTGCTGCTCTCTTTTTACTTTCGTTATTGTACTTGGTAATATTTTGTATGTAATTGCAATGTTTGAATTCTTTTTTATTGTAATTTGTGTTGTTATTGCTTTGTATAATTATACGTTGAGAATATTTTAAAGAGGACCCCAGGAAGATTAGCTGCCATTAAATGGGCCGCTAATGGGGATCCTAATAAAAATGAAATGGAAAATGACGGCCGACCAAGAGCCACCCATTCATCCGCTCTCCCAGACATGGAAGCCGCCCCAGAGCTGCCGACTCTCCCAGCCACGGAAATCATTCCTGTGAATCTGAGAATTCCTCTGGCTCCCTGTGCTGCCGGCGCCTCCCTGGTCTCCTATACTGCTGGTACTGTCCTGGAGGCTACTTGGCCTGCCCTCATCACCCTGGTCACCTGCAAGGACTCCAGGATGGCAGCTTTTGGATTAACCCTCTGGGGTCGGCAAACGCGCCAGCGCGTTTTGCACGATTTTTTTCACATAGCAGCAAAATAGACTTAAAATACCTCGTCATTTTTGGTCATACAGACTTAAGAAATTGAAAAATAAAGAAAAATAAGAAAAATAAACTGTTAAATGTCTTCTTGTATGTGTGTACACAAATAATAAAATCAAAATGTTGTGTTTTTCGTAAAATAAAGAAAATAAACATGATGCCAGTTCTCCTGTCTCTCTCTATGTGAAGTTCATTCTGAAATGCAACAGAAAATGACCTGTAATTCAGCGAATACTTGTCACTGTGACATGAAACATTTGTCTTTTCGAAGCTTGAAGTCTCCATTTTTAAATGATGTAAATCATATCAAAAACAAATATTCTCTGTTTAAGTAATTCGTACGAAAGCAACGACATGTAGTTTCTCCAGCCCAAGCTCATTAACACTAATGTAACCACACCCACGCGTGCAAGAACTGTTGACATGCAAATGAGCCACGTGAAGGAACGCAACGCCCTCATCACCTCTAAACAAAGAATCAGCGACTTCAGTCCTGCTCTGATTTTCGTCAAATTTGGAAGACCGTGTTTGTGCTGTGCTGTTTACCTTGAATTTACCTCAGAAGAATTAGAAGAACACGATTTGGTTATGAGAACGATTTCTAAGGTAAGACACTAATAACAGCATGTTATTGTTGCATAAACTTTACATTGTAGCTACTAGTTAAACTGGTGCCAGACTAAAATGTGCGTTATGAAATGAGATTGAGTAAAAACATGAAGCCTAATGCTAAATGTATATACATGTACGACACTTGAATGTTTTTGTGTTCGATAATTAAACCCAGCACAATATAACAGTAGGCTCGTATGAGTGTTTATTCATGGTGAATATTATAATGTTTAGACCTGTGTTTATTGTTAAATACTGTGTGGATATCTGCTCACACGTAGATATGTATAATATGATAAGAATAATGTTTCATAGTCTGCGGCTCGATCGCTTCAGTAAATGTCCTCTGCATGCGCTGAGTTTGAATCGCACTGTGCGTTTGAAAAGCAAAACGCACCAAACATTAGACTCCATGTTTTTACTCCAATCTCATTTCATAACGTAGGAACGAATGGAAACGTTTGAAGTAACATGATAATCCATATATTTTTTCTCTAGTCTAGTGTTACTGAAGTGTTCCTTTTAAACGATTTATAGGCTGCCTGCTAGGCTATTGTTATTATTTTATGTATGTATATATATATATATATATATATATATATATATATATACATACATACACGGTCCTTCTAAAAAATTAGCATATTGTGATGAAGTTCATTATTTTCCATAATGTAATGATAAAAATTCAACTTTCATATATTTTAGATTCATTGCACACCAACTGGAATATTTCAGGTGTTTTATTGTTTTAATACTGATGATTTTGGCATACAGCTCATGAAAACCCAAAATTCCTATCTCAAAAAATTAGCATATCATGAAAAGTTCCTCTAAACGAGGTATTAACCTAATCATCTGAATCAACTAATTAACTCTAAACACCTGGAAAAGATTACGGAGGCTTTTAAAAACTCCCAGCCTGTTTCATTAAAACACAATAATGGGTAAGACTGCCGACCTGACTGCTTTCCAGAAGGCCATCATTGAAACCCTCAAGCAAGAGGGTAAGACACAGAAAGAAATGTCTGAACAAATAGGCTGTTCCCTGAGTGCTGTATCAAGGCACCTCAGTGGGAAGTCTGTGGGAAGAAAAAAGTGTGGCAAAAAACGCTGCACAACGAGAAGAGGTGACCGGACCCTGAGGAAGATTGTGGAGAAGGACCGATTCCAGACCTTGGGGGACCTGCGGAAGCAGTGGACTGAGTCTGGAGTAGAAACATCCAGAGCCACCGTGCACAGGCGTGTGCAGGAAATGGGCTACAGGTGCCGCATTCCCCAGGTCAAGCCACTTTTGAACCAGAAACAGCGGCAGAAGCGCCTGACCTGGACTACAGAGAAGCAGCACTGGACTGTTGCTCAGTGGTCCAAAGTACTTTTTTCGTATGAAAGCAAATTTTGCATGTCATTCGGAAATCAAGGTGCCAGAGTCTGGAGGAAGACTGGGGAGAAGGAAATGCCAAAATGCCTGAAGTCCAGTGTCAAGTACCCACAGTCAGTGATGGTCTGGGGTGCCATGTCAGCTGCTGGTGTTGGTCCACTGTGTTTTATCAAGGGCAGGGTCAATGCAGCTAGCTATCAGGAGATTTTGGAGCACTTCATGCTTCCACCTGCTGAAAAGCTTTATGGAGATGAAGATTTCATTTTTCAGCACGACCTGGCACCTGCTCACAGTGCCAAAACCACTGGTAAATGGTTTACTGACCATGGTATTACTGTGCTCAATTGGCCTGCCAACTCTCCTGACCTGAACCCCATAGAGAATCTGTGGGATATTGTTAAGAGAAAGTTGAGAGACGCAAGACCCAACACTCTGGATGAGCTTAAGGCCGCTATCGAAGCATCCTGGGCCTCCATAACACCTCAGCAGTGCCACAGGCTGATTGCCTCCATGCCACGCCACATTGAAGCAGTCATTTCTGCAAAAGGATTCCCGACCAAGTATTGAGTGCATAACTGAACATAATTATTTGAAGGTTGACTTTTTTTGTATTAAAAACACTTATTTTATTGGTCGGATGAAATATGCAAAGTTTTTGAGATAGGAATTTGGGGTTTTCATGAGCTGTATGCCAAAATCATCAGTATTAAAACAATAAAAGACCTGAAATATTTCAGTTGGTGTGCAATGAATCTAAAATATATGAAAGTTTAATTTTTATCATTACATTATGGAAAATAATGAACTTTATCACAATATGCTAATTTTTTGAGAAGGACCTGACCTGTATATATAGTGTGTATATATTTAGTAAATTTCATAATTTTTACCAGAAAAATCTAAAATGTACTCCCAAAATGTACTCCTAAAAAGCCCTATAGTTTATCTTGATATCAGCATGTTCACAGATGGGTTTTTTTTCTAAAAATTTATTTACAGGGACAAGATTCCACTGATGAGTCCTGCTGACTTAAACATTCACAGGAGTCTCTGTACATGAACATGGAAAAGAGAAAACTCAAACACCTGGGAGATGACAGGTATGTACTATGTTTTAGGAATGGCACAAAGGTGTGTGACTGTCCAAGTCTCTGTCTTTAGATCAGTGTGTTTACTAATGTACTTTTTTGTCATTTGTTATGTATCTTTGGATTTTGGATCTTGTGTTGTAAATAAATCCAAACAATCTAAAAGCCATTCTTTTTTAAGTCTCTCCTCATTCTTTGTGCAAGGCTCCTCATAATGATTGGGCCTGATAGCACCTTATAGGGCCATTAGGGGAGGGTCTTTGTCTTTCTCAGGTGTGAAAAACACTAAATATGTATGGATGTTCACGCCTTCCCGCATAAAGCTTTCTTACAAAACATGTCTTACAAATTTTAAATCAATATATTGTCTTATCTGAATGAGTCAGGATGATTTTCACATAGTTTTGAAGCAAATATTCTAGGCCACGTGATGCAATTTTCAAAAGTCTTGTGAAGAAATAATTAGTATAGGTTTTATCACCTTATTTCAGTGACGATTTTTTTTTTATTCACAAACCACGCATAATCGCCATTATCTCAAAACTAAAAACTTTTACATACATGCTACTGACATATTACTGTAGCAGAGTTTGTGCTGAATACAGTGTAATCAGACTTTAGCCATGAAAATGTCACAAGTATCAGAAATAAGAAAAAATGTCAGAGCATGTCAGAACACTTCCAGGACCCAGACAACACCTCAGACCCCAGAGGGTTAAAGACTATTGGACTATTGAATTCTCCTTCGTTGTGCGCTTCCTGTTAGTAGCCATCCATTACAAACATCGTATTCAATACAAATATTTCACATTTCTGCCCAAACCATGGTGAATACAGACTGTGATCCTACAGTAAATTCCTCATAAATGTTTGTAAGGGTGGTGATTTGGGGGGGGCCACTAGTTCAAACTAGTGAAACAACTAAAAACTGAAAGTTGTGTAAGATCTGTTTACTTATTCTGTAATAACAGTTAATAAATTAAGAATATAAGGAATAGTTCACCCAAAGATTCTGTCATCATTTACTCACCGTCATGTTGTTCCAAACCAGTATGAAGCCTGTATTTTGGGACAGCGAAGAATTCAGAGGTGAAAAAATTTATTTTTCCTGGCCATGCGGTTCCAATCCAAACTCAAATGACTTTCTTTCTTCTACAGAACACAAAATGTGATAATTTCATGAATATCCAGCTAGATAAATTCAATACAACACCAGCACATTGTGACTCACTTTAAAGCTTTATAAAGCACACAATTTCACCTTTTACATTGGTACAATGAGAGAAGAAGCATAGGAAGGGAGTCCTTATACAGCCATACTGCTGAATTCATCCAAATGGACATTTGTTGGGTTCCACAGAAGAAATTAAGTAATTTGGGTATGGACTGGAACTGCAAGAAGGGGAATGATTTCTGAATCCTTCAGTGCCCCAAAATCAAATAGGCAAACTGACTTTCATTGTCACAAGAATTGTTTTGCCATTACATTTCAGAAACCTACTTCTATGTCAAAGACCATTTCAACGTAGTCATGACAAAAAGTCATCAAATGAATGAATTAATTAAATGAATCCGTGTGACATTAAATGAATTACAATGAATAAAGTGAATTGTGTTACTAACACAATTGTTTGTGGACTTCAGTTTGTCCTTCAAAACTCACATCCAGGACCCTTACTATCAGCACTGGTACTTCCCGGGATTGCATTCTCTCTCCACTGCTCTTCTCCCTGTACACAAATGTCTGCACTGCAAAATACCTCTCTGTCAAGCTCCTAAAACTCAGGGTGACATCTAAAACGGTGACAAGTCTGCTTACAGACAGGAGGTTGAACAGCTGGCTCATAACAACCTTGAGCTGAAAACGTTTAAAACAGTGGGGATGATAGTGGACTTCAAGAGAATTGTCTTACTCCTAAGTATGTCTGCACTATGTCTGTACTTTCTTCTGCACTGGAAGCTCCTGTCACCAAGATAAATACCTTGGCTTTGTCTGAAATCGCATACTCTCTTAAGTAGGTACTTTTTTTTTTACTACTTTTAATAAATATTTACTTCACCACCGCTATAAAAGTATGTTCTATAAGGTCAAAGGGTTTATTGTCATATGCACATTGTGGAAAAACAAGTTTCCCTGTACAATGAAATTCTTTCTTTGCTATCCACAGTGAATGCCAAGAATAGTGCAAAGTACTTAAAAAAGAAATAAACACACACACACACACACACACACACAAAAACAAAAAAATAAAAATGCTGTAGAATAAGAATGGTATATGGTAAAACAAATATAGTATGAATGTAATCTGGATGTACTACATCCGCCATATTGTCATTATAATGTGACAGTGTACCAGTGTATCATGTACCAGTTGTGATGCTTCACTGCCATTCATAAACCCTGTCCTGTGGCTTCATGGAAGTAGTAGGTTATCTGGGTACGTTTTGCCTACACTTTTATGAGTACTGAGAATTCGGACATTCTTTTTTTGTCTCTTTTTCGCCTACTATATAGCAGGGAAGTATGCGATTTCGGATGCAGCAGATGTATAAACATACTTGGCAATAAAGCTCTTTCTTATTCTTATTCTGAAATGTGACCAAACAAATGAATGTCATGCTGGTGTTCGGTTGTGTTCTTGTTTATATTTTCATGTCTTTTATTTTGAATTTCTCATAGTTATGGTTCCTGCTTATGTCATGTGATTTCCTTGCCCCTTGATCGTGTCTTGCTTCCTTAACCTTACGTTTAGTTATTATTTGTTTATTGCATTCAGGTGTGTCTTATGTCATTGTCATTTAGTATAAATAGCTCTTATGTTTAATTGAGAGCTATGTATAATAAAGTAATAATTACATAAGAACTTCATGACAACTTGCTTTGTTTATGTAACCTTCTGTTGGTGAGTTCTGTTCAAGTCTTGTTCATGTTCATGTCAAGTTCTGGTATTCATGATTATGTTATGTTTTAGTTTACTTTTTACAGTTTACTTTTGTTAAATAAAACTGCACTTGGATTCTACACTTCAACACGACATCAGTTTCGTTACACTGGATCTTCAGCATCCATTTTGTTCGTTCTCTTTACATGTGCTTCGACCCCAACGATTGCCACATTCACGTTAAATGTAAAATACTATATTTTGGGTGACCAATAGTTATATTAACATAGTTAAGTGATACCAGGTTGTATTCCAGAGAGCAGGTTAAGAAACATACCTGGGTAAGTGTATGGATAAGTAAATGGAAAACCTCAGCTTTCGATTCCAAAATACTGAGGTAACTTTAAGGGTATGCAAGTAGCCATAGCAACAGATGCTCTTAACATGATCTATTCTGGAGTTTAGTCACCATAAACAAAACAAAAAGAAAGAAGTATGGCACGTTTCGTCTTAGTGTTCGTTTGCATGGTGACTCTGGGATGTGGTGCTCTGTTGAGAAATTCTTTAGCTGTGTCCAAAATGAATACTGTATTGTAGGTACTACGATTGGTTTGAAACTTGCTTTACAACTGTTCAAAAAAGTACATTCTATATAGTATTAATGTTTGTAGTATGAATGAAATTCACAATAATGTGTCATATCAGCGTAATTTGCGTAGCTTCACTGCCATTCACAACTCCTCTCCCATGGCCTCATGATATAGTAAATCATATCATAAAAGCTACTTGGCTAACATACTGTTTTTTAATAGTATGGAAGTAGGCTTTTTTGGGATAAAAGGATTTGTATTTACTGAACTTACTCCCAGATGTATTTTTAGAACCAATTAATGCGAAGTAGGAAAGGTTTGAAAGGTTTTGGTTCCCTTTCGTAGGGTCACTTAACAATGTGTCAATAGCGATGCTATGGGGAGTACCTCAGGTGTGACGAGTACCTGAAGCATGTGTACAATCAAACCAATTTCATTGGCCAATGACAAAGCATGTGGCACATGTGTGCTGTGGCACCACCAGCACCATAAAGCCCATCTGTTTCATGTGCATGTTTCATGCCCAGTCAGTTTCGTTTCTGGGGTGCATCATTTTGTTAGAGGGGATTCGCATGGACCCTGCGACAGTAAGGGTAATTTCTGACAGGCCGACACCTGACTTGAAAAGACCTTCAGCAGTTCGTAAGATTCGCCAATTTTTATCTGCGTTTCATTAGGCACTTTAGTCAGATGGCAGCCCCTCTAACAGCATTAGCGTCCATCAAATCTAAATTTGTTTGGTCTTAAGCTGCTCAAGAGGCATTTTTTAAGCCCCAAGTCCACATTTTCATCTGATCCCATTCTTATCACTCTGGACCCGTCACGTCAGTTTGTGATGGAGGTGGAGGCCTCAGAGTTTGGTGTCAGAGCAGTCCTGTCTCAAATATCCCCTCATGATAATAATCTTCACCCATGTGCTGATTTTTTCAACTGTTTGTCCACTGCAGAGCAGAATTATGACATCAGCAAATGAGAGGCTGAAGGGAATGGCTGTTCCATTTGGGGTGTGGACTGACCACAGCAATCTGACATATATTTGATTTGCTAAATGCTTGAATTTCAGTTGTTCTTTGGGCGCTTCAACTTTGTGCTGTCTTACAGATTGGGTTCTAAAAATGGTAAGCCTGACATATTGTCCTAGTGTTTTGTGCCCTGGCTGATGTACCCCATCCTAATACTATTTTGCCAATGGGCCATGTGGTAGGGGCCGTCGTCTGGGGCATCAAGGATCGGGACAGGCGAGCTCTAATCTAGTTAAGGTGCCCAGGGTGATATCCAGCGGGTCTGATTTTTGTTCTTGTAGGTGTTCTCGTCGCCATTCTTCAGTGGGGCCACACCTCAAAATTAGCATGGCATCCAGGACTGAGTAGGTCACTGGCAGCCATCCGTCTGCGGTTTTGGTGGCCGGCCATGGCTAAGCACATTGGTCAGATTGTGGCCGCATGCTCTGTCTGTGCTCAAAACAAATCATCAAATCGGCATCGGCAGTTTTCCCTTCCCATGAGTGTGCCAGGTGGCGTTCCTGAGAGAAGGAGGAATGTCAGGACTCAGGCTTGATCACTGTCTCCTTTCTTATTTTTTATTTTTGTTTTCTTTCTTTCACGTGGCGAATGCTCACACCTGTTCTCAGTTTATTCTTGATTTCATTGCCATTTGTTCACTTGTCTTTTCTCAGTGTCTTGCCAGTTTGTTTGCTCACATGAGCCGCTTGGTCAATTCAGTCAGATTTTGTTAATTGTTTTTTGTTCTCTGCCTAGTTGGTGTTGTGGTTCCTGTGTCACCTGTTTCTCCCAACGTTGGATTGGTCTCCCTGGTTTGGATATCCCATTTGTTCCTGACTCTGGATCTGAACTTTCTTGCAAGTCTGCTTCATTAATGAACAGTACATTTGAGTGTGACTACAGCACACTATTCTGACTGATTAGTAATTCCAGCTTTATTGCCTGCCTGGTCTTGATCATCTTGCTTGTCAGACTCTTTATCTTTTGTTCCTGGATCTGAATATTGTCGGCTGATTAAGAGTGAGACCTGTATGACCATATACCTGAGTTGGTCTGGAGCCAGCTGAGTTTTTGTCCAGGAATATATTTCAGCATTTATCAATAAAACTGTTAAGCATTCTTCTGCTCTTGGGTCTTTTCTTCAGTAGACGTGACACTTTCCTGCTCCACAGATAACCACAACATAACCAACTAAGCGGTAGAAGATGGCACCTTTAGAAAGGTGCAATAAGACCATAATTAGGACAGGGGCAAAGTCCAAGCCAGACGAGTCTTATCGATCACAAGTTCAGTATGGCGTACCACAAGGCTCAGTACTAGGACCGCTGCTGTTCACTCTGTACATGCTACCATTAGGACATATCATTAGGAAACATGGAATTAGCTTTCATTGTTATGCCGATGATACTCAGCTGTATATTTCTTCAAAACCTAACGAAACTTACCAATTCACAAAATTAACGGAATGCATAGCTGATATAAAAAATTGGATGACTAGTAATTTCCTACTACTAAACTCTGAAAAAACAGAGATTCTAATTATTGGACAAAAAACTTCCACACGTAATAACCTAGAATACTGTCTAACACTTCATGGCTGCTCTGTTAAGTCTTCGTCGTCGGTTAGGAACCTGGGTGTGCTCTTTGATAGCAATCTTTCATTTGAAAGTCATGTGTCTAGTATCTGTAAAACCGCATTTTTCCATCTTAAAAATATATCTAAATTACGACATATGCTCTCATTAACAAATGCGGAACAATTAGTTCATGCTTTCATGACAACAAGACTAGATTATTGTAATGCTCTACTGGGTGGTTGCCCTGCACGCTTAATAAATAAACTACAGCTGGTCCAAAACGCAGCCGCTCGAGTTCTTACTAGAACCAGGAAATATGACCATATTAGCCCGGTTCTGTCAACACTGCATTGGCTGCCTATTAAACATCGTATACATTTTAAAATATTGTTGATTACTTACAAAGCACTAAATGGTTTAGCTCCGCAGTACTTGAGCGAGCTCTTAACGCATTATAGTCCTTCACGTCTATTGCGATCTCAAAATTCGGGCCAGTTGATAATACCTAGAATATCAAAATCGACTGCGGGCGGTAGATCCTTTTCCTATTTAGCACCAAAACTTTGGAACAGTCTTCCTACCATTGTCCGGGAAGCAGACACACTCTGTCAGTTCAAAGCTAGACTAAAAACACATCTCTTTGACCTAGCATACACATAATATATTATAGACTTCTATAATTCAATGTTAGGCTGCATAGATTAGGTCAGCCGGAACTGGGAACACTTCCCTTAATTCCTGATGTACTCGTTACATCATCATAAGAAGAATGGCATCTACGCTAATTTTAGTGTCTTTGTTTATCCCGAGGTTTTCCCGCAGCCGACCGGATCCAGGCCGTATCCAGATCTGACTAGGAGCTTTGCCTGGACCCGATGACAACGCAGTGCTGAAGTGCCAACTAGCCTCTCCCTATGGAGGATCCCTTTCCCACTCTACAGATAAAATGTTGTGATTCCGGTTCGCGTACCCAACCCCAAGTGATAAAATAAAACAAAATTCTGTATCAAATTACAGTTACTGTAAATCCGGCCTCTAGTCCATAAACGCCAGAGGAGAACTGGCCCCCGACTGAGCCTGGGTTCTCCCAAGGTTTTTTTTTTCTCCATTAGGTCACCTGATGGAGTTTTAGGACACCAGTAGGTCACTTGATGGAGTTTTTCGGTTCCTTGCCACTGTTGCCTTTGGCTTGTTCAGTTGGGGATATTCAAAATAATTAACCAAGCATTAATACCATTGATCAGCCCTACCAAACGTGGATGTTTTTTCACTAAGAAACAAACATTGTTATGTTATTTGATTGATATTGTGAAGCTGCTTTGATGCAATTTATATTGTGAAAAGCGCTATATAAATACACTTGACTTGACTTGACTTGACGAGCCCACCGACAGGGCCTACAAATCCCCCATTTTTTTAAGAGACATCAAGACTAGCAAAAGAGCCACCTTAAGGGTCAGAAATTCAACCAAAGCAGACTAGGGAGCCTGATAACCCTTCCAGGAAGGAACTCTCCCTTTACAGAAAGGCCTCAGACTACACATATAATTGGAGACTAACAAATGTCTCCTCAAAGATTCTCCACCAATAAGCGCATGCTCAGCAGTAATCGTGGCCACGTATTCCCTTAAGTGTCAGAGGAGCCGCCCCAGAACTCTAGAACCAAGTGACCAATTGTATAGTTGGCACCCAGCCATCCTTAGTGGGGCAACCTATATTAACAATCTCTTGTGCCCTAATACCCTTCAAAGAGGGGATGGGTACTGTACTGGGTACGAAAGCTGTTGGGTGAGTGGTTCAGTGGGTGGGAATGAAAGCAGTGCATGAACTCAGAAACACCCTTGAGGTCCTTGCGTTCAACCAAAAAAGAAAATTCTGTCATCATTTACTCACCCTCATGTCGTACTAAACCCGTATGATATTGGTCATTTGTGTTCTGCAGAAGAAAGACATGCTTACAAGGTTTGGAACAACATTTTGGGTGAAATATCCCTTTAAGCTGTTGGAAGATGAACACCTGTGTTTCTTTACATGACAAAATCTTTGTAGGATTCTTCATTATCGCATGGTTCTCTGCTTACCTTGAACTCTAAGAGGTTATTAATCTGTTCCATCTCTGTGCTCAACATGCCGTCGTCATAATCATCATCCTCTTCTTCGATGATTTCAATCTTCTAAAAGAAAGTTTTATGTTTGAGTTACTAGCAAAGATTGGGTCAGAGTTTGGGTTAACAAGTTAATGAATATGTGCTCATACCACATGTTTAGCAGGGGTGGAACTATCTGATTCATCATTCATATCATCATTTTCTTTCAGATAATAATCACTGGCTCCATCTTTAAAAAGAAAAAAGGCAAATGTACAATTACTACACATTAAAATGTCTTGAAACAATAGTTTCCTGTATTTTCAATGTAATTAACAAATGCATAAAATGTGATCTCATCTGTCAACAGCATGAAAATCTTGCCCACCATCAGACAAACAGAGTGACATAGCGTCATTGTGTTCGCCAGCCTCTCCTAGTTCCGGACAGTCGTCTTCAAGGATGTGAGGTGAATGAGGTGCAGTAGGATTTGGGAACATGACCGGCCCTCCTTTAGGTGGTGGAATTTCAATGCCCATTAAACGGTACTTCCTTCTGCGGTTACCAATCCACGTCTGTCAAATACAGGTTTAAAAAAAGACAAAGACAAAGACATGACATATATTTGCAAAAATAATAATAATAATAAAGTGAGATAAAAATTATAGGGCACCATTTTATGTGAATTAAGTTATATCACCGATTAACAAAGAAGCAATATGAGAAAAGAAATTGGACTGTAGGTAGACTATAAATGAGAATCAGGCGGGTCTGGAAGATTTGGTCAAATTGTACTTTAACAAACAAGCAAACATTTTAGTAGCACTGAAATCTTTAAACTATGTGTGAAACTTTGTTTATCCATAAATCCACTGGCTCATAAATTACCTTGTTATAGAACAGTTCCTTTGGACATTATCACTAATTAAAGACCCCTTGAAATTAAAGTAAAGTTTTGATGCTTTTGGTCTGTCTGTTAGCTATGCTCATCTATATGTTAGTGTACTTCTAAACATTGACTAAATTCACTTTCAGAAGATTTACTGATATACTTCTACTTAAACTCTCCTCTTGGAGCAGGGACCCAGGAAATATCATGACTTACAAAGCACTGGAGAAAATGTGTCCAATCAAATGCGTTCTAGAATGAGAACGTCCCCTCCCCCTAAATTATAAATAACAAATGCAGTTTGCTACTATTACTTTGGGCTCATTCTATAATTGAGAGTATATTTCACATCAAAGAACAAAACAATATGTTTTCTCAATAAAATTACATCATTACAATTTCATCATTGTAACATATCTGCTAGTTGCCAAGCTCAATAATTAAACACCTTTTTGATATTACAAAGGAAAATAAGTTTTCCAAGGCAATTTCAAGCAAATTGAAACAGTGTGCACAAAATATGTGTGTGTGATTATAATAGGCTTTATGCTAAGACAGAAAAATGTAATTTTTGTAAAGAAAATTGTTAGAAAAAAATATCATTGTCATCAATTTGACTTACGATCTAAACAGAAGGAACACATTCAACAAAAAACTAAAACAGTAATCAGACAGTAACTTAGACACAAATATAATTTGACGGAAAACCACAGAGACATCGTCTCACCTGCATGTCATTTCTTGATGTCAAATTGACATTTATATTATTCTCTTAATATTGTGATATTATATTCTCATAAAATGATGAGGTTTTACCCCTAACGAAATGTGCAATGTAAAATAATGAACAGTACTTATACCACTGATATGATGCACATTCAGATGAAGACGCTCAGTCATATCAGGAGCCTAGCTAAACTTTTCTGTGATGCCGCATCTACTCGATAGAAAAACAAAAAACCACTTGAGGAGCCTTTTAGCCTATTCGATTATTGAAAGAAAATGTTTAATTATTCTTCTAGAATTATGAACAATGAAATTGTCACGAGGGAAAAAAAATTGCCACTGTATTATGCTGTGTCTCTGTTTAAAGTATAAAAGAAGACAAGAAAATGATGATTTCTGTACAGACTCCTGACCTTGATAATTTCAGTGTCCACGCTGAGTTCATTACTTGCAGCTGAGATCTTCTCTTTGCACAGAGAGCCCAGGCTGGTCATGCCGTTATCCCAGTAGCGCTTCAGTGTGTACAAGTCTCTGTCGCTAAACTGCGTCCTGTCCTGCAGCTTAATAAACACTACACCTTTTATTAAAAGCCATCATAAAAAAAAAACTGACAGTAAAATGATCTCTGCTCAATATATGTGCTAGAGAAGAGCATCAGCATATGTGAGAGACTCACCGTTCTTTTCCGGGAGTTACTGTGAAGCCAGGGAGCTGACATGTTACTCGTTACCTGAAGAAATACAAAGGAAAACATTTTCTTGTGGCCCTTCGGGAATTAAGATAAGCCTGAGTCTGATCCTTTCAGTAAAGTGCTTGTCTCGGTAATTTAGACACGAAGGTGTACGTGCAGAAATAAAAATGAATACTTGTGATATCGAGATTGATGCTGTATCGAGGGGATCGATCCCCACATGAAATATTGATACCAAATGTTTTAAATTTGAGTATTGTTTTATGTAATTATTGTGAAAATGAATGCACAAAATAAACTTTGAAGTGGAGGGAAAAAAATAACGGTAACACTTTACAATAAGGTTCATTAGTTAACATTAGCTAATGTAATAAAGGTGCAGTGTGTGATCTTTAGCGGCATCTAGTGGTGAGGTTACGAATTGCAAATATTCTTGTTACTTGTTCATCATTCGTCATTGTGTCAGCGTTTTATTCGCCTGACTTTAGCTAGCTTCTTTGCACGAAGAACAACATAGTGATGAAACACATTTGTCTGTTGGGCTACAGTAGAAACATGTCGGCGCAAAATGGCACATTTCAATGTAAAGGGACCCGCAGTCTATGCAGATAGAAACTGCTTATTCTAATGTAATAAAAACATAACGGTTCATTAAGCAAGGTATTTATACACCACTGAAAACATAGTTAGTTATGTATATTATATTGTATTTCTGTCTACAGATCCTCCTAAATATTACACAATGCACCTTTTAACTAACATGAATTAACCATGAGCAATCCTTTTCTTATTGTATTTATTCATCTTTGCTAATGTTAGTTAATAAAAATCCAGTTGTTCATTGTTTGTTCATGTTAGTTCACAGTGCATTAATTAATGTTAACAATTACAGCTTTTGATTTTAATAATGTATTAGTAAATGTAAAAATTTGCATTAACTACGATTAATAAATGCTGTAGAACATTGTTAATTCGTAGATCATGTTACAGCACACGGGTGACGCTCGTCAAGAAAAGGTGTGGGTTTCTGAAACAATCGCTGTGAAATAATCAAAAATAATAATCAATGTGGCATACCTTGAGACAGGGGATTCTGGAAGATGTCTGCAGGTTTAACGGGAAGTTGCTAGGGGAGGATGATCTGATCAATAAGGAGCTGCTGGTCTGACATCCCTTTTCCCCAAAGAGAGCAGAGTTTGAGAGGTTCAGCGCACAGGCCGAATGGCTCCTCTCTGTTGGTCCCGGACTGTCAATCAAGGAAGAAGAACCAGCGCTGGAGCCCACAGAGGCTTTCCCGCAGTGCATCTGCACACCCATGTTTGCTAGCTCTTCTTCTCTGGAATACTCGTCATCAGCGTCAGCGGTTTCCATCGCAATCGAGAAGATCTCTGAAGCGTCGACTGGCCTGGTTTTTCTCACCGCTGTGTCTCGAGCGCTTCCTGGGAAAGCTCGCTGCGACAGGTCCTCTAATCCGGCCAGGGTTAAAACATGCTGAATCTGAGCGCTACCACCCACAGGACTGCAATGAGCCAGCGCCGTTTTCTGATGCCATGACGGATGCTGGGACGTCTTGCACTGCTTGGCCCAACTGGGAGCGATTACCGCAGAGTCTCTAGAGCTTAAGGGTTTAAGTGCTGCACTAGAGCTGGGGATGATGGGGACTTTCCGCTGTATACGCTCGTGAGCGGGCAGCTCCATTTCTGTGTGTGAGGGCAATGATTTTGTCCCTGTCCTGTTGAGAGCTGAAGCATCAAAGCAGCTGGCATAAATGCCTGTTAAAATCACATCACTGTGGCCACTGAGTGGGGAGGAAGATGACGGAGAAGAGGAGGATGAGGAGGATGAGGCCTGTGGAGGGAGGAGGTGGGTCACAGGTCCACGCTGAATGCTCCTCATGGCTGCCATCTCAGCCGGCATCACCGATCCGGCCACGAGCGCACCGGCAGATCCACAGGGAACGTGATCCACAGGGAACGTGCTGGTTCCACAGGGAACGTGCTGATGGGACAAAACTTGAGCAGATGCACCATTCTGGTCTGCTTTAGACGCCAGCTTCCGTCGCTTGTTTCCTACCCATGTCTAAAAAGAGAAAGGTAGAGAGTCAAACTATTCCAGCACAAAATGTTGCAGGCATGTTCCTGCTGCACTTTTCCATTGAATTAAAGGGTAACACTTTACAATAAGGTTCATTAGTTAACATTAATGTATTAACTAACATGAACTAACAATGAGCAATACATTTGTTACTGTATTAGTTCATCTTTGTTAACGTTAGTTAATAAAAATACAGCTGTTCATTGTTTGTTCATGTTAGTTCACAGTACATAAACTAATGTTAACAAATAGAACTTTTGATTTTAATAATGTATTAGTAAATGTTATAATTAATATTAACAAAGATTAATAAATGCTGTAAAAGTATTGTTCATTCTTAGTTCATGTTTAACTAAGGTAGTTAACTAATATTAACTAATGAACCTTATTGTAAAGTGTTTCCAAGCTCCAAAACAGCAAATAAAGAACCATGAAAGTAGAAGGCCATGTCAACGAGACTTTGCATGATGGACAGACTGAAAAGTTTCCCTGTTGAAGGCGTCTAAAGCTTCTATGTCAACTAGTCAAATGGAAAGAATGCGTATCCGGTGAAAGCCGGCATTAGCTTCTGTTGCCTCAGCAAGCGATCTGTCTTACTCTGTCTGTCATATTTACTGTTGTCTGTTCACACATATATATATATATATATATATATATATATATATATATATATATATATATATACAGTCGTGCTCAGAATTAATGGTACCCCTGGTAAATATGATGAAAAATGGCTGTAAAAAATAATTCTGCATCGTTTATCCTTTTGATATTTCATTCAAAAAATTGGCAAAAATCGAACCTTTCATTGAAGTAAAATAATTGAAAGTGGAGGGGAAATCACATTATGAAATAAATGTTTTTCTCCAAAACAAGTTGGCCACAATTATTGGTACCCCTAGAATTGTTTACGAGTAAAATATCTCTTAAGTATATTCCCATTCATATTTACCTTTTTTTTGCACACCAGGGTGACTAGGAACATGAAATTGTCCAGCCATGACTTCTTGTTTTACAAGAGTTTAAATATGGGGAAACACAAAGGCCAAATTCCCTTAATCATCCATTACAATGAGTAAAACCAAAGAATATAGTTCTGATGTGCATCAAAAGATTGTTGAGCATCACAAAATAGAAAGTGGCTGTAAGAAAATAGCTAAAGCATTGAAAATCCCCATTTTGACCATCAGGGCAATAATTAAGCACTTCCAATCAACTAAAGATGTTACAAATCTGCCAGGAAGTGGACGTGTGTCTATATTGTCTTAATGCATGGTGAGGTGGAAAGTTTGAGTGGCCAAAGACTCTTCAAGAATCACAGATGGAGAATTGCAGAGATTAGTTGAGTCTTGGGTTCAGAAAGCCTATTAAAAAAAAATTGAACAACTCCTACATCACCACATGTTGTTTGGGAGGTTTTCAAGAAAAATCCTCCTTGCTCATCCAAAAACAAACCCCAGCAAATTCAGTTGTCAGACATGACTGGACCTTCAAACAGCACAGGGTTCTGTGGTCAGATGAAACTAACAAATAGCTTTTTGGCAGCAAACATGCAAGATGGGTTTGGTGCACACAAGGATAAAAAGTACCCCATGTGTACAATTTAATATACCATCTTTAATGTTGTGGTCATATTTTTCTGCTGGAGGTCCTGGACTTCTTGTTCAGATACATGCATGGCATCGTGGATTCTATCAAATACCAACAGATAAAAAATCTAAACCTGACAGCCTCTGCTAGAAATCGTATAATGGGCCGTGGTTGGATCTTCCATCAGGACAACGATACAAAACAAACATCAAAATCAACACAAAAATGTGTTAAGTAGCACAAAATGAAGCTTCTGCCATGACCGTCCCAGACCTGATGAGTGGAGTGAACTGAAGAGAAGAAGCACCAACATGGATCTGGGAATCTGAAGGATCTGGAGAGATTCTGTAAGAATGGTCTCTGATCTCTTGTCTGTGTTCTCCGAACTCATCAGGCATTATAGGAGAAAACTCAGAGCTGTTATCTTGGCAAAAGGAGATTGCAAAAAGTATTTAATAAAAGGGTACCTATAATTGTGGCCAACGTGTTTTGGAGATAAACATTTATTTCATAATGTGATTTCCCCCCCACTTTCTATTCTTTTACTTCAATGAAAGTTTAGATTTTTGCCAATATTTTGAATGATGCAGATTTATTTTTTCCAGCCATTTTTTATCATATTTACCAGGGGTACCATTAATTCTGAGCACGACTGTATATATATATATATATATATATATATATATCTGTCACTTTTTGAGCAAAGTGGTCAGGCTCGCGCTCCTCAGGGTACAGGACCTGCTGCTGCTGAGGCAGCACGGAGAATGCATTCCTGGGGATCACAAAAGGATCTCGAGGGATTGGAGACGGGTCCGAGGGCTCTTTCTCCTTCTCTTCCTATGAGATCCTCTGCTCACTCTCCGGTGTCGGAGGCCCACGCTGCGGCTTCTTCCGCCCGGGCAGAGAGCCCAATGCTTCAGTGCTCTAGCTCCAAGGAGGTAGATGTTTTGAGCATTGGTAGTGAAACAATCACGGGGGAACAGGATTCGCCACCTCTTTCCCCAGCATATGAGGAGCTGGTTGAGGTGATTACTCGGGCTGTTGATAAATTACATATTGAATGGCCAGCCAGCCAAAAGCAAGTTAGACGAGCGCTTCCTAAACTTCTAATATTTCACCTCCATCATGAGGCCTTCAACTTTTTCTCGATCTACAGAGCGAGCTGTCTAGATCGTGGAATAAACTATATTCTTCCCGTCTTTTCAGCCCCCAAGTTCATGTATATTCTAAAATAAGGGGGTTGAAAGACTATGGTAATGAGTCAATGCCCTGTCTCGCAGATCTGCATCCTCTCTGAAGGCCTCGGCTTTGCCCACTAAGCCATTAAAAACAACATCAAATCTGGTGGGCAAAGCATATACGGCAGCAGGTCAAGCCGGAGCCTGCCTTCATACTATGGCGGTGCTTCAGGCATATCAAGCTGACCTGCTGGGGGATTTGGACAAGAGTGAAGCCCGATGACATTCGAGAACTTCGTCGGGCCACTGATTTAGCTCTCAGGCCTACTAAGGAGACCGCTCGTGCTATTGGGTGGTCTATGGCAGCCCTTGTAGCCACTGAGAGACATCTCTGGATCAATCTAGCAGAGGTTAAAGAGAAAGATCGTGCTATTCTGCTAGATCCACCCATTGAGCCTTCTGGTCTCTTCGGCGACGCAGTTAATTTGGTCGTTGAGAGATTCCAGGAGAATAAAAAACAATCAGGGGCATTTAAAAAGTTATGGACCCTCGCCCTGTCCAACCCCCTGGGGCTGCTGGGCGTGAGCAGCCCCAGCCGTCTAGCTACTCATATAGAGCACAACAAAAAGAGAGTGAACACTCTCAGCTGAAGCCTTCGAAGCAGAAGCCAGATCTGAGGACCGTTCATCAGGCTAAGAAGGCTTCGGCTCAAAAGGAAAAGGTCCTGACGCCACTGTGGCGTCAGACCAGTGAGGGCAGCCCCACCCGGGGTGGAGCGGGTCACACCTCAGTATACGGTGTCCGTTCCAACTCGGTGTCCTCAGGGGACCATTCTGCCAATCCCGCCACCCTTGGTGCTTCGGGGCGCAGTGGTCTCCAGCGAATGTCTGGTGCAATGTCAACTCGACATTGCGTCAGGCGTAAATCCTCTGAGGGGGGTTCAAAAACAGTCAGTTAGGGTAGTTCCTGCCGGTATTTTTCAGTTACCCGAGCTGAGTGTCTCAAGTACACCAGAGGCCAGCCTTGAGAGGCTGGTTCCCTTAGTAGATTTTCTGGAAAAAACTGCCAAATATTTCTCAATGGGTCCTGTGTATAGTAGAGAGAGGATACAGAATCCAGTTCGGTTCTCGTCCTCCACACTACAATGGGGTGTAGCTCAAGTTAGTGCATCCCGAGCAGGCTCTGGTGATGGAGCAAGAGGTGAAAGCTCTGTTAGCAAAGGAAGCTATAGAGCAGGTGTATCCAACCAACAGGGAATAGGGATTTTACAGACGTTATTTCATCGTTCTAAAGAAGGATGGGGGGTTGCGTCCCATTTTAGATCTTTGTCTGTTGAATCGTACAGTACAGAAACTCAAGTTAAGATGCTGACACTCAAACAGATCGTGACTCAAATCAGATCCGAGGACTTTGTCACGATAGATCTGAAAGACGCATACTTCCATGTCTCCATCCTCCCTCAGCACAGGAGGTTCCTGAGGTTTTCTTTCGGGGGTAAAGAATACCAGTATTGGGTACTTCCATTCGATCTAGCTTTATCACCCCGCACATTCACAAAGTGCGTAGATGCAGCCCTGGCCCTAGCCCTGAGGTTGTTGAGACTCAGGCTGCAGGGCATACGCATTCTGAGTTACATAGACGACTGGCTGATTCTAGTGGAATCAGAACAGTTCGCGGTTCGGCATCGAGGTGTCGTCCTCGCACATATGCAGAAATTGGGGTTGAGGCTCAACGCCAAGAAGAGTGTGCTTTCTCCATTACAGAGGCTGAGGCTACATCTGTACGCATTTCCGCCTGTTGCTCTGCTCCCAGGAGTTCTGGAGCGAGTCCGCCAGTACGGAATAAGCCTACTGCTAGCAGCACCATGAGTGGTCTCATAGAGAGTGGTCTCTCAACTGAGGTTGTTGAGACCATTCTAAGCTCCAGAGCTCCCGATACAAGGAAATGGTATACATTGAAATGGAGAGTTTTCACTTATTGGTGTCACCCATTCTTAGGATATGTCCCTAAGGTGCCAACCATTATTCTGAGGCTTATTGTGCTGCAGGCTTTCTGTCCTGCATATTCAGGCCGCATATGAGGTGTTTCTGGGTGTTTCTCCCTCAGATCTGCTTCAACGTCTTAATTGTGGCATTTCTTAGTGGTTTAGAATCTAGTATTACCATAAATATTTCTTCTTTTATAAGTTTAATGAAGAACTCTGTCCAAACATCATGATATCATGTTTATGTGTATAAATTAAGTGAGATTCCCAAATTCTCTGATAATGCAATCTCTCTATGGGTTATGTGATTGTTGTCATCTAATAAAACTCTGTATTAAAGTAAAAATGATTGATAAACACGTATTTCGAATGTAATTAAATAACAAGTACTTTGGGTGTTTTGTTCTTCATATTTATTTTCATATAAAAGCGACAACTAAAATAACATAATGTTTATTAGCAACAATATCTCGCCTAAATTACAGGGGAGGCGCTTCTCAAACAAGCCTATTCTCAGTGGAGAGAATTTTTTTAATTCATTTATTAAACGCTCTTTGGAATACTTGACTCTGAATCCTTCAGTTTGATATTTCCTAACACCGGCTTTATCAAAAGCAACACTGTGCCTCAAGCCGCTCATCTGGGTAACGGAAACCAGCAATACTGAACTGGATCGAGTATGAAAAATTAATTATTTTGAAAATGAAATTGGAGGACTTCAGTATGAATGAAAAATGGTTTTGTACATTAAAAATTATTTTATTTAGCAGAAGCATTTAGATTATATTAAAAAAATATTTTCTAAGAGTGAATTCTGCCAGCATTTAGGATTATACTAGTATATGGATGACCTTTAAGATATTAACTGTTACGGTGTGGTCATACAAAGAGAGGAGATGAGGATCTAACTATAGCAGTTTAAGTTTATTAAAAGAAACAAAAAACATGAACATGAATGATAATCGTAACACATAATAATCTAGCTTGCTCTGGTCTGGCTACTCCATAGCTCCGAAGTTATCTCTGCATGTACAATTTAGGCAACAATAAAACGAAATATGTTAAAAACACAACTCTTAAACATATTAATAGGCAACGCCTGCATTGGTTATCTTCACTGCATGTATATTTATAACTAAATGAAATATAAAACACAACCCTGCCTCTATTGTTTACATTTAAAAAAAATTAAACATATTAATATGTGGTTCAGGCAATATGTGCATATGTAGGCTATTCTGATTATCTTTACTGTAAAAAAATAAAATAAATTATGGCATAAAACACAACCCTGCCTCTTTTTGATAAATGTCCGTTTTAATGATCAATAAAAGCCATTATAAAAGTATAAGTAAAAGGTATAAGAAGCTATGCAATAAGAAATAAAAACAAGCAAACAATCCAGTCAAATGCACAAAGTTAACGCTCTGCAATGGTAAAGTTAAATAGCCTAAATAAGTAAAGTTATGAAACTCCTCTTTGCCCTCAGCCAAAACCATTTGCCAGGGATAAAATTATAGATTCATGAGACCAAAGATCGCCCGTTAGATATACACAAGATTAATTATATCTCATGTTTAAGCACTACAGAGACATCAGAGCCAGCAGCAAACGTCAGAAGGACTAGCTGAGGTAAGGCTTTTCCATGCGGGGTACATGAGCGCCGAGCGCCCGGTGATCCACTGGATCTCACAAAACGAAAAGGTCACATCAAATTTTCAAATAGGAGCTATCTTTATAAATAAACCACAGATTTGAGCTTTAAGCAACTACATTCTTGCCTGAAAAACTCTTAAAACTACATTTCGTGACACTATAACAGTAATTTTAAATTCCATGGGTTTTCTCCTCTGCTATTGATGCTTGCTGGTTGGTGTGAGATGCATTCTGGGATACCTGGCTGTCTCAAGTCCGCACAAGTCACCTCTTGATGCATCCCAGATAAAAAGGGCGGATCAAGAACACATATAGGGATCTGAACTGTACTTTGCTAAATGTGAACTTTGAACTGGAAGTCCACAAGAACACAAGTATAGACAAGAACACATATTGATAAACGGCTTGTGACAAGAACACAGGAAACAAAAGAGAACTGAAAATACTCAAAATGAACATCTTTAAACAGAAACAGAGAGAATCTGTGACATTAACAAATCTTTTTTTTCTTTTTTTTTTACTCATTTTGATTATAAATCAATTAAAATGTTCCCCTTTCCTATTGCTCTCGATCACTAAGGCACTTTCAATAAAAAATTTTAAAAAGTAATATGATTAGATATATGCATTGTTATTTCTGTTTTCACGTTTTAAAGAATTTTGAGTAAATACTGTAATTAAAAAATAAGAGTACACTTTATTATCATCTTGCTCTTTAGAAATGAGTCGTTCAATGAACATCATTGAAAGATCCATGATGGTTGACTGCTAAATAACAACATAAATTGTCTGAAATTAAATATAATTTATTATAATATAATAATAATAAAAAATAAATAAAGCATGCTTACTCTAACCACGCTGAAGTCAAGTTTGGTCTCTTGAGCACACTGTAGGATGAGCTGGAAGCAGCTCTTGCTCTGATTGGTCATGCCATTCTCATAGTAGCGTTCCAGGATCCGCTGTTGCTCGGCAGTAAAGACTGACCGCAAGTTCATCTGTAAGATGAAAGGAAGTTATAATAATAAAAATGACAACACTACTGCACAGTACAGGCAAAAAGACAACAGTATCAAGAACACCCTATCAATAAGAAAAGCCACATTACATATACAGTCACAAATATAGTGTCACAAAGCAAGTCTCATTATTTTAAATACATGTTCTGGATTGAATGTAGGTGAAAGTATTAAAATCACGTTGAATATTTTGTGGTTATATTTTTGAAAGAGTGTCTGGGTTTCCACATCCAACTATTTTTATGTAATTTTGAATGTTTTACCCACAGCTGGGGAAAATCATTATGTGAGCTATTTCACTCATTCTCCACAATCTCCGGGCGGTATTTCATTACACTGTTTATAACTGCTTCAGTATGGCAAATAACCAAAGCAAGGAGGTCATGACACACAATTGAGACATATTCATAACATTACTTGATAGAAACATGTGAAGTTTTTGTCACGATACGATTTACAGAAAGTGGAGAAGAGGACTCAAGTGCAGTAAAGGATATTTATTAATAAATGAAAACAAAAACACAAAGCAAAAACCCACAAGGGGGAAAAACATAATCAATGAAACATAAAACAGAACTGAACTAAACTGACAAACACAGACCAAGAACACGAAGACCATCACAAGGAACTGGGGTGACATAAGACAAAGATCCGAGAAAGACAGCAAACAAGAAGAGACTTAAATAGGGAACAAATCAAGAGGGAACAGGTGGAAGAACTCAAACACTAATCAGGTAACGAGGGGGAGGGATCAAACAATGACAAGAGCACATGGCCCAACATAACAAAGACACCCATGTGCAATACGAGACAGGACAGACACGTGACAGTTTTGCTTTCTCTTTTTTCAATTATTCCTTTAAAAAATGTGAAAAACAGATGAGTCAAAATTATATTCACCGGTAACACATCAGATGCTGTTGATAGAGCTTAATATGTTGAACCCTGAACAGTCCTTTAGGTGTGCCGTTGTACAACTTGTGGTTAAACAGTTAAACTTTATGTCCCTCTTTTGTTATAATTTTTTGTTTAAATCTCTTAATATACGAGTAGTAAACCCATTGCATTGGTTAGGTCTTGTATTGTAATGTACTCCACAGCCCAATGCTGTATGCGGTGTGATGTGAATCCCTTTAGAGCATGTATCTAATGAATATGCCCTTGTATAGATACTCACAGTGTGAATGCTCCTCTTTTCCAGCCATTTTTCCATTCCTCTGATGGATGTGCAGTGAGACCCCAGGAATCAGGTTGAGCTACTATGAATCTCAACATACAGCAGAGACACACTGTCGTGTGCACATCTATTCACACCAGCATTCAGCCATCGCAATACTTTTAACTGCTCTGAGGAGGTGTCTCGGCTGGAAAGCTGTGTTTGGGAGGGTGTATAAACACACACGCTCCTGCACTCTCCAGGTCTGGACCCCTCAGATCTGAAAAAGACCATATGGAAAGGTTGTTCTTCAAAACAGTCATTATTGCTATTATTATTATATTCAATCGTTTAGTTTTGAGCCCATTCACGGGTATGCCTGACCTATGATTCAAAACAACACTGAGAAAAAAACAAAACACTAGCATTTAAATTTTCATCAAGATACAATGCACATATTGTGTACATTTTACTTATATTTAAAAAAAGGTTACACTTTATTTTAAGATGTCATTGTTACAGTGTAATTATATATTTAAGTACCGAGTAATATTAATTAACAACATGTACTTAGGGTTTGATTGAGGGTCAGTTGCATGTAATTGTGCATAATGTACTGTTATTACTATGGTAAGTACATGTAACAAAGACACTTATTTTAAGGTATCATTGTTACAGTGTAATTATATATTTAAGTACTTAGTAATATTTAATTAACAATGTGTATTTACTAAGAGGTTAGGGTAGGATTAGGTTTTGGTTAAAAGGTTAGTTGCATGTAATTATGCATAATTTACTGTTATTACTATGGTAAGTACATGTAACATATGTAGCAAGGACACTGTCAAATTAAGTGTTACCTTAAAAAATACTTGCATTATTAAAATGCCTTAATTACAGCTGTAATTAATTTATGTAATTACATCAATGATTACTCCTTAAACCTTCCCACACAACCAAACCTGTCTTTAAGGTGTCTTTGTTACACTGTAATTATGTATTTAAGTACTAAGTGATACATGTAGAATAAGTAACATGTAGGCTACTTACTATATGGTTAGGATAAGGGTTTGATTTGGTTTAGGGTTAGTTGCATGTAATTACACATAATTTGTAGTTATTACTATAGTAACTACATGTAACATATCAATGTAACAATGACAGCGTAAAATAAAGTGTTAACAAAGATTGTTAGACTGAGACGTGCCTTTCATCACAACGTGAATGTAGTGAAATCTAAATGTCGTCCAAGATAATAGATTACCGTTCCCTTTAATGGAATGAAACAAGTTAAAACGGTGTTAATAAAAATGCTGTGTGCCTCAGTGTAACCATGAGCGTTGTTTGTTGTGATGAGTTGCGGTGCTGATGCGGTTTAGCTGCAGTGCTAAAGTCTCCATCCCGCGCCATTACAAACACACTCAATAACATCTAACGTTAGCGTGTCACTGCTGCTTGGACAGCTCATACAAACAGTTTATGTGGTGCATCATGTCAATGTCTGGAATGCTCAGAAAATGTATGTTAATCGCTGACGTTTCATTTGTGCGTTTAAAATAATATCACGTAATACATTTGCGCTCGTGCATGAAATCATAATAATCTCACACAGAGCTAAAATGGGCATACGACCGCCCTCACCTCGGAGTTAAAACGCCGGGGGTTGGGGAAACAAATTAAATGAAATGTGTAACTAAACTTAAGTAAATTGGTTAAAAAAAAAATTAAAAAAGGGGGGGAAAGATATAGACAAATTTCTGACGCGCGCTAGTGCGCGAGAGAGGCCCAGGAGGCCACGCGCGAGCCAAATCCACCACGCGAAACTTTTATTATTATTATTATTATTTTGCATTGCTCAAAAAGCGATGCTGGCATAAATGTATGACACGGGCTATTTGGAATGAGACCCGTGCTGTCACCACAACCGTACAATATTCCTTGGCGCGTTAAAAGAGATACCTTTTGTTGAGAAATCAACGGGCCCCCTCGAATTCAGCAGATTTCCTTACGAATCCCCTGGCTAGACAATGAAATCAAAACGTCCGATCATCAATTCTAATCATGATCGTGACGTCGGAGATGACACAAGCCAATGGAGATGCTGAATCACCGTTGTGACACAAACAAACCCCGCCCACCACTGTTAGGTGAGGGTGGAGGTTTCGAAAGAAAAACCACTGATGCTACTGATGATTACAATTTACAAGTCAGGAGAAAATACATATTATTACACCAGGCTACAGATATGAACATATTTTATAATATTTTATTCAACATAATCATCATAAGTACTAGTACTAATACAAAGTAGGCTAGGCTAATAAAACAACATGTAAGAAATTTTAAGGCATAGTTTAGGCATAGCAAGGCAATTTTATTTATACAGCACATTTCATACACAATTGTAATTCAAAGTACTTTACATAAAAATGAATTAAAATAACCATAAAATAATCACAACAGATGCAATATCATGCATTCTAAATAAAAATAAAAGTATAGAATAAAAATGCTTAAAATGATTACTGAATTCGGGACACCCTATCTGAGTCTAAGAGTTTAGGTTTGTGATTTTACACTAGTAGCAACACCTTTCCTAGTGTCTCTTCACCCCAAATAGAGTGTGAAAACTTATACACCTGCTTTACACAACAATTGTAAATTAGCAGCATCACGACTCAGAGTCCTGGTTTGTGTCTCTTCACTCACGTCTGAGTGCGCTAACAAAATTATCACTCTCCAATTCTCTAAAGCTCTAAAGTAAAAAAAATATAAATATATATATATATATATTCAGTGTAACATTGCCTCTATTTCAAACATTAAAAGTCCTGATATGACATTCTTATGGCATGTGTACTATTTAAACCCATGCTGTGCCTATGTCTTTTTATGTAAATGATCCACATTTAATTAAATAAACACTTCAGTTCATTACTGAGCCAAACAAATGAAATAATTACTAATCTAAATATGGATTAATATTATATCTTTCTGACTGAGCATCTTTCAAGACTCTCTTTCACTCAGGTTTGCAGGTTCTTTGTCACAGATTTTCAGTATTTTCAGTTCACTTTGCCATGTCTTTCCTCTTCTGTACTGATTTGGTTTTCCTCGTTACTAGATTAAGGGTGACAACGATATGCTTAAAACTGAGTTTTTCCTTTGAGTTTTTCACGTAGGACATCATTGTCAAAACGATCCCCATTCACACAGATACGGGAAAACGACTAAAAACGCTGTATTCTGCTGCCAGGCCATTAGATGGCGATGAAACACTATAGACTGAACACGTAATACACATGTGCATGACTTCATCGTTTTCAGAAATTCACATTTTTGTTGTTTACACGGAGATCGGTTTCAAAAACTTGCACTTTAAAAACCAAAAGTTTTCAGGCACCCAAAAGGCCGTTGTCGTGTAAATGAATGGTCAAAACGCATACAAAGTTTTAAGTTCTTAGTTGAAAACAGTGTTGTGTAAACAGCCCCTTTGGCCACTGATTGTTAAACGCCCATTTTAGTTTTGCATGTGCAATTCTCAGTATCTAATTGATGCTTCCTCATTAGAGTGAAAACTCAGGTGCATCCTATACAAAAGTCTCGTGTGTTGAACCACCATGACTTTTCTGGAACAATTTCAAACTATGGTGCATCATACCTTATTATGGTCACTGTCACATGTCTACCTAGCCACCATCCTCTGCACTTCATCTGCATCTTACTTTAGTAATGTTGATTTTGTGATATTTAAAGAGATTAAGGTCTAAAGTGAATCTGCAGCTTTAAATGAAATTTCATTGAAAAAACCTAATCTCTTTTATTCTTCAAGATAAACTTGTCACTTGAATGCTACATAGTTTCATGGAAAATTTACTGAGATATAGTCTATAGTAATGGCCATAGTTCAGAGGAGTTTATTCCATCATTTTGTGTTGAGTATTTTTTTCTTTAAAGTGAATCATATTGTGTTTACCATATTAACATTCTTGAATGTGACTGTTTGACAACTGAATTGACTTGCTCTTAAGTAACATCATGCTTTTTTTTAAGAATGATCTTTCATATTTTTTTTGTCATTGATTGAACTGTTAAATAAAATAATTTGAATCAACTGCATGCTGGAAATGTGACTTTTATATTTGACAAGGTTTTCCCCAAACTTATAAAATGTAGTTGAAATATTAATGTTGTTTCAACTATATCAGATGGCAACATTGTTTTATGTCACAAAATTAACGGAATGCATAGCTGATATAAAAAATTGGATGACTAGTAATTTCCTACTACTAAATTCTGAAAAAACAGAGATTCTAATTATTGGACAAAAAACTAGTAACGTAATAACCTAGAATACTGTCTAACACTTGATGGCTGCTCTGTTAAGTCTTCGTCGTCGGTTAGGAACCTGGGTGTGCTCTTTGATACCAATCTTTCATTTGAAAGTCATGTGTCTAGTATCTGTAAAACCGCATTTTTCCATCTTAAAAATACATCTAAATTACGCCAAATGCTCTCATTGACAAATGCGGAACAATTAGTTCATGCGTTCATGACCTCAAGGCTAGATTATTGTAATACTCTACTGTATGGTTGCCCTGCACGCTTCATAAACAAATCACAGCTGGTCCAAAATGCAGCAGTTCGAGTTCTTACCAGAACCAGGAAGTATGACCATATTAGCCCGGTCTCAGACCTTTGCATTGGGCCTGAGCCAGCTATGAAACCAGAAACCTTGTGTCAGAAATGGCATCGGTTCCAAAAGCGAGGGAAGTGATGTTTCACTGTGCTGTGACAAAGCTGGAAGACAGAATACAGAGGATGCTTCTGTATCAGAATATTTTCTATGTTTTTACTAATTCGATACATGCCCCCGGTCTGGAAGCGGCGGGTTATACAAACAAAGCCCGAATTGCCCTTTTTCAAATGCGTTATAAAACTAGAGTGCATTATCAATTCGCTCCCTCTTTCTGTTCGCACTATGCAAGTGATATTGAACCAACACCACTTCCTAACGTTGATTCAATGACATCAATGTTACGGCATCAACATTGACTGAACAATTACTGCTTTCTATCTGGATTTGTTCACCTGTGTCTTGTTTGGTTCCTCATTTAGCCTTATGTATATATAGCCCTCAGTTTCAGTTGTGTTTTGTCAGTTCTTATTGTATTATTGTGTGGGTTTCTGTTTCTCCAGAATTTTTCTTGTACTTCTGAGTGTCTTGTGTCTTTTATTAAAGTGAAACTGCTACAATTAGATCCTCATCTCTTCTCCTTGTTTCATCACACTGTGACAGAAGAACAGACAGACTCTTCGCAGGTGTTCGCATGATGAGGTGCAGGTGTGTGTGAGGGAATGCGCTGTGATTGGCTGGTGTGAGAGCCTGGCTAATCCGTAACAAACAGATTCTCTCGCAAGATGGCCAGAGGATTGATTATCTCAGTGCACCTGGGGAATACCTACTTCTATATTCAGATAGCCCTCATCACAAGTGTTTCTGAGCGTAGTGAGGTTCAGTATGTTTGAAGGAAGAAGAAGACGAGGTCGGCGAAATTGGGACTCGCACTTTTATTAAAATAGCAGTCACTAAATACAGTGCGCTCGGGCGCGGCCGCCGTGTCACAGTACACGGCAAAATCAATAAACACAAAAGGCAAAACAAACACGGTCTCAGAATCTGCGCTGGCTTCTCAGGCTCGTGCGAGTCCCAGGTCTCTCTCTCCTTCTCACTCTCAGCCGGCAGCTTATATGCAGTCTCCACGCCAATTACTGCAATCAGACACAGGTGTTCGTTATCTGCACTTGACCCACTTACTCACCGCGCGGCTCGCTGGCTTCTCTCCCGCTACAGACTTCGCGGAACCACGCCCCCCTCGCCACATACCCCCACCGCCCGTCTCAGGCCGGGGAGCCGTCCGGCCTGCAGCCTCCCCCCCCCCCCCTCCTGGAGAGGAAGTCAGCCACAACCATCTGTGCACCCGGCCTGTGGATCACCTGGAACTTAAAAGGCTGTAAAGCAAGATACCAACGAGTGATCCGCGCGTTGGTATCCTTCATGCGGTGGAGCCACTGCAGGGGAGCGTGGTCCGAACAGAGGGTGAACTCCCGCCCCAGGAGGTAGTAGCGGAGGGTGAGAACGGCCCACCTGATGGCCAGGCACTCTTTTTCAATGGTGCTGTACATCGTCTCTCTCTTAGAGAGCTTGCGACTGATGTACAGCACCGGCCGCTCTACACCCTCCACCTCCTGGGACAGGACCGCGCCCAGCCCCCTGTCCGATGCGTCAGTCTGCAGGATAAAAGGAAGAGAGAAGTCAGGAGCATGCAAAAGCTGGCCGCCACACAGAGCAGCCTTTATCTCGGTAAAGGCCTGCTGGCAGTGCTCCGTCCACTGGACCATATCTGGCGCTTCCCTTTTAGTTAGATCAGTCAGCGGGCTAGCGAGGTCCGAATAATTAGGCACAAACCTCCTGTAATATCCCGCTAGCCCCAGGAACTGTCTAACCTCCTTCTTGGTCTTAGGTCTCGGGCAGGTTGCAACTGCTGCCGTCTTATCAATTTGGGGACGCAACTGTCCGTGACCCAAGTGGAAACCCAGATACCTTACTTCCACGCGCCCAATTGCACACTTCTTCGGGTTGGCCGTGAGGCCCGCCCTTCTCAGCGTCTTCAGGACAGCCCGCAAATGCTGCATATGACGCTGCCAATCGGTACTATAGATGATAATATCATCCAAGTAGGCAGCGGCATATGCAGCGTGCGGCCGGAGAATCTTGTCCATCAGACGCTGGAAGGTCGCTGGAGCCCCGAACAACCCGAAAGGAAGGGTGACAAATTGGTGTAATCCAAACGGCGTCGTGAAAGCTGATTTTTCTTTGGACATTGGAGACAAGGGGATCTGCCAATAACCCTTTGTTAAGTCCAATGTCGAATAAAAACGAGCCGTGCCCAGCCGATCAAGCAATTCGTCAACCCTGGGCATTGGATAGGCATCAAATTTGGACACCGCGTTCACCTTTCTATAGTCGACACAGAAGCGGATCGAGCCGTCCGTTTTAGGAACTAAGACTATCGGGCTCGCCCAGTCACTGCTCGACTCTTCTATTACCCCCAACTCCAACATAGATTCTAATTCAGTCTGAACTACCTTTTTCTTGTGTTCAGGCAAACGATACGGGCGGCAACGTACCACTACCCCAGGTTCCGTCTCAACGTGGTGCTGAATGAGGTTCGTCCGACCAGGCAGAGGAGAAAACACATCCGCAAACTCGGCTTGAATATTTTTCACGTCAGTGAGCTGGGAGGGCGAGAGGTGATCTCCACCAAGAGCCAGCGCGAGAGATTGCGATTTTGCGCTCGCCTCAGGCCCGAGATCCTCCTCTCCACTCACCACTGTCGCCAGCATCACTGACTCTGCCTCAACCCACTTTTTGAGGAGGTTGAGGTGATAGATTTGATGTGCTCCACCTCTGTCTGTACGGGCTACCTCATAGTTAAGATCATTAACTCGCCGTGTGACCTCAAAGGGCCCTTGCCACTTTGCGAGTAATTTAGAGCTGGAAGTAGGGAGCAATACAAGTACCTTCTCTCCCGGTGCAAATTGGCGGAGTCTAGTTCCCCTGTTGTAATGCTGACTCTGTCTGCCCTGGGCCTGTAACAAATTCTCCATTGATAGCCGCCCCAAAGTGTGGAGTTTTGTTCTCAGGTCCAGGACATACTGAATTTCGTTCTTAGCAGCGGTCGGTCCGTCCTCCCAAGTCTCTCTAAGAACGTCAAGCACCCCGCGGGGTTGCCGTCCATAGAGGAGCTCGAAGGGGGAAAACCCCGTGGAGGCTTGTGGGACCTCGCGTACAGCGAACAAGAGGGGTTCTAGCCATCTATCCCAATTTTTGGCGTCCTCGTGAACGAACTTACGAATCATGGCCTTCAAAGTGCGATTAAATCTTTCCACTAAGCCATCTGTCTGTGGGTGGTAGACGCTAGTGCGAATCGATTTAATGCCCAACAATTCGTAGAGTTCGCGAATCGTTCGTGACATGAACGCCGTGCCCTGATCAGTGAGAATCTCCTTGGGGATTCCCACTCGGGAGATTAGCGAGAAGAGTGCGCTCGCAACACTTTTAGCCGAAATGTTGCGAAGCGGAACTGCTTCTGGGTATCGCGTTGCGTAGTCTACCATAACCAACGCAAAGCGATGCCCTCGTGCCGACCGCTCTAATGGCCCGATGAGGTCCATACCAATTCTCTCGAAGGGGACCTGCATTAACGGAAGGGGGCACAATGGTGCTTTTGGATTGGCCGGTGGATTCACCAACTGACATTCACGACAAGACGCGCACCACCTGCGCACGTTCTCGTGAATGCCCGGCCAGAAGAACCGGGCCATGAGACGGTTTAGTGTCGCCGCCTGCCCTAAATGCCCGGCCATTGGATTAGAGTGAGCCGCCTGAAAAAGCATTTCCCGGCGGCTTTTAGGAACCAACAACTGTGTTGTATCTTCTTTTGTCTGGGCGTCTTGGGTCACCCGATACAACCTATCTTTTAAAACAGCAAAATAGGGATAAGAGAGCGGTTGGTCTGGGTGGAGGAGCTGGCCGTCGATGGAGCGGACCTGATTGAAGGCGTTCTTTAGTGTCTCATCCTGGGACTGCTCCAGGGGAAAATCATCGCGCTCGGAGAGAACCGTTCTCTCCAGAGCCCTCTGTTCCCCTGCAGCAGAACCCGTTGGTCCCGGCTCAGCATCCCCCAGCTGAACAACCGCTGTCTTTCCCCTGTTTTGTTTTTTCCAAGAGGCACCCGCTGATAATACCCCCAATAATTCGTTAAAGGCCGGCCAATTCGTTCCCAGAATGAGCGGATGCCGGAGGTGCGGGTTAACGGCCACCTCCACACTATGCTTTTGCCCCCTGAATTGAACTACGACCGACATTAACGGGTATCTCACCACCACCCCGTGCACACACCGCACCTTAACCATGCGGCTGCCATCCAATGCCCCCGGTTGTTTCAGACTTTGATGTATAGAGGTTTGGTTACAGCCTGAATCCACCAAAGCCTGATAAGTACCCCCCTTGATACTCACTGGTATCTGGTACAGGCCAGTTTGATCGGGGGCAGCCTGCGGCGCGTCGGGGACCCGGATCAGCGTCCCCACCTCCATAACCGGACACCGATCTACAAAGTGTCCCGGGTCCCCGCAGCGCCAGCAGGCCGGCCCAGGCCTCCCCGCCGCTCCAGTGGCAGGAAGCGGGTCAAAGAATTGGCGTGGAGAGTGCAGGGCTGCCGGACTCGGGACGGGGTGGTCGGACGTGGCGGGCCCCCTGGGTGGGGCCCGGCTCACAGGAACGGGCTCCGCCGGAGTCGCTGTCCTCCACCTTGGCGCCGGCCGGGGCACCAGCCCCCCGTGAGACCTGGGAAGGGGCACAGGTTTGGGGAGAGAAGGGGTAGAGAGAGAGAGAGAAGGAGAGAGAGAAGCTGATGGAAGGGGTTCGCCGACCCCTGAGCACGCCACCATGTGATCTTCCGCCAGGTGGATGGCCTGGTCCAGCGACGTCGGGCGGTGGCACTGGACCCACTGAGCGGTTTTCTTGGGTAGCTTGGTGATGAATTGCTCCAGTACCACCTTGCTGACGATATCCTCGACGTCGCCTCCGTCGGCCATCAGCCATCTGCGGCAGGAGTCCCGGAGCTGTTGCGCCAGCACGAAGGGTCGGCCAGACTCCTCCAGGCTCAAGGACCTGAACCGCTGACGATGTTGCTCGGGGGTCCGGCCGACCCGCTGCAAAATGGCGCGCCTCAGGTCTTCGTAGACCAGGAGGTTCTGGACTGGCAGCTGGTGGGCGGCGATTTGGGACTCCCCCGAAAATAATGGGATGAGCCGCATGGGCCAGTCCGACTGGGGCCATCCCCGGGCCTCGGCCGACCTCTCAAATAGGTCCAGGAACGCCTCCGGTTCGTCCTGGGGACCCATCTTGTTGAGAGGCAGGGGCGGGGCCGAGGCCGTAGCTGGAACGGGGACGGCCCGAACCTCCCGGTCGAGCCAGCTCCGGAACAGCTCGCGGTCTTCTTGCTGGCCTTGGAGGAGCATCTGGAACCGTTGATCCTGCTCCTCTTTCACGGCCAGCAGGGCGTGATGTTGCTCCCGGTGAAGACCCGCGAGCGTCTGTATAAGCTCCGCAAACGGCGTTCCCGGCGGGGTCTGCATGGCGGCGGCAGTCTTCTTCTTCCCGGGTTTCGGCACCAGTGTAGTGAGGTTCAGTATGTTTGAAGGAAGAAGAAGACGAGGTCGGCGAAATTGGGACTCGCACTTTTATTAAAATAGCAGTCACTAAATACAGTGCGCTCGGGCGCGGCCGCCGTGTCACAGTACACGGCAAAATCAATAAACACAAAAGGCAAAACAAACACGGTCTCAGAATCTGCGCTGGCTTCTCAGGCTCGTGCGAGTCCCAGGTCTCTCTCTCCTTCTCACTCTCAGCCGGCAGCTTATATGCAGTCTCCACGCCAATTACTGCAATCAGACACAGGTGTTCGTTATCTGCACTTGACCCACTTACTCACCGCGCGGCTCGCTGGCTTCTCTCCCGCTACAGACTTCGCGGAACCACGCCCCCCTCGCCACACTGAGGTTGCTTCATGGCCTACGAAGCAAACATTTCTGTGTACATTCATGGAATGTGTGATTGTGGCTGTCTCCCCTTTAAAATGAGTTTGCATACTGAATGATCTGGATGATCTGATGTTCTCGCCCAGCACAGTGTTCAACTAGGTCTGGTAGCTCAGCACTGTTGTGACGTAAGCCACTCCTGCCACAGCTTTGCTCTTATACACTCATTACGATGGCAGCAAGATGTCCGCTCTCTTATGTCTTTTTCTCACATCCCCCTGCTTTTTAAGGGTGACAGGAACAGTCATTTCCTTTGTGCCTTCGAGCAGTGAGTTGCCTTGTTTTAAGCTCAAAGTGCTTTAGCCTCGGTCATGTTATATGGAAACGTAGTAGGCTACTGTATGGACCCTGACCAGCAGCGGACCTGACCCACCCTATCTTGGACATAGGGCCGTTTGAATCGTGCACAATTAAAGCATTCATTCAATGAGCGCATTGAAACAGACCCTCACACATGAGTGGCCAAGAGACTGGATTATGTCAGTGGACCTAAAATATGTCTACTTTCAATGGCGTTTGCTTATCTTCCAATCAGCCTGGTGGAAATTTGCCCTGTGTCTACAACGTTCTAATAAATGTTAATTGAATTGAAACTGGTCTTTTATGCAAGAGTACTCAAGTACTTTATGCAAGAGTACATGTGCTGAGTGTATAGCCGTTATAACATCTTATCGTCATCATATTCACAATATCCTCTCATCCTTCTACATGACCATTTAGTGCTGAGCAATATTGTCAGTTTCTAAAAAAAACCTGTATGATGAGGCTTACGCTTAGATGTCGTTATATGCCTAAGTTCTCTCATCGCCCTTCATAGCTCAGGTTATAACACTTCAAGCATTTGATTCTCCCGGCATGATCTGTGATGAAAGACCTGAAAGCATTCGCTGTACCCTGTTTGTTGTGGATAGAAACCAGTCATTTTCACCTGTCAGAGCAACTGTTCTGCTTCAGGGAGCTAAGAAAGTTGAAAACAATTAAGTTAAAGCAGTTAAGTGACATGTGAAGGCTAAGTATGGTAACCCATACTCGGAATTTGTTCTCTGCATTTAACCCATCCAAGTTAGTGCACACACATTAGGAGCAGTGAGTGGTGAACACACACAAGAAAGGCTGTCTGGTGTCAAAGCAGATGCTTTCGCATTGGATAGCAGAAGCCATCCGTCTGGCTTATGGTTCCCAGGGGGTGGACTGCCCTATACATGTTTGTGCCCACTCCACTAGGGGTTTGGCTGCGTCTTGGGCTTGGTCTTACGTATTATGTCTATTGCCTGCTACGGCGTATGTTTATGCTCATTCCCGTTTCAACTCCTATTTTAGATTTGGGGATTGTGTCGTTTTTACACGGCAGGGATTTTATATGTTCCCCAAAGCATCAGTTAGTGACGCAATGTCGATAGACCTACCTCAAAAGTGATTCTCTAGTCTAGGATTATTCAATGTAACCAGATTAGCGAAAGAGACATTGCGTAAGTTGCAGAGAAACACCTCTTCAGAGTCTTTACATGTATGCTCTCACTTGTAGAAAGATTCTGAGGCAACATTGCTTGGCCCCAGGCTATATAGCGCCATTTTTTTCCCATTGTATTCATACAAAAAAGCCTCAACGATAGACAAAATGGCCTGTCTGGAATCTTTCACTTGTTTCCATGAGATTTTGGAGGGCCATTTCCGTGTCCTCCTCTTCCATTTTGAGAAAAAGATGCTCTTTCACGTTGCTTCTGAGAACGTTTGTTGTCATGTATCCATTTTACAGCCAATTTCATGTGTCCTTCATTAGAAAATGGTAAAGAATAATACAATTTTAATATTTCAATCAAATTTAATATTAGCAACAACACATACTGACAAATACCTCACTGTTGCTGGGTGTAGCTTGTTCTCCATGTAGCTCTCATTGATCGTGACGTGTTGGAAGTGTCTTTTAGAGGTTGTATGTCCTGTAGCATACTTTTTTTGTTGTTGGTTGATTTAGTATTGATTGCAATAGGGTGTAATGTAGTGTGAGCTGGAGTGAAATGAGGAGAAACCTTTCACAGAAAACTACAAAGTTCTCCAAGAGAATTAGTGCCTTACATTTGGAAGACATGCTTTAAAACATAAATATAGAACTCCTATACAGTTCTAAAGTTGCAGAGCGCACCATTAATTAAAACGTGTAAACAAACCATGCACAAATTGAGTATACATTTAAGACATAACACCTCGGAAGAAACAATCCTAACAAAGAACTTAACTTTCCTCAATCTACCTATGTTTTACCGTACATATAATATAATTATAGACTCTTGGACCTAATGTTACCTGGATATCTGTGGTTAAGGGTCTGGTTCAGAACTTTATAGTGGTATCATCTCTATAAGTCCCTGTTTTCTGGCACTTGTAACTTTGCTTCACCTAGATCAGCAGCTCTGATTGTCTGCCCTGCATTTTTCCTTTTGTGCCAGCTATTTCTGTCTTTTTGCAAATTTTCTGCCTTCCTTGTGCCAGGTTCAGACTTCACAATATATTTTTTTTATTATAATAGTCACTGTGTCAGATTATGCGATTTTGACTCATAAATTCGTGTCGTCTCATGGACAAGAAATTCCCGACCAATCATCACTTGCTGCATTTAACAAAGCGCGTGATGTCATCGAGAAGGTGGAACTAGCGACTGATTTCCGGAAACAATAACGTAAACAAACAGGCAACCGAAGAGGTGTGTTAGCTTAATGCTAATTCCAGCATTCACCGGGTTCTCTTTCTAACATTTGTTCGGTATCTCACTATGGGAACGCCTCTGGGCGTGTCCGATCGCGGAAGCACCAATTACACCACGTCTGCCAACTATGGCAGACCAATCGCTGCAGCGATCAGGGAGTCCCGGCTCTCTGTATATAAATGCAGCTACCTGCCGTTTCGTCATTCTCGCTCTCTTCCCCGTGGAAGATCTCGGAAGCTGTCCTCAGCAGACTTTGGGAACTATATGCTTAACAGTTTTCAGACGGAGCCGAGAGGTAACGTCCCAAACGCAATATTTTCCTTAGGTCGTTGAGTGACTTCGTCACTTAAGAGTATGATAACTAACGTGTCAAGACAATTTTCTTGCTCTTAAGTTGTCTAATCTTTTTCCAAGTTTTTCTGGGCGCTTACCACGCACCAAAAAGATAAGGAAAACGATAGCTCTCTATCGCAACACAGCTCCGTATCAGTTGTCACGTTGGGTGAGAACTCACCATACGAAGAGAGTGCTAGCTCCATCATGGCCACCGTGCTGGAACCGGAGAGCCCCGGAAGAAAAGGTCGGCCTCCACATCTGTGTGCTTGTGGAATGTGGATTTCTGCTAAGGATGCACACGGCCTCTGTCTGGGCGCTAAACACGCGCAGGCGGCGCTGTCCAACCCCGAGGGATGCCCGCACTGCACTGCGTTCTCGACTAAGACCCGAGAAAGAAGGCTCCGGGGGGCAGTCGGTGGAAAATCGGACCCATGCCTCTCTGCTCAACCCAGAGAGGAACCCATGGATTGTAACCAGACCACCACCTCATGGGCAGAAATGATGGAGAAGGTGTCACCCGTCATTCCCCCGCTGTTCGATGATCCATTAGAGGGTGAGGAAGATGACGATGATGAAGTGTCGTCGTACATCCTCGAGGACGAGGACGACGACGATGAAGATGCCATTCTTCCCCCAAACCAGTCCAGGCCGCCGAGTGCACAGGATGAGAGTTCACCCTCCCCTGTACAGATGGACACAAATCTAATCGAGGTCTGTCGCAGGGCCGCGGCTAGATTATCGATCGACTGGCCATCCCAACAGGCAGGTCAAGGGGCTGAAAGAGACCTGTACGATGGAAAGAGACTTCCGTCACGTCTCCCGCCAGCAAGGCAGTTCATTCCGGCCGTCCCGGCCTGTGTGACAGAGATGAAGAAGTTTTGGGACAAGCCTTTTTCTCATTGATTGCCTGTCAAGGGTTTCTCGAGGCTGGATGTTCAGGGAATGGAGGATCTGGGGATGGCGGATCCTCCCCCAGTGGAAACTTCGGTGGCAAATCACTTGCACCCGGGCCGCAGTAGCGTCGCTGTCAGGGAAAACAGAGCACTTCGCCGCCTCTGTTCTTCAAAAGATCTACAAGTCAACTGCACTGTCCGTCCGTGCTTTGAACGCGACGTCCCTCTTTACAGCCTATCAAGCGGAGCTATTAGAGAAGATGGGTCGTCAACTGGACACCGGATCTCCCAACCCAGTGCTCTGGGAGGAGATATGTGTCATCGCAGATTTGAACCTGCGCACGTCCCGCGGAGCATTGCAAAGTTGCGGACGGAGTATGGGCTTAGCAGTTGTGGGTGAAAGATCGCTGTGGCTGGGTTTGTCAGGGCTCTCTGATAAAGAGAAAGCAGAGTTTCTAGATGCCCCTATAGATCCAAAAGCCATGTTCGGCGCGACGGTAACGGCGATGCGGCAGCAGTGTGACCTGCGGAAGAGGGAGGGAGAAGCTTTCCAGGTCTGTCTCCCTAGAAAGCCGGCGGCTCGGCCTTATCACCCGCACCGGCCGAACTTCAGACCGTCAGGCAGAGGAGGGCATTCAGATTATCAGCCTTCCCGCTCTGCTCCACCACAACAGCCGGGCAACGCGGCCCCACAGCCAAAACCCGGTTTCGTTAGACCTAAACAGTCTTTCGTGGCCGCAGCAGCGAAACACCGATCGCCCAACCCCCAGGGGAACAAGAAGAGGCGGTCGACCTGATACGTCGGTTCAGCATTAGGAAGGGTTGGGAGACAGCATCCAGGGTTTCTCTGTCCCAGCCCTTCAGAACGATTACTCTCTCCCTCCCACGGGGAAAAGGAGAAGGAATTCAGAGATGAAATGTGTTTGTGTGGACAGTTCAGAGTCCAATGTATGCGGGAATGTGGCCACCGTTCTGCAAGTGCCCCCCAAGAGATCGTCTCCCCTTCCACCTTCGAGGTCTGTTACGAGGGAAGAAGGTCTAACGTTCACAAGCAGTTTTTCAAAAATAAATTTTCCTCTGACGCATCCAGGTCAAGGACCGAGGGCGCAGAATGTGAAAAAAAGAGAAAAAGATCACAAAAGAATAAAACAATCACAAATAAAGACCAATATTACTCCGTCACTGGAGCGGTCTTCCCCCCCGTTGCCGCTAGAGTGTGCTGCGGCACCTCTAGTGAGCGAAGACGAGAAGGGCCCACTTGCTGCTCAGACAGTGAACTGGCGCGCATGCGCAGTTCATCCCTGGGTATTAACCACCATAGGAAGGGGATACAGACTTCAATTCGCTGTAAAACCTCCTATGTTCAACGGAGTGGTAATTTCAGTGGCCAAAGGGGAAGCAGCTCTGGTTTTAGAGGAAGAAATAGCCTCTTTAATGGAAAAGGGAGTGATAAGAGTGATTCCAACGGAAGAGAGCCACAAGGGTTTCTACTCCCGTTATTTTGTGATTCCCAAGTGAGAGGGAGGTCTCCGTCCCATTCTGGATTGACGGGTCCACAACAGACACCTCAGAAAATACAAATTCAAAATGCTGTCTATCAGAACGCTGTGTCAAAATATTCGGCAAGGAGACTGGTTCACCTTGGTGGATCTCCAGGACGCATATTTTCACATAGATATTTTTCCTGCGCACAGGAAATATCTGAGGTTCGCCTATCAGGGCACAGCATACGAGTATACGAGAATACCATTTGGCCTAGCTTTAGCTCCTCGGGTATTCCTCGGGTAAGTGTGTAGAAGGAGCCCTGACTCCGTTGAGGAGATCAGGGATCAGAATTTCATCATATCTGGACGATCTGCTTATCTGCGCTGAGTTTGGTCTCCCGCACTGAGAGAGAAGCACATAAATTTTCTAGAGCTACTGACAGTGTTTCTAGCTCTGAGACATTTGATATTTCGTGCATTTTCTAAAGGATCATCACGTATTGGTCAGGACAGACAATACAACGGTGATAGCCTACATAAATCGGCATGGAGGAGTGCTTTCTCAGACGCTTCACATGGTAGCGAAGAAACTGATGATGTGGAGCAACAGGACCTTCCTGTCATTACGCGGGACGCATGTCCCGGGGATAATGAACAGGGGGGCGGATCTATTGTCCAGAGGGAATCCCCTGTACGGGGAGTGGAGACTCCACCCCCAGGTGATCCTCATGTTGTGGCAGAGATTCGGCCTGGCTGCCGTAGATCTCTACGCATCGCGCGAAGACGCACAATGTCCCCTGTTCTTCTCTCTGGTCGGCGACGATGCACCATTGGGTGTGGATGCTCTAGCCCACGAGTGACCAGACGTGTTACTGTACGCATTCCCTCAGTTGAGCTTGATCGAGCCGACACTACGGAGGGTTCGGGAGCGCAGACATGTAATGATTCTGATCGTGCCGTACTGGCCGGGGAGACTGTGGGTTGCGGAGATTGCGCAACTGCTGTACGACCAGCCTTGGCAGTTACCAGCGCGCAGGGATCTCCTCTCACAAGCATGGGGAGAAATATTCCATCCCTCCCCACAGAAGTTAGCTCTCTGGGCCTGGCCCATGAGAGGTTGAATCTGAGTGCAGCCGGACTACCTCCAAAGGTTATTGAGACGATTCAGAACGATAGGGCGGCCTCGACTCGTTCTTTATATAACCTCAAATGGAGGGTTTTTGAGGAATGTTGTGCAGTTAAGAACATTGTTCCGTTCTTGTGCTCTGTTTCGGATGTGCTGTGTTTTCTTCAAGACCTCCTGGATAAAGGCAGAGCTTTTTCCACGGTTAAAGTTTATATGTCCGCTATATCGGCATGTCATGTGGGTATTGATTCCAGTACCATTGGCCAACACCCTCTAGTCTGCCGTTTTATGAGAGGTGCACGTAGGCTGCACCCAGTATCAAAGACGCTGGTCCCGCCATGGGATTTGTCTGTGGTCCTGAGCGCGCTCTCAAAAGCCCTGTTCGGGCCCATTGATAGCATCGCCTTAAAGCTGCTCTCTTTAAAAACGGCTCTGTTACTTGCTCTTACAACAGCAAAGAGGGTGAGTGAACTACAGGCGTTATCAGTTCACCCTTCATGTATGAAGTTTGCTCCGGGTGGTCAAAGAGCTAATTTTAGAACTAACCCGGCGTACGTGCCCAAAGTACATGAGCACGCGGATACCGTGTTGTGGAAATAATTTTATTCGAAAAGTCAAGAGGAAGGAGACAAGTGGAAACCTCTGATAAGTCAAAGTATCAAATATTTATTTCTTGCAAGAAACTGAGTTGGCATTCCCATCCAGACAGCATCTACACGAGAAGGCGAAAAGCCTGGTCCCTTTCGCCAAGTTATACCCTAAAACACATCCTGTGTAGGCTGCATCTGTTTCAGAAGATTATCTTTGTTACCTTTAAAGGAAACGTGTTTGTTCAAGATCTCTTGTCTAACATAAATTTATCTAGACCGAACAATGACATCTTCGTTAAAGTTTCCTGTTTTTAGCTGCTGTTCGAATTCACACTTTTTGCCTATCTTTGGTTTGATCAAAAACTGCACACATACATTTCACACTTGAAGTACACAATAGGTCACTGGGAGTACACATAGTCCCTTTGCTACTTGATCTTCTGTAACCCAGAACATTTTGTTCCAGAAAGCCTATCTTAACTTATGCATTTCTAACAGCTTGGTTATATCTTTAATAATGTCCTTTAGCTTATATGAACATCTTCCTTTAAATGCTTATGAGTACATAAATCTTCAACGTTAATAAAAGTTGCACACATCTAAAAGATAAAAGAACACATCTAAAAGTAAAAAACATCTAAATGTAAAATTTCCATTACATTCCACCCCATGTTCATTCAAAGAACATACACACAATTTAACATTTACTTCTCCATAATCATAGTAATTTACAACAGGTACATTTTTCCCATGGTTACTTCATTTCTTAGTAAAACTCATGTTCGCTCAAGCTCAATACCTCAGCTTCAGGCACTGTTACCTCAACTCCATCCTCTGGTGCCCTACGTATCATCGTTATGTATTCTCCTGAAGTCATTCTAACCATAATGGTAGATACTGCCTTAACACTGATTGTAGAAATACACTTCATAAAACATGGAATCATCAGAAGCAAAATCAAAACTAAACATGCTATTGGCATAATTGTACTTATCAGCCGTTTCGTCCACCCCTGCAGGCTCAAAAACCACTCATCCAGTGAAGATGACATTTCTCCTGGAGTGGCTACGGCCATTTTCATGTGCTCCATTATATGTCGGTTACATTTTCATAGACGTCAGGCAGATTAAAACAACAAGAGGTTCCTAGCATTTTGCATACGCCCCCTCGTTCTGCGGTGATCATGTCCAAAACGAGTCTTATGTTGTATTACGGCTTCCCTAATTCCTCTAAGTTCAGTGTTCAGTTGTTCTAACGCATCTTTAGTCTCGTTTGCTAAGCATAATACCTGCCAGGCTAAGCCATATATTTTTAGCAAGCTAGCAGCAGTGCCTCCCCCCAAAAGGAAAGACCAATCGGTCATAGATATTCTGCTCGTCCAAGGATCCCAAAGTTTGGTACCTTGAAACATAAGAGTTAGTTTTTCATCAGCTAAACTTCTTTTAGATCTCATAGAAGATTGCTTATAGTTTCCATTTTTATTATTGAAATAAACTTCCGTCCCTACATCTAAAAGTCCTGGATAACAGCACCCCATCCATTTCTTGGGAAGGGAGTGGAAAGCGGTTTGACTGCAGACCCATACTGTTCCAGCCGCTGTCTCTCCGAGATCATCGTCGTCACCTGGACACGTGATAAATGTACCATCCGATGTTATACATACGTTATTATTCATGATTATCGTGGTTTTACAGTGTGATGTACCAGTCATTATTATACCCCGTTGGGCCTCTAATTTACATAGACACACGTCGCCCAATTGTGGTTTTACTACCCATACATTGTCAAAGCCTCTAGTACTGTGTTCTGATTGGTTTTGACACGCAATCTTCTGTTGAGATATTGATTTGATCTCTTCAGAGTTTTTTTACATTCAGTAATTTCCACATAGCACACGGTATTAATCCTATTAATTCTCCTAAATTTGCCGATCGTAATGGATGGACCCTCCGGGTTCTATCCATTTGCAGACACCACCAACATGATTGGTTGATGGCCAAAGCTTGCCGTTGAAGTAAACTTAACATGCATGCTTTGTTGCCCCCACATTGAATTCTGCTTTGCGTAATAGATACGTCTTCATGATGCAAATTAAACTGTTTTTCTAATTCAGTGTCCTCTTCTTCAGGTATGCTAGTATGACTTATTAGTTCAGACAGGCTATGAGTTTTCCGTGGCGGATCTAACATTTTAGTTTCAATTGGAACATAAGTGTCGGCACCTGCGGTCCACCAAACACAGAAAAATGTACCTCTCCACTGAGTCGCGCCATCATTTCCTGTTGACAAAGTAACTTTCAGTTTGGTTTTAAAATTTTCAGTGATTTCTTCGAACTTTATAAGACCTGACACCATCCGTTTGCTATAACCATTACTTGAGGTATACCTCGCCTTGGTCAAGAGACCCTCTCTGATAGCCTCCTTATTACCTCCGAACACATCTTGCCATTCACATGGATCCTTACAAAAATACATGGCTTTACCCCATTTGTTCAAACGCTCTGGATTATACCCAGGTCCTGCTGCTGAAATAGGATCACAGTTTATAATTATCCTACTCCCCTTTCCTCTTGTCGTTTTCACCTCTATGCTACCATCCTGTGCTAGGCCTATGGCCAGGCTAGTTAAGAGGATAAGATTTAGTAACATATTGCCACACAGTGCAATCTTGCCAGGCAAGAAAATGTTCTTGTGAAAATGATATAAGTCCTGTTTCCCTATGTATGGTTGGTCTCAGGGCAGGTCTAGTAGATATTATTAGACAGTTGACTGCAATGCCCACTCCGTCAAAACACCACAGAGTTCTTGACTTAGTACGGACTACTCCTAAAATTGCAGAATCGTCCTGTACTATAGATTCGTCCTCTCTCCAATGACAATGGTCTTCCAGTGAGTAACCTACAGGCTGACAAGCAACTCTGGTTAGTCTGACAACTAGTTGGTACTCGTTAGCTGTGAATGGGATTCTTCTTCCATTGCAGCTACCGCATGAGCTGGCACTTTTCGACAGTGCGTCCCATGGATCCACGAAGCCCTCTCCCCGACTTTCACTGCAGTGTGAGTTGTCAGCAAAACCTGAAATGGCCCCTGCCACCTCTTCGCTTTCCAGTGTTTCCGCCTCAGATCCTTTATCAGCACGAAACCTCCTGGTCTGATGCTGTGCAGGGCCATCTCAGCTGGCTCTGGAGCTGCTGCTTTGACCTGTTTTGAGATATTAGCAAACACCTTATCCAGTTCAACACAATATTGCAACATGTCATGTTCACAAAGAGTGGTGTCAGGCAGTGGTCTAGGATTATATGGTTCCCAGCCCATGTGAGGTGGACGAGCAAACAGAATCTCAAATGGAGAGAGCTGTGCGCGTCCCCTCTTTCTCATTCTCATATAAGTCAATGCAATGGGCAGGGCATTTGGCCATGAAAGCCCTGTGTCATCACAAATTTTTACCAGTTTATTCTTAATGGTTTCGTTCTCGCGTTCAACAGCGCCCCCTGCTTGTGGCCAATAGGAGCAGTGGTACTTCCAGGAAGTACCCAGGAATGCTTCAACTGCTGAGATTGCGCTGTTTCAACGCATTCTCATCCTTTGGCGTCATATAGGTGACGCCATATGACATTTCGTCGAAATATTACGCACATGGCACCCTTTAGCGTCAATATAACACGCACTGTTATGGGTAGGTTTAGGTCTGGGGTAGGGTCTGCGTCTTATATTGACGCTAAAGGATGCCAGTCACCTGTATGACGCCTTGGGTTCTGCGTCTCATATTGACGCTAAAGGCTGCCATGTGCGTAGTATTTCGACGAAATGTCATATAGCGTCACCCATATGACGCCAAAGGATGAGAACGGGCTGGCTGTTTACAAAATGTGAACCATTGTCACTTGATAATTTTTCAGGAATACCCCATCGTGGGACAATTTCCTGTAGGAGTAGTTTTACCCTTTGTTGTTGGCATGGGTTCTACCCATTTTGAAAACATGTCCACTGCAACTATGCAGCATTTCTTTTTGTCAGAGACAATTCAATATAATCAAGCATTACATGTGAGAATGGTCTTGGCGGCCTGGGATGCCCCACCTGTCTCATTGCCTGACCGCTGCCGACATTGTTAATTCCGCAAATCAGACATCTGCTGCAATAATCTGCTGCCACTGTGGAAAAACCTTTGGTAAACCAGTTATTTTGCATAACAGTAAACATCCCGCTTTTTGACGTGTGATCCAGTCCATGCGTCAATTTAGCATAAGCCTGAAAGAAATGAGAAGGTAAACACGGTTTATTATTGGGGCCCCTCCATTGTCCATTCTCATTCACACACACTGCATTTCTCCATTTCTCCTTGTCAGAGGATGAAGCATGCTGCTGCATCACTTCTATGTCACCTAGTTACTCATTCAGCCGCGCTGCAGTGGTTATCTGAACAGGAAGCAGAGCCGCTGCTTTCGTAGGAGCTTGGCACTTGCAAACTGCCCCTTCTTTTGGAAACAGCAGAGCATCCAACAATTCACTCACCAGCAGGTGGTGCAATATCGGCTTGCCATCTGCTTTCAGAAACTTTCGATGTTTCCATAACGAGCCAAAGTCGTGGACAACGCCAAAAGCATACCTTGAGTCAGTGTAAATTGTAACACGTTGGTCACTTGCCAATTTGCATGCTGCAGTCAGAGCAACCAGTTCAGCAGCTTGTGTAGAAAAATGTGACGGCAGTGGTTGTTGTTCCAGAACCTCAGTTAAGGAAACTACTGCATATCCAGCTCTGTTTTTGCCTAGGTCATCTCTGCTGGATGACCCATCCACATAAAAAATCATGTCACTGTTGGGTAAAGCCTCGTCTGTCAAGTCTGGTCTCGGACTACATGTTTGTTCCAAGGCTGAAACACAACAGTGAGGTTCACCATCTTGCTCCGTCGGGAGCAGAGTAGCTGGATTTAATACATTACAACATTTAACCGTAACATTAGGCATTTCCAACAGCACAAACTTATATGTCAGCCACCGTGCTGTAGATAAATGAGAAGTCTTTTGTTCTAATAAAATCATTGACACAGCATGTGGTACAAGCAGTGTCAAATCACTGAAACCTACAAAATGTCTAGAGGCTACCACAGCTCTTTCAGCCGTGGCCACAGCCCTTAGACAAGCAGGAAGTCCTCTCGCTACTGCGTCTAACTTAGTTGAAAAATATGCCACTGGTCTCAATTTGCCCCCCATGCTCCTGTAACAGGACAGAAGACATGTAACCATTTTTCTCAGCAACTGTCTGTGTATACGACTTATCAGGATTTGGAGCTGAAGAACACATTCAACAAAGAATTAAACACTGGAGTAATGCCCTCAGTTGCTTCCTTTTTCAACAGATACTGCATTTTCTTTGGCCTATAGTCAGATTTAGGCTTAATTTGAATCGGCTCACAATCAGCAATCAGACCTACATCATATTTATCTTTAGCCCATAGACAACTCGGAACTCCCTCCAACCCGTCCGGGATGACAGGGAGGTACGATAAGGTCAGACTGCCAAATCTCATTTCCTCCTCCAACACTGTAACTGCTCTCAAACCTCTCAATGTTTTATGACACGGCTGTTTGAACCATCAGGTACTTTCGCTTTGGCAGATCAGTCTGTTTTGATCTATTATGACCCAGTCGGTCAATTCATGGCACTTGGCCATGAAGGGACCTGCGTCACGCCATTCAGCCTTCACTGGTTTGGCCAGTGATATACAATATGAGGCTGTGCATTCTCCACGTCATAAAACATTGCCTGTTTGTCAGTCAGTTTCGCATTCAAAACACACCAGTGGTTTGTCCAATAAAAATAATCTGTCTTTACATTTTCCACATCAACATTAAACCAACGCTGCGCATATTCATCATCAGGGTCAGTGCTGACATGTGAAGTACAGTGCAAATCTGTGTCCTTCATAAATTCAGAAGATGGCAACACTCTGTCGTGAGCCTTTGTGGTCAGGCATGTGTTCGAAATTTGCCATTCATACACAAACACAGGGGTTTCCCCTGTAGTTTCATACAGCATTCTCATGTCAGCAGAAATCCCTTCAGCAGTACAGTGAACAGAAATACCCAGCTTGCAAAGTAAATCACGACCCATCAGATTAACTGGACATGTCTGAGTAATCAAAAAACAATGCTCAAATTTTTTCTCATTAATCGAACACTCAAGCGGCGTTGAGAATTATTCTATGACCACATGACCAGTTGCACTTCTGGAAAAAGTTGTCTTTCCAGAAAGTGAAACTGGCTGTGTCAATTCTGTTTCTTTAATTAAGGAATATGTGGCCCCTGTGTCAATAAAAAATAATAGTGTCTTGTCAAGAACGTTTACTTCTATCAAAGGTAAAGATTTATGAGCCTTATAGAAAACATTAGCAAGCCTGTCTTCATTGCATAGAGCAAAGTCAGAAATGAAAGGAAAATTATACTTATCTGATGGAGAGACAGGAAACCCTTTGCTCGCACCATCCTCCTCTCAATCCGCCTGATCTGCTTTGTAGGCTGCTTGCGGACAAGTGTCACGCCAATGTCCTTTCTGTCGACAAATGAAACAAGTGTCTCGATCTGGACGTTGTTGATTTTGTGAAAAATGTCTACCTTTGCCACGACCACGTCCTCTGCCTCTTCCTCCACCACCTCTTTGGTTATAGTGGTAGTGGTTTGGTTTGGGGCTGTTTTCGCTCATGTGCAGTGCTATCAGAGCTAGAGAAAGATCTTTGTCTTGCTTGCCGGTCTTGGTTGTCTGTTGCGTCTTTATCATTTCCTCATGATGTCTCGCATGCCGTCTGATTTCCGCTGTGGAGGCCAGTTGCCATCCAACACGGGTTTTCTGAATCGCTTTTGAAATTTCTTTGTCCATTCCATCCATGAACAAAGTCCTTAAATAGTCATCATATATGGGTCAGACCCCATAGGTCACGCATCCGGATCCGTTGGCGGTTGTCTCTTATCCATACCACGATGTCGATCAAAGCACTCTTTCAGTCGTAGGAAATACGCTTCCGTAGTTTCATCTTTTCCTTGAGTACATTGACGAACTTTGTGAATGTCCATAGTGCGTGGAAAGACTGTCTTCAAAGCTTTGATTATGTCGGCGACTTTCTATGTGTAGTTGTTGTTGGTCGGATCGTCGTAGTTGATGTGTTTCAGACATGAATCTTCTGGCCACTGGTCTTTTAGCCATTTGCCATTTGCACTGGTCCATATTTCAAAACCATCAGTCTCCACAGTTCATTAAGAGTCGTTCTGAATTCTCTGCAGAAAACAGCTAAATCAGCACCCAGTTTTACCCCACCTGTTTCGATGTTTGGCAGGTGTGCAGAAGCTTGTTTCAGGTCCTCCTGGGTCCATGGTCGCATTACCAGAACTGCTCCCTCTGGTCATGCTACTTCAAACATTGGTGCCTGAAGATGACTTTCGTCGTCTTTCGTCGTCATCGTCGCTTTCACTCTTTATTTCAGTTTCTGAATCATCAGTCTGGTGTCTGTTGCGTTGATTTCGCAGGTGCGGTTGCTGCCCTCGATGTTGTTTGCCCGCTAACCTGGTCGAACTTTGACTGAGTTTTCTTGTCGCATTTCTTTGTGAGTGCAAAGTTAAGTCTTTCAGGTTTGTGCTTAGTAGTTCTTCTAGATCTTTGCTGCATCTCTTCCGCCCCTTTTCATTATATGCTGTCCCAGAGCGTGTCGACGATATCCCCTCTTTCTTTTCCTCTGTCGAAGTATATCTGGGCGGTGGATCAGCTGGTGCGCTGGCTTGCGCTCCAGATGGTGCACTGGCTTGTGGTCCTCCTGCAGCAGCTCCACCTTGATCAGGATTGAGAGCAGGTGGGCGATGAGCCGGATAACCCCCGTCTTCCATCATCATTCTCATGAATTGACCGAAAAAGGGAGAAGAACAGTCAGCAATGTCAGAACAGTCATTTTTAAGATTCTGTAATGCTTTCTTTGATGCATCCTGTCTTTCTTTATCAGAGTATAATGGTGCAATGGCACCAGACTTGTCTTTGTTGTCTGCGTGTTGCCTCTTCTAACCATTTTACTATGATTTCACCACATTTATTGCAATGGTCTTTTTCTTTTTTTTTGACAATATGAGTCACCCAATTCACTTTGGTTTGAGTCAAATGTGACACACTTAAACCCCCGTTAAACCCATATTGGTTTATTAAAAACGGCACATAAGCATGATACCAAGTTCCCATTATTTTATCCATGGCTATATACGAGCCCTTAGAAAAATCAACCTGTTCCTCCTCTCTTTTCGAATTTTCATTACCCATTTGTCTTATTTTATTTTTTTTATTTTTTTTACTCAACAGTACTTATATTTGCATATTTAAATCTTTCCCCCGCGTGGTCACCATGCACTATATTCACTGTATTAATTCTTTCCCCCGCGTGGCCTCCACGCACCTGCCTATATTCGTCAATATAGGACTTTCAAATTGCCTGCATCCGTCGATGTAGGTCTTTCCCAAACAAGTGCCTCTGTACTGTTCGAAAATTATTATCAGGCTTATTTCAAACAGGCACTTATCTGGTGTTTGAGAAATTACTATCCGGCTTATCTCAAACTCTGGCCCTTTTGGGAAAACAATTAATACATGCCATTCGAGATGTTACTGTCAGGCTTATTCTCAGACTCTGCTTGGAAATTACTTTCAGGCTTATTCCAAAACTCTGACCCTTTTTAGGAAAAATATTCAATACGCAAATAATTTTCTTACTTTCCACGTAAATAATTTTCTCTCACCGTCTTTTTGATGACCTTGTGAGTTCAATTCTAGGATTGCGTCCACCTTGGTCGTCGTGATGAGTAGAACAATTCTCTCTCCTTAAGATTGAGGATTTTGAGCCGCAGAGTATGATTATTTGTGTTACCTTTAAAGGAAACGTGTTTGTTCAAGATCTCTTGTCTAACATAAATTTATCTATACCGAACAATGACATCTTCGTTAAAGTTTCCTGTTTTTAGCTGCTCTTCGAATTCACACTTTTTGCCTATCTTTGGTTTGATCAAAAACTGCACACATACATTTCACACTTGAAGTACACAATAGGTCACTGGGAGTACACATAGTCCCTTTGCTACTTGGTCTTCTGTAACCCAGAACATTTTGTTCCAGAAAGCTTATCTTAACTTATGCATTTCTAACAGCTTGGTTATATCTTTAATAATGTCCTTTAGCTTATATGAACATCTTCCTTTAAATGCTTATGAGTACATAAATCTTCAACGTTAATAAAAGTTGCACACATCTAAAAGATAAAAGAACACATCTTAAAGTGTCCATTACAACCATAAGAGCAGTGGACTTGCCAGCTTTTCATCCTTCTCCCTTTTCTTCTCCAGAAGAGGAGAGGTTACACTGTTTATGTCCGGTTCACACGCTGTACAGCTATGTACAGAGAACCCACACATTGCGTAAGAGCAACCAGCTATTTGTCTCATGGGCTGACTCTTACAAGGGAAAACCCATCTCCCGTCAAACGCCTTTCCCACTGGGTGGTGGAGGCTATCGTGTTATGTTACAAGAGCATGAATATAGAGCCCCCAGTAGGAATAAGAGCGCATTCTACTAGGGGGATGTCTACATCCTAGGCTCTATTTAAAAGCCAGCTGGTCCTCTCCACACACATTTATCCGTTTTTATAGACTGGATGTTATTACGGAACCCTCTCTGGCACACTCTGTCCTGGGAGTAAGTAGTCAGGGAGTATGATAGGGTTTTAATAAAGGGGGCACCTGTCCCCTTATTATCCTGTTTTTCTCCGACTGGGTTTTCTTCTTCAGTCTGCCACGTCAGCATATCGGCAATACGGGAGTTGTCTATATCCAATAGTGAGAGACCGAACAAATGTTAGAAAGAGAATGTTAGGTTACTGACGTAACCCCGGTTCTCTGATAACATGAAGTAAGGTATCTCACAACATTGCCCTCCTTGCCTATTCGCACGGAGGAGAGATATGCGGAGAATGACAAAACGGCAGGTCGCTGCATTTATATACAGGGAGCCGGGACTCCCTGATTGCTGCAGCGATTGGTCTGCCATAGTTGGCAGACGTGGTGTAATTGGTGCTTCCGCGATCGGACACGCCCAGAGGCATTCCCATAGTGAGATACCTCACTTCATGTTACCAGAGAACCGGGGTTACATCAGTAACCTAACGTTTCTGAAACACTTCCGCTATCATTCACCAGCATTTATCTTTTTTCACTCGTGGTAGTCCCTCAAGGAAACATCATAAAGGCGGGAGTAAAGTTGCCATAGCTCCACAAACCTCTCCTGCATAATTCCACCTGGCAGCACCAATACCATTGTCTCTCTTTCGTTTCACCATGCTTGAAAGTTGTGTATGGAAGAGCTTCTGCGCTCCTATTGGTCAATGTAAAATAAGTGACAGAACCCATTGTGGAGAACCGAAAACAATTAAACATGCTAATCTTTCTGTTGTGACATCATGAAGCGTCATTTACGAATCACCATGACCCCCTACGTCAAACAGATTGTGCCAAAATCGGGCTGATATCATGTAGTCTGAACCTAGTCTGAATCTCGCAGTGGCCTGTATTGCCGTTGCCTTTCTGCTGCTGACAGATAGCTTCATCTACCAATTATTCAATTTCCTTAACCTGGAATGATATACAACCAATGTATAATTTTCAATCAAATTACCTAGAATCCATAATAAAGGTATGCTAAAATCATGCAAGATGCTTAAATGTGATTGGGAACATTTGACTCAGTTTCTCATTGTCAACTCTGTTATTGTTAAACCTTTTAAACCACTAACAGAGTTGATAATAACAGAGTTGACATTTTACACCATTTTGTGCTTTAGCTCAAGATGCTAACATCCAATCAGATACCAAATGGCATGTCTGAAAACAGAATTTTATGTGCTTACATCATATTATATATTTTTTTAAAAGTGAATGAGAGATTCATTGCAATATTACAATAACAGATTTGACAAATAATGAATCTACTATTGGTGTATCCTAAATATTTTGTCCAAATGAATGAGAAAAGTTTCCCGCCAGAGGAAGAGACATTACTTGGTACAAGTCACCTGCTTTTTCTATGAATGCTTTGGAGATTTTTATGTTGTTTTATAACAGAGGTAACAGATTTGACCAGAACGTAGAGACAGACTAAAAAAAAAACAAAAAAAATTATCACTGAAATTACAAATGATACAGAAAATAGATATTCTAGGCAATTGTTTATATAACTTAAAATAGTAAGCACAAACAAGTTGAAAATTAGACTTAATTATTTCATGATAATTCAAGTTGAATGCATGAATCAGATCAGGAAAGATGTTCAGAAATAGGTAGTGTCATGAGACTCCCATGGGAGTCATTTAGTTAATATTTTCAATAAAGATGTCCCTAAATATAATTTATGTATAGGGACTGGTCGGACCAAAATCGGACTGGTATCATAGACTGGTATTATACATGAAGTGCCTTTCCTCGCACCCAATCTAAAAGGTAATAGAACTGTCCACAAAAAATACTGAAAACGATAAAGGATGACAACAATGTAAAGCTTCGATAATAATAAAATGTGAAAGACATGCACATTCTCGGTATTTACAGGGTAAACAGTGTGACTCTAGTCACGTGAATGCCACTTGTGCGCCCACGTCATCCGAGCGGAGTGTGTCAAGTCATCGCGAGACAGCAGCTGTTAGTCACGTGCTCATCGTCACCATTCGCGAACTAGCAGGAGACTAACATCGATGGGGAGTTTAATCAGGTATGTGTTTATTTGTCAACATTACCCACATTAACAGCAAGCGTATCTTCTATTTCGACTCTTCTGACGTATTTAGCACAGCGCTAAGTGTAGAGTTACCGACTTCAGCAGAGGAAAATAAAGAACAGTCTTCATTTCTTAATATGGTATTTGAGATCTGAGTAACGTTAACGTTAAATCATTAGCGGGAAGTGACAAACAAATACCAAATCTTGCAAAACCAAAGTGCGTCTCTGTCCTCAGAATTCATTTGGACATTCAAGACAAAAATGTACGATTGTCTTTGTATTGGACAAATGTTCAAAGCAAGTAGCGTGTAGCATAAGCCATAGCATGTATTTCACAAATGAATTGGTTTGGTTGTCATTTAAGGCAAGTTAATTCTGGCATTCTGTGGTTGTCAAACGTTAGGCTACCGTCTGGAACATGTTATGATGATGATGATGATGATGATGATGATGTAGTACTTGTCAGTCTGATTGACACCTGTGTGTGAACCTGAGGGAAACTGACCATATAACTTACATCCAATCGACTCTGTGCTGAATAGTCAATGCAAAAGGTCTCAAAGTTAGGCTAGGTCTAGGAACTTTTTTTTTTACCAATGTCTTGTAAAAAAAAAAAAAAAGTTTTTTGCATCTAATACAAAGACATTAATGTTAATTTATTTGTATTTAGTAGTATAATTTCCAAACGTGTTGAATTCTCATCAATTTGATCTTTTAAAACATTTCTTTATAATGTTGTTAACCATGTTAACCAATGTCCAGTTAAGAAGAAACCCATTTTGTGGAGCAGTGGTGTACTTGTAAGTCTACAAGATTTCACTTTGATGCAACCAGCCTAAGTTTGAAGCCAATTTTTTTCGCATATAACCTCAGAGAGGCATTCATTTTAAATCAAATATGAAGAAAGTATTCAAAAACAGGAAATTAAGTGCATTAAAGGTATTTAATAGGCTTATAATTTAAATTGGATGTGGTGACGCAAAGCAACTCAATATTGTTACCATGCAAAAAAACGTGGCTCCCTTCCACCAGCTCAGTTTTAAATCATGTCATGTTTCAAGTCATTTTAAGCTGGTTTAATTCAGACGTGACCAAAAAGTAAGTAGGTTTTATTTACTCTGTCCATTTCCACCTGTTTCCAGCAGCAATAAATAGTGTGTGCAGCGTTGTGGAAACACTGCCTCAGCTGCATGACTTTTCAGCTGTATTTTGCTTCCACCACCCTCACATTCACAGCACGCTTTAGGGGCACATGTAAATTCACTCCGTTCACTTCTTTATCTTTTCCTTTTGTGTCTGTGAGAGCCATAGGCAAGACCACCTACAGTATTGATCTGAGATCATTAAGTGTTAGTACTAACAATCTATATGTATGGCAGAGGTAGCTGGTAATAGGCGGCTCTGATATATTACTCACATATCCACCCACACAAAACTCCGATTCGCCAGAATCACTGCCCTAACTAGGTTAAGTTTTCTCTTTATCTTTCACACTATTGCTGATGTGCCGCTGATTGTCTTGGCAGCTTGCTGTGCTTCTGTGGTATGTATTCCCTGGAGAAACATACAGAGATTTTGCAGCTACAGAAAATCTTTATGTAATAATCATTGGGGTGCTTTGTAAAAATGTCTAAACTATGATGGAGCGGCAACTGAACTACTACTATACAGTACATACAGTATGGGTCTGCAAGATCTTCATCTATATTCTTGTCCTGTCGGGTAAATGCAGTCATGTTTTTCTCGAGTGAAAGCAAGCAAAGTTCAGACTACAGACCTACATGTTAAAGAAAAAGCAAGACTATTGTGACGATCTGCGGCTGGAGTGCCCGCTTGAGCCTCTGGGGGGCACTCCTTCCTAGTTTATTGTTTTCATTATGTTTTACCCTGGACTGATTATGGTTGATTTACGCACCTGTGTTTTATTATCTTGTTTAGCGCACCTGTCTTAAGCCTGAGTGGCCCTTTGTACCATGGCTCAGTATTGTATGTGTCTGACTGCATTACCTAGCCTTGTTCCAGTGTCCTCGTATTCTAGTGTTTCGTTTCCCTGATTATCTGCCTTTTCCCGGTTTCCCGTTTGCCTTATCCCTGCGCGGATTTGATGCTTGTTTGGACTGATTACCTGGTTATGACCCCTGCCTGTTTCCTTGTACCTGTCTCTGGATTCTCCTCATAATAAAGCCTGCGTTTGGATCGCCACTGTCCCTGTTCCATGTGCAGTTTCGTGACAACTATACAGTAAAACAAGTTTCACTTTGCAGTATTTATTAACATTTACTAACTGGTTAACATAGTTCTTTCTGGTTTCAAAAACAGTTTTCAAAACCAAGAGGTTGATGGAGTGCTGGGAAAGTGTAGAAAGCAGAAGATGAAATGGTGGGTAAAATGAGCAGGGTTTTAATAAACTTAGTTATGCGTGTTTCAATGCTCAGTTGGACTTTGTCTGACAACCTTGAAACCATGAGACATTCCCATTCATCTCTCAGTCATGAAAACATGATTATAAATGAATAACATAAACAGAAAGAACATCAAGAACACAACTTCAAAGTATGGTTGCTCTCATGTGTCTCATCGACACACACACGATTACGATTAGCAGACTTGGAAACTTTGGGAATATCTGTGTTTGCTGAAATTAATCATTCAAATATAATTTTAGTGCTCAAATCAAGCAACTTTCGAGAGGGGGTAAAATCTCTGCGTGGCAGGGGCAGCTGCCACTCGACCCGTCACTCAACCCATCACCGCTAGGGGCAGCTGCCACTCGACCCGTCACTCAACCCATCACCGCTAGGGGCAGCTGCCACTCGACCCGTCACTCAACCCATCACCGCTAGGGGCAGCTGCCACTCGACCCGTCACTCAACCCATCACCGCTAGGGGCAGCTGCCACTCGACCCGTCACTCAACCCATCACCGCTAGGGGCAGCTGCCACTCGACCCGTCACTCAACCTATTTCAACCTACCTATTTGACACCTTTACTAAGCGTCTCACCTGCCTCAATATCTCTCAATGTTTAATCTACCAGACACTCAATTTGATGCACATGTGCAAACAGACAATGCAATCTTGCTCTTATTTGCCATCTTATCTTACATTTTATTTGCTCTTTTTGTTCATAATGGAGCGCGCGTGTAGGCTCCTACTAAGCCTGCCTCAAGATCTCTCACTGTTTACATGTACAGCACCAGACACTCCGATTGATGCACATGTGCAAACAGACAGTAAAACACTGCTCTTATTTGCTATCTTATCTTACATTGTATTCCCTCTTTTTGTCCATAATGGAGTGCGCGTCCCGTCACCTAAGCGTCACGCCAGCCACAACTTAGTGTTTCGCCTGCCTCGAGATCTCTCAATGTTTTACTGCCTGATACTCCGATTGACATGCTGAAGGGAAAAGCAGACCAAGATTCCTCACTACATCGATTTGTTTGTTATATATCCTAGGCCTATCTATTTACATTTTTTTTGAAAATTATTGTTGACTCCTGAATATTTGTGTTCGACTTCATGTGGTGCAGTTGGCATCTGATTGGAAGCAGTTCATGTTGGTTAGAAATTCTGTTCTCTTTTGTTTTTGTAATACAGTCCAAAAAAGGGAAACCAAAGTAAGGTCTACAAATATAGCCTTTAGAAATAAGTAGGGCTGGGTATTAACACAAATTTCACATTTTGATTCAAATCAATTCTATTCGTTATTGATTAATTGGGGCCTATCAGGTACAGTACATGGCAGACCGGGAAAAATATATCTCAACAAATGCTGTGCTTTAGAGTTTCCAATATTAAATCTATTTATTTCCTCTAATGTTTTTTTTTTAATCGCTCTAAATCAGGAAAATGCTTTGACAGTCTCTGACTTACAAGAAAAAAAAAGGTTACTCAAACTTGAGCTGATGTGGCCTATCTTCTGCTTCCAGATTGAAGTAGTTCTGTCATTAAGCACAGGAATAGGAGTGCTTCTTGCATGTATGCCTGCCAATATACATTAGGAGCTGTAATATATGCTCTAATTGCTCCAGGAGCCTGTACATTTTTATTTTATTAATTCTCGCTGGTTTATTGTTTCATAAAATGTGATTAAATATTGAATCTAATTGTTTAAAATGAGATTGTGGTATTCAGACTGAAATAAGTGGAGGATTCTTGATAGACTCACCATCTTAATCCATTGAAATTGGCAACATATTCCAAAGAAATTGTCCAATTTGAGGTAAAGGTGGGACAAAATATCGATTGGTCAATATATCGTTGTCCTTCTCCGTGTTATACAAGAATCGATACAATGGAGCCAAATATATCTTAATTATAAGGCTGCTCCCAGCGTCGCTACTTCTTGGCTCCTCGAGGTGGCGCTCAACACATGAATGAGGGAAATATGAACACAAGTTAAAAACAGGATGGTGGACAGCAGTGCGAGTAAAATAATAGATGATCCAGCCACGTTGAAGTTCAAAGTCTGGACACACTTTGGCTTTTATACCATTGATGGGACAAACAAAATCGACAAAGAGTACGTGATGTACAAGAACTGCCTGTTGAAAGTGAAGTGCACGGGTAATACCACGAACATGCAAAGCCACTTGTACCGCCGTCACCCTGATCTCATTGAAAATTCTTCATTTACTTAAAGGGGTCATCGGATGCCCATTTCCCACAAGTTGGTAAGATTCTTTAGGGTAAATTCTTTCATGTAAAGTTTGAAATAAACTTTGGTTAAAATTGCTCAATGGTTGTGTAAAACACCCTTTTTACCTCCTCAAAAACAGCTCTGTTCACAGCGACCCGTTTCGGTGCATGTCTCTTTTAAATGATAATGAGCAACTGCTGCAAAGACACATTTATATGCAAACACCATATAAAAGTGAACTTTGCATCCGATGACCCCTTTTACCTGTTCATTTTAATTTACAGACTGAAAAACGTTTTGTGCTGTTTTGATTTGTAACAGCTTGGACTTGAATAACCAGAGAAACCTGCACTTAACCTTTTCACAGGCATTTTGTTTTCATAGTTAGACAGATATCATGATGTAAGCCTATCATTATAGGATTGTCTAGCAATATATTGATTATTGCAGAATTGCTGTATCGTGATATTATCGGTATCGTGAGTCGTTTCGTGTATCATGTATCGTGTATAGTATTGATGCTGCGCAAGTGTCACTACAAGAAGCAGAAAGTGTCCGACTATAAGTCCTCCATTTGCAAGTGGCAAATCTCACTCATCTCATTTGAAGTTAAACTACCTTATTATGTTTGTCAGGCTGTGCTGCATCTATTGGCCTTTTCCAAATACCCACACTTGACCACTTGTCTACTTGCATGATGTATTTGCTGTATTTGTCCCAAGCGTTCAAGTAGGCATGAAGACCGCAAGTGTGTGTAGAACTTTTGATTACCCTGATGGGACACACTCACAGTGTTTACAGAGTTTTGTTTTGATTTTCAATACTTTGCATTTAAAAAAATATACTTCTAAATGTCTGGTCAGTTGTCCCTATGTAACAGAAGACACAATTCATTTAAAACGGTGGTGTTTCTAAAGCAGTTGCATATGTTGTACAAAATACACAGACTACTCATATTTGCACCAAAAAAAAGATACTTTAACAAGTTTTTTTACTACCAAATTACATGCGATATCTAATCAATTGAACTTACAGTGGAATGTTTTCCTCACTATCTCACGATTTCAGGGCACATCATTTCCCATTCCTAATGCATGATGGGATACGCTTAGCCTCGAATACCTCTCCGATTAGTGTGTGTTCAGGGCACTGCACTTCGGCATGTTTTTAGACATGGACAGTCTTGCACACTTCCTGTCGCATGCACGCGTTCAAGTGGCAAAGAGCAAGTGTGGGTATTTGAAAAGGGTCTAGGATCTAACAGAATCTGTAGAAAATCAGATTTGGGTTGGAGAACAGATTTCATGTGCTCTTTTGCAGATATATCGATTGAGTATCTTTATAATCTGGTTTGGTCAGTTATGAAGAATCAAATTATTTACATCAGAACGTTGCTGAATGAAGTCCTACAGTGATAAAGGTGACTGAGTACTGATGGAAACCTATAGAGTTTAAAATGAATAGAGTCCTGATTATTGGCACTGCCAGACAGAAGAGTGATGAGATTTGTGTGTTCTGGTCTTGTTGCAGGTTTTGATAATCTGCAGTTACAGTGGTTTACAGTGGTGAAGTTCAGCAGGGAAATGTCCAGCACAGCCATGAAGAAGAAGGTGAGTTTAACCACACTGTTATATGACTGTTGGTGTGTTTCACTTCAAGACACACACACACACACACACATGAACAATGTGTGCACTGTATCTATTAAGCTTTTATTTTAAATGAATATCAATAACTTAGCTTTAGAATTAATATTCATATTGTCTTTCAGCAGTCCTTTCAGCTTTCATAGCAGCAGTGCTGTTTTTTTCTTGCTGTGTATACACTTTAAGAATATTTTTCATAATCTCTTGATCTTTAACTGAGAAAGGAAATGTCAGCTTTCTTTATTTTGGCATCCATTAAAAAAACAACCTCTTTTCCAGTGGCAGCGATTCACATAATCATAGGGATGACATGATTCCTTCTGGCCGTATAACAACGACATTCCCAAGTAATCATATTATATCTAAACAAAATGTGGACAAAAATCCACCGTACTACAAGAGTGCACAGACATGCACAGACTAAACAATACGAAATCAATGCAGATTCTGGAACAGACTTAAGTCTACACCTTTTCCTAACCAGACGTGACGCAACATGCGAGAAAATTAATCTTTTCCATGCTAACTCTTGCCTTGCCTGTGTAAAAAAAAAAAAAAGTTTCCAGCCACAGCGTCTGATCATTTTCTCAAAAGTTTCATGGCCCCCAGAATCTTTTATTGTATCTGAACTGCATATGAACATGCAATGTATCAAATGAAAGAACAGACCCTCTGCTTTTAAACAAACATAAAAACATTTTATTCCAGCTTCATGCATTCTTTTTTATCAACACCTAAATGTGGGTGAGTTTCATTAAAAAAAGCAACTTGTTGAGCAAAAAGCTGAGAAAATCACTTTTTTGTCAAAGCGACGCCTGGATCGACAATCTTAGGTGCAGATTATGTGCTTTATTTAATGTTAAAAAGGACCATATGTTTGCGAAGCACTGCCCTAATTTATAGATTCCAGCGCTCCCCTCATGAAATGACCCTCTCTTTTTTTTTCTCAGGTGCTGTTGATGGGTAAAAGTGGATCAGGAAAGACCAGTATGAGGTCAATTATATTTGCAAATTACATCGCCAGAGACACTCGCCGCCTTGGAGCCACAAGTATGACATTTACGAGATATAGTTAGATATAGAAAATGCTAATCCTGTCATGTTTGATTCAAACTCATTTTGTTCCAAACCTGCATGACACCTCGAGACACATCAGGTTTTACTTCAGTGACACCAGACTCTGTTGGATCTTATGTGTTTTGTGATCAGAGCTTCAGGTTAGAAAATGCAAAAGTGCAAATGTTATTTCGGGCTGCAGAGGTGGAGAAATTTTCCCAAAACACATTAAAACATTTACTGGTCCTTTGCGGATTATTTTGCTTTAAAAAAAGATTCCTATTTTTAGGGCAGTTTTCTGCAGTGGTTATTGTTCTCAGTGGCTTAAGTAATCAATTGTGGTACTACTTTTAATTTGTACTGTAGAGTTGCATAAAATATTAAATAATTTTTAGTTTTACATTAATACATAAAATGAGACCATATGCAGAGGGGGAGATGTTAATATTACATCTAGTGCTGGGCAATGATTGAAGGGATAGTTCACCCAAAAATGAAAATTCTGTCAGTAATTACTCTCCCTCATGTTGTTCCAAATTTCGTTAATCTTCGTAACACAAATTAAGATATTTTTGATTAAATCTGAGAGCTGGATCACTCCTCCATAGGCTTCTATGGGATTGGAACTTGCCGGCCCAGAAAAGTTATTAAAGACATCGTTAAAATAGTCCAGTGACTACAGTGGCTCAATCTTAAGATTATCAAGCGACGAGAATACTTTTTGTGCGCAAAAAATAACGACTTTATTCAACTATTCATTTCCTTCTCTGTGGGCCTTGAGTGAGTTCACGTAGTGTAACAGCGCTTCTGTGTTGTACGTCACACCACGTGAACTCACTCGATACGTTTATATTATATGTAAATATTTTTTATATAAATAACACTTTTTTTTAAATATATACATGCATTTGTGTGTATATATACAAAATAATTATACACAGTACACACACATATATTATGTAAACACAAACTTTTATTTTGGATGCGATTAATGGTTGCCCAGCACTAATTATGACACGTATGAACTACGATCCAGGCACAACATATGTTTAAACAAATCAATATCGATCAGTGAAAGATTAATCCAGGTGTATTTTTCTCCTTTTAGTTGATGTGGAGCACTCTCATGTGCGATTTCTGGGCAATCTGGTGCTGAACCTGTGGGACTGCGGTGGGTAAGTGTCACAAGCACCCCTGTACGAAACAGTTTTGTTGGATGGCTTTTGTGTAGATGATTTAATTCTCGCTTCATCTTTACATGTGAATTGCACAGGCAGGACACTTTCATGGAAAACTACTTTACGAGTCAAAGAGACAACATCTTTCGCAATGTAGAGGTTTTGATCTATGTGTTTGATGTGGAGAGCCGAGAGCTGGAGAAAGATATGCATTACTACCAGTCGTGTCTGGAAGCCATCCTGCAGAACTCGCCTGACGCAAAGATCTTCTGCCTGGTGCACAAGATGGACCTGGTCCAGGAGGATCAGAGAGACCTGGTACGATATGAGCGGAAACGTTTTTTGTTTTGTAATCCCTTGACTGTCAATCTCAAGAAACCTGCTCGCAAGAACATGTCTGGGTCACATTGAATCCCAAAAAATGCCCCCATTTACTGAGATTTTCTTATGTACAAAAGCATGTTCCCCTCAAATTCTCATTACTGAAATGCAAAGACAATCTCATTCTCATTTTTGTAGGGAGTCTGAAGCAAGTCCATGTAGACTGGTTATGTCGATTTCATTGTATTTTACCAGTCTGAAGACAGTGTTAATTAATATCTGTACATTTCTTTGTGGTTATTTAGATATTTAAAGAGCGTGAAGAGGACCTGAAAAGACTGTCTCGCCCGCTGGCCTGCACCTGCTTCAGAACGTCCATTTGGGACGAGACGCTGTATAAAGTAAGATTGTGTGCATTTGAATAAGGAATCAATTAATAAAAAAAAAGAATAAAAAAAATATATCCATAGTATTGTAATTGCACAATTACAACACTTTAATTGTAATATATATCCAAAGTATTGTATCTAACAGATGAGGGTTGTGAAGATCAGAGAAAGAACTTCTGCCCAACAGAAGTAAGATATTTACTCTTTTTAAATCTCTTTTCCAAAACGCGATAAATCCATTTCAATAGTTTTCAGGAAAATATTTTTTTTTACCTAGACCCACACATTTTGTGAATATTCAGTTTAGCCTGTTAAAATGTTTTTTCCCCTCAGTCTGAACATGTTGAACAGTGATTATTAAATCAAACAACAATATTGTTGATGATAAATTCAAAGTATTTTTTTTTTTCAAAACGCTATAAATCCACAAAAGAAAAATCCAAAAATGGATGATTTTGGCCACTTAATTAAGTTGTGTTTTGTAGAAAGCCTTTCTTTAAAGTGAATTTCGTTTTGTATAAATTGTATCTTAATTTTAATAATTTTTTCATCAACCAATTGCCTGGATTTAATAAATAAGAAGCAAATAGACAATATAATCATGACATGGAGGCGCCGGCGTGGTCACTTGCATTGCACGTGAACTGGAGCGCATCTCATCATAAATTAACCGAAACTCAGCGTATGCCTCACAGAGTCATGAGAAATATATCTATATAGAAAGCTTGAAATGTCTTTAAACGAAACAATTAAAAACGAAAATAAATAGCATACTCTCTGATTATGTAATCCATTACATGCATTTCTCTCTAGGCGCGTTCATTACAGAGATGCTGATCGTCAATTTCATCTTTCCAGACACTGACACACAGAAAACAGTTGATTAATAAACATAAAATAAAAATTTAGATTTTCGAACGATATTCGACTTTTGCTCCTTGATTGTCGAATGCCATTTTTGGCAGAAATTATAAACAAACCTTTGGCCGCAGCATCTACCCCAGGTGTAGGTCTCACTGGCTCATCAAGACCATCAAAAGTGTTATCACGGTTTAAAACACTCATTTTGAGGAATGAATGAACATAAACAAACCTCTGTTCAGCGCGCCGATGTTGGATTGCGTAGAACGCTCACTGAATTCTGATTGGATGAGAGAGGATTTATCGCGTTTAGGCTAAAAATAGGTTTGGCGTTTATCGCGTTTTGGAAAAGAGCTCCTCATTTGCAGAATGCAAGTAGAGGAAAAAGAAGCATCAGCAGAAGAAGCCCAGTGTCTTCTGAAACTACACATTTTATATGTTGTGCCTATGTAACAGGAAGGGACTTGGGAAAGTACCTATTGTTATTTTGTACCCAAGCAGGTACTTATTATACTAAAACTTAATACAGTAGGTCACCATGGTACACACAGAATCACTTGATAAGCCATTGTGGTTTTAACACCTTAAAAGGGATAGTTCACCTAGAAAAAAAAATCTGTCATCCTTTACTCACCCTCAAGTTGTCCCAAACCTGTAAGATATTTTGAAGAATGTTGGTAACCAAACAGTTGATTGACTTCATAATAATTGTTTCCCTAGTATGGAAGTCAATGGCTACTGTAAACTGTCTGGTTACCAACATTCTTTAAAATATCTTCTTTTGTGTTCAACAGAAGAAAGAAACTCATACAGGTTTGGAACAACTTGAGGGTGTGTAAGTGATTACGCACTTTTCATTTTTGGGCGAACTTCCCCTTTAAGAGCATATTGCAGATCTGGCATATTCTCTGCAGAGATGCAAACAGACATATTTTGATATGATTTGGTACATCAAGTAATTCATTTCAAAGGAAGACACAAAAGATCTAACATTTGAAAATAATCAAACACATCAGAGTATATAGTAGAAATGAATAACATGTAAATGAATAATCATGCAACATAAGGAATATAGCGATTAATGGTTAAATGGCGCATGGCTATCAATGTATGGAATTTATAAAGAAAAGATTAGTAAGATTCATAAAAAGGACAAATGGATAAAAGACATTAAAAGAATACTATTGAATTCATTTGAGTATGAATACAGCAATCCGACAGTAAGAAAGCTGATTATGTTCTCATCTGTGTTTGTGTCTCCAGGCTTGGTCCAGTATCGTGTATCAGCTCATTCCTAATGTACAGCAGCTTGAGTGTAACC